>OY804581.1:61590505-62260842 GCA_963680875.1 Bathymodiolus brooksi | reverse complement strand
CCTACTTCAAATTTTGTCTCGTCTAATTTTTGTACTTCACGTTTCTGTGTGATATCAATTTCTGCAGTATGCATTGATAAACTGTCAATTTCGTCAGTTATTGATTCCATTTTGGTATCAAGTTGCTCCTGTCTCGTGTTAATGTCATCAATACGTTCACATGCAACAGTTATTGCTTCCTGTATAACTACTATCGCGTCATGAACATTGCTAAAATTTGAATCAATCTCAGTTTTCATTTTCAAAGAATATATAGCCAATAGACTTGTTTGTTTTTTGATTTCCTGGACTACATCCTGTCCAATGGCATATCCTTGCAAGAAGCTAAATCCTACAAATGAAAATGGAAAACATTTATAAAAAAAAATTCATTTCAAACCCCAAAAATCTATATAATAAACAGTATATTAACTAATTAGTTCTGTCGATTAGATTATCACAATATATGTCACTCGTGATGGACAAACATTCGCGCATTCGTGAATTACTGGTGTAGTCCTGTCACACCTGACATTTATTATGATAATAGAAATAGCCAACTAGTTATACTATATATCTTACATGTAAATCTATAATTATTTTTTTCTTACTGTAAATATACTGTCAAACCTGCATTAAGAGGTCACCTTTGGGACAAAGAAAAGGTGCCCTTATAACACAAGTGGTCTCTTCAAAGTGGTTCAATTGTCTATGATAGGACAAGAACAAGATGACCTTTCAATACAGGTGACCACACAGACTGGGTTGACTGTATTTGTATTTTACATTGTTTGCTGAGAACCAAATATTGAAATGGAATTGTAAAAACCTCATGAATCCTGAGGTGAAGTGATAGCGAAGGATAAGTATATCATGTTTTTATTAAGACACCCACCTTGCTCCTCATATAGTCAAGTCAGGTGACAGATGAAAGAATAAATCTTATGAAAAGACAAAAGATCTATTGCCATTTAAGAAATGACAATTTCGTCAATCAGTTTGTGATGACGACCATTTAATTTTTGTAGCGATGACATAGGAGCGACATAGCATTAATCTTGTCCAGAAAATTACTGTATTGGGCACAAGCCCTAGAATATCGTATGAGTTGTGAAATTAAACTCCAACAGCTGGTGCTGCTAGAACATTGCTACCGATGAATGGGAAAGTAACTATTGGAAAAGTGAAGTCATCGTTTGTCATAAAGTTTTGATTTTAATCTTCCTCTGTTGTCAAGGTAAAGGTTACGATAAGAAGCAGACCTTTGAGTGTCATTATTATCCTTTACTTCAATCTCACTTGGAGAGATGAGATGCAAATAATCACCAAATCAAGTTTTGTTCAGTGACAAAATACCATATAACAGAAGCTGGAAGTAAAGATCTGGGCTCTTATTTTCTTTTATCATTATCATTCAGAAGCCTTTGAAAGACGTCTGCATGACATCCGTGTGGTATCAATCAACTTGCAATGGAGCACACTTTGTTCCAATTGAAATACCAATCTTTGTTGAAACAACCGTCCACTAGACTGGACAAACATGTTGTCAATAAAAAAACTATCTCGTCCTGTTTATATATTTTTTTTTTTATAGATTTTATAAGATTTGGAATAGCTTTTGTCAAGGTAAGAGTTCTCTCTATCAATGACACAATACAGGTACCTTTGTTCACTGTTCTTCTTTGAGATGTAACGCTGTATCAATTCTAGATTTTAGTTACGCATGTGGAATAGTGGCAAGTAAGGTAAATGTAGAGAAGTAAAATGTTTTAATCATTCTGCTACAAACATATTGAACTCTAGAGCTTAAATACTTCAACTATTCTATTGAGTTTTTTTATTAATGGGACAGCTATTGTATCTGCGGTACAAGAACTGAACATATGTTATGATAGTGAATATCATCTTCTTTATTAAGGGAGCGATAGAGGCTCATGTGAACCTCTGGATTAGTTTAAACTATGAACACTGTATGAAAATATCAGCCTAATTTAATTGCTTCATATTGCTATTGTTGTGTATAAATGTTCACAAGCATTGCTAGCGCCGTTTGTTGTATAATGTAATGATTTTTTTTATTTTTATTTTTTGTATAGGTTTAACGCCACTTTCAACAATATTTCAGCTATATCATGGCGACCAGCTTTAGTGATGGAAGAAGCCAGAGTACCCAGAGAGAACCACCGACCATGGGCAAGCAACTGGTAACTTTATCCCTTGCGGCAGCGAGTCGAGTACACCCTTTCTTGTGATTTAAAAAGCCGGGCGAGAACCCACGCCATATTGGTAATAGGCTTGTATGAGTTGTAGGTAATCCAACTACCTAACTCATTGAGCCACACAGGCCCTGTATAGTGTAATGAGATTAACTTCTTCAATGAAGAGTTTTAACAGTAATGAAATATTTCATTAGGTAATACCGTTAGTTTCCCACTTTGTCAAGTCATTCATTATTCTTGTTTCATCTGCAGTATTAAGCTGAAGGTGGTTTACCAATTGAAACATAATCTGAAATGACTCTTGATACTTGATAGAATCCCATTCTTGAAAATTGCAGTGGGCCCAAGAATTTCTAACATTAGAGCGAACCTGAAATTAATACAAATGTCAAGATATATACATTGTCTTTGCTAGAGATTAATAGGTTCTTACACGAGTCCCTGTTGAAGATCTGGGATTTCTTCCACGAGTGTGAGAAATTCCGTCTTTTCACGAGTGGAAAGACGCTGAATTTCTCTCACGAGTGGAAGAAATCCCATATCTTCAATAAGGACGAGTGCAAGTACCTGTTTCTTCCGTTTCAACTTAAAACCAAAGCATGTCGATTTCATTCATTCATTCGCACGTCAATGTCATTTATTTAAAACCGCATTAAATCTATTAGGGGAAATCAGTTAAAATTCAGGTAAAATTGATATTTGAAGCTTTTTTAGATCTACTAAGACGACAATTTATATTACTACAGCAGTCGTAGAAGCGGACTCCATTGATTATACTCGGCCGATTTGATTGGCTGACAATGCCGCGCAGCTGTCTTTATGGCTTGTCTTCCATAAAAAACGCATCAAAACGGAAGAAATAGATTTCGTCTCTGTTGTTGACTTAATTTTGGAAGTGTTCTGGTGATGAGGATGTTTTGTTTTTAATATGATACTAGTATTGTATTTAAATTTGTGATATATATCATGTATATATGCTATCGTTGATTTATTTTTCAAAAATAGATTTCTCTGAGCAATTTTCCTCGAAGGTGAAGACACTTGACGAATACATTTACATGACGACATCATTTAAATAATAGAAGAGCTTTGGGCCACAAAACTAGCTTAACCCCCACACTACTTTCTTTACAATACCTGTAGCAAGCCAGGAGAGTGAGTAGTCATATACGTGTACTGGTGGTATTTTGATTCTAATTTTACGATTTTCTGGTTGAATTTGGGAACCTATTTTGAGGTTTGATATTGTTTCACCTGTCATTTTAGTATATACATGTATATACAAATGTATATAGTAGTAATACCTTACCTGGTCAGCAATATTCCGTACATTCTGAGGGAATGTGTCTATGTTTATAATCATTCCAAGAAGAGCAGATATATCAACTGTCTCGTCAAATGCTGTGTAGATGGCCATGTTTGTAGCCAGGAATAACTTTGAGAAATCAACATGATTTCGTACTTTGTAGTCATACATTGATTTCTGGTGCTTGGGTATAATTTTGTTGTTATTATTGATAGCTTCATAATTTAACTTGTATGTGGTACCATATCTCTCGCGTTGGTTTGGGTATGATTGCCTGTCGATTCCAACGCATTGCTTGTATATATTAATTATGATAGGTTCTGTATATGTTCGTAATGTTGGAGAAATAATATTCTGCAGACATATACCAACAATTAGCCATCTTTTCTGATTATCTTCTAGGTCAGGTTTGAGAGCTGAAATAGTAAATCGTATATGGGTCATTCCACAGAGTTGGTGAAAACAGGAGGTGGCATCAAAAAACATATTTTTTCTTTATTTGCATATATGCACTATGCACATTATGTTTATTTTTGTGTGCACCATGTATTTGTTAAATAAAAAAACATAAAAAAAATGCATTATGTTATCTATTTTAACCTATAGATGAATAAAAAGTTTGAAATTACTATAGAATAATGGTTATTAATTGGGACAAACATGGGGTGGGTCACTTTGACAAATTATTCCATGCAAGTTATGCAGCTAGTTGTTTAAAGGTAGGGTGGAGTACGTTAAAGATATTTTCTTGATGAATTTAAGTCCATAAAATCCCCATAATTATATTCTGAATAAAAGTTCTGAAGAAAATTAAAATGTAGTTTCGCTTGTTACTTTGGTGTCCAATGATATTACTAGAAATGAGAGCCTCGGATAACAATGTTATGCATATTTACATTATAATTTCTCATATATAGTGAGTGTAAATATTCGAAGAATTTGTTTCTCAAAGCCTGGTTTATCCAGTGTACACGTTTAGAAATAATAACAAGTTAAAATATGCTCATAAAACGGTGTCCAAAATGTAACATTCGTTACTTGGCGTCCCTTGTAACATGCGTTACTTTTCTATCAACTGGAGGGTTTTATCATGTAACCGATGTAATTACATTACTGAAATGTCTTGGTTTTACATTACTTTATCTAATTATTCTCTGTAAATGTAAGACATAGCAATGTGGAAAGAACATTTTATTTAATAGAATATTTCAATTTTTGCAATCATGACAAGTACTGATTTACATCATAAATGGTATGGCTACAAAATAGTTTCCTGACTGCAGAAAACATAATTTTCACTGTTTCTTTGAATATTCTAAAGGTTGAAAAACATTTTCAATTCAACATTTAGGTTGTTTTAAGACTAATTTAAATAAAACAGGTATACATTGGACACCACGTAACAAGCGTTACTTTTTCGACAGGACACATTAAATTAAGTTTAGACAAATTAAATGGATGGGAACTATCTTTTTTCATTTTGAATATGGAAGAAAAATGTTCTATTGTGAACAAAAAGCTTGAAAATCATAACATATCTTTACTTTTAAAAAATGGTATGAATGTCCCATATCATACATCAGTACTGTAGAATGACCCATATATATGATGAAATTCACTCTTTGTATCATGTTTAGGTTTATAGTGTTTTACGCCACTTCCAACAGTATTTCAGTTATATCGTGGCGGTCTTTCTTTATTGGTGAAGGAAACAGGAGTATCCAGAGAAAACCACTGACCTGTCGCAAGTCACTGACAAACTGTATCACATACTGTTGCATCAAGTACACCTCGGGGTTCGAACTCACAACTTGGTGGTGATAGGCACTGATACGTCAGCCTTCTTTGTACCAGATACGGTATTACTTCTCACTAATACATGTTGTAAAATATTGGATTCAATTCTAAAATGTGTAAATTGTTAATTAGGATGTTATCATGGTCGGTTTATGACGCTACATTGATACACAAGTAGACTGAAACTAGTACAAAGGGACATAACTCGACTTAATTTCATTTAATTGAGATTTATACACCATAATCCTGAACTTCAATATTGCATCTGTTGCATCGGATTTAGGTTCTTGTTCTGAAAATATTCAGGAATATTTATACTGCATATATTGGAGTCATAAACCATTATTAAACTATTGAATTTGTTGTCTACTTCAACCAAGAGGTGATTATACAATAAAGGTAGTTTTGAAGGTCAAATGTTAAATTGGTTCATTTTTTTATTAATAAAGTTGAATAAAAAAAATTATACACAATATGGACATGAAACTTAAAAATACCAAAGGGGTAAGTAGAAGCCATAAATCTAAGGACAGAAAATACAATAACAAAAAAGAAAAAGGACAAAAGGACAAACAATGATCTGAGAAAAGTATTGATTGAGATTGAGACACACCAGACATGCATTGTGATAACTAGCTAAGATTGGCAGTACCTACCCATGTGGTCACCTCTATTTAACGGTAACTTTTTCCGTATCCTGTCATAGAAAATTTAATATAAATTGAACCTCTTTTAAGAGGTCAACTGTCTTATAAGGCTACGTTTTCTTTGTCTCAAAGGTGACATCTTAATACAGGTTTGATTGTACATATTGTTTATACCTGGATAATTATGATCTGCTGTTGGTATGTCTACTATATCTGCCTCTAATTCATGTGGTATGTCTAGCTGAGGTTTTATATATATAGTGTTACTTGCCATCGTTGGTCTAATTATGTGTGTAGCCTCTTTATTCTGCCATGTCGAGAATTTGAACTGTGCCTACCATGTTCTTAAAAATAAATGTTAGTCATAATATATATTAAAGATTAACATTATAAGAAGCATGAACTTCTTACAGTTCGTGGGCACCTAGATTCCCCCCCCCCCCCCCCCCCCCAATTTCGTTGGTGGGGTCCGTGTTGCTCATTATTTTATTCATTTTTGTTTTTTTTCTTCGTTCTGTGACTTGTGTGCGCGATACAGTCAGTAGCTCAAGATTGTCCATGCTTGATTGCCCCTTCGGTTTTCTCTAACGGTTATCAAACTTGTACAAAGTTATTTACAAAGAGAATCCACAAACAATACATAATAAACATCAATAGGAAGCACAACGTTCAATTCTTGTGCTGTTATTATAAACAATATGCTTACTTACACTATATGATTATGTCCCCTGAATATTGTGGACCAAGAGAAATAGATAAAAGTGTTGGGCATTAAGATGAAGTCAAAGTGAAATGTGTTAACACCATTTAAAAAAAGATTGTCGTGGCCTCGTTTATGCGATAGATGAATCTAAGGCTACCTATGCAATCAGTACTTATCAACTCTAATGTTGTAACTTTAATTCTCATTCGTGGTACTTTACATCACCTGTGGTACTGTTTAACATAGGTCACAGTCGTTATCTCTGCTTCACGGTTTATTAAGCATAAACTGACCCAAACCAGGTTATATCGTATAACCTGTTCAAAAATTGAAAATATTCCTTATATAACCTAATCAAATAGAATGTGGCGTTACATATAAATAACATAATTCGATGTAAACATTAATAAAACATTAATAAAAGAAACACAGAAATAATCTTATGTTTTTTATGTTATCTAAAACAGCTGTTCATTTATTTTACATTACTTGAGGTATTTGGTTGGTTGGTTGGTTTATGGTGCTTAACGCCATTTTCAACAATATTCCAGTTTTATTGGTGGAGGAAACTGGAGTACCCGGAGAAAATCACAGACCTGTCGCAAGTCACTGACCAACTTTATCACATAATGTTGTATCGAGTACACGTCGCCTGAACGAGATTCGAACTCAAAGTGTTAGTGGTGATGGGTACTGATTGCATATGTAGTTATAAATCCAACTACCATACGATCACGACCACGACGGCCCCTTGATGTATTTGTATTTTCGTTAAACTCTCGATGCAGAATGGCCTTGTCACCGGAGAGTAAAATCCAAACATAGCTCGCGATTTTAATCAACCAAATATCGACTTTAATAGTCATAGTTCAACCAACTTTTATAATTTAATTCTTTCTTTGTTTTCAAGGAAATTGGGGGGGGGGGGGGGGGGGGGGGCCTTCTCTACCTACAGATAGGTTTCTATCAAAGAAAATGACAAACATCAGGTCAAAGCGAAGCTTATCATCTACGTTCATATGCATTACATTTAGCATACAGCATAATGACTTCCAGCGACACCAGACAGCCAAAGTGTATATCTGTCTATAAATGTTGAAGAGTCAATTTTTGACAGTTTTGTAAATAATTGAATTTTTAGGAATTTTAATTTTTACTATGTTCATAAAATATATTTTTGTAAATAAAATATGTTCAATATAATTATCTTCATAATTTTTCCATTTAATTATAATATTTAAAACCTTAGTAATAAAATTAATAAGGTCTACAACTTTGTGTTATGTTTTATATTCTAATTAGGGTTATGACCTAAGTTCAGGAAACTGACCCTGATATGTATCTTTATTTTGCATATTTGATTAGTTAAGGTCAGTTTGACCAGTTATTTCATTTCATTGGTTATTTTAGTCACCTGAATTTTTGGTGGGAACTTCTTTTGTTCTTTGAGGCATTCTATTACTTTTCATATCTTGGAAGGCAGACATATTGCCAACTACTATACTATATGTATACTATAACTATACTGAATATGAGTCACTGGTGGTTCTCCCATACTAATATTAATAAAATATTACACTTATACATGGTGTGGCAGTGCAAGTAAATATCTGGAAATTATGTAAGATCACCATGCAGGGTGAGATTTTATTATTAGATTTATTCATTTGTTATATTGTCCTTCTTTCTTTCTTTCTTTGTTGTAAAACCAATCAAACCAATCAATATGAAATCAAATGTATGTAATTCACTTAATTATTCTGTTCAATATATTGGGCCTCATGATTGACAATAAAAGATTTGTATTTGTATACATATTCTTTTGGATCCATTTTTGATGACTATTTAAAACAGCTTGAACTGATATATTTCTATTTCGCACCACTAATATTCATTAAAGTATTTATACTTACTAAACGTCTATAAAATAACATTTTCAGTGAGATTAAGTTGATTGATTGATTGACTGATTTATAAAACATATGAAATGCTATTGAAATGTGATAAACTTATAAAACATATTAATTCCAATAAAAATTATTTAGAACTATTAAATATGAATTTTATATGAGCATAATACTATTTTTACCATTAAAATATTAAAAAGGTGAGTTATTAACAATTCTATGTGTAATCTCTGTTTTGTGTAATTGTGCATGTTTTGAGCACACTAGTTATGAACCTAATTTTATATTCAGGTTGCCATGCTATAATACTGATGTACAACAGCATGATATTGTGATCCTTGAGGTATATCCTGTATATCCAAGACCTTTGCACACCAGTGTGAGGTAAAGATAATTGTTTTTATAGTTTTGCTTATTAATGCCGATTTTGCTAATTATTATTTTACTTTATTATAATGTTTAGCTTATGGTTATTTTTGCTGAGCTTATGCTTATTTTTGTTATTATTTTGCTTGGTATTATATTGCTTAGTTTATTCATATTTTTGCTATTATTTTGTATGGTTCATGTGAAGCTATTTTTGTTTACATGCAATACCACTTGTTTAATGTTAGTAAATATCCATGAGAACCATGAACAGATATATATAATTCGTTATAGAGAATGAATATTTTGTTATAATAATGAAACAGAAACTTGTCATACAATGTAATTGTAATTTACTTTATTTTAAATATTCCACTGTTAGCATACATAAACTATCAAGAGTTATCTTTCTTGACCCAGTATTTGTTGATTTTAATTATTTATTACAGGGTCTTTTATTTGGAAGTACAAAAAAATGTATTTTGACTGCAATAAATGCTAGAAACTCACTACGTCTTGCATTTGGTTATTTATTATTCCACCGAGAATTGACCCGACGATATAAACAAACTAGAGGCTCCCAGGAGCCTGTAATCGCTCACCTGGATCAAAGCTGCTTTCAATAACAACGCAACTGCACTGTGGCAGCCATCTTGGTCAGAGGTCGGGAACACCAGACACAATTTTGGAAGAGGACCATCCAATGACTATTTGATCAAAGTTTGGTTCTAATTGAGCAACTGGTTCCAGAAAAGAAGATTTTTATGTGAATTTCCCATAGGGTCCTATGTTAAGCTAAGTTCGGCTGTGGGGGCCATCATGGTCGAAGGGCCGAACCGCCGGACACATTTTTGGAAGAGAACCATCCAATGACTATTTCATCAAAATTTAGTTCTTATTGAGCAAATGGTTTCAGACAAGAAGATTTTTATTGGAATTTCCCATAGGGTCCTATGTTAAATTAAGTTTGGTTGTGGCGGCCATCCTGGTCAGAGGTTTGAAATGCCGGACACAATTTTGGAAGGGGACCACCCAAGGATCATTTCAGCAAAGTTTGGTTGAGATTGGCTCCGTAGTTTCAGAGGAGAAGATTTTTTTTAACATTTCATCCCCCTTTTTTTCTATTTTTAGCTTGGCAGCCATCTTTGTTGGAAGTCGGGATCACCGGACACAATTTTGGAAGGGTGCCACCCAAGGACCATTCCACCAAAGTTTGGTTGCAATTGGCCATGTGGTTTCTGAGGAGAAGATTAAAATGTGAAATGTTGACAGACGGACGACGGACGAAAAGTGATGGCAATAGCTCATATGGCCTAAAGGCCAGGTGAGCTAAAAAGATTCGTTTCATACCTGATCCGTTATATTTTCGGTAGATAGGTAGATCTCAAATAGACATCTGGTTTTTTTCAGATTCGCAATGCTTTGGACATATTGATAAAATGAGGTCATTTACTTTATTTTGAAGAACATATATCCGCATTTTGATAGCTTATGTTTTGTCACTAGCATCAAAATGGAAATGTTAGAAAACAAAACCCATTCTGTCTACAGACGGACAAAGACGACAACGAAATAGGACGACGACAGCGCCATACCATGACATTTAGATTCTTTCGTTCATATGAAAACAGATTTTGAAATTCTATCAGTGTTATATACTGTAATTGGGGATCCGGAGTTCATATAACCAACCAGTACTTACACAGGGTCATTTGGCCTTCACTAAATGACAAAAGGAGGGCGAGTGGAAATCACTAAGCAGTGAGCATACATCTAGGGGTTAGTCATTAAGGGTGTTGAAAAACATGACGGATGCCACTAGTGTAATATGAACTGCTTACCCTTCCGTAGCACATATGTTCACCCCTGGTTTTTAGTGGGGTTTGTATAGCTGAAATATCTTTAGTTTTCTTTGTAGTGTTTTGTAGATCATTGTTAGTCCTTTTGTCCTTTTACTTTTGTGTGTTGGCTTTAGATTTTCAGATTCCCATTACCCCTTTGGCATCTTCAAACATTTTGCAAGACTTCTAACCTGACATATGTTAATATGAGTAGGCATGGCCTATAGAGAGGACGTTAGTATTTGAAATTAAATGATACTAAAAATACCTTTATATCCCCTATGACATCCATTGGAAAGTTAAATGAAGTAGAATAGAAAAGTACGAGAAAAAAGTATGGAATCTATTATTGTTGGACTAGGGACAGTGCAAACATTGAAGACTAACTAGTATAATTACACGTTTGGTATCAACCATTATAAAGCCTAAAGGGGGTAGTAGACGCCGGTGTCTGTAAAATGAAAGTATGGTCTTTTAAGTCATAAGAAAAGTAAGTAAGTAAGTAAGTAAGTAAGTAAATTTTATTTAGTCGGTATATATATATACATAGACAACAAATCAACATGAGCCCTAAAGTGCTCTTAAACCGACTATACATATATAAACATAACAACTTATGTCAAGCACTACATAAAATAATAGCAATTACAGTACATTTAAACAAACATGCAAAATAGATGTACTATTGGCAATCACAAACAGCAATCCATGTGGCAAGTGCCTCTCTAGACAGCTGTTTGCAATCACCAACAGCAACTCAGTAGCAATAAAAAAGCAAAAATATGTTGAGAATAATCAATGATGGAAAAACATTTAAATAAATCAAAATGATATGCTAAAAAATATCAGAACACAAAATAATAAAATAAAGCAAAGCTCATATACAAGGAATCATTCTATACAAGCATGCAAAATAGATGTACTGTTGGCAATCACAAACAGCAATCCATGTGGCAAGTGCCTCTCTAGACAGCTGTTTACAATCACCAACAGCAAATCAGTAGCAATAAAAAGCAAAAATATGTTAAGAATAATCATATATATAAGCAGAGCACAAAACACAAAAGTACATAAATAAAATTGAAGCACATTAAGACATAAGCAGCACTAAAAAAAACAGCACATGCATATATAAGCAGAAATAAAAAGCAGTAGCAAACATTTCAGGAGTGAGGCAGCACTGGTTGGATACGGCATGCACTGCATGTCCATTTGTCCTCCACACCAGCTATTTATGTACTTTTTGAACTGGTCAAATGAGGTCATAATTCTGGCCTCATTTGGTAGTGAGTTCCATACCTGTGCTGCCTCATATCTGAAAGATCTTTTACCATACTTTGAAGTTCTAGGTCTGGGTACCTCAGCAGTATTCGTGTATTTGAAATTATATGAATTGTTTTTGATTATAACAAGATCTTGAATGAAAAGGGGACTTTTTTTATTTATTATTTTGAAGGTCTCCAAAGCAATAGTACGTATTCTGTGGGTTTTAAGAGAGGGCAACTTTACTTTTCTAACAGAAATTCATAGGAATTTTGAAAATCATCATAAATGAAACGAAGTGCGCATTCTTGTATTTTTTCAATTTTTTTGGTGTTTTGTTCACCACAGAAATGCCAAGTCAAAGGACAATAGCTAAAATTTGACATAATGAATGAATAATAAATTGTGAGTTTACCAAGACGATTTAAGTGTTTACAGTACAGCTGACAGCATACACTGATAAATGCTGAGCATAATCTGGATGCTGAGCCAGGCTCAGCATTTTCGCTGATGGTCTGCTAATTAACCCCAAGGTAATAAACAGGGCCATAAAATACCTGGTCAGTAGTGTCTTGTTGATTTCACAGGTGATCTACAGGTAGATATATACACCTGTTTGTGTTACATAACAGGAAATGGGCATATTTGGATTTCAGTGATTTTGATGTGTAGAAAAAGGACATTGAACTGTACTTTGAAAATTTGTCAATAAAATAATATTTTGTGATATTAGCATCAGCTAACAATTTAAACAAATAATTGAAATGAAATCATAATTTTGTGTTGGATATATAAGAATTTTTAACTGAAAATATGGCAAAGAAGAACAAGATTAATTGTGATGCTATTTTAATCAATAGATTAATTAATTAAGATTAGATTTAACATTTTAAGAATTTTCTTTCTATGTAATGTGCATGTGTGTACACGTTAGTCATGTATTTAAGAGTTTTTGTTTTTGTTTTTCAACTTTGACAAAAATGTTATAGTTGTTCTTTTATAATACATGTATTTAAAATTTTAATTCTTTTTATTTTGTAATTAATTTTATCTGTTTTTGCAGAGGAATAATATATTTAATTTGCTTTATCAATTTAATCAAATAAATGTAATCCAATTTCAAAAATATACTTGTTACTATGTTTCGATTTTTTTTTAATCCATTTTATCCAAGGTAATATTAATTTCTTTTCTTTTCATAGTTTATTTTGTGACATGTCAGGGTTTTTCTTTTTGTTATTCAGGACATTTCTTGAACATTTTTTTTTCACATTTGTATTCTTATTTTGTTAAACATACATTCTAAACATAAAAAAAAATATGCCAGTTGATTATAAATACATTCTTTTCAATATAAAAAATGACAAAATAAGTATTTTTTGTATATTAACACACAGATATATATGATAAACATAGAAAATTTCAATCAATGATGGATTTATGGACACTTGTAATTTGCCACTTATTCACTCTCATGTCATAAATTGACCTTAAAGAGACATACTCTCTAGGCTAATGAAAAAGAAAAACACACACACATATATTCAACTAAATTCCTAAATTAAATACATATATTTTTTTTTTTTATTAAAATGTGAAATGTTCAATGGTTAAAATTAAATTATTATAAATTTCTTTTTCATAAATATTCATGAATTTTGAATAAAACTTGTTTAAAAATAATTTGATTATCAGTAGTTTAAATTTAATATATTGATCTTAAAATGTGATATGATTATTAAAATATGACAACTTATATATATTCTTCTTTGTGACTCTTATGGTAAACAAATCTAATGGTGCATCATAAGAAAATAATATGTAAATTTTACATATATTAATCATGATGTGGAGAAAAATCTCTATGCCATATTTAATAAATGTAATTAAAACATATTATTCTCTGATTGTGCACCAAGTTTAATATCCACAGTTTAGTTAGAGTTTACTTTCAAGATTTAAAACATTGATAAGACAAACAAATTGAAGAAAATATGAAGCTTTACAGCGAAAAAAAAAGAAAAGACAACACATAAATGGTTATAAAAAGAATAGATACATATCTATTGTATACCTGTAAATATTTTCAAATAATTTACTTTTAAATTTTAAAATACGAATAATAATTGAAATTTTAACAAAACAAATCAATTGAAAAACAAAGAAATTTTAATTCAATATTAGAATTATCAAAACATTACTACATTGTAAAATAGAAAATTTATTATGTAAATATTTCCACTAAATAAAAAGTCACTAGTCTAACAAATCACACATACATGCTCAGGTAAATTTTACTAACACCTATTGAATCAGGTACATCTACCTGGAAAACATTATGATCATATTGTTTATTCAATTGCTGAGCATCTGTACAGTTGAGGGTAATAAAACTGATCATCAGCCCATGATTTACGACCCCCAATAAAACCTCAGCATTGAATTCTGAGCCTTTTAAATGCTCAGCATTTATCAGTGTATGCTGTCAGCTGTACTGTACTTATTCTTTTAAGAGCATTTAATTGCCTTGCAGCCTTCTTACAGATATTAGAGATATGTGTATTAAAGTTAAGTTTAAAATCTATGGTTACACCTAGTAATTTTACTTCATCTTCACAAGATAAATTAATACCATTTAAATTAAACATTACATTTTTATCATGCATTTTTTTACCAACAGAGATGGCCTGAAATTTTTCAGGGTTAGCCTGCATTCTATTTGCAGAAAACCAATTAATCAGGGAGTTACTGTCTTCCTCTAAAACAGAAATTACTTTTTCTAAAGTTTTATCAGATTTTGACAAAGTATTATCATCAGCGTAATTATACATAGAACAGTTTTTTTTACAGAAAAGAACAGATCGTTTATAAAAATTTAAATAAGATTGGGTCAAGTTTTGAGCCTTGAGGTACCCCTTTAAAAATTGGGAGCATATTACTAAGATTCTGGTTAAGTTTTACACACTGTTTCCTGTTTGTTAAATAACTACAAAGTAGGTCTTAAGACGACTTTGATAGACCATATGCATTTAATTTCAATAACAGCAAGTCATGAGGGAGGCAGTCAAAGGCCTTTGATAAGTCCACAAGGATAGCTGCAAGGTATTCATTTTTGTCCAATGCATGTTTCCAGTAAAAGAGTAGATTGGCATCCAAAACCGGAACGAAAAGCTGCTAGAAATGGATTAAAAATATTTTCAAAATAATTTACTAGTTGTGCTTCAATAGCATTTTCAAAATTTTTTTATATAGCAGGTAAGACACTTACTGGTCTATTATTTCCCTTTTCTAAAACACTATTCTTTTTATGAATAGGAGCAACCTGAGCTTCCTTAAGACGGTCGGGGAAAGTTGATGTTGATATTGATAAATTTACAATATCAGTCAGTGGTTTAACAATAATCGGTTTTGCAAAATGGAGTAGTTTAGGGGAAATACCATCTATACCTGTAGCCTTTTAAGTCTAAAAGAGTTGCCGTGGCAATTTTAGTAAAACAAGTGGCTTTTTTAACAATATTTTGCATGTTAAAAATGTAACATTGCACTCTTTTCACAGTTAAGCATATCATAGTTAAAATCACCAATAAAAATATATTTATCGTATTTTGAAATTATTTTATCAACTGTCTGGCCAAAATCAGTGTAGAGTGTTTTATTACGAAAATATCAATTAATGCATCCAACATGCATAAGCAATATTGGCCTATACCATGCTATGTACAGCCGATACATGTTCATGAAGTGTAAATGATGAATGACGTACGGTCAGGACCGTTTTATAGACTCATCAGCAATATAGGCCCCGGTCAAAGCAGTGCACTGAGGCCCCTATCTATACAAACACTCACAGAAATAAAACTATAAACAGGGTTCATACACTTTTTTGTTGAGAAAAATCAAGGACTTTTCAAGGACTTTCCAGGAGAAAAATTACAGTTTTCAAGCACCTTTTTCTGAGCATTTCATATATAAAACCTTGTTTAACCTTACCTTTCTTCAAGTGAAAATGCCTGTACCTAGTCAGGAAAATGATAGATGTCCAATGTCAGTGGTTTTGTGGGTGAAGGTACTTTTGTGTTTGTCTTTTGTTTTGTGTTTCTTTTTTACTTTTCTGTAGGGAGGTCAGGCTATTTTCTAAAGCAAGGAAATTTCATATATAAATATGACAGCTGTGTAGATTTCTTCAATACCATCACAGAACAGTTTAGTTTTTGGGACAAGTGGTTCAAAAGTTATGCTCGATTCAAGTATAGAAATTTACTCCTAAATTTTATCCAAGATGGCCACCATTTGTGCTGTATTTATGGCCAAATTCAATGCAGATTATTGGTAAAAGACCGAATTCTACATTTTGCTTGAAGATTGTTTTTTGGTTTTTTTAAAGGAACATGTTTCAGTATTGGCATTGTTTGCTTACTTTTTAAAAAAATTGGTCAGTTTCCAGGTTAGCAGTCATTTTCGAAAAATGAAAAAAGATGCTAGTCTAGATTTCTGTGCTAGTAGTGGCTGCTAAGATATCAAATGATAATACACAGCTTTGTCTCAAGTAAACATTTGCACTTCTGACTGCCAATTTCAGTGTTAATATTGGTTCTTTTTCTCATCAAAGAAAAAATATGTTGGTGCCAATATGGCCTTTTTTGAATGGCACCAAATTGTCAAAATGTTGAAATCAACCTATGAAACCCATTTATAGAGCAATTTTTCCTATTGAAATTGTATTTATCCTGATAAAAGCTTAAAAAAAGTATAAATGAACAAAGTATTCCCATTTCAGGCTTATATTTTCTTTAAAAATCAGGTTTTGCATCTAAAAGGAGCATTTCTGATAGAATTACCTCCCTTTTTATTTTTGCAAAAAATAGGTTTTACGTGTTTATCCTATTTATCCGGAAACAGCTAGTGGTTATATTGAAAATATAGACTTAACTTATATTTAACAACATTATAATAATGACTTCTTATTTGATTATTTGCTGTTTAAGTATAATCTTTGGAAAAAACAGTAAATTTTTTAAAGCAACATCTACAGGCTTCTGCAAATTGTCCCAACAACTTCAACTATGGGGTATTTAAGGTAAGAGTGGATTTATTCATTATTTTATCATACTTTCTCATAAATAATGACCACTTCCCTTTGAATCAGTTTGCAAAACTTGATTTTCTCTGTAATTACCTCCCTTTTTTATTTTTCCAAATGACGTTTTTCACACTTTTGGTATTGAAAAAAGTAGGATTAATACTAGTAATTATTAAGTTTAATACATTTTATTTTTGTGCATTATAATTGTACTGTTGATTGCTCTGTTTCCAAAGCAAATCATCTTTTTAAGTAGAATATTGCAACAATAGGCTGTGACAAATTCAGAATTCTTCTCATCACCAGTCAAGTTAAATGCAGCTCTCAAGACACAAAAAGTGCTATAATATGATTCAATCTGTTTTCCACTACTGGCACTAGTGAATGCATTAAGGGCATCTGCAAATTGGGCATACAAATATCAAGCTAGTGTTAAGTTATTTGCCCAAATGATCTCAGTTCCTGATCTAGAATATGTCAGTAAAATGTACTGTTAAATTACAGAATATATGCTGTACCATTCACGCAAGCGAAAAACAGTCATAATATTTTCATGAACTTTTGTCAGATATGATTTCTTTGTACAATGTTGATATACATCCATAATCCCATCAGTGCGACTTTGCAAAGCAGAAAAAGCAGACCAAACCAATGATTCAAAATCCTTTTAACTTGAGTTGATAGATATTGATGAAACATGCCAAATTAAGAAGTCCAAGACCTAAATTAAATAACTGTTTGTTTGCTGTTTACGGCTTTTTTGTTGGTAGGTGGGTAAAGAGCAAACAAACGATATTTTATTTTTGGCCTAACTGGCATATTTTTGTGGGATTACATTGATTCAATGATTGGTAATACAACTACAAGTTTTTCTTTTTATCTTTTAATATTTATTAAATGCTTTAATACATTATCCATCACCAAACTATTAATCATGCATAATTAGTAACAAGCATCTTATTAGTTAATATTAAGTCATTATCCTTTACCAAACATTCATGCATATATAATTAATAAATAATTTGTACATCAAATCGAAATCTAAAACGTGTAAATCTCATGAAATTAAGAACATTGACACATACTTGCAATAAATTATTAATTTTTGATGACATCATGTAGACCACCTGAGGGAATCTTGGGATATAGAAATAGGACACAGCTTCATGTGTGGTAAAAAAAAACCTTCTGAAGGAGAGCATAGGTTGTGTAGAATCTACAAATACAAAGCTATGTCCGTTGTTGCATGTCCTCCTACTCCGAATGGAGAAACCAACAGTGTGAAATGAACATATTCAAAGCCAGTATGTGTGTCAACTGGGGATGATTAAATCCAAGGTGCCATGTGATCCCTGAAAGGCTTGTTACAAGGCTAAATTTGTTCATATCCATTATACCCACCTCTTCAAGGACAGTCAAAATTTTAAGCCCAATGACCCATCCTATTCTTCAAAATGTGTTTATTATTCCCCTTCCGGATTGTCTTCTTGTTGTAATTGTTCACCAAGTTCTTATTTTTTTGTTTTCACATTTTCGCCTGGTCTCTGGATTGTGGTCTTTGGATATTCCCCTTTAATTTGTTGCTTCGGTATTCTATTGCCAATGTTTTATTGCTTGTCCTCTTTTCAACTTGAATATATAAGCTGAAATATTGCTCAGTGCATGTTCAGCAATCAATCATTCAACTTTAACTATTAGTTCCAAATGAATGCTTTCATGTTCACTTACATGTTACATCAATACCCAAATAAACCATAATAAATTAGATTTGAGCATTTGATTAACTGAGAAAAATTCAGTCAAGTTAAGTATATCACAGCAGAATTAACATCATATATAAAGACAAAGGATCTGAAAAAAAATTGCTTTTAATATCATTATTAAAAAATCAGGAATAAAGTCCTCATTTATATTGCTTGTCTTGTACAATACCCATAACTCCCTTTTTCACCAATTTCAAAATACTGTTAAGTTTTAAATTTGACAAAATTAAGTTCCTGACTAACCCCCTGCCCTGCACCTCTTTTGCCAAAAGAGGGGGGGGAAATTGTCATGTCCTATCAAACGATCTTTTCAATGAACATCCATATGATTGTGAGACTAAAATATCATTCTAGTTCAAGGGCCTTTCAAATAAAATGTTAATGTTTGCGCTAAAAAAAATCAATAAAGAAAGCCGACGATTGTATTGCAATCTATTGGCGGGAGTTATTTCCCATCATGTGGAAGCGCCAATAATAACAGGGAAACCAGGTCATTTCGTAACATTTGTTAATATTGAAATCTAACGATTTCATCCACGATATATATTTTTCGTAGCCTATGCTATCATTTAAAACGTACCAGTGTAATTTCCTATTGTGATGAGTTGGTAAATCATGTCATTTGTTGCACCACGTGCTTCCAGTTCAGCTCCGACCCAATTTACGATAGACTCGTCCAGAGACTGAATTTTACCGGACATGTCAAGGGGGGTAGTGGTCTTTATGTTATCTAAAACAAATGTTGCTGAGTTAATTGAAGTGAAAAGATATTTGCATGGGCAAGAAGAAAGGTAAACTTGAGTTCCGAGATTTCCGTTTGATTGAATCACGTTGAATTTCACAAAAAAATAATTTACTCAAGTTTTCTCTTGACGAGATAGATTCCGAAAAGGGGGATTTTCCCTCAAACGGCATTATCCAATCAAAATTGAAAGCTTCTTCTGTCATGTGATAACTTTATTTTTAGGGTAAAACATCAGCAACATTTGTTTTTTTTCGATCTCAAAATAGAAGTGGCAAAAACTCCGGTGCCATTTTTGTGGCTACCATGTTTTCCGACAAAATTGGGTATCCAACAGACAACAAAATAACAATGTAAACTATGATTTATTTGATTAACAATATTTTTTATATAATTTTTAAACATTACCTGTACGATATAGACACATTTCATTGCACATTTTACGCGACATTTTTTTATATTGCAAATAAAAAAAACTACTGATTGACTATTAAACTCAGAATATAAACAAAATGGCGGAAGTCACTGACCTCCCTATTTTCTGTTCAGTCTTGTTTTCACATTTATTGTTCAAGGGTTTTCAAGCACCTTTATTGGAATTCAAGTACTTTCAAGTCCTTGATTTTGCTACTTTCGTTTTCAAGTACTTTCAAGGATTTCAAGCACCTGTACGAACCCTGTATAAATGGTCGATAAAATCACAGGAGTCGGAAGTTCTATCAATAATAAGGTATAGGGGCACCTCGAAGATCGCTGGGAAACTATAAAAAAAACCACCAGGAGTGCAACGCATTTTTGGGGGGTTGGCCTAAATCTATACCTACAGGTAGATCAGCATGGAATAAAAGGTTGAATCCTACTCTTGGATGTTTAAACTAAATAAATATCATGTTTTCTTGTACTTACCTCACGGTTTTGTAGCAGTTTCGTACATTTTACCCTTCTACACCACACCATCGCAAGATCCATTACCGGAAGTGCGGGAGTGCAGCTCTGTCGTGAATTTTAAGGTCAGTATAATTAAATTATCTCTTTTGATAAATTATGAAACATCTTGTGATATATTATATGATTTAAATATAATAAAATATTACTTCAAAAATAAGGTCCAATTGTTTGTTGTATTTATTTTGGCTTGGTTAAAAATTTACAAGGGAGGTAACTCTCTACAACGAAAAACCTTACAAGGCGGCTAATTCAAATTTGTAATTTAAACTAAAGTTAAATTATATAAACATTTATATTATTATATATATCAATGGCTGGCAACAAAGACATAGCTGCATTGTAATAGTTACTAATACACATAATTATTTTCCTTTGAATATTGTTTAACATAGTCATATTGGGAACAAACAAAAAAGAGGGGGGGGGGGGGGGGGGGGGTGTACACATCACATGTGAGCAATATGATAATGAGACCCTCTTTGACACTAATATGAGGCAGGCCTTACATGTAAAAAAGGACAAACAATCTGGCAATTTTGGGAAAGGTGTCCAGTCTAATCTAAAACAGAAAGAAAAGGACAAAGGATCTGGAATCTTGTGAAAGGGTTCAGTCATATACACAATTTGGTATCCCAGTTTTTAAAATGTATTGTGTGAATTTGATTAAAAAACTAAATAATTTTAAAAATTAATTACATTAATCATGTTAACCCTTTAATTACTGCCATACAAACATATGTGTCCTTTCAATACAAGCCAAACGGACACATGACATGTCCTTTACTAAATTGAGCATGTACGTCTTGCTTCTTAGACTTAAATTTAGTTGAAATAAATCATCACAGATAATATTTTGTGATATTTTTTTAAAAGTTGAATCTTAGTTGTTTACTATAAATGGCATAATTTATCAAATGACGTCAAATTATCCGTTTTGACACCATAAAAGAAGAAGCAACATTTTCCCTATATATTTTTTTTCTGGCAATTGCAAAATTATTTATGGCAGCAAGAGGGTTAATTACATTATGCTTTCAAAATAAATTTAGATACCTATGAAATGGCTATATCATCTATTCATACATTTAGTGTATATCAAAGGAACACACATCTCCCATTTTAACATTAAGTTTTCTTTCTGTGAAAATCTGTCTTGAATTTTAAACAATTTCTTTGAAGTTCATGCACACATATCCCAGATATATATATATATATCCCAGACATATATATATATACAATAGTTATATGTCAAATGATAAATCTTTTTTTTCCAATAGACATTTCTAGATTATTAGGCTTCCCCACTAGCACACTAACCAAACAAATCTTGCAATTCTAGTAGTATAGCATGGAAAACCCACACGGACAACTGCTGAATATATGCTACTTGTATTACAGGTCAATTTATTAATGTATAACAGTACATCAAAATGTTAAGTGTATATTGGATTATAAAAACATGTCTACACTTTTCCGATTTATGCATTATGGAGATCCGAGAGTACTGACTGTTTAATGATAGATGAGATCAGCAACCACTTCCTGTTTGCTGATAATTTGAAATATCGACAGTTACTGGTGCCAATAATTTAATTGTGCTTGGTCTACGACTTACCTTACCGTTGAATCTTTAACCGTCCTTCAGGACAACCTCACTATGAGTGTAGGATAGAGCCATCACCAGTCACCAAAACCCCTATCATCTGCCCTCCACCATTGGGTAATCAGTACCATTTTCATCCTAGGAATCCATCATTGTGAACATATATGTACATATGTTTCTACATTCATGGAAATGTCATTTGCGACATGCTGTGACTGTGAGATATATATAATAAAAACCAAAAAAGTCCGGGAAAAAGTGTAAAATTCCGGGAAAAAAAAGTTCCGGATTTGTTTTGTACATTATAGTTATACTGACCTTAAAAATTCACGACAGAGCTGCACTCCCGCACTTCCGGTAATGGATCTTGCGATGGTGGTGTAGAAGGGTAACATGTACGAAAAAGCTACAAAACCGTGAGGTAAGTACAAGAAAACATGATATTTATTTAGTTTAAACATCCAAGAGTAGGATTCAACCTTTTATTCCATGCTGATCTACCTGTAGGTATAGATTTAGGCCAACCCCCCAAAAATGCGTTGCACTCCTGGTGTTTTTTTTTATAGTTTCCCAGCGATCTTCGAGGTGCCCCTATACCTTATTATTGATAGAACTTCCGACTCCTGTGATAAAATTAAACATATATTTCTTGTGTTGATACCTCCAACAAAATCAGTATTTAAAAATTAAATACTGTATGTTGTATCTAGTCCGAGATTCCTCTGTCGTTTAACGGCATTGGTAATCTTGCTGTAGCCGTTCAACGGCTACAGCAAGATTATGAATGCCGTTAAACGACAGAGGAATCTCGGACTAGTTGTATCATGATATTACAGAGATTAATAGGGGGTTCATTTGCTTGTGGGACCACCGGGAAACTGCCCATTGTGCCCATACATAAGACCGCACTGCGTACGGTTACTGTAATACTGATAATCTTCATTTCGACATTAGTATAACCTCGTTAAACCGCCACCATCTGTCCAGCCAGGTTTTGGTGTTATAACGAGTTTGGCGATAAACTGAGGACAGAAAACCGGAAGTCAACAGTTTGATTTTAAATTTGGAATGACTGACGGTTTGATTTTGACAAGTTTATCGGAAATGAGTATTATCACTTACAATTTTAATATATATTCTATTATATAAGTTTCATTTTGACAGTTGTAGAAAATTTCAGCATTTGTAAATTTAGCAGAATTTATTTTATCGAATTTGAAAAGAAAAAAAATCTACAGAAATTATTTTATTAGCACCTATACTAGCAATTTGCTTTAATATATATTAAATTCGTTTTTACTTCTTACAAATATTTACTCTCCATTTTATTTTCAATTTTTGTTTATCACAACTAAATAAAGAACAATAAAGTTTTTTTTCTCACTCGTTGTCATATAAGATATAAGATTAATCCTGTCCCCGGGGCAAATGTACAGTTAACTTATGGATAACTGATCATTAATTGTTTAAAGAAAGGTGATACAATATGTTTATTGAAGCAAGGGTGTTATACTTTAATTGAAAAATGTTTATATAACACTTAGAAGAAGCGTGTCACCGTCAGTGTATGGTTTGGAAGTAAATTTGATTTCTATAACCGGAAGTTGTTAAAATCTATTCACATATAAACATTTCTGTCGTTTTTATGCATGCATTCACAATCAAATAATTCACATGTTCACGTGGATTATAACCCATTAAAAGGAAGGCTTGTACTTATTTCTTCAGAAAGTCGAGGTCACTGGAGGACATCATTTGCCAATATATCGATGTCGAGCTGCTTCCCAAGTTTCATTGTTCGTTGGATTCTTAATTTCCACAATTTCTCTTTTCTGTCGAAAATCTAGCAAATTTCTTTAACGTTTAGGCGTCGACATTTTCAACACAAATGAAAGAAACACACAAACAAATTTATTAAGTTTTATTCAGAATCAAAAGTAATCAGTTCAGGGTTGTAAAATTTTATTGTAAAGAAAATAATTAACTGTTTTCACAGCGATATCTATTTGCCTTGCCTGCATGTTTACTTATAATGCCTTGATTGACAGGGACTTCAAAAATCACAGAGGTGTGACATTATTGATTGGCATTATGATTGAGGTTTAAATAACAGTAAACTGACCATTTGATCTCTAATTACCGTGGCGGATGGCGGTATGCGAGTTTGGCATTTTAACGGGGTTATTACTACATACGGAAAACGGGACTGCAGAAATTCTTGGCGATACGCGAGTTTGGCGGTGAATCGAGGGGCAATAAAGTGGGGTTTTACTGTGTATTTCGGCCATTATTATGCTATCTCCAATGATGGTCGTTGTGCCATTTTTACGAAATATTCCGTCTGCTGTTATGTTTTTTCAGCGGTTTATATTTCCCGCCAAAACATTCCGGGGAAAAATATTCGGAGCGCATCTGGGTTTTTCATTGCAGGTAATCCATTTGTTAAAAACAAAGGGTTCCCGTTCTTGCACTTCCGTCTTATATGATGTAGTTTGACCTAGAAACGAAGCTGCTTCGCTATTCTCGGCGAGATTTCTTGGAAAAGATCGACGTACCGACTGAAATTCGAACATGGGCAATTAGGTAAGTGTCTTAGAAACAGTTTGATACGACAGTGCCATATGTAGACGAGGTAAAAAGTATAAAAAACACGGGGGTTTCCCAACCGAGGTGAGCGATATGGCGCGAAATATGAAAATGGAGTTGCTTACCTTCTCTCTTATACTGTATCAGTCGAAAAACTGTGGACACAGAATACACGTATTATTCATGATGTATGACGTCTACTGATATTGTCAAATGAAGAAAAAACCAATGATTATGAAATTTTTTAAAAAGGAATGATTTATATGAAAATTTTGAAAAAGGGGGGGGGGGGTAGTAGAGAAAAGGGGGCAGGAGGAAACGAAATCCATGCCCCATGCGCCTGTGCTATAGAAGCGTATTATTACTATTAACAAATATTGATGACATTGTCATCTTTGCGTGTCAGTGGTGACCCAAATACGATTTCAATGCTGTCCTTTACTTGTTGCAACGTAAAATATGACGTGATTAAAAAAATATTAACATGACGATGAATGGTGGCCAGATTCGTTTTTATTTACGCAGTTATTGTAGAACTTTAGGAATATTGTGGTACATGTACATGTTTGGATTTTTTTTAAACTGGTAAGTCATATAACGATATGTCAATAATCTGGAGTTCGACAGTGAAATGCAGTTGGGCGTGACATAAAATGTCCATACGTCAAAAAATTATCAGAGTTGTCTTAGAGTCATTCACAGTGGTAAGAAATGAACAGTTGTTGTCCTTAATGACAGTCCATGTTAGCATAAAGTCCTTTCAGTACGCCCGTGTTGGCGTGTTGTATTAATCAAAGTTTTGATCGATCCGAGTAAATATTACTATTAGACCACCCGCATAGATTCTGCAAAAAAATAAAACAAAAGAAAAACACACCAAGGCGAGTTTTTTTTACATCGGCTGCAAATGGTCCAAAAAATTAATTTTATTATTTTCTGATAGTATTGTAGTTCAAAATTATGTCAAATTTATTCTATAATCATCTTTTACTAATCGTAACTAGAAAGTTTTTTTTATCTGGACACGCTTGAAAAAAGTGCTGTGTTTCTTTACAATACACTGTACATGTCGTCACGATTTACGGAATTGACGCAGTTGCAAATGAAATAGATGTCGTTTTGAAATTTTTTGACTTGGGAATGAAAATACAAGATTTTATTTAACAAAAACAAAACAAAGTAGCTATTATTTAAATCTTTTTGATGAAAGTAATTTACTTTCGTATCTATGCTGGCTTACACATCCGAGGTTAAATGTCAGCGCCCCAACATTTAAGTCTCGCGATCAGTATATTCGCGAGACCGACGCTAGAAATAGAGCATCAGTATGTGGTTTACCGGGGTGGTCTACCGTAATGCGGACTAAAGTCCTCTTAATATGAAACAGGCACTGCCTGGAAAGCTCGCGAAGCTAATCACTAATTAGATATCCTTGGTCTTGGATGAGCAAACATATGCAAAACTTTATGCTTATGTAGTACATATAATTATTTACCAACTTTGCCTGAAAATAGAAATTTGGTTTACAAGTGACCACCAGTAGGCATAATAGAGTATGTAAATGTTGCACATAGCAGGGTCTGAGAGTGAGACACTCTTCAAGATCACAGGTACTTGTGGACAGGACCCTATGGTGCCTCTGATTTCCCATTCCTCCTTTTTTTTTAACATCAATTTTTTTCATGTACACAACATTTTGCAACTTTCTATGTATCACTGTATGACATATCCTATATATGCAAAAAAAAAACCAATCAAACAGCAGTTTCTATTCATACTGGGTTTCTGACATATGCATAAGGACATGATAACAACAGAAAATTCCTCCATATTCCGTTTGCTAACATCAGCAACATTCTTAATAGAAAAGAGGTCGTAAAAGAAATTCCACCATATTTCAAAAATCAATCTGTTCCCATTGTCTCCTATAGCTACACTAACAGCATTGGCCGTAAAATTTTCAACTACAAAGAAGCATTGCAAGATATTAACATAGAAGAGTACCTTAAGAACCCCCTGACTTGTGACTGCTCCCACTCTCCTTTTCAATACAACCCATCTGGACATGTAATCACTGGTGATCTGAATATCATTCAACATGAGAGTCTCCGAAAGGTGATTTCTCATGGTCCTAAATTCAGAGAACCTCAACACATCAATTGGAAACATAATTTCAAGATAATTATGGATGCTGTTGAAGATTATGCCAGAAGGTGGATAAAGAGAGAAGTAGACCAAGATCCTGAGTTAGAGTCCTTGTCAGACTGGGTTAGAACAATTAGGTCTCTAGTACAAGGTCGGATTCACAAACTCAAAAACTGTGTTAATATTGGACCTAAGTCTGTATTTAAAGACCAAGAAGCTGTTAAGTGTCTTTCCTCTCTTCATGACAAATATGTTATCGTTCCTGCGGACAAGGCTTCCAACAATATCGTGTTTGTATGTAAATCATATTACTTCGAATGCCTAATCAAGGAATGAGGCATAAATAGCAACACCTCTAGTAATACCACATACAAACCAACTTCGTTCGACAAAGATGAAATCCTAGCTAACCACAGATCATTCATGACCTCTTTAAACATTCCCTCTGGTAAAGAGTCTGAGGATTTACCCTATTTATATTGGATACCTAAACTCCATAAGACACCATACAAAGAAAGGTACATAGCGGGATCATCAACTTGTTCGACGAAAGAATTGTCTATTCACCTGACAAAGATTCTGTCTGCAGTAAAAGAGGGACAACAGAAATATTGTGAGACTGTTTACTCGCGTAGTGGCATAAATCACATGTGGATTTTGAAAAACTCTAAAGTTCTTTTGGATAACCTGAAATCAAGATCTTTCTCTCAGGTATCCTCCATCAAAACTTTTGATTTTTCAACTCTATATACCACCCTACCGCATGACAAATTAAAAACCCGCTTAAAAGAAACAATTCATAAAGCTTTTAGTCATAGAAACTATGGCTCAAAATGTGTTGTGTTAGGCTAAAATTCCAAATATTTTTCAAACAAAATTCAAAAAGGTAAAACATGCTACTCCGAGGAACAAGTGATCAGTATGCTGGAGTTCCTCATCGATAACATATTTGTCTCCTTTGGAGGGACACTGTTTCAGCAGGTCGTCGGCATACCAATGGGTACGAATTGTGCCCCTCTTCTAGCCGATTTATTTTTATACTCATATGAGTCGGAGTTTCTTCAAAAGCTTGTAAAAGATAAGAAGATTCATGAGGCTAGAGCCTTTAATTTCACATACAGGTATATTGATGACGTTTTATCTATCAATAATTCTAGATTTGCAGAATTTCTTCCATTGATATATCCTCCAGAGCTGGAAGTTAAAGAGACCACAGATACAGCTTCGTCCGCATCATTTTTGGACTTATACCTCGAATTTGACGACAGTGGTCAACTCAGTACTAAAATTTATGATAAACGGGACGACTTCAATTTTAAAATCATAAATTTTCCAAACATGTGCAGCTATATACCAGCTCCTCCTGCATATGATGTTTACATCTCGCAATTGATTCGCTATGCAAGGGCCAGTAGCAATTATTCTGATTTCCTGAAACGTCATCTTCATCTGAGAAACAGGCTACTGGACCAGGCTATTAAAAGATTCGCCTTATTCGATCTCTTAAAAAGTTTATATTCCGATACCAAGATCTTGTCGAAATATATTCCGTCTCTGCAGAAACGATTATAAGCGATGCATTTTCATATAGTGAAAATGTATAAAGATAAAGAAGTCAAGAAAAATGTCAAGGATATTTTTTTATCAATGTGTGACGTAAAAATATTTTTGACAATTACGTCACCGAATATGGTACTGCTTTGACAACTATTTTACCTATTTTGTTCCTGTATTTAAATACTGTTATAGTGACAGCCGGAACCTTTGAACCGTAATGAGAGCGGGAGGTTTGGCGCTTTAAAATCTGATTCAACCCACCATTTCTTTAGAAATGCCTGTACCAAGTCAGGGTCATTGCGGTTTTCACAGTTTTCCGGTTGTTGACTGATTTGTCTGTTAATATAATTATGAGTTTTGACTTTCCCTTTGTAAGATTGTTCGGAGTTCGGTAATTTTGTTATTACCCTTATTTGAAAGTGTTTTTCTTTGAGACATTTTGGGCAATTGTGTATTTTATCAATACCTGATGCAATTAAGCGAATATAAATATAAGCTTGAGTTTGCTCTAGGAATAATCCAGAGCAGACGATCGGGTTGCGTAATCGTGTTATATTTAGCGACTCGTTACTTTCCGTGTAGGATTCGATAATTATCGGTTACCAATTTCACGTTACCGCCGCCATTATGGTTCAAAGGTCAATCGGAGTAAAAAAACGTAAACAAGACGTCATTGCATTTGTAAACATGGTGACGCAGTTTATTCATCGTGGCAGTTATGCACATATCGTCACACTGACAGTAAGGAAGTTTTCGTGAATTTGTTGGTTAGGAAAATAATTTATGACTACATGTATCCCGGAGATCTTGAAAATAATGAGAGATCGTGTGAATATTCAACTATAGTAGAATACATGTAGTAGTTCCAACTTCCAAGGATATTGTGACACAACCTCGCAAATAGTACCGTTTACAAAGCATCCTAGACCTGCAAGAATAAATAAAATATATCATCCTAGCGGATACTTATCGATTAACTTGAAGAAAATTAATCTAAATCTTGTATATTTTGTTGTCCAACTATCCTATAAAAAAAGGGGGGGGGGGGGTCCTTATAAAAAAGGGAAATCAAAAGAAGTCTTTTCCCCCCTAAGTGACTGGCAGGTTTTCGTACAAAAACCAGCTTTGTAATGTTAATGCTTTAAAGTTGGCATTATGTTAGACTTCTGCATGGTTTTATAGTTTATCATATTTATATCACTTTAAACATGCAATGTGTAAATTAGCATATTATGGAGCATCAAATGAAACTTTTTAAAAGGCCCAACTTAAAACTGATGTGCCCCTTTTGTTAGAGAATGTATAAAGTCTGTGTGTGTAAGACACTTTAGATGTACTAACTTAAAAATGACTTAGTTCAACTATATATCATTTTGTGATTTTTTAGAAGTCAAATTCCTGTAAGAATGCACACCTTTAGTATTTGTACATTAAAAACACTACAAAATATTACAAAAACTCTAACTCAAAACTATAGGGAGGGACAGACAGGGGTTAAATAGTATGCCCTGATACAGGGCTATACATTAACAGTCATGTTCCATTCTTACATGTATTTCAAGCACATTATTATGGTGTGGTTTCTGTTCGTGAGGCACTCCATCCTTTCTTGTTTATGCCAATGTCAGGAGACCAATAATAACATATAAGGATTAGTATGGAAAAAGTGCTAAATTCATGAACAAGTCAGTCTTGGTTGGGCAAGATATGTACATGCACATGTACTTTGTAAATGATTCAACCGATAACTTTTGTAAATTATAGAGCACAAAAATTAAACAAATAAGAAAATATTTATTGCAAAAACAAAACATTATTAAAAGGTCTGCTACATGTATAATAACAATGTTGTAAAATAACAAAACTATGAACTGGAACATTGAAGAATGGGTAATAAAACACATTCCCCTCATCCTGATTAAGTCTTAAGTTAATGATTGAATGAACATTTTATTGCTTTTAACATCAAAAAGTTAATATTGGGGGACACTATGCAATTTTCTCTATCCTTTAGTTATTGAATTGAGAAGTTAAAAAATCTGACAAAAGTTCCACCCCCCTCCCAAAAAACCCCCATACTACATGTAATAAGGTTCAAAACTCCTTTAATTTCAAATTATTTGTCTAAGACTTTCTCAGGTAAATGAACAAAGCCCAAAATATTCAATAATGTTACATGAAAAACAACACTCATATGGGGGATAAAAACATTCTATTCATATAATTCTTAAACAAGAAACATAAACTATAACATGTGATGTGTAAACTATTTAAGCATGAGCAACAGGAAACACATTTAGATACAAAAAATGAAAAGACCAACACCCTTAGTTGGATTTTTAGAGTGCTACACAATTTAGTTCGTTGAAACAACAGTCTGTGGGTAGATATGTCGTTCCACTCTGAAACATTATTCTGACTCGACCAGTTTTTGTTCTTACTCCTTAATGCTGCATTCTTACCAATATTATAATCTTTGGTTTGACTAGACAGGGGCTAGAACCCATGGATCTACCACATTCTAGGTGAGCATGCTAACTATTACTCAACATTTTTGCGGTCACATTGAAAAAGGAGTAGTTCTTCAAAACTTTCATTAAGCTAGGGACTTGTGTCCAAGTTAGTTAATGCAGTCAACATGATCAAGCATATATTAAAATAAACCCATAGATTAGCTTCCAGTCAGATTTGAACTGACATCTTTTCAACATTATTGAAACGTACTACCTTGTACTATATAAGTACATTGTATATACATGTATTGTAATTGTTAGTAGTTGACAAACCAAATATGTACGCAGATCATTAGCTTCCAGAGAGATATGAACTGACATCTCTCAAACATTATTGAAATGTACTGATTCATTGACACCATAGTGACTACAACATTTTGTCATGAATTTGTTAGGAACATTTCAGCCAAGATTGGTTGCAATCCCTTCTGTTATTATCTAATGGTCCTGAATTGGCACTGCATATACACGATATAGAGAATAAAGAAAAACATGTATACATTTCATACCCTGCAGTGCAAGAACAATAAACTCCTTCTGTTAAACCATCATCTTCTTTGGTGCAATATCTATACATTGTGGGGGTCGTCATCCAGTGTCTGTGATGGTGAACACTTTGTTCTTAGAATACATAAGTTGTTGTTGTTCGACTTCGTCTTTAGGAAATATGCCTCCTGCAACCATCCACTTAAAAATATTCAGACCTGGGCAACCTTATAGGCTTTCAGCATGTCATTTGTCAATGCAACATAACCATGGGCTAACAAGAACTGTTTTATGTCTGTAAAAAAAAAATTGGTGTCCAAAATTGCATTCCCTCAATCATGTTCATCAAGCCTACCAGAATACATTTGAAGCCCAATGAAGGGAGTCTGAAATTCCAGTCACTCAAAATTTTGTCGTAGCACCTCTTGTTATCTTATAAAACATAATCTTGTGATGGCACCAAAGGCAAGTTTAACTTACCTGCCGACAGCACAAGCCTGAAGGACGTTGGCGTCAGCTCCCCCTGAATCCGGGTCGTTTCGCCCCGTGAGTCGTTTTGCCCCTATTCCCGTTTGCCCCGGGTCGTTTCGTCCTCATTTATTAATAGTGCTTTAAAAAATGAAATATGGAAAATACCATTGCAAATATTCGTATTTTGGATGTTGTAAGGCTTGTTACTTTATTTTTGTCTTCCTCATAATTAACATGTTTTCTTGCCCTGTTTAATATTATGTATGGCTTCACTTTCATTGTTTGACAATTCAGGCTGTCCAAATTCCGGTGGCTTCATATTACAATATTGGTGATAGGAAAACTAACATAATACATACTAAGCTAAGACATAGATGTAGTGGCCTTAATGCCGATTTATATAGAGTAAATTTGAAGAATTATCCACGTTGTGTATGTGGTCATTTATTTGAGGATGCTATTCATTTTTTTCTTGAATGTCCACTTTATCAACACGATAGAACTTCTCTGTTTAACTATTTTAATAACATTGTTCCGATCTCTATAGAATATATACTCTTTGGATGGGTAGCATCCCAAATTGCCGAGTCCAATTAGCCGATTCCCAAATTGCCGACATATGAAAAATATTGTTATTGCAAGTAGAATAATGCTTCTAATTTATGAAGGAATATTGTAAATAATTAAATAAATATTTCTTTTGAAATGGTCCGACATACAAGGGAGTTTAGATTATAGCATTCGTGCTCAAAGTCAAAAGGATATACGGTGGATTAGTCCTGCAGACAACCATGATTTCTGTCAAGATGAATGATGCCAAGAAATAATTTGAGCGAGACTTAGTAAAACTCTAAATAAACATTTACTTATTTGTAGTTTATTTCCATTGTTCTTCAATTATTTGAGTAATGAGGATCGGCATCTCCTATTCATCAGTGCATTTGATTATGGTTTTTCTAATTAAAATTGCGCGAAAAATTACTGCTTTCAATGAAATATGTACACATCAATATTTTTTTTTTAATTAAAAAATAATATTATGAAACTTTGTCATTTTTAACAAAAGTCGGCAATATGGGATTCGGCAAAATGAACTCGGCAATATGGTATTCGGCAATCTGGTACTAATTCCTTTGGATGTAATGAAATTAGTGAAGAATTGAATACTTTATTGTTCAAATCAGTGCAAAAATTTATTCGACAAACTTGTAGATTTAATAATTAATTATCCCCAACCATGATATTATCTCAACACAATTTATTAGTTTTACCACCCCCCTCCTTTTTTTCTGTTAAATATTAAAACAATATTTAATATGTATGCTTAGTTTGACATGATTTTGTTTAATTTACTAATTATTGATATAGCCTGTACATTTGCTGTCATTTGATTTGTTTTGTTTATGTTATTACTAGTATTAGTGTATTTGTATGGAGAGGGACTAGTAAGTTGTAAAAACTTGTTCCCAATCCAATTGTATATATATATTGACAATAAAATCATTATAAAGTAAATTGTTTGACACCTGCTTAAATTTGTAAAATTTCTTTGAACAATACAGTAATAAATTTATATGTATTGTTTGTTCTGCATGGCTTCAAATTAGTTGTTGACATGACACCTATCAGTCAGTTGTTATTATTATTTTTTGTATACAACTAATAAATAAATAATTACCAAAAAATTGTCGAAAAAGACTTCATCTATTATTATATAATAGCGATTAAGTGGGGCGAACCGACTCACTTTCTGGGGCGAAACGACCCGGTACCCTCCCCCCTTCGTTCTTGTTTTCGTCAGACCTCTGATCGTCAAGATTCTCGACTTTCCAACATCTAAACCCATCAATAGTGTAGATTTTACCACCAGGATCCATGTGTAAATGTAGAATAAAATTATATTGTTGAATAGAACTTCGAAAAGGTTAAAAATGAAGTGGTATCGCCAATCAATCGTAACTACTCGGCCATTCTCGCTACCCTGCAAATAACCTCGTACGTACATAGTAGAAATTCTTCTTAAATTGTTTGCCGGAAGTTAAGTTAAGTTAAGCCGCACAAAAATATAGTCCACGAAAATCCAATATGGAAGACATACTAAGTAAAATCTAATCATGCAAAACTAATTAAAACTCTAATTGAAATATAGAAAATTGTTTAAAATATAACTTTATCAAACTTTCATGTAACTGACATGTGAAAAGTAGTGCGATTTATACGCCTAATGCATACGAGGTTATTTGAAGGGTAGCGAGAATGGCCGAGTAGTTACGATTGATCGCCAATGTCAATGAGACGCCATGAAATAATCCAAACAGTAAGGCCGCATAAACACAAGGATTTTATTCCGATTGGACATTGGACCATTTGTTGTAAATTGGGGGGTCAACGGAACTTTTGAAAATGTTTTTCTTTGAGACATTTTGGGCAATTGTGTATTTCATCAATACCTGATGCGATTAAGCGAATATAAATATAAGCTTGCGTTTGCTTTAGCAATAATCCAAAGCAGACGATCGGGTTGCGCAATCGTGTTATTTTTAGCGACTCGTTATTTTCCGTGTAGGATTCGATAATTATCGGTTTCAATTTACAGACAAAATTCTTTAAATATTCATTTCAAACAAATAATTTGTATATTTTCGTCAAAGAAGAAGAACGTTGAATTAAATTTAATGTTTATTTCACAAGCAAACAATATAGGCAACAGCGAAATACCGGTATTCGCTCTTCGATACCTTTCGTACACCGCATCTTTCATAAGCTCTCGAGGGTGTCGCGAAAAGCAGTGACCCGGAATGTCCCGGATGTGTTGAAGCTTTTTCATAGGCATAGTGGTATGGATAACCCGGATGTGTTGAAACTTTTTCATAGGCATAGTGTATGGATGATAAGGATTTCTGTTTCAGTCAAAGTAAATGGTATTCGTCATTATTCCTTTATTGATTTAATTTTACCATGTTTCAGTCATAAATAGCTCGCTTAACGAAGCGAGCTTATAACCAAGCGAGCTTATTATCAATGTATTGGAAACCTGTAAAATATACTTTGTATTTAGTTTATACATATTTCCCATGAGGCCCCTCAATAATAGCCATAGTTGGTGCCCAACATCGGCAAAAAGTAACAACGCTTGATAAGTACCTGAAATGAAAAGTTTGAAGATGCCAAACCTAAGAACATTGTCGAACAATTTAAATCAGAATCCATTAATCGAAGGACATACAATGCAATGACCAAAATAAAAAGGAAAATACAACCATTGTTCTATAAAATACAACATAGAAGGTAAATGTAAATGTTCAAATTAATCAAGGAATCGATTGATATCAACATAAAAGTGTAGTTTTAAAATATGCGTATTTAAAAGTTTGAAATAAAACAAGTATGTCAATGATAAATTGCACTAATAAGTTGATATCCTTCCAAGGATGACACATTTCCAACGGGGTTCATTAAGTGTATATCACTTAAATGAATGATGAGAGGAAGCATGGCATAAACTGAATTGATATTAATGATATTAAAAGTATACACATTTATTAATTTATCAGATGTTGTTTTAATGCAGCTCTATGCATGCGTCGTGGTAATTCATTGAATTTATGCCATTTGAAAGCGCCTTGCAATATTTAATAGCATTAAAGAAAAAGGATGAAGAGTCCACTCCTTTAATTTGTGGAACTACTAACTTGAATTGATTTGATCTAGTGTTATATCAGTGGTGTTAATCGACCTTTCTAAAATTGTCTTTTAAATATGGTGGACACGTTTTGGTAGAAAACTAAAGATTTCGTAAAACGTACTCGACTGTAAACCATGGTGAACTCAGTTGTTTTGTAACTGTAAACAATTCCTGTTCTATTAGTAACACCCGTCGTGTTACTGTTAAACGACATGCACATAATCTGATATAGAAATGGTGTTAGACACCAATATACGTAGATAAATACAGATAACAAATAAAACATGAAATTCAACTCCTTACAAAAGAAATAGCAATTAAGACAAAACGAACATTATTTTGACGAGGAAATCGTAGAGAACATCACAACAGGGAACTTAAAGAGATGACGCGCAAATAGACAAAATGACATTGATACGAACTCCACCAAAGGAGCACAGAAGCAATATATAGTTTCAATTATCAAAGCAGTACTAAGAAGAAAATAAAGGAGTTTTGTATATATTTCTCATATGGTTCAATGTTAAAGTCCCTCGCTGGATATCGTTTGATTGGTCGACACCAAATTCTAGCAGCGCATGGGAAGTCTTCAGCAATGATCATCCTTAACATATTTGGGCTCGACTGTCTGTTAAGACGACTTTAAATATATCACACAATCGGAAATTTTAAAGACGATGGTAGCCAGAAACGTATCTCTAACGCGAAAACACAGCATGCAACATATTTGCATACACCCAGGCCAAACATATCACTATTATAAAAATAATATATTCAGGGATGTTTTTTGCATTTGCTGTTTGATGCTATATATTTCATTTCGAAATATTGCATTAATAATTATTTAGAAAAAAATGAAATACATGCAAAATATAATCTTTTTACAAATTAATTACTTATTTTTCACATATTAATTCAATCCTAAATCGTTCTATAATATTATAAGAAATTATGATTTCTTTGAAATAGAGAACCCAACATGTGCAATACATGTCATATGATTTATTGTGGAATAAAAGTCATATTTATTCCTTCATGCATTTACTTAGTTGACTCCTAAAAGCTTTTAAAGTTTGCATGATTTTTTTTGTGGTATTTGAACGGGTTGAAGAAATGGAAGTCGTTCATTCTCAGCCTTTTCAGCCAGCGCACAGTATCGTAATGCTTCATCAATGTTAGTTTCCACAAATAATGTTGCTAACATGTAATATGCATTCGGAAACTGCTTAGCACAGCTTGGTGCCATCTCAAGATATTGATAGAAAAGTGTTTTGGCTTTTTCTGGTTCGCTTTCCATAAAACAGTATGCAATACCATAAAGGGCACTGTAGTTAGAACGTTCAAGATCAAAACTTTTCTGAAAGGAATCTAATGCTCTCTCTGTTTGACCTGATGCAACATATCGCGATCCTAAATAATAATATAACTCACTCAGCATTTTCATTTGTCAGCAAATATTTCCCCAGTTCGCATTGCTAATTTCTTTCTTTCATAGTCAGATAATAATGACGTTTCATGATCTGAAGGTGAACACGTAAGTACGAAAATAACTTTTAGATATTCGACCATAAAGTCGTCTGGCTTTAACTGTAAATACTGATCAACTATGTTGGATGTGTCTATTGATATATTATCATGCATATCATACATAGTTCTCAAAAGCCGGTTTTAGGTAATCACAGTCACTTTCTGTGTCCACACTTTTCTTCTTATATAAGTTTGCAGAAGAATTTACCCAGTCGAATATTCTGCAATAGCTTTCATAAAATGTTTTGCAGTTATAGAATGGTGATACTTCTCAAGCAATCTTATATCAAGAAATTTATTTTCGGGTGCAAAGATCCTCCAGGAGTCTTTTGCCTGTCTCATCGTTTCTTCCTGTTCCGTTTGTGCATGTTTCACCATCGTAATGAATGGTTGGTATTTGGGATTACCAGAAAATCTGTTCAGCTCCATTTCAACATCAAGCATGTTCATAGAAGAATTCAATGACGGCATATCCTTTTTCATTTGTTTATTCTCTGACATTTCGCATGAAACACAGTTCCAAATGTCTATGAAAAGAAACAGGAATTTAAACTTTAACGATGTATGTACAAGATATGTTTATAGATTAGAATGATATAGAGTTTCACATGAGCCTGTATTCCCAACCTGTTAAAGAAGATTTAATTACCCATCGTCTTTCATAGGATATGCGATTTTTTTTTATCCCAGTACTTGCACCAAGTAGAACATGGGGTAGCCATTTGTACAATAATATAACTGCATTTCTATGCCTGGTTCTTCAGAAGATCTTATTTCTCATAGCAGCCTACTTTAAACTAAGTACCACAAAGTCTTTGAGCCAATAGACACTCATGTCTAATGTTCCGCAAACTATAATCTACATATAATAATTTATACAATTTCTGATATTTTCACTGTTACTTTTTGAACCCCAGGGCACATGAACATTTTTACTGGACTATATATTCAATTCAATCGGACTCTTCATTTCAAATACCAATAGAGGGAAACTGTTGATTAGTGAACTAAAATATTTGTCTCCATTCATTTGGCCCCAGAAACCATATCAATGAAAATCTTTAAACTGAAGTCATGTTATTTTATTACGCTGGCAGCTGGATTTGGTAATAGCTTCAATCACTAGCGAAATGTGTTTTGCATACATATACATTTGTACATACATGTATAAGAGAACGGCCTTGATACAGAAAATGTCATTACCTTTCTCGAAAATCTCTTCCTACTTTGGTATTCTCTCTTAATCGATTTAGCACAGGGATAACATAACTATTTATATCGAACAACCTCCCATAAGATAAATCAGGCAGGGTAGTATGGTATTCAACAAGAGTGAGCATATCTCACTATGCATATGTTCAGTTTCCCAAAGTCAGATAAGAAACAGATATTCACTTGTTTACAAGATGTAGTCGGGAACACGCTATTTATTGACATTTTCTAACCAATATTTATTTTCATAGTTTTAGTTTCACATGATATAATGTTATGGTTTAAAATCTATATGATCTTATATTTCAATACTTATGATAAAATATATGTAATAACGGCAAAGATGATTTTATTATTTTTATCTTGCCATCATATGACCAACATATGTATTTACTGTGTCGTACACAATTCTTGCGATAAAATAATATAAATTAGCGATATGGAAATCATGTTTGACACCAGCATACAATGATGCATAAATAAATACAACGAACATAAATGAGAATGAACCTTCCTATAAAGGAACTGGGGGAGGGGAGAGACGAACCGAACCTCTCTGTTAAGGGGAAATCGTAACGGGCATCACAACATGGTACTGAAAACGTGAAGAAATATTCTTAGACAAAAACGAAGATTGAAACAAGTTCAAACTTCAGGATTTACTTACATGACATCATTAGTATGGAATTCGGGGAAATCATTTTAAAAGTAAACAAAACTTTCCCGACAAATAAAATATATTTGAAAAGAAGGTATATATATCAAAAAATTTCTAGATGATATTAATTCCGTATTTGAGTTTTTATATCGATAAACTACTTATGACATTTTCTCATAGTAACCTTTATTAGATCCGTTAGTAATGGTGTCATTATATGGGTGTATTCGGGTAGTCCTATTTTGTCTAGGAAAACTGTATTGACCCCGGCTACATCTCGTCCCAATACAGTTTCGTTCGACAACGTATGACTATCCTTAGCCATAATACAGGTTCAGAAAACGTCCATATAATAACACGATAGTGAATATACTCCCAGATTGTACCCCAATTCTAAAATTAGAATCAATTGAGATATGTTACACCTCAGTAAAAGCTGTTTTGATTTTGTTCACTTACAATAAAATACATTGAAAATGTAATCGTTCATCTGTGATGTACTGCTTCCGGTTCAATGTGAAACACGCTGAAATTTGTTCTCTCCCTTCAGATTAATTTTTTATGTGGCTTCTAACTACAAATTCTGTGTGTACGATTGAGGATTTTTCTGTACGGTCACGCCAGATGACGTTGTTATTGGGCTTATTCCCTACATCATAATACAAGATATGTGCTACAGCTTTCAGCCATGCATGCATCCATTTTTCTGAAGTAATAAAGCATACACAATTACCATTGTTTTTAGACATAGTCTTGTCAATGGCTTCATAGGGCAGTAAACTCCCTGAACTACTTTTTTGTCTTGTTTTAAATGTTGATCTGTTACCTGTTGTGTATAAAATGTTATTTACCAGGATTAATGTTCTATGATAAAATATCACGTCAAGATGATAACAGATTGAAAGAACATTTTAAGATACCAAGGGGGTGATCAGAAGCCGCAAATTTAAGAAAGACAGACCATACAATGGCCAACCGAAAAGGGACAAATGGTCAAGCCATGATCTGTAAAACCAACCTAGCTAATTAAGGTTTGAGCATCATGAACCGCACTATAAACCGGGAGTGAACTCAGGTGCTGTGGAATAAACAAAAAACTCCTCCTTTCTATTTTTGAAATGAATGAACACCTTAATACACATTGACATGTAGTGGACCTGGTGGTCTGTCTTTATTCGTCGTCATATTGTTGTCTATTTCAATGTTGGTATATTTCTTGGAAAGAGTACTATGTTTTTCTTCTTCAAACTACATGTACTAGTATCATCAACATATACAAGATCACCTCCACATCATTCGAGAACACACTTGCGGGTGGATCTGGTCTGATAAAATATATTTGCTTCGCGTCCGAACTTTAACCCAATATATTCCTAAGTCTTGTGAACAGTGTGTATTATACGTGTAGTATCAATCTGAAGAACTATTATCTAGCTACCTCTATAATAAAAATATATACTAGCAACGAATACGGTCCTGTTCCTAACATGTGATTTGTAAATGACCGTTCGTTTAATTCTGCTATTACATGATACGTTGTATGAAGGTTAGAAAAAAATAGGAAAGGCAATCAAGAATGGGCAATATAGAGACGAAGGTGGCAACATTGGACACAAGACACAGAACGAAGACAAACAAAATAAATTAAAAAAAAAACACAACACAGAAAATTAAAAAGATGAACAAAACGGACCAAACCAAGTTCTCCCGTAGGGAAAGTAGTTCCTGTTTCTAAATGACAACCATCGTGTTCATTATAGTCGGTGGTAGAGGAAAGTAACTGTGAAAACACCAAAGGGGTAATCAGAAGTAGTATGTCAAAGAAGGGCAGACAATGTAGTGGCCAAAAGAAAAAGGACAAACAATGGTCTACAAAACACTACACATAAAAATAAAGATTGACCAACACGAAATCACAAAAACTGGGATGAACTCAGACGCTCCGGAAATATTTCAAAGAAGGACAGACAATACTGTGAGAACCAGCAGGGGGGAGGGGGGTGTAATTTATATGAGTATTGTGATGGATATTAAGACAAATACCATTTGTCATGTTTACATATGCATGGTTGTGTATGAGGAAGTATAGCTGTTTGTACCATTTGTACAAAATATGACATAATTAACCAATACTTGAATGTATCATTTTTACCTGTCAGACAGCAATGCATTTTTTTATTGGGTAATGTGTTCAGAGAAAATAAGAATAAATTGACTGTTTCACATTTTATTAAAGTAATGGAAATGCAAAATATCCAACTTCTGGAATTGTTAATTTTATCATAGTTTCACATTTTTCTTTGTAATCATTTGTGTAGCCACATGTTCAAATTGCTGTCTGCTAAACATGAAAGTGTGGGAACTGACGATTGCATAACTATTATTGTTGAAATGAACTGAATCGCTATATATATATATTGTATGCATTAATTATGTACCTGGTCCGTCCTTTATATATCATTATACGGGTTATGTGTTATTTTCATTTGTAAAGTACCTGTAGCTCTTTTCACAAAAATTCGTAACTATAGTCCTAACTTTTTCACTTAAGATTATCTTACGACAATTCCTAAGTCCTTTTCACAAAGATTATCTTACGACAAATTTTAATTTTACGACTAAAATTACACTTACATGTACGATAAAAAATTCTTCCTTAGGTGTACTCGATACAATATTATATGATAAAGTTTGTCAGTGATTTGCGACAGGACAATGGTTTTCTCCGAGTACTCCAGTTTTCTCCACCAATAAAACTGACCGATATATTGTTGAAAGGGGCGTTAAACACCATAAACCATCTTCCTTAGCAACCTAGTTTCATTTCCATAGCACAACAAAGCATTTTTTTTAAATAAAATTATTCTAAAAAATATCCCCGGCACTAATTTATAAGCAATTTTTATGCTATGATGTGTTTGTATGTTTATATTGAATTTTTATCTAATACAAAAAAATGTATATGAATCGGTCACCAATAACTGCACAACATATGAACGGGTATGATTTTCGTATAGAGGAACATTTCTAATGCATGTAAATTAAAATGATCTATAATAATTATCATTACTTGGAGTTGTGCGTCATCATCCACGCGTGGTTACTTTTGGTAGAAGTATTTTTTAAGGGAGTGCATCTGGAGTGTGAAAAAAACCCTATTCATATAATTAATTTTATCGGTTATTTGTCAGCAAAATATTTACACCTTTTTTCCAATTAATCCCATCCCACATAAAATCAAACGCTTGTTCTTTTACTGATGAAAATGTATCCCGATTTTTCTGAGATAACGGCCCAAATAAAGATGTGTTTATCATCTATCAATCATGAAGATGAATAAATATCCCTGTTATATATTAATATTAATATAACAGAAGAATGTACACAAGTTTATGTATTGCTAGAGTGTTCGATGATCATCGAAGTTGGCAGAAATTAATAAATTATATTACTAATATAAAGGCAAAATCAAAACGATATCATTGGATCCAGAAAATTCCAGTCCTAAAGCGGCTGTTCATACAAAACTTTGGTAAGCGAAGTAGATGTCTAGAAGAAAATCCCGTATTCCTGTTTTTATCCAAAAAAAAAAATGAAAAAAAAAAATTCTCCCCAAGTTTGCAAGTACATGTAGTCTTTTCGATTGTCGATCGTTCCCAATTTGAAATCTAAAATTAATGAGAATTATCCTGATTTTTTGGTCATGTAAACGATACACTGCTGCATTGAAGAGGTAAATGTACGGAATGCATCGTTATAGACAGACTCTGTTATTAGGCACGCCAAAAAGAAGTAAACAACAATGCCATTTGTAGCGTCTGTTTGTATTAAACCATATTCATTTCAATAAACATTTATCAATATGTGTAAATAGGTTTGTCATACGGTCAGAGAAAATGCGCTAACGATGAATTGCTCTCTTATTTTCAAGTCGAAGCGCCGTTACATCGTCCATCTTTTTTTCTATTTTTTTCACTTACGATAAAAGATAAGACCAAAATTTCTCTTACGATCAAAATTTTACACTTAGGACAGGGTAGTTTTACACGTAAAGTTAGGACTATTTTTACACTTAAGATTATCGTAAGTATTTTTGTGAAACTCTTTTTAATCTTAGTTTTACACTTACGACAATTTTTTATCGTAAGAATTTTTGTGAAAAGGGCTACAGAGCATTACTTCTCACACTGTTACAGATTTTCCGTAATGCGTATTATTATGTTATTTGAAATAAATAAGTTGAATTTGATTGGAATTCCGGTAAATATTGACTTATCATTATTTTGATTGATTGATTGATTTATTGTATTTAACGCCACTTTCAGTAATATATCAACTATATCATGGCGACCAGTTTTAGTGGTGGAAGAAGCCGGAGTACTCGGAGAGAACCGCTGACCATGCGCAAGCAACTGGTAAACTTTATCACTTGCGTTTGCGAGTCGAGTGCACCTTTTTTTGTAATTTACAAAGTCGGGCTCGAACCCATGCCGTATTGGTGATAGGCTTGTATGAGTCGTTAGATAATCCAACTACCTAACTCATTGAGCCACCAGGCCCTTATTATTTTGAAATGAAAAACTTAGCTGTGATGTAATTTGTTGCATATTTCTGGCTATACAAAACTACATTAAAGACACCTGTCGCTTTTCTATGTCATGGTTATATATATGTGTAAATTAGTCATATTTGTAACATGAAACAGGGTTATAATAGATATATGTCTTACTTTATTGATCAAGATCGTATGATTTAGTTTCGAGACAGTCTCGTGCAACCGGATTAACGAGTCGTCATATTATAGGCCTGTTTTTTTTTATTCTCAAACTTGTTTATGGTTGAAAACAACCTGAAACATGTTTAAATCATGAACCATAAACATGTTTAAGATAGATAAAAAATGCAATGGTTGAAGAACAATATTTAAGAGAAATTTTCTAGTTCATTGATTATTTTTTAACAAATTAAAATTAATTCTTCATTAACAAATAAAACAATTCAACTGTTAAACAAACAAAAACAACACAAAAAACAATAAAATAAAAGAATTTAATTCTTTATAAACAAATACAACAATGCAGAATGTCAATAAACAACTTGGAAATGGGTTTATAATACACAGATGTTCCTATTACAAGCATATACTGGTAATTAACAAGGGTCAAACATATACAACCGTGCTTCGATCCCGGTTAAGATGTTCCTTAACCATTTAACCGCATGGTTAAAACCACACCGTAAAAAAACACTCAACCATAAAAAAAGTTTAAAACCAGGTAAATGGTTAAGAATTAAAAAACAGGCCTTATATAACCGCACCGGCCACGTAATGGTTAGCAAGCTCCCCTCGAGTGTGTTAGATCATGGGTTCGAGCCCCGGTCGGGTCAAACCAAAGACTATAAGATTGGTATTTGTTGCTTCTTCGCTAAGCACACAACATTAAGAAGAAAGAGCAAATACCGGTTGGCTCGGAATGAGAATAATGTGCCCGGGTGGAGCGACATGACTACCCATGGACTGTTGTTTCAGTGAGCTAGCACTATAAAGATCTAACTCATCGGACCTCATCATCATCTCATTGAAAATTAACTTATTCTCGCCATGATATAGCTGAAAATGTTTTGAATTGGCGCTAAACAACAATCACTCACGAGTCGTCATATCATAAATAACTGTTTTTAACAACAACAGCAAAAACAACACCCAGAACATTTACCGAACTATAAATATAAATCCATTAGAAAGTTCTATCCAAATTGAATGTTCGGTGTGTTCGTGTCATTAAGATAAAAGGGATTCTAACATAACCTCCTTTCGCTTTGTTAACAAACGAGCGAGTTATCCATTCGGTATAATCTCATTAGCACATGCGCCGGTGAATGTGTCTGATTTTTCCATTGGCAGCATAAATTGTGTGCTACATTTTCCGCAAGCGTAAATATAAATGACAGTCTTCCAATCAAAATATACTACGGTATTTGTACTCTAAGACATATCTGAATCGAAATAAATCATGGAAGCCAGAATGTGTTTTGAGTTTTAACATGAATTGGCGGATATTAGTAAATTTTATCCCTCGCTTCTGGCTCGGGATAAAATACTAATATCCGCCAATCCATGTTAAAACTCCCAACACGTTCTGGCTTCCATGATTTATTTCTTAAATGACTTTAGCTTGGATAATCAATTTGCATGACGCTTAACATTGGGGGGGGGGGGGGGGGGGGGGGGGGGGGGGGTATATGAAATATGTATGTATATATAAGTTCATGTTGTATTAATTCTTGTATGTATTGGAGAAAACGTTAGTGTAAGTTGTGAAGCTTGTGTCCTATCCCATTGTTTATTATTGTGCAGCATTTAATTGTGTACTCCAGTTCAAAGTGTTCGCCGGACACTTTTACATATGTTATAGTGTCCAGCAGATATTTTAACAACCCTAACCCTAACCCTAACCACAATTTCATAGCAACGGACACTATTTCATACCTGATTACCTGATTACCTATCCAGAAGTTCCCTCCTTTATCAGGAGAACCGAATTCTTCTATAGAGTTCCTCGTATAATTATAAAATCCGTCAATATCACAGTATTTCCGCACTTATACAAGTTTAAAATATTACTGCTTTTGAAAACACTAAGAAAAAACTGTTAGTAGTATATGGGGACAGCTCAGTTAGCATTTGAGGGGGAGCAGTGGGGAGCAGTGACGTCATCGGAAGTTGCATAACCGGAAATGACGTCACCAAAAATGACGTCACCAGATATGACGTCACCGGAACCGGAAGTCGTGAACCGGAAACCGGAAATGAAAGGGAAATAATTTCCCGCGTTTTACCCGTATTTCCCGCGTTTTTCCCGGTATTTCCCGCGTTTTTACCGGAACTCCTCTAGATTATAGGTACGAGCAATGGAATTGTGAATCCAATCTGTATCGAGTCACTATAGCGCTATTACCCCCTATGTTAAACCATTTTTCCCTCCTGAATTGTGCAGTCAGCCGTGATTAATTGACTCAGTGGTATGTGTATGCAAAATATGACTGCATTTTCTATGTTTTTTTGTTTGTTTGTTTTTTTCGTAAATAAAATGTTATTCATCATACGGGGCTTTACATTATAACAAAACGCCAAGTACATTTTCTAAGCTTTATTGATAAGACGATGCACAAAAGTCTTGACTATGTCTGTGGCTTCTCTCGGATGTCTCAATGTTCTCGTAACATCACCCATGGATTTTCCGGCACATCTGTGTATCAGATAAAATATACAGTGGTGTCCGCATACAGTGGAGCCTTCTTCTTGAACTCTAATGGTGTTGTAAGTCCAACTCGTACAATGTTTGTTCATAAAGTTCACGTAAGCCCTTAAAAAGGGTGGTCTTCCTGTGGGGTCGTAATATTCTCCTCTAGAATTGGCATCGATGTATAGGGCTACCTAGTGTGTTCCCGGTCGATCGTCCGGGTCCGTGTTCCCTATCAAGGCCGAAGGTACGTTTAATCTTCTGGGTAGTCTGTTTCTGGCGTATACTCCTTTGAAAACGTTGCTGGTACTTGGGTGTGTTTTCAGTACATGGTCGATCTATAAGGTGTTCATCTAAGCACTGTAGTCAAACAAGACTTGTCTGTTTCTATCAATTTCAATGACGTTGTTAAATTCTGCATACATGATCACGTTGATGGTAGTTGTAAGGGCTTCTGCGAAATGAATCTCCACTCTCAAGTTGCCTTGTTTTATGAGCTGAAAGGCTCCAACTTCAGACATGACGGGTGTGAGATCAAATCCAAACAAGGGGTTTCCTTTGGCATAATCTTCTCTCAAAATGGTATTTCCTTCGTCTTGATCCATTTTTCCGATACTGGTGTAGAGTCCCATATAACTTCGGATGTAGCTATTGTTTTCGATGTCGGGCTGTAACGGTTTGGTTGGAATCTGTCGTCCGTCAACGTTGAGTGCCACAAAATTGATCTTGTAGTGTTTGAAATCGAACGGATGTTTCCCAATAGCGCCGTTCAGTGCATCGCTGTCTACACAGGCAATGACGAGTCTCTTTGGCAGCTGTCCCAAAAACATATTGTCCTGAACGTAATTCATGTTGCCGGTGGGTACCGTGTCCACTTTTACTTCTACTCGTCTGACGGGGTATTTACAGCTGGTCTTTTCCAATGCTTTCACGTGACCCATTCTAACGGCGGGACTCAGTTGTACCTTTCTCACATACAGAGCCATTTCCTTGATCTTGATTTTATAATTGGCCGCGTCTGCCACGAGAGCAAGTTTAATTTTCAGATCCACGTGGTTGAGTAAGTATTTGTCTTGACAAAACAGATCCAAATGTAGTTTTCCCATCATTTGTACCGACTTGCTTAGGGCCGTCAATTTTTTCCTTGTCGTGAATCCCTTGTTATCCGTCGTTCACTTGTCCTGCTGTCCCGGAGTGTCCTTGTACCACATCACGCCCGTCAACTGAGATTCTTTAGCCGCTGGTCCGTAACTGAGAAGAGTTTCTATGTACGCCCTGTAGGGATACATGCTGGTCGGTGGCGAAACTAATTTTTCGTTTAGGCTAACGCTGACGTCACTGAACAGTGAATGCATCCACAAATCGACGGGTCCAACGTCCGTATCGGGTTCTAAGTTAAAACCATCGGTATTCACGATCTGTGCTTCCACAAACAAGTAAGTGTTGAACAGGTCGATGTAATCGTCTCCAGCTCCACTGACTGCAAATTCATAAGGACCTTGGTCCGTTAGGGTCGATGTCAGTCCTTTTTGCTCCCAATAGCTATGTTCCACACTGGTCTGAGTCGGTGGAACTCCAAACAAATCCAATTCCGATTTCGTACATTCGCAAGAGTTTTGGTGTACTAGAGCCATTTTTAACCGAAGATGTCTTTCGATGTGTTCCGTAGCTTCGTCTGACGACGTCTGGGCTTTTTCCGCTTTGCAGCTCGTTTTATAGATCGTTCACCGGGAGGTCCCACGGTGTCCATAGCTTTCTGGAGTAAGCTTTGTCCCGTTGATTTCAATCTGGATTTGGCTGCTTGTGTGACGTTCTGTCCTCCCATGACGTCCGATGCTAGGTTCAGACCTGTTTTCAAAGCTTCGCGAAGTTTTGGCTCCTCTCTTTAATAAAGGAACGGCCGATTTGAACAGACTTCCGAAAATACTTCCTAGTCCATGACCTCTCTGATAACGTGTTCCAACGTACACAGGATATCCCCTTCCTGCCTGATTCAAGTAGTACTCGTGATACGCTCTAGCGTCTGGATTGTGTCTTTGCTTCATTCTAGATACGACTCCTTTCTCTTTCTGCAGTGAAGTGTCACCACCACGCGTCTTCGCTCGAATGGTATTTTGACTCCGGTGTCGTCCCTTATATCTATTTCAACGGTCTGAAAGCGTCTTAGTACCAGAGGGCAGTACTGTATGTGGTCGAAGGCGCGAGTCATCATTTCTCCGTCTCTTCCTGCGACCGGATATTGTATCTCTGCCAGTCCTATCTCCCAGGATCCATCCAAGTCTAACATCTCTGGTAATCGTGTAGTGAAACTGGCCAGGGTGTTGTTCGGAAAATAGTTCATGGAACTGTTACTGGGTAATGTCAGATAAAACATGTTTGGACTTGATGGTGGGATTAGGTAACAAGTATCCCAAACAACTGCTCAACAGTGCCGTCCACAAAGTACTGTTCTCCGATTCGACCGTCAAGTTGTAAATGCTGACTACGATAACCGTGTACAGGATGAGTACCTGACACAGAAATACGATCTCCGATCGAGGTATCTTTTTTGCACAGTGTGAAGAAAATACATTAATGCATCCTTTGTTTGGGTTTAGAGGCAGTCAACAATGAACAGCACCTGTCTTCGAAAATCGATTGATGCAATGAAAATTTGAAAATCCTTTGTGCTGATAACTTTTTGTTAAAACGACAAACTATAACCATTTTGATAATGAATATTTCATGAGAATTATTCAAAAAGAAAATAAATCGCCTTACCTGTACCTTGAAATAAATGTTCCGTGATCACACACACACACTGCGTTGTATAAAAAATCAAACTGTATTTCTGAAATAGAAAGAAAATAGTGGATGATAAATATCCAAGTTTAAAAATTGGATGACAAATATGTATAACGTAGACAAGGAATAGTCAACAATATGTCGACAAAAAATGACGCAAAGTTTATTAAATGTAAAAGCCGATGAAACGTTAATTCTAATCTGTGAAGAAAATCCTCAGTTCCGACCAGATCCTTTAACTTACGCATTACAACATATCCTTTTTCAACCTTTATATTAAAACTTTCTATCAAACAAAATCGAATAAGAACTGACATTAATAATAACTCAGACTTGAATTCTTTTAAATTCTGAAAAAATTCATACTAAAAGTAAAAAAAAACACGTTACAATCTTACATAAAATAAGTTTACCTTTTAGTAATATGTAAATTTTCCTCGTTTTCTTCAATCTATTCTTTGTATTCTGAAAAGGAACGGGTTAAGATACTTTAAAGTAAATTGATTAAAACGTGTAAACGGGAAACATGTCACAACACGATCATCATACTATTGATTTTTTCATAAAATGTTTTTCTGAATTAAAAATCAACTACATGAATTAATTTGATTAAAATATTATAGTAGGATTGAGATGCTTACCTTTGTTCGAATATAAATTTTCCACAAGATAAACACGTCCTGTCAATATCAAAGCTGGAGTAGAAATGATTTTTTCAAAAAGGCGAGCGTACAATGGAAGGTTGACGATTGGTCGTTCAAAAGAAGACTTACCATTGGTGGGATTCAAATATCGAAAGGGCGACGATTGGTTGGATTTGAATTCGAAGCAAGAAGGGGTACGATTGGTGGGGTTCAAATATCAGAAGGGCTACGATTGGTTGGATTCACAATTCCATTGTTCGTACCTAGAATCTAGAGGAGTTCCGGGAAAAACGCAAGAAATACCGGGTAAACGCGGGAAATTATCTCCCTTTCATTTCCGGTTCAAGACTTCCGGTGATGCAACTTCCTGTGACGTCATATCCGGTGATGCAACTTCCGGTCACACATGCGCACGCGATCACTTCCGGCACCACCACAAATGCTAACTGAGCTGTCCCCATATACTACTACTGTTCTATACAACAGACACTGTACACGGAGGTGTACTATATAAAATTCATATGTAAATATTCATATTGTGATTGGATTTTAATTACTCCGACATATAACCGGAGGTGTTCCATAATTGGAAGTTTATACGAAGGAAAGAAGAAGAAGAAGCTGCACATCCTGGAGTGTATGAACCACCCATCCGGAACTCTGGATTGCTGTCAGGAATGGAGAACGTACTTTCTGTAATGCAGAGCATCTTACTATAAAATGTAAAATATCCTCTATCTCCTTACTGCATAGCTGACATATTGGAGTCTTCGTATTGTTGGAAAATCTTGAAACTTGTTTTTGCAGAATTATGGTGCCAGTGGCTATCTTGGCATTCAGAGCGGCTAATGACACAGCATATGGTTCAGAACCACAGGATTTCTAGATATTATGTACTTTCCCATCTTTTGAGTAGTTGAAATAAATATATTTTAACGATGATTTTGCTTGCGCTTCTTCTGTTTGAGGACTTAATCTGTTGGAATGATAGATATATACAGCTTTATTTACTAGCTGTTTCCATTGATATTTACCAGGTGGAGTATCAAATAAGTCGTACGGATATGGTAAGCCATATAACTCGGCTACCTCAACAACATATCGCAGTCTCTATAAAATATTGTCCGGGGGGACACTTTCAGGGGCGGATCCGGGATTTCAAGTTAGGGGGGGGGGGGGGGGGCGCACTTAAAAAAATTTGCGCCGAGCGGAGGGAGGCGCGAAAATTTTTGGGGTATTTCGTGTGAAAAATCATGATTTTACGCCAAAAAATCATATTTTTTCCAATTTTAAGTGGGGACGCGCGCCGGGTGCGCCCCCCTGACTTTAACATAGGAGACTATTATTTCTCACTTTTGAGACAGACCAGTTCCTATTTTTACCGATGTGAGATTTTCTTATCTTGCAGTTAGTACAAGACAAGAAAATCACGTGCGTTTTACCGGCAAATGCATGCTTTACAGTTTATGTCAACTGCCCCCAGAATTCTCCATGCTTTTCCTTTTTAAAATAAACAATTCACTGTATATAAGTTTTCAATCTTTTATAAACACACAAATCCTAACAATCGGCCATATTATTACATAATAACCTTCACGCAATACACAAAAATACGGAATTACTTTTTTGATTGACATGAAGGGGAAATAACTCACATTGTTTACATGATCGTCTGCTAAAAGTACATAGCTGTCAAACAATACACAACTACTGATAAAAGTGAGAATTAAAAATCAAACACCGGTAAAAAGTGCAAGACAGGGAAATCTCCGACACCCTCGGATAAGATTTCAATCGAGCCTCGTCAGCGAACGATTGAAATCTTACCCTCGGGTGTCGGAGATTTCCCTGTCTTGCACTTTTGCCGGTGTTAGATTCTATATGTCTTTAAATATGTTTAAAGTAACTCCAAAGTCAAAGATGAAAACATCCTTCAACCTATGTAGTGATCCCGGCATTTTTCAATGCAGTCTATACAGGCTTATGCAACAGGTCCACAAGTGCCACCCGGGCGGACAACCCCCCATAGCTATGCTACTGCCAAAGAAAAAAAAACGAAAAAAAAAAAAAAATGTCACCGTAATAGTTTTTCTATTAAAAAAAAGTATAGATGCTATGTTATTTGTTTCGTTTATTCATTCATTGTTTTATCATATTCATCATGACGTATGACTGTGACTGACGACTAATTATACTAACACTTCCAACACTAACTTGCATGCTTGTCACGAAAATTAAAAAAAAATAATCGAGCAGACCCAAGTATAAATACGCACAGCGATTTTTTATATATTTTTCATTAACTTCCAGGACTTCTTAATAGGCGGACACCTAATAGCATCGCATATATTTTCAGGTATTTACATTTGTGTTATAAAGTTATAAATGATTCAGTTAGATTTAATGCTTTAATTTATTTATTTAAAAGTTATTATATTAAAATTCAGTTATAAGTTTAATATAATGAGTCAGTATATCGTAGAATTCGTCATAGTCATATTGTTTATTCCTGTCGTCATTTGTTATTATATGTGAATGAATATTGTATTTTTCCTAGTGTTGAATGTTGGATATTAAATATATTTTCAGTTAAAACTTGTTGATTCCTTTGGCTAGTACCATCACAGCAATTATTTCCCTATCTAAATGGATACATGGTAGAATTGCCTGTGACAAAAACAAAACAAAAAAAAGCTCTGTTGATTTGATTTGAGTTTCACACCGGTGACGTGTATTTAAAATGTTTCGCGCCAGGAAAATCGATGATGGCCGCACATGTGAGAATTATTTGATCCATGAGTAAATCGACTGGCAGAACACATCTAGTTTGTAAGTACTGAATAAACACATTCTAAATTTTATTTATTAGTAAGTATGCATGATATACGGTATATGTGCTATAGCATTTAATGTTGTAATGTCTTATGATTGTATCATGTATGCCTTATATGTCACAGGTCGTGTCGTGGTACCGCCCACCAATTTATTTTCTTATTTCTGACATATTTCCTGTTTGTCAGTATTCCCATATATTTTCCAAGCGAAATATGTCAGAAATAAGAAAATAAACAAAAATAAATTGGTGGGCGGTACCACGACATGGGGTACCATATGGGGTCCTGTCTACGAGCACCTGTGTTATATGTGCCTTGCTGTATTATATGTACTGACCACTGTCATCATCATGCATGTTTTCTATTACTATTTTATGTTTGTTTGATAGACGATTTAAAAGCTCAATAGAGCTTGTGTTATTTGTATTGCTATGTATCGTCTTTAAATAAAGCTTTTGAACATTTTTTTTTTTTTTAAATAGAGAATTCGCCAGACACTAGATACGATAACGTAACCCTCAGTCCGCTTTTGCTCCCAGCGAGGGTTACGAATCGGTCCCATTCAACGTATGGGAGCAGTGCCCGGAGTGATTCACACCGGGCGGTTTGTTGTCCTAATTCCGTTGTAAGGGACCGACCATTTAACTTGAAGAGGGGGGGGGGGGGGGTTATGGTTTTTTGTTTCGTTCCGATTTTTTTTATCGGACAACACAAGAGTTAGAATATTTATTTTTTTTGTCGCGCAAAGGGCGATTTTTTTTTCCAGAATTAAACATTAGGCTATATTACAAAAACTCTACTCAGATTATTTTTTTTTTCCTCCACCAAAATCAGAATATTTTTTTCAGCAACATTAGGAATCAGAATATTTTTTTTAGAAAAAACCCATAACCCCCCCCTTCAAGTTAAATGGTCGTTCCCTAAATCATTTTGTGGTTGGAAAAATTAACTGACGGGGGTGAAAGATAAATATATTTAGGTAAAGCTTGAGGTGTTAAGTAAACGCTGCATCAATCCATGGTAGACTTATATCTATCTGAAAATTTGAATGAATGAAATCTTCTTTCTGTCCGTCATTTTGTTTACAAGTTGCTATTTCACGTGCACTTGCCTCGTTTTGGAGATATCCTTATTTGGATCAATCGTAGTATTTAACATCGTAATAAGTTTTTATATTTGGCATTCAGATCCATATATGGATAGGCTCCGCCCATCACGAGAGTATACGTAAGGTGCCATGGCGGACAAGAAACAATTTTCGAATACTAAATCGATCGTGAAGGTAGAAACAGGTATTGTAACACTTATTTCGTATCGCCATTACTTAATAATTGTAGGGAATAATAAGTTATGACCAGATATGCAAAAAGAAAGTTGAAATATGCAAAAAGAAAGTTGAAATATTCACTTAACGAAAATTTTAATTTGCTCCCATACGTTGAATGGGACCGATTCGTAACCATAACTGGGGCACAAGCGGAATGAGGGTTACGTTATCGTATCTAGCCAGACACTAAGACAGTACATTTTAAAATTTTGCGGATCACCCTGAATCGGGTATCGCCCCCATAGGCACATGACGGACATGTTTCTATCAATAGCAACTGGCATGATTTTCCTAAATATCATATTTATCAATATTTTTTCACTTTAATTCTTTGTACAACATCTTAATAATTGAAAAAATAAAGATTTGAAGTTAACTGCTTTTCTAAAACTGAGATATGGGTTTATTTTCATAGGTTGGTAGGCACCTTTTATTTTTTGGAAAAAAAATTATTTTATGAAAAAACTAACCCAACTTTTTCTTTACCTTTTCTTTTTAGTAAGTATTCAAAAACAACATACCAAAAGCATCATATACATGCTAACATTCAGAATTCAAAAAAAGAATAGAAAAAAGGTGGTATTATTTTCAAGAGAAAAAAAAATATGGGTCTTTGGGGTACCCTCATACGTTTTTCTAGATACGATAACGTAACACTCAGTCCACTTTTGCTCCAGCGAGGGTTACGATTCGGTCCCATTTAACGTAATGGAGTAAATTAAAATTTTCGTTCCGTGAATATTTCAACTGTCTTTTTTGCATATGTGGTCATAACTTATTATTCCCTACAATTTTTAAGTAATGGTGATATGAAACAAGTGTTGCAATACCTGTTTCTACCTTCACGATCGATTTCGTATTCGAAAATTGTTTCTTGTCTGCCATGACACCTTACGTAGACTCTCGTGATGGGCGGAGCCTATCCATATATGGATCTGAATGCCAAATATGGAAAACTTTTACTACGATGTTTACTGCAATGGATTCAAATAAGGATATCTGCAAAACGAGGCAAGTGCACGTGAAATAGCAACTTGCAAACAAAATGTCGGACAGAAAGAAGATTTCATGCATTAAAATTTTCAGATGGATATAAGTCTACCATGGATTGATGCAGCGTTTACTTACTGAATACTGCCCCTCATAGAATATTAATTTCACTTGTAAAATCATGCAAAGTAATATTCTACTAAGGACAATATTCATGTAATAATCTTATAAATTTGTAACAATATTGATCCTTTAAGTTTACAAACTGATTGGAATTAATAGTATACTGGGTTTACCTCATTCCGATGGTCTTACGGAAACACACCTTGTATAATATCCGATACCTATTGTTTGAATGAATCTGTATTTATACAAACATATTATGCTGTGATCTAATAAAAAATAATAATATCCTTTTAAACCAGGAGTGTTTACCTTGTGTTCAAGTTATCGATTGTTGACAGTTCTCCGATGGCACCTTTATTTTTACCTTAACCTCGTTTCGATGTACTGGGAATTCCCTGTTGTGGAGAGCCATTGGGGCTAATATGCTTGACTGCTGTGGTGGGTTATTTATATCAGATATATTTGAACCAAATAAAAGAAACTTTTATTATTTTAATTCTGTATATATAGCACACTTTAACAGCAGTCTTCACGCTTAACTTTTTACCTTACAAGCCCACCTGGCCTGTAAGTTCAATTATTTACAGGCCCACCATCAATTCTACAGGCCCGAATTTGAAAACTACATTAATGACCATTAATTAAAACCACCAAAACTCAAAACATGATGATGTACCAAATATTATGTGGACATGTCAATTATGCATTAGGTAAGACCAGAATGCAAGTATAAAAAAAACCAAAAAGACACTTTATAATTTATTTTGGATTCATGTTAATATTAATCTCCTGCAAATTCTAAAATCATATTGTCAATAGCATCCTCAGTATATTCCATATCATCACTGTCCACCTCCTCCTCATCACAACCAATATTGTTATAAGATTCTTAGAACAAAAACTTGTGGTATCATCCTTGTGTGTGACATACAATGTATAATTTGGTGATAATTTTTAATATGTACCCCCCTTTTTTTTTAAATATCACTATGCTTTGAATTAATACCACACAAAATGCAAAAAGTCATATTTGTGTAGCCTTCAGCAGAAGAAATATGTATATGCCAATTTGCTCAACGGTCCAACTATATATACACATGTAGATAGCTAGGGAATGCAAATATAGCACGAACGTATATTGACACTGACAGTCATAAACTGAAGCAAGTAAAGATTGATTATTATTTGTCAGACCTCAAATCAGAGTGCAACAATGGAACAAAACTACTGTAGTTCAAAGTCTATTTTCTAACTGCAGAGGTATTAACGTAGACACAGGTCTATCAGCAACAGTTCTATAAATAGATCGCAATTAATAAAAAATACCGATCGGATTTGGAAGCGGATCGAAAAAAATCTGAAGTGTCTCCGTGCATTTCAACGAATTTTTAATGACCAACCTTCTCAAATATGAACATATTATATATGAGAACTAGACTTTATATCACAGGAGTGAGAAAAAAATTAATCAAAAGTTTGTTTGTTAGCTTCGCTCAACATTTCCCGTAGCACAGTGTGCGCCCCCTTTCTCGTGGTGCCTTTTTTATTTGATTTTGAACGAAATTAAAGTTTCTTTAAACCGAAATGGATTACTTTTCAAGAAAGTCACTTTCATAGAATTCCATAAACGCGATGTCGATATTTTCATAAATGGCACGTGGCAAAAATACGCGGGCAACATAGGGTGACTCTTCAAAATTACAAGGCTACTTGAACTTCGCTTTTCATATCCAGAAATTGAGGGTACTTTCCTCATAAATATTCATCATATTTAAATTAGATTTTGATCACGTGACTTCAGTTTCAAGCTTGATGGATCGTTTATTAGATTTGTCAAAAAATAGCCTATAGTACGGAAATTCAATGTGTCCGTCAATGATTCGAAAATTAAAAGTTATTGTTTATTTCCGCAAAGTTTTTCTTCTGTCAAAATTCAAATATTTTTGTTTTGTAACGATTTTAGACATGTCTTTGATATCGCGATCATGCAAAAATGATCATATTATATTTAATGTGGGAACCCCGAGTTTAGAAGCTAGAAATATAAGGTTAGTTAATATAATTGCATATATTATTGAGGAATCTAAATTAATTTCAGAAAATATGTCGCCAAATGTCATTCATTGTTAAATTTTGTGTCACAGGCCACCAGTTTCATGTATTTCAGACATTTTTACATAGACTCTTTAAGGCCAAAAAAGGGTTCGTCGCCTCAGATTTTCATTTAGTTCAGGAACCGCGAATATTTAATTGTTTTCATTAATTTTTATTTCATTTAATTCAGCTTGATTCAATGTATCATTTTCAAGTTCAGAAAATGACACATATGCAATTATGAATGATATCGTCTATATAGATCATATGAAAATTGCAGACGTCCCGGCGTCGCCATCTTAGATATGCAAATGAGCAAAGTACCCATCATTTCTGGCTATGTGACCAATGAGAAATCGAAGTCAACCTTCACAAGGCAACTACTTCGCCCTCTAACATGAGCCCTGCTTCTCGTCCTTTTTAAAACCTATATGATGGTAAAAATATCAACCAATCAAATTGCAGAAAACAGACAAACCTAAATCTATTTCGAATATCGGAAATTCTTAAAAGGACTTGTTTGCGACCTTGTTTGCCGACCCATTTTTTGCATTGACTCGGCAGCAACTGAAAACGGAGAACAATAAACTAAATATCTACACACAATATCTTATGAAATCAACTTTTGAAACTATGACTTTTTTTTCACAGGCCCGTCGGACTTGTGGAACTACTCATTGTATACGCCCGTGTACAATTTTACACGCCACGGGCTTCGGACTACAGCTTAATTTCGAAGACTAACAGATGGAAAAAACATGATTGCATAAAATGTAAAAAAAAACAATTGATTAAACAACATTATTATGAAAAAAACTGGTGGAACGTGCTAATCTGGGTCACAGGTCACTGTAATCGGGCGGCTGTATCGAGAAACAGATACGGTGTTGAAAAAACTGTTGATACTGATAAAATATTGATAAATGCAATAAAATTTTATGTTTGTCTTCAAGAAATATGATAGACAAAACCATGTGTGAAGTTTTATGACAAAATATCTCTGATTTCTATGTAAATTTACGAGTTGAAGTGGAGAAACACCCACAGGTAATTTTAGCGATGTATTTCAGACTTTTTGAAATTTGTTTTCATTTTGCTGGACATAGATCCAGCACCCAGGAATTTTCTGCTGGACCCTCTGAATTTTTGCCGGACCTACATTTTTTATGTAAAATTGTTTTAAAGCCAAGCAATGTCATACTGTTATTATTATTTTAGTCTAGCAGAGCGCTTTCTGTATTTAACTTCATTAGTACTGGTAGATGCCTAGAAATAGGAAGACCAGTCACCATCCAGAATAAACCAAAAAGTTGAAGCCATGCACCAAAAAAGAGTAGCCAAATCCAGCTAAGGATACCCTCAAACTTTGAAAAATTTACCAGATTTAAAACATAATTTTTCAAATTTTTATTGAGATTACAATAACAATATTCTAAAAGTCATTAGACTCTCTCAATCTCCAGTTGGGGTGGCACTGGCCGTTTTACGTTTGCCCGGCTGAGCTCCGTTGTAATGCTTCAGGAACAACCACATTTTTATGATCGACACATAACTGTAAACAAAATTCTAAATAGAAACAGATTCGGTGAAGGGAACGATACAAATGAGGGACGTCGTGTTTTTTTATTTTATTAATTTTTTGGGGGCTTTTCACTCGAAAAGATCATCTTACGCATCACAATATATTCAAATATATTTATTTTCATGACAGTTACCAATAATATTGACCAAAAACAGATAAAATATCACGTATTCGATGCGGTTACGAATTCCGAGTTGACCGAACTTGTTCCGGTATTTACAATACGACCTGCGTTTCCGACTTCCGTTAAAAAAGTAAACACATCATTCAAAAATGTTTGGCTGACATGGGGACCGGCATTACCAACGTTATTGGCGGACCTCATGATTTTCTGCCCCCTTGGTCCGATAGGTTCGACGAATTTCAAAAACTCTGGTATTTTTATCTTGGACAAGAATAATGAGCGTCCTGATTGGATGACCGATTTAAAACACACTGACTCTGCATGGTAAAAAGATGCATGTAAAAGAAATCTATGTTATATTTATTCATTTGTTTGATTCTGGAATGTTGTTGATCATTGATTTAAGCAAGAAAAAAGGGAAAAAGGGGGGGTTGTGAATTTTACAGTTAAATAAATGTTATGTTTTGACAGTTTAAAGAGAAAAATAAAAATTTGTTGCGACTAAAGCTTAAATCAGCGTTAAAAATTGAACAAATATCAGGCCATCCTTAAAAATATTTCAGTTTGCACAAACCTGACCCATGACTTTTGGGTATGGGTAGGTAGGTAGACAAATTCTTTTTTTTTTCTTTTTTTTTTGGAGCACCAGATTCTTCCATGTCGGGCTCAAATGTTTGTCCAGCTCTGTCCGAGACTCACTAAATTTGATCCGTCTTTTTCAAGTCCACTTCTTCGGGGTCTGTCACCTCGTCTTCGACGTCATTCCATGTTTTTTTGTTGTTAAATCTGTAGTCTGTTTGACACAATCGGTTTCACTTTATTGTCAGTTTTGACTACAACAGACGAAGACAGTGTAAAATAACTGTCTGCCAATTCCGATTTCACATGGTTTCAATATATAATGATAAATGCTGAGGATATTGAAAAAAATCTCATCAGTATCACTTAAGCGCTTCCCGGCAAGGATTTTGTAGTGTTGTTGTAAGCACGAAAGTGATTTAACCTGTAAAACTAATATTTTATACGGAACCCGCGGACACGTTGAAAATCCGGAAATAAAAAAAAAATTTGACTCTGTGGGATTTTTTGGGGTCGGTCGCGTTTGGGCAAACAAACTATATTTTTATTTTGGCCTCAGTGGTTTTGTAAATGAGATTTATTTTAAATAGAAAATCTGAATTTATTATTTATTAAATTATTATTAATGATACAGTTTTATATCCCTTGGGAGGGGGAAGGGGGCTATGATGAAAATTTGAAATAAAAACACAGGACAGGACATTAAGTAAAAATAATAATCCAGGATTAGATTTTTATTAAAAAAATCCAGGATCCCTGTGTCCATGAATTTTTTTTTTTCTAAAGTTAATAATATGAAATATTGACATCCACACTTGCCTTTTGGACAGCACATTTTTGTGTCCACACTTGTTTTAAAAAAAAAATTGTTTGGGGTGAAATTTTATGCACTTTTTGGCAATTTTCATTTTAAATTTACGTTTCACATTTGAAGAGTTGGAAGAAACATATGATGGTATAATTCCAAAAAGCAACACTTGATTTTTTTTTCTAATGTCATTTACTCATGCCGTATATAGTTTTAACTCGTATTATCGAAAAACAACAAAATTCTCATAATTTTTAATCTGGCTTTCCATAGTTTTTTCCTGTGCACAACTGGAAGTGCAACTTTATTGTCATTGGTATCTAGGAAGCTGGATAACAGACGAACACAAAACAATTTTCACATGTTCAATAAACGATATCTAAGTTGGTTTTTAAGATTTATCAAATGAGATGGTATATAAGGCTGAAGGAGAAGTTGAGATTTATTATTATTTATAATAAAATGACAAAAGCTTACCTGAAATGCAAGCATTTCCAAAAAGTAGGTGATGTAAACAAAGCGTGTCGTCAATGGAACGTGACCTGCATCCTATGACCGGCGACTGCATAGACGGAGGTACGCAAAGCACAAAAAGAAAATACCTAGGTATATCACAAAATGAGGTGAAGACAGTATAAATGATCAAAGTTACCTAATGTTCAAACTTATTTTTATCTGTTTATCAAACTTACCAGATGTTCAAACTAATTTATATCCGTTTATCAAACTTACCAGATGTTCAAACTTATTTTTATCCTTTCAGCTTTAATAGAGACGATCGATGGAATAGAAGATGATATTAAATAACAAGTAAACAGGGTAGGTAAAATTATGATCTGTTTTGAATTTGTAATGAAAGTTTGAAGATACCGAATGGGTAATCAGAATTTGTAAATCAAAGAAGGACAGGCATTACAATGGCTAAAAGAAAAAGGACAAAAGGACAAACAATGATCTACAAAACTCTTACTCTGAAAACTAAAGATTGAGCATACATGAACTCCACTACTAAAAAAACGGGGGTGAACTCCGGTGCCCAGAGAGTGTAAAACATGTTCCTGGACTCAAGTTGTATGTTCCTTGTTTATTGTTTTATTCCAACTATTGGTCAATATTCTTTTTCTGAGATTTGCTGCTTTGAGGAATAGTCAAAAATATATTTTTCCAAAACTTAAATCTTTGCAATATACCATTTGCCAATTCCCGACTTGATTCTAAAATTATACACTTTTAGCATTTTATTATTTGTGTTATTTCCCTTACACAGAGGACAAACTGGTTCCCGTTCAATTCAAGGGCAACAGAAAGTAGAAAATGTGTGGGTAAACCGTAACTCAAGTGCTGAAAATTATGGGTTAAGTACTGTGACAATGTACAGGAAAGATGTTTGGAAGGTCCATTACAAAAATTCTGCATTTCATTTTGATCAAATATGAACACCTTAGGCAATTGCAGGCCTCTACATTAACATATTTTTCAACTTGTCCCTTCGGACAACTAACTAAAAAAAGTACTTGTCCGACTCAATCTTTTAGTTGTCCGAAAAAATTAATAAAAATTACAAAAACTAGAGAATAATTATCCAGGGCTCCCACTACTTTCAAATTAGAGGTAGAAGTGACTTCTCTTTCAGAGAGCTCACAGGGAGAAGTGGGATACAACAAAGAGAAGTGGGGAGACTTCTGGGAGAAGTCAATTGCGATTAATCAAAACATTGTTTCGCGACCCTCTCTGACGTTACCCTGCCCAAATTTAGTAAATAGTTAAAGCAGCCTGAACTGATTTGTTCTGGGTTTTTTTTATTCGCCTTAAGGACATATATTCAATGTCACATTTTTATTTCTGTCTACCTTGATGACTATTGGAGTCTTGCATACCAGTGATTTGTATATGTACCCCCCCCCCCCCCCCCCCCTTTTCCTTTTGAAATATTACTGTGTTGTGATCCAATACCACACAAATTGTAATATCTCATAATTGTGTTATATAAATCGTTGTTTCTGGTAAAAAAATATACCTAGATACTATATATACCAGTATCTAGGTATATTTTTTTTACCAGAAACAAGTGCCCGTGATATAAATAAAGCAAAGTATTTTATTTAAATTCACAGACAAATAAAAATTTTAGTGGATCTTTTCAACCAGATCAGGAAAAAGCTTGTAATATTTTTCCATTTCAAAGGTTTCAATATTTCCCAAAAGCCTAAATCAAGTCCTCTATCGTATTTTGCACAAAAGACAAGTTTAAATTTGGTGCCAAATTGATATCCGATAATTTTTACGTGTACGTTCCGGAGTGATTCATGTTCTTATATTTCAAATATTGATATTTCCGTTCATTAAAGCGTTTCTGAGATTGCGACATTAATTTTGTCAATGTCCTTGAACTTCATCAAAGCATGGAGGAACAATAAATATGTAATAAAAGAGTTTTGATCTGGCGTATCACTTTAGTTTTAATCAAAATAAATTATGGACAAATTGGAGATCAAACAGGGCTCTTTTTATACAACAAACCCAGTATTTTATACCAGTGGGAATAGATTTATCTGTCGTACTGGCACGTTTGGGAATCTGACTTTTTCACTTGTCCCGTCGGACAACCGTAATACAAGATCTACTTGTCCGACGTCAGTTTTCACTGGTATCGGACAAATGTTAATGTCGAGGCCTGAATTGTTGTTTCTGATTGTAACTTTTACTAAGCCTGTAAAATTATCTACCCTGTATGTTTATTCATTTTGAGAAAAAAAATGGTTTCCATGCAATAACTTAAGTTGTTGATTCTTCTGATTTTTAAACACAATGATCCTTGGCACAAATTAAAGGTTGGCATTGATTTGGGGTATTGTAATCCGTAATCCTACCTGTTTTCAACAGAGTCCCTGTGGGACAAAAATGGATGTTTCTGTTACTTGTACACGAGAGCTTATTTTTGTTCCCCGCAAAGCGGAGCGGGGGATATGGAAATGTTGGGCGTCCGTCCGAGATATGTTGTAAGCGCTCTTAAGATTTTTATTTGTTGACCAATTGATTTCAAACTTACACACAAGCATTATATTAGGAATCTCTAGTTTAAGTTCGAAATTGGGCAAAGTTCGATATTTAGAAGATTTTTGATCTGAGGAATGTGATAGTGACAAATGCAATTTAAAAATGGTTGCCATTTTGGCAGCTATTTTCAATACATGTATGGTCGCCAAAACACATAAAAAGTGCTCCAATGCTCCAATTACAAAGAAAATTGATATTTAGGGATTTTTAGAGGAATGTGATCGTGACCAATGCGATTTCAAAATGGCAGTCATTTTGGCAGCCATTTTTAAGATGGCCGCCAAAATGCGTAAAATTTCGAAGTGCTCCAAGTTTAACGAAAATTGTTATGTAGGTTTTTTTTTTTACACATGAGGAATGTGATAGTGACAAAAGTGATTTGAAAATGGCAAGTTATTTACACTTAATTTTGTAGAATCCAATTAAATTTTAAGGGCATAAAAATAGTGTATGGAGATGAGCACCTGCTGTTTTAAATATTTATATACAATAGCTAGCACAATTAAAAAAACAAATGATTTCTAATTTAGAACCCATATCAAGGCTTACTAGAACACAAGCAAAATTCTTGACTGATTATTGACGACACAGCTTCTTTAAAGATTAGTCCATTTCAGTCATAGGAACTAATGAAAGTAATTTATACACAGATCTATGTAAATAGACGGGGGACATTGGCTATGGCATAGCAATCTTGTTCATCTTATTTTGATGGTTTTTTAAAATGAGATCCTTGGGAGAATCTCCACAGGTGTGTTAAGGTTGTTTCTAAGATTGCATGCAATGAAAAAAAAGGGAGGGGGGGGGGAGTCATGAATGTAAATGGATCAATATGTAAAACATGACAATATTTGATGCAACCAATTGTTTATATATGTATGAAAGGGAAAATGCTGAAGTTTTGTGAGAGTTAGCATGAATTTCTGTTGATGAAATGATGGTCACTGACTCACGTGACTACAATCAGTGCCTTAACTAAAAAGTTTCGTGAAGTTCTAGTATATATAGAGTGAAAGTTGAATTAAAAACTGGATATTTTCTGTATGATTTTTTGTCTGAGAAAAGTGCTACGAGAACTACTATACAGTCATGATCAACAATGGAGATTAAGACGAGATAAAATGCAGAGGTTTAACCATTCTTAACAAACATGGCCGCCACAGGCAATTCTTGTTTCTGATTAGTTCATTTCTAAAAAATCTTCTCTAAAACCACTGAGCCAGATGAATCGAGACTTGGTAAGAAGCATCTATGGCAGGTTCTCTATAAAGATTGCTCATTTCGTCCCGATGCATTTACAAATATGGCTGCCACAGGCAATTCTTGTTTCTTATTGGTCGATATCTAAAAATCGTCTCCTCCGCTTGGTCAAATGAACTAAAACTTAGTAGGAAGCGTCTATGGAAGGTCCTCTATAAAGATTGCACATTTTATTCTAATCCATTAACAAACATGGCCACCATAGGCAATTATTGTTTCTGATTGGCCGATTTAAAAAAATCTCCTCCGAGACAGCTTGGCCATATGGATTGAAACTTGGTAGGAAGCATCTATGGAAGGTCCTCTGTAGGGTTTGCTCATTCCGTTTTGATCCGTTAACAAACATGGCCACCATAGGCAATTTCTTTTACCAATTGTTCGATTTCTAAAAAAGCTTTTCATCTGAAACCGCTTGGCCAAAGGAAATGAACTTGGAAGGAAGCATCTATGGAAAGTCCTCTTAGAGATTGCTCATTTCGTTTTGATCCATTAACAAACATGGCCGCCTCGGGCAATTTTTGTTTCAGATTGGCCGATTTTTAGCTCACCTTGCAGAGATCACTTTGGGCCATGCCATAGTCGCACTAAAATTTTATATGGCCCATTAAAAAGTGATGTGTGTGCCAGTAGGGCGCATTACCGTCACGTATGGCCCATACAATTGTACATCGTGCGCCGGTAACCTGGATCTGCATACAATAATTATTTTGTTTCGACTGGTTCTTGATTTTTGTTTCATCCCGCGAACGTAATCAGGCGAAAAAGTAAACCAGTCGTTTAATCATCCGATACACTCGGTGTTTTTCATACTCGGGTCTCGATTATAAGGAAAACTGTCGAATGACAACAAAATACCTCCCAAGATCTGAAAAAAATCAACCGAAAATATCATTTTTCATGACGTCGGAGAAGGAAAATCCTTGGTCAGAAGATGAAACGGGACAAAGTACAACCACAGAGGCGAATGAGCCTATTGAGGTCGATGATGACGTATCACACGAAGCCAGCGAAAACAAGGAACAAGGAAAGTTTCAGTCCCGTTGGGCCAGTTTATACACATGGTTAACATACGACAAAGATAAAAACAAAATGTACTGCAGTAAATGCATTAGCATTGGAGCAAACAATACTATGACAGCTGGTTGTGATAATTTTAAAACATCATCATTCACTATAGGCATGCAGCTAGTGCAAATTACAAGGTTTATTGCCTCTAGAATTGCTCAGAATTGCTTAAATTGCTGAAAATCGTTTCCGGGCCGGGGGGCACCCATACTCCGGCCTAATGGCCCATCATCTTCAAAAGCTAGGGTGATCTCTGCCTTGCCAAAGGGCAATGTGAGCTTTTGCCATCACTTGGCGTCCATCGTCCGTTAACTTTTCCCATTTTAATCTTCTCCTCTGATACCCCTAAGTCAAATGAAGTGAAACTTGGTAGGAAGCATCTATGGAAGGTCCTCTCTAAAGATTACTCATTTTGTCCTGATCCATTAACAAATATGGCCGCTATAGGCAAGTCTTGTTTCTGATTGGCCGATTTTTAAAAATCTTCTCCTCTGAAACCGCTGGGCCAAATAAATCAAAACTTGGTAGGAAGCATCTATATCATGTCCTCTATAAGGATTGCTAATTTCGTCCCGATCCGTTAACAAACATGGCCACCACACACAATTCTTGTTTCTGATTGGTTGATTTCTAAAAAATCTTTTCCTCTGAAGCTGCTTTGCCAAATGAACCGAAACTTGGTAGGAAGCATCCTTGGAAGGTCCTCTATAACAATTGCTCATTTAGTTCCGATCCGTTCAGAAACATGGCTGGCATACAGTACAGCTGACAGCATACACTGATAAATGCTGAGCATTTAAAAGGCTCAGCATTCAATGCTGAGGTTTTATTGGGGGTCGTAAATCATGGGCTGATGATCAGTTTTATTACCCTCACCTGTACTATAGATGGTCAGCAATTGAATAAACAATACGATCATAATGATTTCCAGGTAGATGTACCGATTCAATAGGTGTTAGTAAAATTAACCTGAGCATGTATGTGTGATTTGTTACACTTGTGACTTTTTATTTAGTGGAAATATTTACATAATAAATTTTCTATTTTACAAAATGCAATGTAGTAATGTTTTGAAAATTCTAAAATTGAATTAAAATTTCTCTGTTTTTCAATTGATTTGTTTTGTTAAAATTTCAATTATTATCTGTGTTTTAAAATTTAAAAGTAAATTATTTGAAAATATTTATATGTATACAATAGATGTGTATCTATTCTTTTTTTAACCATTTGTTTGTTGTCTCTTTTTTTGTTGTTGTTGTGTTTGTACTAACAAAAACAGTAAATTATTTCAAAAAAAGTTTAATTCAAAATTCATGAATATTTATGAAAAAGAAATTTATAGTAATTTAATTTTAACCATTGAACATTTCACATTTTATAAAAAAAAAAAATGTATTTAATTTAGGAATCTAGTTGAATATGTGTGTGTGTTTTTCTTTTTCATTAGCCTAGACAGTATGTCTCTTTAAGGTCAATTTATGACATGAGAGTGAATAAATGGCAAATTACAAGTGTCCATAAATCCTTCATTGATTGAGATTTTCTATGTTTACCATATATCTGTGTGTTAATATACAAATAAAATACTTAATTTGTCATTTTTTTATATTGAAAAGAATGTATTTATAATCAACTGGCATATTCTTTTTAATGTTTAGAATGTATGCTTAACAAAATAAGAATAAAAATGTGAAGAAAGAAAATGTTCAAGAAATGTCCTGAATAACAAAAAGAAAAGAAATTAATATTACCTTGGATAAAATGGATTAAAAAAAAATCAAAAAAATCAAAACATAGTAACAAGTATATTTTTGAAATTGGATTACATTTATTTGATTAAATTGATAAAGCAAATTAAATATATTATTCCTCTGCAAAAACAGATAAAATTAATTACAAAATATTTTTTTTAAATTTTAAATACATGTATCATAAAAGAACAACTATAACATTTTTGTCAAAGTTGAAAAAAAAACAACTCTTAAATACATGACTAACATGTACACACATGCACATTACATAGAAAGAAAATTCTTAAAATGTTAAATCTAATCTTAATTAATTAATTTATTGATTAAAATAGCATCACAATTAATCTTGTTCTTCTTTGCCATATTTTCAGTTAAAAATTCTTATATATCCAACACAAAATTATGATTTCATTTCAATTATTTCTTTAAATTGTTAGCTGATACTAATATCACAAGATATTAAATTTTGAAAATATTATTTTATTGACAAATTTTCAAGGTACAGTTAAATGTATTAAAGTCCTTTTTCTACACATCAAAATCACTGAAATCCAAATATGCCCATTTCCTGTTATGTAACACAAGCAGGTGTATATATTTACCTGTAGATCACCTGTGAAATCAACTAGACACTACTGACCAGGTATTTTATGGCCCTGTTTATTACCTTGGGGTTAATTAGCAGACCATCAGCGAAAATGCTGAGCCTGGCTCAGCATCCAGATTATGCTCAGCATTTATCAGTGTATGCTGTCAGCTGTACTGTAGGTAATTCATGTTTCTGATTGGCCGATTAAAAAAAATCTTCTCTGATACCACTTGGCCAAATGAACCGAAACTTAGCAGGAAGCATCTATGGCAGGTCCTCTCTAAAGATTGCTTATTTCGTGCCGATCCGTTACCAAACATGGCCACCACAGACAATTCTTGTTTCTAATTGGTTGATTTCTAAAAAATCTTCTTCTCTGTAACCGCTTGGCCAAATGAATTGAAACTTGGTAGGAATCATCCTTGGAAAGTCCTCTATAGAGATTGCTCATTTAGTTCCGATCCGTTAACATACATGGCCGCCACAGGCAATTCTTGTTTCTGATTGGTTGATTTCTAAAAAATCGTCTCCTCTGAAACCGCAGGCCTCGACAATAACGTTTGTCCGATTGTCCGGGACAAGGGGAAACGTCCGTTGGACAAGTGAAATTTGTTGGTCACTTGTCCGTCGGGACAAGTAAAAAAAAAAAACATACAGAAATACCCTAAAGGATCATCGTAACTTTTCTTGCAAATGCGAGTTTGGTCAATAGTTTTACTTAATTTCATATTAAATAGTTCCAAAATCTGTTTTTTTCATTGCCGATAATGTATATGCAAATTAGGTACATGCAAATTAGATACTGGTTATATTTCCTCGATACTACGCATGGTAGACATAGGTTGACTGTCCCTCTAGTCGATATTTGCATGATCTACTGACAACATCTTACTCCCAAAAGTACATGTTTACAAAGTCCCTACCTGTTACTAGTTAATAATAATTAGATTTTTCAAATTAAAGGAAGTCACGATTAGCGTTATATGTGAACCGCCATTTTTTTTTACAGGTAAGTTGTACACATGATGATTTATTATTGCTGTTTTGTTTGTTGTTTTTTTTTTTGACGGTTTATTTCTTATTTATATCAAATATTTAAAATTGTTTACTTTAGAAAAATACATTTTAATCTTTCACTTTTATAAATTAACATCGTGTTTTTGAAAATTATTGAATTATGAAGTACTGGTTCCCAGCATATATTTCTGTCAACATTCGTTTTAATGTGCAGTAACAGATCAAAGTAAACACAGACTGATTGTGTGATTAGGCTATTTATAGCTATCGGCGAGTGATTTAAGTTGAAAACGTTTTGTCAGTAAATTTCATTCTTCTGATCATAAAGTTTAATTGTAATTACGATAACAATTAAGAAAACAATAGCTGTTGAAAAAAAGTAAAAAAAAGTTGATCATTTAATCAAGGATATACTTGATTTAATATAATTATTCTTTTGTTCCTAAATTAATATTTCATGAAATTGAAAATGATTTTGTATCAAAGCAAATAAATAATGCAAATTCAAAAAAAGCAACCGGACGTGATGGCATTTCGGCAAAACTTCTAAAATTTGCAAAACCAGCTATTGTTAAACCAATTACAAATTTAATAAATAAATCAATAAATAATTCCATTTTTCCAGAAAAATTAAAAGAAGCCCAAGTTGTACCACTATTCAAGAAAAAAAACTCTTTAGATAAATGCAATTATAGACCTGTAAGTATCTTACCTACTATTTCAAAATTTTATGAAAGAGCAATATATGAGCAGACTGTGACCTTCTTTGACAAGGTGTTTCATCCTTCTCTGTCAGCATTCCGATCGGGTTATGGTTGCCAAACAGCTCTTCTAAAAATAATAGAAGATTGGAAAAAGGCCCTGGATGAGAATAAATTTGTAGCGACCATCCTCATGGATTTGTCAAAAGCTTTTGACTGCCTTCCCCATAAACTGTTAATAAATAAACTAGATGCATACGGAGTAAGTGAATCTGCATTGAAACTGATAAAAAATTATCTCTCTAATAGAAAACAGTGTGTCAAAATCGGCAATATAACGAGCGAATGGGAAGACATATATAAAGGTGTACCTCAAGGTTCTATTTTAGGCCCTGTACTTTTTAAAATATTTATAAATGATATATTTTTATTTTATACAAGAAAGTTCCCTCTATAATTATGCAGATGATAACACTTTGTCATATGAAGGCCACAATCTGGATCAATTAATCACAGTACTTGAAAGAGACAGCCTAACTTTAATAGACTGGTTTACTGAAAACCAAATGAAAGCAAATCCAGACAAATTTCAAGCGATAGCAATTGGAAAAAAAACTAAAAATGAAAATATCTCTTTTAATCTTAATGGTAATATAATAAAATGCGAAGATGAGGTAAAACTTTTGGGAGTCACAATAGATTTTGAACTAAATTTTAATACTCATATAGCAAATATCTGTAAAAAAGCCTCAAGACAACTGAACATTTTAAAAAGAATTGGTAAATACTTAACAAAACTTGGTAGACTTACAATATACTACTCTTATATTTTCTCGAACTTTAATTATTGCCCTGTAACATGGCACTTTTGCAGTGAACAAAATACAAATAAAATGGAAAAAGTACAATTTAGAGCTCTGAAATTTATCTATAATGATACTGATAGCACATATGAAGAACTTTTAACAAAATCCAAATTACTCACTTTAAAAATCAGGCGAATTAGAACTATAGCCATTGAAACATTCAAAATTGTCAATAAAACCAGTCCTTTGTACTTAAATGATTTAATTACAATTAAACAAAGTAAATATTCTTTCAGATACCAAAATACTGCTAGTATACCATCGACCAGAACAACTAGGTATGGTATTAAAACTTTTAAATATTTTGCTACCAAACCACTTTCGACTGGAAAATTCTTTTAAACAATTCAAAAACTTGATTAATTCATGGAATGGTAGCTCATGCCACTGTAATGCTTGTAGATAGCTTTAAAGCATAATTTTATTTATTTATTTGTTTCGCTTATCTGTGATGCTTTTGAAGTAATTTTAAGTAATCTAACAGTTCTCATAATACACATTAACAGTACATTAAAATTAACCCGGAAATCGTCACCGGGCAATATAACTCGTGCGCAGGAATTTCAAAGGTTATATTTCCTTCTGGGTGTGGCAAGTGAAGCTTGAACAGAAGAAATAGCGAAAAATATTGAATTTCTAATATTAAAAGAAATCTAGTTCTGAAATATAATATATATGTTACAGTACAAATTGGAATCCAGTAAGATCCAGAATCCTACTAGTACAAATTGGAATTCCAATTTTATACTAGTAGAAATTGGAATTCTGATTTGTACTGGATTGAAACCAGTATAAATCAGAATTCCAATATCTACTAGGACAAATCAGGATATCCAGATTTGTACTAGGATCCTACTGAAATAAAAAATTGAAAAAAGGAGAAACATGAAAAAATAAATATGAACACTTTTTTAATACAAATCTTCTGTTTTATGTCCCTTAGGTAAAATCAGTAAAAGCTAAATAAATATACTTGTATGATCAATAATCACTGATCTTTAATTAATGCTTAATCCCCCCTAAAGGCTGTTCTGACAGGACAGTCACATAACTTTTTACCTTGCCTCATGAATTGTAATCATTTCTAAATTCATTGTAAGTGAAAGTGAAATGGAAGACCACAAGGAATTATTTTATATGAAACTTTTGGAATATGAAGAGAATCTTCCAAAGCATTATGACAAGGAAAAGTTTGTTCTCTCTGGACTTGGATATGAAGCTATTCTAAACTGCCTTGACAAAGAGAAGGGACATAAAACAGAAGAGGGGGCACAATTTAAACACTGGGCCAAAAACAATTTCAGGAAGACTACTGAAAGCTTAACTGGTATGTAAACAGTTTTATAATTCTTTATATATTAAACACATGGTCAACTTGTCTTATACATTTTACAATTTATTGGCATTTACAACTTTTTAAGCGAAAAACAGAGATATGGAATAAATGTTCGTGAGACAAGAATCCACCACAACATAAAATATTATAAACATCTATGATAAAATGACAGTTATTTTTGTAAGAATAAAATGAAAGGATATGGGGTAAATGTACACGAGACAAAATCCCAAACAATACAGGGTTAAAAATAGTATAATAGCAAAGGAACAATGCTTTTATTGTTGTTCTTCATCTTGAAGTCACCATGAGGCCAGAAAAACCGGACAGTAAATGAAACTGCTAATCTGGTATCTACATGTAGCTGTGCTGAAAAATGTAATGCAATGCGATGTTCATGCCGCAAATCTAAGATACCTTGCTTAAGCAAATGCCACAAACAAACTTTGACCAAATGTTGTAATAAATAGGAAACTTAATCTAAAATTGTATTAAAATGTATTTTTCTCACTATTTGTAATTAAATTATCACACAAGACTTATTTTATATTTCACAAATTTTACATATTTTTATGTTTTTCTATTCAGTAATATCCAGAATCGTACTAAGCTTTAAATTCAGTAATATTCTGAATCCTACTGAAAGTTTATTAGGATCCAGGATCCTCCTAGTACAAATCTGGATATCCTGATTTGTCCTAGTAGATATTGGAATTCTGATTTATACTGGTTTAAATCCAGTACAAATCAGAATTCCAATTTGTACTAGTAGGATTCCGGATATACGTTTATCTTACTGTCACAATATGAACATGGAATAAGTGCATTAGATCTGCAGAAACACTTTAGTGTTTACCTATTAAGAGTACGTTTCCACAGATGCAACTAGTGTTTACCTATTAAGAGTACGTTTCCACAGATGCAACGTCATGACATAAACTATAATAAAGGGGAGCAACTGGTGTGAAGCAAAACGAATTGAAACAGCCTAAACCCAAAGGTGTTTAAAAAATGCATAGCGTTATTATGTAACTATTATCATTCTTGACAGAAAAAGGGTCCAATAGGGTGTGCAGGGAGCTTCCGGTAGCCCACAATATAACTGAAATAGTGTTGAAAGTGGCATTAAACACCGTAACCTTAACCCTACATCTCTCTTAATGGATTAGATGCCCTTTACTACAATGGAACTTAATCTACCATTTTGATGAACATGAGTTGTCAATGAAAATCAGGGTGGTCTAGTATATATGGAAACATTTTTGAGAGTAGTTGTAAAAAGAAAAGGGTCACATATTAAGCATATAACTATTTGTAAGCATGAGATTAGTAAGACAAGCTTATATGGCCTTCAAGCTTTTGGGAAAAAAAATTCACCCAATAATTTTCTGCAGAACCTACTGAAATTGTACAGGACTGGAATTTACAAAATTCTGAAATTTAAACGGAATCGGTGATGGGAACGATAAAAACCTGATCTGCCATGTTTACAAATATAAACACACGAAATGGTTTTGTTGATGCATCACAGCCAGTTTAGACTATAAAAATACAATGATTAATAGAATTACCATGGAAACAGTTGCATGTTTAAGAAGTAAATGTCATTTGAAGCAGAATCTAATTCCGAGTTGACCGTGATCGTTGCGGCATACCAGTTGCATTTCCGATTTCCAGTGCAAAGCAAACAATTTTGTCGGACGACTGGACCGGCATACTTGTCAGAATTGCCGGTCCTTGTGATTTTCTGCCCGCTCTGTCCGACGAATTTCAAAAAGTCTGGGCCTTATTACATTTTAGCCAAAGATGCATGGAAAATTCCCACAATTGTTTTTATCCTAGTTCCATTAAAGTTTGTTTTTAGCCATGTTCCTTGTAAGCTTTACTTTTGTCTTGTTCCAGTTACTTTGTAAGGCTTATCTAGGTCATGGTTCCTTGTAAAAGTTGTTAAGCATGTCCATTACTTTTCCACAATGTAAGACTTTGTTTAAATATTGTTCTTTTTTGCAGGAGCTCTTGATCAGTCACAGTGAATCCAAGATATCTGAATCAGTAACAAGTTAGATTTGACAGTACAGTTGCCTGTAAGTTCACTTCATTTTTATAGATATATCACTTGTTTAGAAATTAATTTTTTTTAAACAAATCCATTGGAGCTTTTCCCAATCCCAAATAGAATGTTGTCCTTTGGGCTGGTCTTTGTTATGGCTGTCCAAATTGTTGCTCTACTAGGATATTTATCTCCCCGCGAAAGGGATATAGTAATAGCGGCCGTCTGTCTGTCCGTTCGTCACACTTTCTTGTTTACGCGATAACTTGAGTAAACGTAGATAGATTTGAATAATTTTGTGCATGTGGCTTGTAATTATCATTATCTTGGATGGGTTCTAACATGGAAATATTTGATGCAAGGGTTTTGGGGGAAAATCTTAGTTTTTGGTTGAAAAATCACCAATATTGAGAATTGTGTCTGTTTACGCGATAACTTCAGTAAACATGAATAGATTTGAATAATTTTGTGCGTGTGGCTTATAATTATCATTATCTTGGATGAGTTCTAACATAGAAATATTTGAAATAAGGGTTTTGGGGGAAAATCTATATTTACATCAGAGGTTTACAGTGTTCAAAGTGGAGCACTTCCTGTATATTATTCAGATCATGCTGCAATATACTCCATCCTTCAATAAAGTATGTTATACATTAAGACTGCAAGGCTGCTTTCTATAAATATATAACAGCATGCCCATTCACGTACTGCAGCACGTGTTTCACATAGAATAAAAATCATGCACGTATAATTGAAAGAACCCTACTTACGTGCACGTAAAGAACCCGTTGCGAGCACTGTATTAAAATTACGTTTTGTTTACAATTCACTTCAAAGTACGTATAATAGAGTTGTTCTGATTAGTTAATTTCGGCAATACTATCCAATCAGAGCATTCCTTGCATATTTTAAGTGAGATGATATGATTTATAGATCGTCCAATTCTATTGGCTCCTTATTTTTTGATTGTCCAATCAGAAGAACTGTTACTGTTAAAACCCGTAATATTTACAAAAAACAGCATGGTGCACGACCTTGCGTGGCTTTTTCTTTGTACCTCCAAATGAAGAGTTAGAGGGTACATTGCACCCCCAAAAATTTGGATGTACCCCCAAAAATGATGGTAAAAGGGTACATGTACCCCCAGATGAAAAAACCTGTGGGCATGCTGATATAAAACTAAATATTATGCAAGTGCGGGAGGATACGTCGGTTCTTTTATTTCCAATTTTATATTTTTTAAGAAAAAAATTGGGGAGTTATGGTGTTTAATGCCACTTTTAACAATATTTAAGTTATATCATGGCTATCTTGTTTTATTGGTGGAGTATACCAAGAAAACCATCGACCTGCCGCAAGTCTGACAAACTTGATCAATAATATTGTATCGAGCAATAAAGGTGTTTTAATTGCTGATATTTACATACGTACAACTGTGTATATAAATTTAAAGAACATCCCCCATTCCCCCGAGGGAACCCCGGGGTATAGAAATAGGATCTAGCTTCTCGGCTGAGGGGTACAACCCCCCCGAAAAGAGAGTCAACTAGGTGTGTGACAACTCTGATCAAGAATATAAAGGTCATGTGACGTATTACTGTCACTTGGCATCCATTGTCTGTAAACTTTTAGATTTTAATCTTCTCCTCTGAAACTATTTGGCAAATTGAAACCGAACATGGTATGAATGTTCATTGAATGATTTCCTACAAAGCTTGTGTTGTTGTTTCAAAGGTTTCAATGAGGGTGTTTCCATATTATATATGGATTTTAATTATTTATTGTTCAATTAAAAAAAGGGATGTCAAATTGGGGGATTTATGGTGTTTAACGCCATTTTTAACTATATTTCAGTTATATCATGGCTATCTTGTTTTATTGGTGGAGTATACTGAGAAAACCACCGACCTGCCGCAAGTCTGACAAACTTTATCCATAATGTATCGAGCAATCAAGGTGTTTTAATTGCTGGCATTTACATACATACAACTGTGTATATAAATTTAAAGATAACACCCCCAAGTAAACCACAGAGTATAGAATTAGAAATAAGATCTAGTTTTTCCACTGAGCGGTACAACTCCACCCCCCCCCCCCCCAAGAAAAAAAGAGAGTCATCTAGTTGTGTGGCACAAATGAGGTACACAACTCCGATGAAGGAAGTAATGGTCATGTGAAGTATTGCTACAACTTGGCATCCGTTGTCCTCTGTAAACGTTCACAATTAAACCTCTTTGAAACCACTGGGATAAATGGAACCAAACTTTTTTTGGAGTACTAATCATAGAATTAAAAAATACATTATTGGTCTAAGAATAGACAGTGCCATCTCTGAATTAAGGATTTCATGGTATCATACCTAGTTCACTCGGATTAAAACCCAATATATCATTTGATTTTAATCTGACTGTAAAAAAATCAACAAAAAAAAAAAAAAATCTATGAGCTGATGAAATTCTTAATTCAAACACAACCACCCTATAACTTATATCAAAAATTCATTTGAGATACAAAGAACAATGAAAATGAAAAAGTACCTCTTGACTGCAGGCTAGATAATCACATTTTGTTAAATTTTGGATAAAATTTATCTTAAATTTATATTTGCTGGAATATGATACATTTCAATATTACAATAGAACAATATTAATTTTATGTTCAAAACCAAATTTTGAAAGAGAGTTACTCTCCCCAAAGGGAGGGCCATCCAGGTGTATGACAACTCTGAATGAAGAATATTAATGTTGTGTGACATATTGCTCTCCCTTGGCATCCGTTGTCTGTACACTTTTAGATTTTAATCTTCTCCTCTGAAACCACTTGGCAAATTGAAACCGAGCATGGTATGAATGGTCATTGAATGGTTTCCTACAAAACTTGTGCTGTTGTTTCAAAAGAGGGTGTTTCCATATTATATATGGATTTTAATTATGTCTCCCCTTCGAACGAAGGGAGATATATATTGTTTTAGTCTGATTTTCTTCTTCCGCTTCTGCTTCTCAGAAAAGCTTGTTCGGACCATAACTTTTTTGTCTTTCGAGATAGGTCAATGATATTTGGTATGTGGGTGCATGTCCATAAGGTGGTGTGTTGCATACCATAATGACCTTTGTTGGACCTTGACCTTTGACCTGAAGGTCAAATAATTGTTTTTTAAATAGTATTTTCTTGTTCGGGCCATAACATTTTTTGTCTTTCGAGATAGGTCAATGATATTTGGTATGTGGGTGCATGACCATAAGAGGTGTGTCGCGTACCATAATGACGTTTGTTTGGACCTTGACCTTTGACCTCAAGGTCAAATAATTGTTTCTTTCGAGATAGGTCAATGATATTTGGTATGTGGGTGCATGACGATAAGGCGGTGTGTCGCATACCATAATAACCTTTATTGGACCTTGACCTTTGACCTTAGGGTCAAATAATTGTTTCTTTTGAGATAGGTCAATGATATTTGGTATGGGTGCATGACCATAAGGCGGTGTGTCGTGTATCATAATGACCTTCCTGGGACCTTGACCTTTGACCTCAAGGTCAAATAATGTTTTTTTAAATAGTATTTTCTTGTCTGGACCATAACATTTTTGTCTTTCGAGATAGGTCAATGATATTTGGTATGTGGGTGTATGACCATAAGGCGGTGTCTCACATACCGTAATGACCTTCATGGGACCTTGTCCTTTGACCTCAAGGTCAAATAATTGTTTCTTTCGAGATAGGTCAATGATATTTGGTATGTGGGTGAATGCCCATAAGGCGGTGTGTTGCATACCGTAATGACCTTTGTTGGACCTTGACCTTTGACATGAAGGTCAAATAATTGTTTTTTAAATAGTATTTTCTTGTCCTGGCCATAACATTTTTTGTCTTTCGAGATAGGTCAATGATATTTGGTATGTGGGTGCATGACCATAAGACGGTGTGTCGCGTACCATAATGACCTTTGTGGGACCTTGACCTCAAGGTCAAATAATTGTTTCTTTCGAGATAGGTCAATGATATTTGGTATATGGGCGCATGACCATAAGGCGGTGTGTCAGGTACCATAATGACCTTCCTGTGACCTTGACTTTTGACTTCAAGGTCAAATAATGGTTTTTAAATAGTATTTTCTTGTCTGGACCATAACATTTTTGTCTTTCGAGATAGGTTGTTGTACAGATGGCCACATTAAGGGGAGACGTACGTTTTAGGTATCTAAAACAGTTCTTCCTAGTTATTTATTGTTCATTTTAAAAAGGGGGGTCAAATTGGTGGAGTTATGGTGTTTAATGCCACTTTTAACAATATTTCAGTTATATCATGGCTATCTTATTTTATTGGTGGAGTATACCAAGAAAACCATCGACCTGCCACAAGTCTGACAAACTTGATCAATAATGTTGTATCGAGCAATAAAGGTGTTTTAATTGCTGATATTTACATACGTACAACTGTGTATATAAATTTAAAGAACATCCCCCATTCCCCCAAGGGAACCCCGGGGTATAGAAATAGGATCTAGCTTCTCGGCTGAGGGGTACAACCCCCCCGAAAAGAGAGTCAACTAGGTGTGTGACAACTCTGATCAAGAATATAAAGGTCATGTGACGTATTACTGTCACTTGGCATCCATTGTCTGTAAACTTTTAGATTTTAATCTTCTCCTCTGAAACTATTTGGCAAATTGAAACTGAACATGGTATGAATGTTCATTGAATGATTTCCTACAAAACTTGTGTTGTTTCAAAGGTTTCAAAGAGGGTGTTTCCATGTTATATATGGATTTTAATTATTTATTGTTCATTTATAAAAAGGGGGATAAAATTGAGTGAGTTGTGGTGTTTAATGCCATTTTTAACTATATTTCAGTTATATCATGGCTATCTTGTTTTATTGGTGGAGTATACTGAGAAAACCACCGACCTGCCACATGTCTGACAAACTTTATCCATAATGTATCGAGCAATAAAGGTGTTTTAATTGCTGGTATTTACATACATACAACTGTGTATATAAATTTAAAGATAACACCCCCAAGTAAACCACAGAGTATAGAATTAGAAATAAGATCTAGTTTCTCCACTGAGCGGTACAACTGCACCCCCCCAAAAAAAAGAGTCATCTAGTTGTGTGACACAAATCAGGTACACAACTCCGATGAATGTAGTAATGGTCATGTGAAGTATTGCTACAACTTGGCATCCGTTGTCCTCTGTAAACTTTCACAATTAAACCTCTTTGAAACCACTGGGATAAATGGAACCAAACTTTTTTTGGAGTACTAATCATAGAATTAAAAAATACATCATTGGTCTAAGAATAGACAGTGCCATCTCTGAATTAAGGATTTCATGGTATCATACCTAGTTCACTCGGATTAAAACCCAATATATCATTTGATTTTAATCTGACTGTAAAAAAATCAAAAAAAAAAAAAAAAAAATCTATGAGCTGATGAAATTCTTAATTCAAACACAACCACCCTATAACTTATATCAAAAATTCATTTGAGATACAAAGAACAATGAAAATGAAAAAGTACCTCTTGACTGCAGGCTAGATAATCACATTTTGTTAAATTTTGGATAAAATTTATCTTAAATTTATATTTGCTGGAATATGATACATTTCAATATTACAATAGAACAATATTAATTTTATGTTCAAAACCAAATTTTGAAAGAGAGTTACTCTCCCCAAAGGGAGGGCCATCCAGGTGTATGACAACTCTGAATGAAGAATATTAATGTTGTGTGACATATTGCTCTCCCTTGGCATCCGTTGTCTGTACACTTTTAGATTTTAATCTTCTCCTCTGAAACCACTTGGCAAATTGAAACCGAGCATGGTATGAATGGTCATTGAATGGTTTCCTACAAAACTTGTGCTGTTGTTTCAAAAGAGGGTGTTTCCATATTATATATGGATTTTAATTATGTCTCCCCTTCGAACGAAGGGAGATATATATTGTTTTAGTCTGATTTTCTTCTTCCGCTTCTGCTTCTCAGCAAAGCTTGTTCGGACCATAACTTTTTTGTCTTTCGAGATAGGTCAATGATATTTGGTATGTGGGTGCATGTCCATAAGGTGGTGTGTTGCATACCATAATGACGTTTGTTTGGACCTTGACCTTTGACCTCGAGGTCAAATAATTGTTTCTTTCGACTTAGGTCAATGATATTTGGTATGTGGGTGCATGACGATAAGGCGGTGTGTCGCATACCATAATAACCTTTATTGGACCTTGACATTTGACCTTAGGGTCAAATAATTGTTTCTTTTGAGATAGGTCAATGATATTTGGTATGGGTGCATGACCATAAGGCGGTGTGTCGTGTATCATAATGACCTTCCTGGGACCTTGACCTTTGACTTCAAGGTCAAATAATGTTTTTTTAAATAGTATTTTCTTGTCTGGACCATAACATTTTTGTCTTGAGATAGGTCAATGATATTTGGTATGTGGGTGTATGACCATAAGGCGGTGTCTCACATACCGTAATGACCTTCATGGGACCTTGTCCTTTGACCTCAAGGTCAAATAATTGTTTCTTTCGAGATAGGTCAATGATATTTGGTATGTGGGTGCATGCCCATAAGGCGGTGTGTTGCATACCATAATGACCTTTGTTGGACCTTGACCTTTGACATGAAGGTCAAATAATTGTTTTTTAAATAGTATTTTCTTGTCCTGGCCATAACATTTTTTGTCTTTCGAGATAGGTCAATGATATTTGGTATGTGGGTGCATGACCATAAGACGGTGTGTCGCGTACCGTAATGACCTTTGTGGGACCTTGACCTCAAGGTCAAATAATGTTTTTTTGAATAGTATTTTGTTGTCCGGGCCATAACATTTTTGTCTTTCGAGATAGGTCAATGATATTTGGTGTGTATGTGCATGACCATAGGGCGGTGTGTCGCATACCATAATGACCTTTGTTGGACCTTGACCTTTGACCTCAAGGTCAAATAATTGTTTCTTTCGAGATAGGTCAATGATATTTGGTATATGGGCGCATGACCATAAGGCGGTGTGTCAGGTACCATAATGACCTTCCTGTGACCTTGACTTTTGACTTCAAGGTCAAATAATGGTTTTTTAAATAGTATTTTCTTGTCTGGACCATAACATTTTTGTCTTTCGAGATAGGTTGTTGTACAGATGGCCGCATTAAGGGGAGACGTACGTTTTAGGTATCTAAAACAGTTCTTCCTAGTTATTTATTGTTCATTTTAAAAAGGGGGGTCAAATTGGTGGAGTTATGGTGTTTAATGCCACTTTTAACAATATTTCAGTTATATCATGGCTATCTTATTTTATTGGTGGAGTATACCAAGAAAACCATCGACCTGCCACAAGTCTGACAAACTTGATCAATAATGTTGTATCGAGCAATAAAGGTGTTTTAATTGCTGATATTTACATACGTACAACTGTGTATATAAATTTAAAGAACATCCCCCATTCCCCCGAGGGAACCCCGGGGTATAGAAATAGGATCTAGCTTCTCGGCCGAGGGGTACAACCCCCCCGAAAAGAGTCAACTAGGTGTGTGACAACTCTGATCAAGAATATAAAGGTCATGTGACGTATTACTGTCACTTGGCATCCATTGTCTGTAAACTTTTAGATTTTAATCTTCTCCTCTGAAACTATTTGGCAAATTGAAACTGAACATGGTATGAATGTTCATTGAATGATTTCCTACAAAACTTGTGTTGTTTCAAAGGTTTCAAAGAGGGTGTTTCCATGTTATATATGGATTTTAATTATTTATTGTTCATTTATAAAAATGGGGATAAAATTGGGTGAGTTGTGGTGTTTAATGCCATTTTTAACTATATTTCAGTTATATCATGGCTATCTTGTTTTATTGGTGGAGTATACTGAGAAAACCACCGACCTGCTGCAAGTCTGACAAACTTGATCAATAATGTTGTATCGAGCAATAAAGGTGTTTTAATTGCTGGTATTTACATACATACAACTGTGTATATAAATTTAAAGATAACACCCCCAAGTAAACCACAGAGTATAGAATTAGAAATAAGATCTAGTTTTTCCACTGAGCGGTACAACTGCACCCTCCCCCCCCCCCCCCAAGAAAAAGAGAGTCATCTAGTTGTGTGACACAAATCAGGTACACAACTCCGATGAAGGTAGTAATGGTCATGTGAAGTATTGCTACAACTTGGCATCCGTTGTCCTCTGTAAACGTTCACAATTAAACCTCTTTGAAACCACTGGGATAAATGGAACCAAACTTTTTTTGGAGTACTAATCATAGAATTAAAAAATACATCATTGGTCTAAGAATAGACAGTGCCATCTCTGAATTAAGGATTTCATGATATCATACCTAGTTCACTCGGATTAAAACCCAATATATCATTTGATTTTAATCTGACTAAAAAAATCAAAAAAAAAAAAAAAAAATCTATGAGCTGATGAAATTCTTAATTCAAACACAACCACCCTATAACTTATATCAAAAATTCATTTGAGATACAAAGAACAATGAAAATGAAAAAGTACCTCTTGACTGCAGGCTAGATAATCACATTTTGTTAAATTTTGGATAAAATTTATCTTAAATTTATATTTGCTGGAATATGATACATTTCAATATTACAATAGAACAATATTAATTTTATGTTCAAAACCAAATTTTGAAAGAGAGTTACTCTCCCCAAAGGGAGGGCCATCCAGGTGTATGACAACTCTGAATGAAGAATATTAATGTTGTGTGACATATTGCTCTCCCTTGGCATCCGTTGTCTGTACACTTTTAGATTTTAATCTTCTCCTCTGAAACCACTTGGCAAATTGAAACCGAGCATGGTATGAATGGTCATTGAATGGTTTCCTACAAAACTTGTGTTGTTGTTTCAAAAGAGGGTGTTTCCATATCATATATGGATTTTAATTATGTCTCCCCTTCGAACGAAGGGAGATATATATTGTTTTAGTCTGATTTTCTTCTTCCGCTTCTGCTTCTCAGCAAAGCTTGTCCGGACCATAACTTTTTTGTCTTTCGAGATAGGTCAATGATATTTGGTATGTGGGTGCATGTCCATAAGGTGGTGTGTTGCATACCATAATGACCTTTGTTGGACCTTGACCTTTGACCTGAAGGTCAAATAATTGTTTTTTAAATAGTATTTTCTTGTTCGGGCCATAACATTTTTTGTCTTTCGAGATAGGTCAATGATATTTGGTATGTGGGTGCATGACCATAAGAGGTGTGTCGCGTACCATAATGATGTTTGTTTGGACCTTGACCTTTGACCTCAAGGTCAAATAATTGTTTCTTTCGAGATAGGTCAATGATATTTGGTATGTGGGTGCATGACGATAAGGCGGTGTGTCGCATACCATAATAACCTTTATTGGACCTTGACCTTTGACCTTAGGGTCAAATATTTGTTTCTTTTGAGATAGGTCAATGATATTTGGTATGTGGGTGCATGACCATAAGGCGGTGTGTCGTGTATCATAATGACCTTCCTGGGACCTTGACCTTTGACTTCAAGGTCAAATAATGTTTTTTTAAATAGTATTTTCTTGTCTGGACCATAACATTTTTGTCTTGAGATAGGTCAATGATATTTGGTATGTGGGTGTATGACCATAAGGCGGTGTCTCACATACCGTAATGACCTTCATGGGACCTTGTCCTTTGACCTCAAGGTCAAATAATTGTTTCTTTCGAGATAGGTCAATGATATTTGGTATGTGGGTGCATGCCCATAAGGCGGTGTGTTGCATACCATAATGACCTTTGTTGGACCTTGACCTTTGACATGAAGGTCAAATAATTGTTTTTTAAATAGTATTTTCTTGTCCTGGCCATAACATTTTTTGTCTTTCGAGATAGGTCAATGATATTTGGTATGTGGGTGCATGACCATAAGACGGTGTGTCGCGTACCGTAATAACCTTTGTGGGACCTTGACCTCAAGGTCAAATAATGTTTTTTTGAATAGTATTTTGTTGTCCGGGCCATAACATTTTTGTCTTTCGAGATAGGTCAATGATATTTGGTGTGTATGTGCATGACCATAGGGCGGTGTGTCGCATACCATAATGACCTTTGTTGGACCTTGACCTTTGACCTCAAGGTCAAATAATTGTTTCTTTCGAGATAGGTCAATGATATTTGGTATATGGGCGCATGACCATAAGGCGGTGTGTCAGGTACCATAATGACCTTCCTGTGACCTTGACTTTTGACTTCAAGGTCAAATAATGGTTTTTTAAATAGTATTTTCTTGTCTGGACCATAACATTTTTGTCTTTCGAGATAGGTTGTTGTACAGATGGCCGCATTAAGGGGAGACGTACGTTTTAGGTATCTAAAACAGTTCTTCCTAGTTATTTATTGTTCATTTTAAAAAGGGGGGTCAAATTGGTGGAGTTATGGTGTTTAATGCCACTTTTAACAATATTTCAGTTATATCATGGCTATCTTATTTTATTGGTGGAGTATACCAAGAAAACCATCGACCTGCCACAAGTCTGACAAACTTGATCAATAATGTTGTATCGAGCAATAAAGGTGTTTTAATTGCTGATATTTACATACGTACAACTGTGTATATAAATTTAAAGAACATCCCCCATTCCCCCGAGGGAACCCCGGGGTATAGAAATAGGATCTAGCTTCTCGGCTGAGGGGTACAACCCCCCCCGAAAAGAGAGTCAACTAGGTGTGTGACAACTCTGATCAAGAATATAAAGGTCATGTGACGTATTACTGTCACTTGGCATCCATTGTCTGTAAACTTTTAGATTTTAATCTTCTCCTCTGAAACTATTTGGCAAATTGAAACTGAACATGGTATGAATGTTCATTGAATGATTTCCTACAAAACTTGTGTTGTTTCAAAGGTTTCAAAGAGGGTGTTTCCATGTTATATATGGATTTTAATTATTTATTGTTCATTTATAAAAAGGGGGATAAAATTGGGTGAGTTGTGGTGTTTAATGCCATTTTTAACTATATTTCAGTTATATCATGGCTATCTTGTTTTATTGGTGGAGTATACTGAGAAAACCACCGACCTGCCACAAGTCTGACAAACTTTATCCATAATGTATCGAGCAATAAAGGTGTTTTAATTGCTGGTATTTACATACATACAACTGTGTATATAAATTTAAAGATAACACCCCCAAGTAAACCACAGAGTATAGAATTAGAAATAAGATCTAGTTTTTCCACTGAGCGGTACAACTGCACCCTCCCCCCCCCCCCCAAGAAAAAGAGAGTCATCTAGTTGTGTGACACAAATCAGGTACACAACTCCGATGAAGGTAGTAATGGTCATGTGAAGTATTGCTACAACTTGGCATCCGTTGTCCTCTGTAAACGTTCACAATTAAACCTCTTTGAAACCACTGGGATAAATGGAACCAAACTTTTTTTGGAGTACTAATCATAGAATTAAAAAATACATCATTGGTCTAAGAATAGACAGTGCCATCTCTGAATTAAGGATTTCATGATATCATACCTAGTTCACTCAGATTAAAACCCAATATATCATTTGATTTTAATCTGACTAAAAAAATCAAAAAAAAAAAAAAAAAATCTATGAGCTGATGAAATTCTTAATTCAAACACAACCACCCTATAACTTATATCAAAAATTCATTTGAGATACAAAGAACAATGAAAATGAAAAAGTACCTCTTGACTGCAGGCTAGATAATCACATTTTGTTAAATTTTGGATAAAATTTATCTTAAATTTATATTTGCTGGAATATGATACATTTCAATATTACAATAGAACAATATTAATTTTATGTTCAAAACCAAATTTTGAAAGAGAGTTACTCTCCCCAAAGGGAGGGCCATCCAGGTGTATGACAACTCTGAATGAAGAATATTAATGTTGTGTGACATATTGCTCTCCCTTGGCATCCGTTGTCTGTACACTTTTAGATTTTAATCTTCTCCTCTGAAACCACTTGGCAAATTGAAACCGAGCATGGTATGAATGGTCATTGAATGGTTTCCTACAAAACTTGTGTTGTTGTTTCAAAAGAGGGTGTTTCCATATCATATATGGATTTTAATTATGTCTCCCCTTCGAACGAAGGGAGATATATATTGTTTTAGTCTGATTTTCTTCTTCCGCTTCTGCTTCTCAGCAAAGCTTGTCCGGACCATAACTTTTTTGTCTTTCGAGATAGGTCAATGATATTTGGTATGTGGGTGCATGTCCATAAGGTGGTGTGTTGCATACCATAATGACCTTTGTTGGACCTTGACCTTTGACCTGAAGGTCAAATAATTGTTTTTTAAATAGTATTTTCTTGTTCGGGCCATAACATTTTTTGTCTTTCGAGATAGGTCAATGATATTTGGTATGTGGGTGCATGACCATAAGAGGTGTGTCGCGTACCATAATGACGTTTGTTTGGACCTTGACCTTTGACCTCAAGGTCAAATAATTGTTTCTTTCGAGATAGGTCAATGATATTTGGTATGTGGGTGCATGACGATAAGGCGGTGTGTCGCATACCATAATAACCTTTATTGGACCTTGACCTTTGACCTTAGGGTCAAATATTTGTTTCTTTTGAGATAGGTCAATGATATTTGGTATGTGGGTGCATGACCATAAGGCGGTGTGTCGTGTATCATAATGACCTTCCTGGGACCTTGACCTTTGACTTCAAGGTCAAATAATGTTTTTTTAAATAGTATTTTCTTGTCTGGACCATAACATTTTTGTCTTGAGATAGGTCAATGATATTTGGTATGTGGGTGTATGACCATAAGGCGGTGTCTCACATACCGTAATGACCTTCATGGGACCTTGTCCTTTGACCTCAAGGTCAAATAATTGTTTCTTTCGAGATAGGTCAATGATATTTGGTATGTGGGTGCATGCCCATAAGGCGGTGTGTTGCATACCATAATGACCTTTGTTGGACCTTGACCTTTGACATGAAGGTCAAATAATTGTTTTTTAAATAGTATTTTCTTGTCCTGGCCATAACATTTTTTGTCTTTCGAGATAGGTCAATGATATTTGGTATGTGGGTGCATGACCATAAGACGGTGTGTCGCGTACCGTAATGACCTTTGTGGGACCTTGACCTCAAGGTCAAATAATGTTTTTTTGAATAGTATTTTGTTGTCCGGGCCATAACATTTTTGTCTTTCGAGATAGGTCAATGATATTTGGTGTGTATGTGCATGACCATAGGGCGGTGTGTCGCATACCATAATGACCTTTGTTGGACCTTGACCTTTGACCTCAAGGTCAAATAATTGTTTCTTTCGAGATAGGTCAATGATATTTGGTATATGGGCGCATGACCATAAGGCGGTGTGTCAGGTACCATAATGACCTTCCTGTGACCTTGACTTTTGACTTCAAGGTCAAATAATGGTTTTTTAAATAGTATTTTCTTGTCTGGACCATAACATTTTTGTCTTTCGAGATAGGTTGTTGTACAGATGGCCGCATTAAGGGGAGACGTACGTTTTAGGTATCTAAAACAGTTCTTCCTAGTTATTTATTGTTCATTTTAAAAAGGGGGGTCAAATTGGTGGGGTTATGGTGTTTAATGCCACTTTTAACAATATTTCAGTTATATCATGGCTATCTTATTTTATTGGTGGAGTATACCAAGAAAACCATCGACCTGCCACAAGTCTGACAAACTTGATCAATAATGTTGTATCGAGCAATAAAGGTGTTTTAATTGCTGATATTTACATACGTACAACTGTGTATATAAATTTAAAGAACATCCCCCATTCCCCCGAGGGAACCCCGGGGTATAGAAATAGGATCTAGCTTCTCGGCTGAGGGGTACAACCCCCCCGAAAAGAGTCAACTAGGTGTGTGACAACTCTGATCAAGAATATAAAGGTCATGTGACGTATTACTGTCACTTGGCATCCATTGTCTGTAAACTTTTAGATTTTAATCTTCTCCTCTGAAACTATTTGGCAAATTGAAACTGAACATGGTATGAATGTTCATTGAATGATTTCCTACAAAACTTGTGTTGTTTCAAAGGTTTCAAAGAGGGTGTTTCCATGTTATATATGGATTTTAATTATTTATTGTTCATTTATAAAAAGGGGGATAAAATTGGGTGAGTTGTGGTGTTTAATGCCATTTTTAACTATATTTCAGTTATATCATGGCTATCTTGTTTTATTGGTGGAGTATACTGAGAAAACCACCGACCTGCCACAAGTCTGACAAACTTTATCCATAATGTATCGAGCAATAAAGGTGTTTTAATTGCTGGTATTTACATACATACAACTGTGTATATAAATTTAAAGATAACACCCCCAAGTAAACCACAGAGTATAGAATTAGAAATAAGATCTAGTTTTTCCACTGAGCGGTACAACTGCACCCTCCCCCCCCCCCCCCCCCCAAGAAAAAGAGAGTCATCTAGTTGTGTGACAAAAATCAGGTACACAACTCCGATGAAGGTAGTAATGGTCATGTGAAGTATTGCTACAACTTGGCATCCGTTGTCCTCTGTAAACGTTCACAATTAAACCTCTTTGAAACCACTGGGATAAATGGAACCAAACTTTTTTTGGAGTACTAATCATAGAATTAAAAAATACATCATTGGTCTAAGAATAGACAGTGCCATCTCTGAATTAAGGATTTCATGATATCATACCTAGTTCACTCGGATTAAAACCCAATATATCATTTGATTTTAATCTGACTAAAAAAATCAAAAAAAAAAAAAAAAAATCTATGAGCTGATGAAATTCTTAATTCAAACACAACCACCCTATAACTTATGTCAAAAATTCATTTGAGATACAAAGAACAATGAAAATGAAAAAGTACCTCTTGACTGCAGGCTAGATAATCACATTTTGTTAAATTTTGGATAAAATTTATCTTAAATTTATATTTGCTGGAATATGATACATTTCAATATTACAATAGAACAATATTAATTTTATGTTCAAAACCAAATTTTGAAAGAGAGTTACTCTCCCCAAAGGGAGGGCCATCCAGGTGTATGACAACTCTGAATGAAGAATATTAATGTTGTGTGACATATTGCTCTCCCTTGGCATCCGTTGTCTGTACACTTTTAGATTTTAATCTTCTCCTCTGAAACCACTTGGCAAATTGAAACCGAGCATGGTATGAATGGTCATTGAATGGTTTCCTACAAAACTTGTGTTGTTGTTTCAAAAGAGGGTGTTTCCATATCATATATGGATTTTAATTATGTCTCCCCTTCGAACGAAGGGAGATATATATTGTTTTAGTCTGATTTTCTTCTTCCGCTTCTGCTTCTCAGCAAAGCTTGTCCGGACCATAACTTTTTTGTCTTTCGAGATAGGTCAATGATATTTGGTATGTGGGTGCATGTCCATAAGGTGGTGTGTTGCATACCATAATGACCTTTGTTGGACCTTGACCTTTGACCTGAAGGTCAAATAATTGTTTTTTAAATAGTATTTTCTTGTTCGGGCCATAACATTTTTTGTCTTTCGAGATAGGTCAATGATATTTGGTATGTGGGTGCATGACCATAAGAGGTGTGTCGCGTACCATAATGACGTTTGTTTGGACCTTGACCTTTGACCTCAAGGTCAAATAATTGTTTCTTTCGAGATAGGTCAATGATATTTGGTATGTGGGTGCATGACGATAAGGCGGTGTGTCGCATACCATAATAACCTTTATTGGACCTTGACCTTTGACCTTAGGGTCAAATATTTGTTTCTTTTGAGATAGGTCAATGATATTTGGTATGTGGGTGCATGACCATAAGGCGGTGTGTCGTGTATCATAATGACCTTCCTGGGACCTTGACCTTTGACTTCAAGGTCAAATAATGTTTTTTTAAATAGTATTTTCTTGTCTGGACCATAACATTTTTGTCTTGAGATAGGTCAATGATATTTGGTATGTGGGTGTATGACCATAAGGCGGTGTCTCACATACCGTAATGACCTTCATGGGACCTTGTCCTTTGACCTCAAGGTCAAATAATTGTTTCTTTCGAGATAGGTCAATGATATTTGGTATGTGGGTGCATGCCCATAAGGCGGTGTGTTGCATACCATAATGACCTTTGTTGGACCTTGACCTTTGACATGAAGGTCAAATAATTGTTTTTTAAATAGTATTTTCTTGTCCTGGCCATAACATTTTTTGTCTTTCGAGATAGGTCAATGATATTTGGTATGTGGGTGCATGACCATAAGACGGTGTGTCGCGTACCGTAATGACCTTTGTGGGACCTTGACCTCAAGGTCAAATAATGTTTTTTTGAATAGTATTTTGTTGTCCGGGCCATAACATTTTTGTCTTTCGAGATAGGTCAATGATATTTGGTGTGTATGTGCATGACCATAGGGCGGTGTGTCGCATACCATAATGACCTTTGTTGGACCTTGACCTTTGACCTCAAGGTCAAATAATTGTTTCTTTCGAGATAGGTCAATGATATTTGGTATATGGGCGCATGACCATAAGGCGGTGTGTCAGGTACCATAATGACCTTCCTGTGACCTTGACTTTTGACTTCAAGGTCAAATAATGGTTTTTTAAATAGTATTTTCTTGTCTGGACCATAACATTTTTGTCTTTCGAGATAGGTTGTTGTACAGATGGCCGCATTAAGGGGAGACGTACGTTTTAGGTATCTAAAACAGTTCTTCCTAGTTATTTATTGTTCATTTTAAAAAGGGGGGTCAAATTGGTGGGGTTATGGTGTTTAATGCCACTTTTAACAATATTTCAGTTATATCATGGCTATCTTATTTTATTGGTGGAGTATACCAAGAAAACCATCGACCTGCCACAAGTCTGACAAACTTGATCAATAATGTTGTATCGAGCAATAAAGGTGTTTTAATTGCTGATATTTACATACGTACAACTGTGTATATAAATTTAAAGAACATCCCCCATTCCCCCGAGGGAACCCCGGGGTATAGAAATAGGATCTAGCTTCTCGGCTGAGGGGTACAACCCCCCCGAAAAGAGTCAACTAGGTGTGTGACAACTCTGATCAAGAATATAAAGGTCATGTGACGTATTACTGTCACTTGGCATCCATTGTCTGTAAACTTTTAGATTTTAATCTTCTCCTCTGAAACTATTTGGCAAATTGAAACTGAACATGGTATGAATGTTCATTGAATGATTTCCTACAAAACTTGTGTTGTTTCAAAGGTTTCAAAGAGGGTGTTTCCATGTTATATATGGATTTTAATTATTTATTGTTCATTTATAAAAAGGGGGATAAAATTGGGTGAGTTGTGGTGTTTAATGCCATTTTTAACTATATTTCAGTTATATCATGGCTATCTTGTTTTATTGGTGGAGTATACTGAGAAAACCACCGACCTGCCACAAGTCTGACAAACTTTATCCATAATGTATCGAGCAATAAAGGTGTTTTAATTGCTGGTATTTACATACATACAACTGTGTATATAAATTTAAAGATAACACCCCCAAGTAAACCACAGAGTATAGAATTAGAAATAAGATCTAGTTTTTCCACTGAGCGGTACAACTGCACCCCCCCCCCCCCCCCCCCCCCCCCCCCCCCAAGAAAAAGAGAGTCATCTAGTTGTGTGACACAAATCAGGTACACAACTCCGATGAAGGTAGTAATGGTCATGTGAAGTATTGCTACAACTTGGCATCCGTTGTCCTCTGTAAACGTTCACAATTAAACCTCTTTGAAACCACTGGGATAAATGGAACCAAACTTTTTTTGGAGTACTAATCATAGAATTAAAAAATACATCATTGGTCTAAGAATAGACAGTGCCATCTCTGAATTAAGGATTTCATGATATCATACCTAGTTCACTCGGATTAAAACCCAATATATCATTTGATTTTAATCTGACTAAAAAAATCAAAAAAAAAAAAAAAAAATCTATGAGCTGATGAAATTCTTAATTCAAACACAACCACCCTATAACTTATGTCAAAAATTCATTTGAGATACAAAGAACAATGAAAATGAAAAAGTACCTCTTGACTGCAGGCTAGATAATCACATTTTGTTAAATTTTGGATAAAATTTATCTTAAATTTATATTTGCTGGAATATGATACATTTCAATATTACAATAGAACAATATTAATTTTATGTTCAAAACCAAATTTTGAAAGAGAGTTACTCTCCCCAAAGGGAGGGCCATCCAGGTGTATGACAACTCTGAATGAAGAATATTAATGTTGTGTGACATATTGCTCTCCCTTGGCATCCGTTGTCTGTACACTTTTAGATTTTAATCTTCTCCTCTGAAACCACTTGGCAAATTGAAACCGAGCATGGTATGAATGGTCATTGAATGGTTTCCTACAAAACTTGTGTTGTTGTTTCAAAAGAGGGTGTTTCCATATCATATATGGATTTTAATTATGTCTCCCCTTCGAACGAAGGGAGATATATATTGTTTTAGTCTGATTTTCTTCTTCCGCTTCTGCTTCTCAGCAAAGCTTGTCCGGACCATAACTTTTTTGTCTTTCGAGATAGGTCAATGATATTTGGTATGTGGGTGCATGTCCATAAGGTGGTGTGTTGCATACCATAATGACCTTTGTTGGACCTTGACCTTTGACCTGAAGGTCAAATAATTGTTTTTTAAATAGTATTTTCTTGTTCGGGCCATAACATTTTTTGTCTTTCGAGATAGGTCAATGATATTTGGTATGTGGGTGCATGACCATAAGAGGTGTGTCGCGTACCATAATGACGTTTGTTTGGACCTTGACCTTTGACCTCAAGGTCAAATAATTGTTTCTTTCGAGATAGGTCAATGATATTTGGTATGTGGGTGCATGACGATAAGGCGGTGTGTCGCATACCATAATAACCTTTATTGGACCTTGACCTTTGACCTTAGGGTCAAATATTTGTTTCTTTTGAGATAGGTCAATGATATTTGGTATGTGGGTGCATGACCATAAGGCGGTGTGTCGTGTATCATAATGACCTTCCTGGGACCTTGACCTTTGACTTCAAGGTCAAATAATGTTTTTTTAAATAGTATTTTCTTGTCTGGACCATAACATTTTTGTCTTGAGATAGGTCAATGATATTTGGTATGTGGGTGTATGACCATAAGGCGGTGTCTCACATACCGTAATGACCTTCATGGGACCTTGTCCTTTGACCTCAAGGTCAAATAATTGTTTCTTTCGAGATAGGTCAATGATATTTGGTATGTGGGTGCATGCCCATAAGGCGGTGTGTTGCATACCATAATGACCTTTGTTGGACCTTGACCTTTGACATGAAGGTCAAATAATTGTTTTTTAAATAGTATTTTCTTGTCCTGGCCATAACATTTTTTGTCTTTCGAGATAGGTCAATGATATTTGGTATGTGGGTGCATGACCATAAGACGGTGTGTCGCGTACCGTAATGACCTTTGTGGGACCTTGACCTCAAGGTCAAATAATGTTTTTTTGAATAGTATTTTGTTGTCCGGGCCATAACATTTTTGTCTTTCGAGATAGGTCAATGATATTTGGTGTGTATGTGCATGACCATAGGGCGGTGTGTCGCATACCATAATGACCTTTGTTGGACCTTGACCTTTGACCTCAAGGTCAAATAATTGTTTCTTTCGAGATAGGTCAATGATATTTGGTATATGGGCGCATGACCATAAGGCGGTGTGTCAGGTACCATAATGACCTTCCTGTGACCTTGACTTTTGACTTCAAGGTCAAATAATGGTTTTTTAAATAGTATTTTCTTGTCTGGACCATAACATTTTTGTCTTTCGAGATAGGTTGTTGTACAGATGGCCGCATTAAGGGGAGACGTACGTTTTAGGTATCTAAAACAGTTCTTCCTAGTTATTTATTGTTCATTTTAAAAAGGGGGGTCAAATTGGTGGGGTTATGGTTTTTAATGCCACTTTTAACAATATTTCAGTTATATCATGGCTATCTTATTTTATTGGTGGAGTATACCAAGAAAACCATCGACCTGCCACAAGTCTGACAAACTTGATCAATAATGTTGTATCGAGCAATAAAGGTGTTTTAATTGCTGATATTTACATACGTACAACTGTGTATATAAATTTAAAGAACATCCCCCATTCCCCCGAGGGAACCCCGGGGTATAGAAATAGGATCTAGCTTCTCGGCTGAGGGGTACAACCCCCCCGAAAAGAGTCAACTAGGTGTGTGACAACTCTGATCAAGAATATAAAGGTCATGTGACGTATTACTGTCACTTGGCATCCATTGTCTGTAAACTTTTAGATTTTAATCTTCTCCTCTGAAACTATTTGGCAAATTGAAACTGAACATGGTATGAATGTTCATTGAATGATTTCCTACAAAACTTGTGTTGTTTCAAAGGTTTCAAAGAGGGTGTTTCCATGTTATATATGGATTTTAATTATTTATTGTTCATTTATAAAAATGGGGATAAAATTGGGTGAGTTGTGGTGTTTAATGCCATTTTTAACTATATTTCAGTTATATCATGGCTATCTTGTTTTATTGGTGGAGTATACTGAGAAAACCACCGACCTGCTGCAAGTCTGACAAACTTTATCCATAATGTATCGAGCAATAAAGGTGTTTTAATTGCTGGTATTTACATACATACAACTGTGTATATAAATTTAAAGATAACACCCCCAAGTAAACCACAGAGTATAGAATTAGAAATAAGATCTAGTTTTTCCACTGAGCGGTACAACTGCACCCTCCCCCCCCCCCCCCAAGAAAAAGAGAGTCATCTAGTTGTGTGACACAAATCAGGTACACAACTCCGATGAAGGTAGTAATGGTCATGTGAAGTATTGCTACAACTTGGCATCCGTTGTCCTCTGTAAACGTTCACAATTAAACCTCTTTGAAACCACTGGGATAAATGGAACCAAACTTTTTTTGGAGTACTAATCATAGAATTAAAAAATACATCATTGGTCTAAGAATAGACAGTGCCATCTCTGAATTAAGGATTTCATGATATCATACCTAGTTCACTCGGATTAAAACCCAATATATCATTTGATTTTAATCTGACTAAAAAAATCAAAAAAAAAAAAAAAAAATCTATGAGCTGATGAAATTCTTAATTCAAACACAACCACCCTATAACTTATATCAAAAATTCATTTGAGATACAAAGAACAATGAAAATGAAAAAGTACCTCTTGACTGCAGGCTAGATAATCACATTTTGTTAAATTTTGGATAAAATTTATCTTAAATTTATATTTGCTGGAATATGATACATTTCAATATTACAATAGAACAATATTAATTTTATGTTCAAAACCAAATTTTGAAAGAGAGTTACTCTCCCCAAAGGGAGGGCCATCCAGGTGTATGACAACTCTGAATGAAGAATATTAATGTTGTGTGACATATTGCTCTCCCTTGGCATCCGTTGTCTGTACACTTTTAGATTTTAATCTTCTCCTCTGAAACCACTTGGCAAATTGAAACCGAGCATGGTATGAATGGTCATTGAATGGTTTCCTACAAAACTTGTGTTGTTGTTTCAAAAGAGGGTGTTTCCATATCATATATGGATTTTAATTATGTCTCCCCTTCGAACGAAGGGAGATATATATTGTTTTAGTCTGATTTTCTTCTTCCGCTTCTGCTTCTCAGCAAAGCTTGTCCGGACCATAACTTTTTTGTCTTTCGAGATAGGTCAATGATATTTGGTATGTGGGTGCATGTCCATAAGGTGGTGTGTTGCATACCATAATGACCTTTGTTGGACCTTGACCTTTGACCTGAAGGTCAAATAATTGTTTTTTAAATAGTATTTTCTTGTTCGGGCCATAACATTTTTTGTCTTTCGAGATAGGTCAATGATATTTGGTATGTGGGTGCATGACCATAAGAGGTGTGTCGCGTACCATAATGACGTTTGTTTGGACCTTGACCTTTGACCTCAAGGTCAAATAATTGTTTCTTTCGAGATAGGTCAATGATATTTGGTATGTGGGTGCATGACGATAAGGCGGTGTGTCGCATACCATAATAACCTTTATTGGACCTTGACCTTTGACCTTAGGGTCAAATATTTGTTTCTTTTGAGATAGGTCAATGATATTTGGTATGTGGGTGCATGACCATAAGGCGGTGTGTCGTGTATCATAATGACCTTCCTGGGACCTTGACCTTTGACTTCAAGGTCAAATAATGTTTTTTTAAATAGTATTTTCTTGTCTGGACCATAACATTTTTGTCTTGAGATAGGTCAATGATATTTGGTATGTGGGTGTATGACCATAAGGCGGTGTCTCACATACCGTAATGACCTTCATGGGACCTTGTCCTTTGACCTCAAGGTCAAATAATTGTTTCTTTCGAGATAGGTCAATGATATTTGGTATGTGGGTGCATGCCCATAAGGCGGTGTGTTGCATACCATAATGACCTTTGTTGGACCTTGACCTTTGACATGAAGGTCAAATAATTGTTTTTTAAATAGTATTTTCTTGTCCTGGCCATAACATTTTTTGTCTTTCGAGATAGGTCAATGATATTTGGTATGTGGGTGCATGACCATAAGACGGTGTGTCGCGTACCGTAATGACCTTTGTGGGACCTTGACCTCAAGGTCAAATAATGTTTTTTTGAATAGTATTTTGTTGTCCGGGCCATAACATTTTTGTCTTTCGAGATAGGTCAATGATATTTGGTGTGTATGTGCATGACCATAGGGCGGTGTGTCGCATACCATAATGACCTTTGTTGGACCTTGACCTTTGACCTCAAGGTCAAATAATTGTTTCTTTCGAGATAGGTCAATGATATTTGGTATATGGGCGCATGACCATAAGGCGGTGTGTCAGGTACCATAATGACCTTCCTGTGACCTTGACTTTTGACTTCAAGGTCAAATAATGGTTTTTTAAATAGTATTTTCTTGTCTGGACCATAACATTTTTGTCTTTCGAGATAGGTTGTTGTACAGATGGCCGCATTAAGGGGAGACGTACGTTTTAGGTATCTAAAACAGTTCTTCCTAGTTATTTATTGTTCATTTTAAAAAGGGGGGTCAAATTGGTGGAGTTATGGTGTTTAATGCCACTTTTAACAATATTTCAGTTATATCATGGCTATCTTATTTTATTGGTGGAGTATACCAAGAAAACCATCGACCTGCCACAAGTCTGACAAACTTGATCAATAATGTTGTATCGAGCAATAAAGGTGTTTTAATTGCTGATATTTACATACGTACAACTGTGTATATAAATTTAAAGAACATCCCCCATTCCCCCGAGGGAACCCCGGGGTATAGAAATAGGATCTAGCTTCTCGGCTGAGGGGTACAACCCCCCCGAAAAGAGTCAACTAGGTGTGTGACAACTCTGATCAAGAATATAAAGGTCATGTGACGTATTACTGTCACTTGGCATCCATTGTCTGTAAACTTTTAGATTTTAATCTTCTCCTCTGAAACTATTTGGCAAATTGAAACTGAACATGGTATGAATGTTCATTGAATGATTTCCTACAAAACTTGTGTTGTTTCAAAGGTTTCAAAGAGGGTGTTTCCATGTTATATATGGATTTTAATTATTTATTGTTCATTTATAAAAATGGGGATAAAATTGGGTGAGTTGTGGTGTTTAATGCCATTTTTAACTATATTTCAGTTATATCATGGCTATCTTGTTTTATTGGTGGAGTATACTGAGAAAACCACCGACCTGCTGCAAGTCTGACAAACTTTATCCATAATGTATCGAGCAATAAAGGTGTTTTAATTGCTGGTATTTACATACATACAACTGTGTATATAAATTTAAAGATAACACCCCCAAGTAAACCACAGAGTATAGAATTAGAAATAAGATCTAGTTTTTCCACTGAGCGGTACAACTGCACCCTCCCCCCCCCCCCCCAAGAAAAAGAGAGTCATCTAGTTGTGTGACACAAATCAGGTACACAACTCCGATGAAGGTAGTAATGGTCATGTGAAGTATTGCTACAACTTGGCATCCGTTGTCCTCTGTAAACGTTCACAATTAAACCTCTTTGAAACCACTGGGATAAATGGAACCAAACTTTTTTTGGAGTACTAATCATAGAATTAAAAAATACATCATTGGTCTAAGAATAGACAGTGCCATCTCTGAATTAAGGATTTCATGATATCATACCTAGTTCACTCGGATTAAAACCCAATATATCATTTGATTTTAATCTGACTAAAAAAATCAAAAAAAAAAAAAAAAAATCTATGAGCTGATGAAATTCTTAATTCAAACACAACCACCCTATAACTTATATCAAAAATTCATTTGAGATACAAAGAACAATGAAAATGAAAAAGTACCTCTTGACTGCAGGCTAGATAATCACATTTTGTTAAATTTTGGATAAAATTTATCTTAAATTTATATTTGCTGGAATATGATACATTTCAATATTACAATAGAACAATATTAATTTTATGTTCAAAACCAAATTTTGAAAGAGAGTTACTCTCCCCAAAGGGAGGGCCATCCAGGTGTATGACAACTCTGAATGAAGAATATTAATGTTGTGTGACATATTGCTCTCCCTTGGCATCCGTTGTCTGTACACTTTTAGATTTTAATCTTCTCCTCTGAAACCACTTGGCAAATTGAAACCGAGCATGGTATGAATGGTCATTGAATGGTTTCCTACAAAACTTGTGTTGTTGTTTCAAAAGAGGGTGTTTCCATATCATATATGGATTTTAATTATGTCTCCCCTTCGAACGAAGGGAGATATATATTGTTTTAGTCTGATTTTCTTCTTCCGCTTCTGCTTCTCAGCAAAGCTTGTCCGGACCATAACTTTTTTGTCTTTCGAGATAGGTCAATGATATTTGGTATGTGGGTGCATGTCCATAAGGTGGTGTGTTGCATACCATAATGACCTTTGTTGGACCTTGACCTTTGACCTGAAGGTCAAATAATTGTTTTTTAAATAGTATTTTCTTGTTCGGGCCATAACATTTTTTGTCTTTCGAGATAGGTCAATGATATTTGGTATGTGGGTGCATGACCATAAGAGGTGTGTCGCGTACCATAATGACGTTTGTTTGGACCTTGACCTTTGACCTCAAGGTCAAATAATTGTTTCTTTCGAGATAGGTCAATGATATTTGGTATGTGGGTGCATGACGATAAGGCGGTGTGTCGCATACCATAATAACCTTTATTGGACCTTGACCTTTGACCTTAGGGTCAAATATTTGTTTCTTTTGAGATAGGTCAATGATATTTGGTATGTGGGTGCATGACCATAAGGCGGTGTGTCGTGTATCATAATGACCTTCCTGGGACCTTGACCTTTGACTTCAAGGTCAAATAATGTTTTTTTAAATAGTATTTTCTTGTCTGGACCATAACATTTTTGTCTTGAGATAGGTCAATGATATTTGGTATGTGGGTGTATGACCATAAGGCGGTGTCTCACATACCGTAATGACCTTCATGGGACCTTGTCCTTTGACCTCAAGGTCAAATAATTGTTTCTTTCGAGATAGGTCAATGATATTTGGTATGTGGGTGCATGCCCATAAGGCGGTGTGTTGCATACCATAATGACCTTTGTTGGACCTTGACCTTTGACATGAAGGTCAAATAATTGTTTTTTAAATAGTATTTTCTTGTCCTGGCCATAACATTTTTTGTCTTTCGAGATAGGTCAATGATATTTGGTATGTGGGTGCATGACCATAAGACGGTGTGTCGCGTACCGTAATGACCTTTGTGGGACCTTGACCTCAAGGTCAAATAATGTTTTTTTGAATAGTATTTTGTTGTCCGGGCCATAACATTTTTGTCTTTCGAGATAGGTCAATGATATTTGGTGTGTATGTGCATGACCATAGGGCGGTGTGTCGCATACCATAATGACCTTTGTTGGACCTTGACCTTTGACCTCAAGGTCAAATAATTGTTTCTTTCGAGATAGGTCAATGATATTTGGTATATGGGCGCATGACCATAAGGCGGTGTGTCAGGTACCATAATGACCTTCCTGTGACCTTGACTTTTGACTTCAAGGTCAAATAATGGTTTTTTAAATAGTATTTTCTTGTCTGGACCATAACATTTTTGTCTTTCGAGATAGGTTGTTGTACAGATGGCCGCATTAAGGGGAGACGTACGTTTTAGGTATCTAAAACAGTTCTTCCTAGTTATTTATTGTTCATTTTAAAAAGGGGGGTCAAATTGGTGGGGTTATGGTGTTTAATGCCACTTTTAACAATATTTCAGTTATATCATGGCTATCTTATTTTATTGGTGGAGTATACCAAGAAAACCATCGACCTGCCACAAGTCTGACAAACTTGATCAATAATGTTGTATCGAGCAATAAAGGTGTTTTAATTGCTGATATTTACATACGTACAACTGTGTATATAAATTTAAAGAACATCCCCCATTCCCCCGAGGGAACCCCGGGGTATAGAAATAGGATCTAGCTTCTCGGCTGAGGGGTACAACCCCCCCGAAAAGAGTCAACTAGGTGTGTGACAACTCTGATCAAGAATATAAAGGTCATGTGACGTATTACTGTCACTTGGCATCCATTGTCTGTAAACTTTTAGATTTTAATCTTCTCCTCTGAAACTATTTGGCAAATTGAAACTGAACATGGTATGAATGTTCATTGAATGATTTCCTACAAAACTTGTGTTGTTTCAAAGGTTTCAAAGAGGGTGTTTCCATGTTATATATGGATTTTAATTATTTATTGTTCATTTATAAAAATGGGGATAAAATTGGGTGAGTTGTGGTGTTTAATGCCATTTTTAACTATATTTCAGTTATATCATGGCTATCTTGTTTTATTGGTGGAGTATACTGAGAAAACCACCGACCTGCTGCAAGTCTGACAAACTTTATCCATAATGTATCGAGCAATAAAGGTGTTTTAATTGCTGGTATTTACATACATACAACTGTGTATATAAATTTAAAGATAACACCCCCAAGTAAACCACAGAGTATAGAATTAGAAATAAGATCTAGGTTTTCCACTGAGCGGTACAACTGCACCCCCCCAAAAAAAAGAGTCATCTAGTTGTGTGACACAAATCAGGTACACAACTCCGATGAAGGTAGTAATGGTCATGTGAAGTATTGCTACAACTTGGCATCCGTTGTCCTCTGTAAACGTTCACAATTAAACCTCTTTGAAACCACTGGGATAAATGGAACCAAACTTTTTTTGGAGTACTAATCATAGAATTAAAAAATACATCATTGGTCTAAGAATAGACAGTGCCATCTCTGAATTAAGGATTTCATGATATCATACCTAGTTCACTCGGATTAAAACCCAATATATCATTTGATTTTAATCTGACTAAAAAAATCAAAAAAAAAAAAAAAAAATCTATGAGCTGATGAAATTCTTAATTCAAACACAACCACCCTATAACTTATATCAAAAATTCATTTGAGATACAAAGAACAATGAAAATGAAAAAGTACCTCTTGACTGCAGGCTAGATAATCACATTTTGTTAAATTTTGGATAAAATTTATCTTAAATTTATATTTGCTGGAATATGATACATTTCAATATTACAATAGAACAATATTAATTTTATGTTCAAAACCAAATTTTGAAAGAGAGTTACTCTCCCCAAAGGGAGGGCCATCCAGGTGTATGACAACTCTGAATGAAGAATATTAATGTTGTGTGACATATTGCTCTCCCTTGGCATCCGTTGTCTGTACACTTTTAGATTTTAATCTTCTCCTCTGAAACCACTTGGCAAATTGAAACCGAGCATGGTATGAATGGTCATTGAATGGTTTCCTACAAAACTTGTGTTGTTGTTTCAAAAGAGGGTGTTTCCATATCATATATGGATTTTAATTATGTCTCCCCTTCGAACGAAGGGAGATATATATTGTTTTAGTCTGATTTTCTTCTTCCGCTTCTGCTTCTCAGCAAAGCTTGTCCGGACCATAACTTTTTTGTCTTTCGAGATAGGTCAATGATATTTGGTATGTGGGTGCATGTCCATAAGGTGGTGTGTTGCATACCATAATGACCTTTGTTGGACCTTGACCTTTGACCTGAAGGTCAAATAATTGTTTTTTAAATAGTATTTTCTTGTTCGGGCCATAACATTTTTGTCTTTCGAGATAGGTCAATGATATTTGGTATGTGGGTGCATGACCATAAGAGGTGTGTCGCGTACCATAATGACGTTTGTTTGGACCTTGACCTTTGACCTCAAGGTCAAATAATTGTTTCTTTCGAGATAGGTCAATGATATTTGGTATGTGGGTGCATGACGATAAGGCGGTGTGTCGCATACCATAATAACCTTTATTGGACCTTGACCTTTGACCTTAGGGTCAAATATTTGTTTCTTTTGAGATAGGTCAATGATATTTGGTATGTGGGTGCATGACCATAAGGCGGTGTGTCGTGTATCATAATGACCTTCCTGGGACCTTGACCTTTGACTTCAAGGTCAAATAATGTTTTTTTAAATAGTATTTTCTTGTCTGGACCATAACATTTTTGTCTTGAGATAGGTCAATGATATTTGGTATGTGGGTGTATGACCATAAGGCGGTGTCTCACATACCGTAATGACCTTCATGGGACCTTGTCCTTTGACCTCAAGGTCAAATAATTGTTTCTTTCGAGATAGGTCAATGATATTTGGTATGTGGGTGCATGCCCATAAGGCGGTGTGTTGCATACCATAATGACCTTTGTTGGACCTTGACCTTTGACATGAAGGTCAAATAATTGTTTTTTAAATAGTATTTTCTTGTCCTGGCCATAACATTTTTTGTCTTTCGAGATAGGTCAATGATATTTGGTATGTGGGTGCATGACCATAAGACGGTGTGTCGCGTACCGTAATGACCTTTGTGGGACCTTGACCTCAAGGTCAAATAATGTTTTTTTGAATAGTATTTTGTTGTCCGGGCCATAACATTTTTGTCTTTCGAGATAGGTCAATGATATTTGGTGTGTATGTGCATGACCATAGGGCGGTGTGTCGCATACCATAATGACCTTTGTTGGACCTTGACCTTTGACCTCAAGGTCAAATAATTGTTTCTTTCGAGATAGGTCAATGATATTTGGTATATGGGCGCATGACCATAAGGCGGTGTGTCAGGTACCATAATGACCTTCCTGTGACCTTGACTTTTGACTTCAAGGTCAAATAATGGTTTTTTAAATAGTATTTTCTTGTCTGGACCATAACATTTTTGTCTTTCGAGATAGGTTGTTGTACAGATGGCCGCATTAAGGGGAGACGTACGTTTTAGGTATCTAAAACAGTTCTTCCTAGTTATTTATTGTTCATTTTAAAAGGGGGGGTCAAATTGGTGGAGTTATGGTGTTTAATGCCACTTTTAACAATATTTCAGTTATATCATGGCTATCTTATTTTATTGGTGGAGTATACCAAGAAAACCATCGACCTGCCACAAGTCTGACAAACTTGATCAATAATGTTGTATCGAGCAATAAAGGTGTTTTAATTGCTGATATTTACATACGTACAACTGTGTATATAAATTTAAAGAACATCCCCCATTCCCCCGAGGGAACCCCGGGGTATAGAAATAGGATCTAGCTTCTCGGCTGAGGGGTACAACCCCCCCGAAAAGAGTCAACTAGGTGTGTGACAACTCTGATCAAGAATATAAAGGTCATGTGACGTATTACTGTCACTTGGCATCCATTGTCTGTAAACTTTTAGATTTTAATCTTCTCCTCTGAAACTATTTGGCAAATTGAAACTGAACATGGTATGAATGTTCATTGAATGATTTCCTACAAAACTTGTGTTGTTTCAAAGGTTTCAAAGAGGGTGTTTCCATGTTATATATGGATTTTAATTATTTATTGTTCATTTATAAAAATGGGGATAAAATTGGGTGAGTTGTGGTGTTTAATGCCATTTTTAACTATATTTCAGTTATATCATGGCTATCTTGTTTTATTGGTGGAGTATACTGAGAAAACCACCGACCTGCTGCAAGTCTGACAAACTTTATCCATAATGTATCGAGCAATAAAGGTGTTTTAATTGCTGGTATTTACATACATACAACTGTGTATATAAATTTAAAGATAACACCCCCAAGTAAACCACAGAGTATAGAATTAGAAATAAGATCTAGGTTTTCCACTGAGCGGTACAACTGCACCCTCCCCCCCCCCCCCAAGAAAAAGAGAGTCATCTAGTTGTGTGACACAAATCAGGTACACAACTCCGATGAAGGTAGTAATGGTCATGTGAAGTATTGCTACAACTTGGCATCCGTTGTCCTCTGTAAACGTTCACAATTAAACCTCTTTGAAACCACTGGGATAAATGGAACCAAACTTTTTTTGGAGTACTAATCATAGAATTAAAAAATACATCATTGGTCTAAGAATAGACAGTGCCATCTCTGAATTAAGGATTTCATGATATCATACCTAGTTCACTCGGATTAAAACCCAATATATCATTTGATTTTAATCTGACTAAAAAAATCAAAAAAAAAAAAAAAAAATCTATGAGCTGATGAAATTCTTAATTCAAACACAACCACCCTATAACTTATATCAAAAATTCATTTGAGATACAAAGAACAATGAAAATGAAAAAGTACCTCTTGACTGCAGGCTAGATAATCACATTTTGTTAAATTTTGGATAAAATTTATCTTAAATTTATATTTGCTGGAATATGATACATTTCAATATTACAATAGAACAATATTAATTTTATGTTCAAAACCAAATTTTGAAAGAGAGTTACTCTCCCCAAAGGGAGGGCCATCCAGGTGTATGACAACTCTGAATGAAGAATATTAATGTTGTGTGACATATTGCTCTCCCTTGGCATCCGTTGTCTGTACACTTTTAGATTTTAATCTTCTCCTCTGAAACCACTTGGCAAATTGAAACCGAGCATGGTATGAATGGTCATTGAATGGTTTCCTACAAAACTTGTGTTGTTGTTTCAAAAGAGGGTGTTTCCATATCATATATGGATTTTAATTATGTCTCCCCTTCGAACGAAGGGAGATATATATTGTTTTAGTCTGATTTTCTTCTTCCGCTTCTGCTTCTCAGCAAAGCTTGTCCGGACCATAACTTTTTTGTCTTTCGAGATAGGTCAATGATATTTGGTATGTGGGTGCATGTCCATAAGGTGGTGTGTTGCATACCATAATGACCTTTGTTGGACCTTGACCTTTGACATGAAGGTCAAATAATTGTTTTTTAAATAGTATTTTCTTGTTCGGGCCATAACATTTTTTGTCTTTCGAGATAGGTCAATGATATTTGGTATGTGGGTGCATGACCATAAGAGGTGTGTCGCGTACCATAATGACGTTTTTTTGGACCTTGACCTTTGACCTCAAGGTCAAATAATTGTTTCTTTCGAGATAGGTCAATGATATTTGGTATGTGGGTGCATGACGATAAGGCGGTGTGTCGCATACCATAATAACCTTTATTGGACCTTGACCTTTGACCTTAGGGTCAAATAATTGTTTCTTTTGAGATAGGTCAATGATATTTGGTATGGGTGCATGACCATAAGGCGGTGTGTCGTGTATCATAATGACCTTCCTGAGACCTTGACCTTTGACCTCAAGGTCAAATAATGTTTTTTTAAATAGTATTTTCTTGTCTGGACCATAACATTTTTGTCTTGAGATAGGTCAATGATATTTGGTATGTGGGTGTATGACCATAAGGCGGTGTCTCACATACCATAATGACCTTCATGGGACCTTGTCCTTTGACCTCAAGGTCAAATAATTGTTTCTTTCGAGATAGGTCAATGATATTTGGTATGTGGGTGCATGCCCATAAGGCGGTGTGTTGCATACCATAATGACCTTTGTTGGACCTTGACCTTTGACATGAAGGTCAAATAATTGTTTTTTAAATAGTATTTTCTTGTCCTGGCCATAACATTTTTTGTCTTTCGAGATAGGTCAATGATATTTGGTATGTGGGTGCATGACCATAAGACGGTGTGTCGCGTACCGTAATGACCTTTGTGGGACCTTGACCTCAAGGTCAAATAATTGTTTCTTTCGAGATAGGTCAATGATATTTGGTATATGGGCGCATGACCATAAGGCGGTGTGTCAGGTACCATAATGACCTTCCTGTGACCTTGACTTTTGACTTCAAGGTCAAATAATGGTTTTTTAAATAGTATTTTCTTGTCTGGACCATAACATTTTTGTCTTTCGAGATAGGTTGTTGTACAGATGGCCGCATTAAGGGGAGACGTACGTTTTAGGTATCTAAAACAGTTCTTCCTAGTTATTTATTGTTCATTTTAAAAAGGGGGGTCAAATTGGTGGAGTTATGGTGTTTAATGCCACTTTTAACAATATTTCAGTTATATCATGGCTATCTTATTTTATTGGTGGAGTATACCAAGAAAACCATCGACCTGCCACAAGTCTGACAAACTTGATCAATAATGTTGTATCGAGCAATAAAGGTGTTTTAATTGCTGATATTTACATACGTACAACTGTGTATATAAATTTAAAGAACATCCCCCATTCCCCCGAGGGAACCCCGGGGTATAGAAATAGGATCTAGCTTCTCGGCTGAGGGGTACAACCCCCCCGAAAAGAGAGTCAACTAGGTGTGTGACAACTCTGATCAAGAATATAAAGGTCATGTGACGTATTACTGTCACTTGGCATCCATTGTCTGTAAACTTTTAGATTTTAATCTTCTCCTCTGAAACTATTTGGCAAATTGAAACTGAACATGGTATGAATGTTCATTGAATGATTTCCTACAAAACTTGTGTTGTTTCAAAGGTTTCAAAGAGGGTGTTTCCATGTTATATATGGATTTTAATTATTTATTGTTCATTTATAAAAAGGGGGATAAAATTGAGTGAGTTGTGGTGTTTAATGCCATTTTTAACTATATTTCAGTTATATCATGGCTATCTTGTTTTATTGGTGGAGTATACTGAGAAAACCACCGACCTGCCACAAGTCTGACAAACTTTATCCATAATGTATCGAGCAATAAAGGTGTTTTAATTGCTGGTATTTACATACATACAACTGTGTATATAAATTTAAAGATAACACCCCCAAGTAAACCACAGAGTATAGAATTAGAAATAAGATCTAGTTTCTCCACTGAGCGGTACAACTGCACCCCCCCAAAAAAAAGAGTCATCTAGTTGTGTGACACAAATCAGGTACACAACTCCGATGAATGTAGTAATGGTCATGTGAAGTATTGCTACAACTTGGCATCCGTTGTCCTCTGTAAACTTTCACAATTAAACCTCTTTGAAACCACTGGGATAAATGGAACCAAACTTTTTTTGGAGTACTAATCATAGAATTAAAAAATACATCATTGGTCTAAGAATAGACAGTGCCATCTCTGAATTAAGGATTTCATGGTATCATACCTAGTTCACTCGGATTAAAACCCAATATATCATTTGATTTTAATCTGACTGTAAAAAAATCAAAAAAAAAAAAAAAAAATCTATGAGCTGATGAAATTCTTAATTCAAACACAACCACCCTATAACTTATATCAAAAATTCATTTGAGATACAAAGAACAATGAAAATGAAAAAGTACCTCTTGACTGCAGGCTAGATAATCACATTTTGTTAAATTTTGGATAAAATTTATCTTAAATTTATATTTGCTGGAATATGATACATTTCAATATTACAATAGAACAATATTAATTTTATGTTCAAAACCAAATTTTGAAAGAGAGTTACTCTCCCCAAAGGGAGGGCCATCCAGGTGTATGACAACTCTGAATGAAGAATATTAATGTTGTGTGACATATTGCTCTCCCTTGGCATCCGTTGTCTGTACACTTTTAGATTTTAATCTTCTCCTCTGAAACCACTTGGCAAATTGAAACCGAGCATGGTATGAATGGTCATTGAATGGTTTCCTACAAAACTTGTGCTGTTGTTTCAAAAGAGGGTGTTTCCATATTATATATGGATTTTAATTATGTCTCCCCTTCGAACGAAGGGAGATATATATTGTTTTAGTCTGATTTTCTTCTTCCGCTTCTGCTTCTCAGCAAAGCTTGTTCGGACCATAACTTTTTTGTCTTTCGAGATAGGTCAATGATATTTGGTATGTGGGTGCATGTCCATAAGGTGGTGTGTTGCATACCATAATGACGTTTGTTTGGACCTTGACCTTTGACCTCGAGGTCAAATAATTGTTTCTTTCGACTTAGGTCAATGATATTTGGTATGTGGGTGCATGACGATAAGGCGGTGTGTCGCATACCATAATAACCTTTATTGGACCTTGACATTTGACCTTAGGGTCAAATAATTGTTTCTTTTGAGATAGGTCAATGATATTTGGTATGTGGGTGTATGACCATAAGGCGGTGTCTCACATACCGTAATGACCTTCATGGGACCTTGTCCTTTGACCTCAAGGTCAAATAATTGTTTCTTTCGAGATAGGTCAATGATATTTGGTATGTGGGGGCATGACCATAAGACGGTCTGTCGCGTAACGTAATGACCTTTGTGGGACCTTGACCTCAAGGTCAAATAATGTTTTTTTGAATAGTATTTTGTTGTCCGGGCCATAACATTTTTGTCTTTCAAGATAGGTCAATGATATTTGGTGTGTATGTGCATGACCATAGGGCAGTGTGTCGCATACCATAATGACCTTTGTTGGACCTTGACCTTTGACCTCAAGGTCAAATAATTGTTTCTTTCGAGATAGGTCAATGATATTTGGTATGTGGGGGCATGACCATAAGGCGGTGTGTCACGTACCATAATGACCTTCCTGTGAGCTTGACTTTTGCCTTCAAGGTCAAATAATGGTTTTTTAAATAGTATTTTCTTGTCTGGACCATAACATTTTTGTCTTTCGAGATAGGTTGTTGTACAGATGGCCGCATTAAGGGGAGACGTACGTTTTAGGTATCTAAAACAGTTCTTCCTAGTTATTTATTGTTCATTTTAAAAGGGGGGGTCAAATTGGTGGAGTTATGGTGTTTAATGCCACTTTTAACAATATTTCAGTTATATCATGGCTATCTTATTTTATTGGTGGAGTATACCAAGAAAACCATCGACCTGCCACAAGTCTGACAAACTTGATCAATAATGTTGTATCGAGCAATAAAGGTGTTTTAATTGCTGATATTTACATACGTACAACTGTGTATATAAATTTAAAGAACATCCCCCATTCCCCCGAGGGAACCCCGGGGTATAGAAATAGGATCTAGCTTCTCGGCTGAGGGGTACAACCCCCCCGAAAAGAGTCAACTAGGTGTGTGACAACTCTGATCAAGAATATAAAGGTCATGTGACGTATTACTGTCACTTGGCATCCATTGTCTGTAAACTTTTAGATTTTAATCTTCTCCTCTGAAACTATTTGGCAAATTGAAACTGAACATGGTATGAATGTTCATTGAATGATTTCCTACAAAACTTGTGTTGTTTCAAAGGTTTCAAAGAGGGTGTTTCCATGTTATATATGGATTTTAATTATTTATTGTTCATTTATAAAAATGGGGATAAAATTGGGTGAGTTGTGGTGTTTAATGCCATTTTTAACTATATTTCAGTTATATCATGGCTATCTTGTTTTATTGGTGGAGTATACTGAGAAAACCACCGACCTGCTGCAAGTCTGACAAACTTTATCCATAATGTATCGAGCAATAAAGGTGTTTTAATTGCTGGTATTTACATACATACAACTGTGTATATAAATTTAAAGATAACACCCCCAAGTAAACCACAGACTATAGAATTAGAAATAAGATCTAGTTTTTCCACTGAGCGGTACAACTGCACCCTCCCCCCCCCCCCCCCAAGAAAAAGAGAGTCATCTAGTTGTGTGACACAAATCAGGTACACAACTCCGATGAAGGTAGTAATGGTCATGTGAAGTATTGCTACAACTTGGCATCCGTTGTCCTCTGTAAACGTTCACAATTAAACCTCTTTGAAACCACTGGGATAAATGGAACCAAACTTTTTTTGGAGTACTAATCATAGAATTAAAAAATACATCATTGGTCTAAGAATAGACAGTGCCATCTCTGAATTAAGGATTTCATGATATCATACCTAGTTCACTTGGATTAAAACCCAATATATCATTTGATTTTAATCTGACTAAAAAAATCAAAAAAAAAAAAAAAAAATCTATGAGCTGATGAAATTCTTAATTCAAACACAACCACCCTATAACTTATATCAAAAATTCATTTGAGATACAAAGAACAATGAAAATGAAAAAGTACCTCTTGACTGCAGGCTAGATAATCACATTTTGTTAAATTTTGGATAAAATTTATCTTAAATTTATATTTGCTGGAATATGATACATTTCAATATTACAATAGAACAATATTAATTTTATGTTCAAAACCAAATTTTGAAAGAGAGTTACTCTCCCCAAAGGGAGGGCCATCCAGGTGTATGACAACTCTGAATGAAGAATATTAATGTTGTGTGACATATTGCTCTCCCTTGGCATCCGTTGTCTGTACACTTTTAGATTTTAATCTTCTCCTCTGAAACCACTTGGCAAATTGAAACCGAGCATGGTCATTGAATGGTTTCCTACAAAACTTGTGTTGTTGTTTCAAAAGAGGGTGTTTCCATATCATATATGGATTTTAATTATGTCTCCCCTTCGAACGAAGGGAGATATATATTGTTTTAGTCTGATTTTCTTCTTCCGCTTCTGCTTCTCAGCAAAGCTTGTCCGGACCATAACTTTTTTGTCTTTCGAGATAGGTCAATGATATTTGGTATGTGGGTGCATGTCCATAAGGTGGTGTGTTGCATACCATAATGACCTTTGTTGGACCTTGACCTTTGACATGAAGGTCAAATAATTGTTTTTTAAATAGTATTTTCTTGTTCGGGCCATAACATTTTTTGTCTTTCGAGATAGGTCAATGATATTTGGTATGTGGGTGCATGACCATAAGAGGTGTGTCGCGTACCATAATGACGTTTTTTTGGACCTTGACCTTTGACCTCAAGGTCAAATAATTGTTTCTTTCGAGATAGGTCAATGATATTTGGTATGTGGGTGCATGACGATAAGGCGGTGTGTCGCATACCATAATAACCTTTATTGGACCTTGACCTTTGACCTTAGGGTCAAATAATTGTTTCTTTTGAGATAGGTCAATGATATTTGGTATGGGTGCATGACCATAAGGCGGTGTGTCGTGTATCATAATGACCTTCCTGAGACCTTGACCTTTGACCTCAAGGTCAAATAATGTTTTTTTAAATAGTATTTTCTTGTCTGGACCATAACATTTTTGTCTTGAGATAGGTCAATGATATTTGGTATGTGGGTGTATGACCATAAGGCGGTGTCTCACATACCATAATGACCTTCATGGGACCTTGTCCTTTGACCTCAAGGTCAAATAATTGTTTCTTTCGAGATAGGTCAATGATATTTGGTATGTGGGTGCATGCCCATAAGGCGGTGTGTTGCATACCATAATGACCTTTGTTGGACCTTGACCTTTGACATGAAGGTCAAATAATTGTTTTTTAAATAGTATTTTCTTGTCCTGGCCATAACATTTTTTGTCTTTCGAGATAGGTCAATGATATTTGGTATGTGGGTGCATGACCATAAGACGGTGTGTCGCGTACCGTAATGACCTTTGTGGGACCTTGACCTCAAGGTCAAATAATTGTTTCTTTCGAGATAGGTCAATGATATTTGGTATATGGGCGCATGACCATAAGGCGGTGTGTCAGGTACCATAATGACCTTCCTGTGACCTTGACTTTTGACTTCAAGGTCAAATAATGGTTTTTTAAATAGTATTTTCTTGTCTGGACCATAACATTTTTGTCTTTCGAGATAGGTTGTTGTACAGATGGCCGCATTAAGGGGAGACGTACGTTTTAGGTATCTAAAACAGTTCTTCCTAGTTATTTATTGTTCATTTTAAAAAGGGGGGTCAAATTGGTGGAGTTATGGTGTTTAATGCCACTTTTAACAATATTTCAGTTATATCATGGCTATCTTATTTTATTGGTGGAGTATACCAAGAAAACCATCGACCTGCCACAAGTCTGACAAACTTGATCAATAATGTTGTATCGAGCAATAAAGGTGTTTTAATTGCTGATATTTACATACGTACAACTGTGTATATAAATTTAAAGAACATCCCCCATTCCCCCGAGGGAACCCCGGGGTATAGAAATATGATCTAGCTTCTCGGCTGAGGGGTACAACCCCCCCGAAAAGAGAGTCAACTAGGTGTGTGACAACTCTGATCAAGAATATAAAGGTCATGTGACGTATTACTGTCACTTGGCATCCATTGTCTGTAAACTTTTAGATTTTAATCTTCTCCTCTGAAACTATTTGGCAAATTGAAACTGAACATGGTATGAATGTTCATTGAATGATTTCCTACAAAACTTGTGTTGTTTCAAAGGTTTCAAAGAGGGTGTTTCCATGTTATATATGGATTTTAATTATTTATTGTTCATTTATAAAAAGGGGGATAAAATTGAGTGAGTTGTGGTGTTTAATGCCATTTTTAACTATATTTCAGTTATATCATGGCTATCTTGTTTTATTGGTGGAGTATACTGAGAAAACCACCGACCTGCCACAAGTCTGACAAACTTTATCCATAATGTATCGAGCAATAAAGGTGTTTTAATTGCTGGTATTTACATACATACAACTGTGTATATAAATTTAAAGATAACACCCCCAAGTAAACCACAGAGTATAGAATTAGAAATAAGATCTAGTTTCTCCACTGAGCGGTACAACTGCACCCCCCCAAAAAAAAGAGTCATCTAGTTGTGTGACACAAATCAGGTACACAACTCCGATGAATGTAGTAATGGTCATGTGAAGTATTGCTACAACTTGGCATCCGTTGTCCTCTGTAAACTTTCACAATTAAACCTCTTTGAAACCACTGGGATAAATGGAACCAAACTTTTTTTGGAGTACTAATCATAGAATTAAAAAATACATCATTGGTCTAAGAATAGACAGTGCCATCTCTGAATTAAGGATTTCATGGTATCATACCTAGTTCACTCGGATTAAAACCCAATATATCATTTGATTTTAATCTGACTGTAAAAAAATCAAAAAAAAAAAAAAAAAATCTATGAGCTGATGAAATTCTTAATTCAAACACAACCACCCTATAACTTATATCAAAAATTCATTTGAGATACAAAGAACAATGAAAATGAAAAAGTACCTCTTGACTGCAGGCTAGATAATCACATTTTGTTAAATTTTGGATAAAATTTATCTTAAATTTATATTTGCTGGAATATGATACATTTCAATATTACAATAGAACAATATTAATTTTATGTTCAAAACCAAATTTTGAAAGAGAGTTACTCTCCCCAAAGGGAGGGCCATCCAGGTGTATGACAACTCTGAATGAAGAATATTAATGTTGTGTGACATATTGCTCTCCCTTGGCATCCGTTGTCTGTACACTTTTAGATTTTAATCTTCTCCTCTGAAACCACTTGGCAAATTGAAACCGAGCATGGTATGAATGGTCATTGAATGGTTTCCTACAAAACTTGTGTTGTTGTTTCAAAAGAGGGTGTTTCCATATCATATATGGATTTTAATTATGTCTCCCCTTCGAACGAAGGGAGATATATATTGTTTTAGTCTGATTTTCTTCTTCCGCTTCTGCTTCTCAGCAAAGCTTGTCCGGACCATAACTTTTTTGTCTTTCGAGATAGGTCAATGATATTTGGTATGTGGGTGCATGTCCATAAGGTGGTGTGTTGCATACCATAATGACCTTTGTTGGACCTTGACCTTTGACCTGAAGGTCAAATAATTGTTTTTTAAATAGTATTTTCTTGTTCGGGCCATAACATTTTTTGTCTTTCGAGATAGGTCAATGATATTTGGTATGTGGGTGCATGACCATAAGAGGTGTGTCGTGTACCATAATGACGTTTGTTTGGACCTTGACCTTTGACCTCAAGGTCAAATGATTGTTTCTTTCGAGATAGGTCAATGATATTTGGTATGTGGGTGCATGACGATAAGGCGGTGTGTCGCATACCATAATAACCTTTATTGGACCTTGACCTTTGACCTTAGGGTCAAATATTTGTTTCTTTTGAGATAGGTCAATGATATTTGGTATGTGGGTGCATGACCATAAGGCGGTGTGTCGTGTATCATAATGACCTTCCTGGGACCTTGACCTTTGACTTCAAGGTCAAATAATGTTTTTTTAAATAGTATTTTCTTGTCTGGACCATAACATTTTTGTCTTGAGATAGGTCAATGATATTTGGTATGTGGGTGTATGACCATAAGGCGGTGTCTCACATACCGTAATGACCTTCATGGGACCTTGTCCTTTGACCTCAAGGTCAAATAATTGTTTCTTTCGAGATAGGTCAATGATATTTGGTATGTGGGTGCATGACCATAAGAGGTGTGTCGCGTACCATAATGACGTTTGTTTGGACCTTGACCTTTGACCTCAAGGTCAAATAATTGTTTCTTTCGAGATAGGTCAATGATATTTGGTATGTGGGTGCATGACGATAAGGCGGTGTGTCGCATACCATAATAACCTTTATTGGACCTTGACCTTTGACCTTAGGGTCAAATAATTGTTTCTTTTGAGATAGGTCAATGATATTTGGTATGGGTGCATGACCATAAGGCGGTGTGTCGTGTATCATAATGACCTTCCTGGGACCTTGACCTTTGACCTCAAGGTCAAATAATGTTTTTTTAAATAGTATTTTCTTGTCTGGACCATAACATTTTTGTCTTGAGATAGGTCAATGATATTTGGTATGTGGGTGTATGACCATAAGGCGGTGTCTCACATACCGTAATGACCTTCATGGGACCTTGTCCTTTGACCTCAAGGTCAAATAATTGTTTCTTTCGAGATAGGTCAATGATATTTGGTATGTGGGTGAATGCCCATAAGGCGGTGTGTTGCATACCATAATGACCTTTGTTGGACCTTGACCTTTGACATGAAGGTCAAATAATTGTTTTTTAAATAGTATTTTCTTGTCCTGGCCATAACATTTTTTGTCTTTCGAGATAGGTCAATGATATTTGGTATGTGGGTGCATGACCATAAGACGGTGTGTCGCGTACCATAATGACCTTTGTGGGACCTTGACCTCAAGGTCAAATAATTGTTTCTTTCGAGATAGGTCAATGATATTTGGTATATGGGCGCATGACCATAAGGCGGTGTGTCAGGTACCATAATGACCTTCCTGTGACCTTGACTTTTGACTTCAAGGTCAAATAATGGTTTTTTAAATAGTATTTTCTTGTCTGGACCATAACATTTTTGTCTTTCGAGATAGGTTGTTGTACAGATGGCCGCATTAAGGGGAGACGTACGTTTTAGGTATCTAAAACAGTTCTTCCTAGTTATTTATTGTTCATTTTAAAAAGGGGGGTCAAATTGGTGGAGTTATGGTGTTTAATGCCACTTTTAACAATATTTCAGTTATATCATGGCTATCTTATTTTATTGGTGGAGTATACCAAGAAAACCATCGACCTGCCACAAGTCTGACAAACTTGATCAATAATGTTGTATCGAGCAATAAAGGTGTTTTAATTGCTGATATTTACATACGTACAACTGTGTATATAAATTTAAAGAACATCCCCCATTCCCCCGAGGGAACCCCGGGGTATAGAAATAGGATCTAGCTTCTCGGCTGAGGGGTACAACCCCCCCGAAAAGAGAGTCAACTAGGTGTGTGACAACTCTGATCAAGAATATAAAGGTCATGTGACATATTACTGTCACTTGGCATCCATTGTCTGTAAACTTTTAGATTTTAATCTTCTCCTCTGAAACTATTTGGCAAATTGAAACTGAACATGGTATGAATGTTCATTGAATGATTTCCTACAAAACTTGTGTTGTTTCAAAGGTTTCAAAGAGGGTGTTTCCATGTTATATATGGATTTTAATTATTTATTGTTCATTTATTAAAAGGGGGATAAAATTGGGGGAGTTGTGGTGTTTAATGCCATTTTTAACTATATTTCAGTTATATCATGGCTATCTTGTTTTATTGGTGGAGTATACTGAGAAAACCACCGACCTGCCACAAGTCTGACAAACTTTATCCATAATGTATCGAGCAATAAAGGTGTTTTAATTGCTGGTATTTACATACATACAACTGTGTATATAAATTTAAAGATAACACCCCCAAGTAAACCACAGAGTATAGAATTAGAAATAAGATCTAGTTTCTCCACTGAGCGGTACAACTGCACCCCCCCAAAAAAAAGAGTCATCTAGTTGTGTGACACAAATCAGGTACACAACTCCGATGAATGTAGTAATGGTCATGTGAAGTATTGCTACAACTTGGCATCCGTTGTCCTCTGTAAACTTTCACAATTAAACCTCTTTGAAACCACTGGGATAAATGGAACCAAACTTTTTTTGGAGTACTAATCATAGAATTAAAAAATACATCATTGGTCTAAGAATAGACAGTGCCATCTCTGAATTAAGGATTTCATGGTATCATACCTAGTTCACTCGGATTAAAACCCAATATATCATTTGATTTTAATCTGACTGTAAAAAAATCAAAAAAAAAAAAAAAAATATCTATGAGCTGATGAAATTCTTAATTCAAACACAACCACCCTATAACTTATATCAAAAATTCATTTGAGATACAAAGAACAATGAAAATGAAAAAGTACCTCTTGACTGCAGGCTAGATAATCACATTTTGTTAAATTTTGGATAAAATTTATCTTAAATTTATATTTGCTGGAATATGATACATTTCAATATTACAATAGAACAATATTAATTTTATGTTCAAAACCAAATTTTGAAAGAGAGTTACTCTCCCCAAAGGGAGGGCCATCCAGGTGTATGACAACTCTGAATGAAGAATATTAATGTTGTGTGACATATTGCTCTCCCTTAGCATCCGTTGTCTGTACACTTTTAGATTTTAATCTTCTCCTCTGAAACCACTTGGCAAATTGAAACCGAGCATGGTATGAATGGTCATTGAATGGTTTCCTACAAAACTTGTGTTGTTGTTTCAAAAGAGGGTGTTTCCATATTATATATGGATTTTAATTATGTCTCCCCTTCGAACGAAGGGAGATATATATTGTTTTAGTCTGATTTTCTTCTTCCTCTTCTGCTCAGCGAAGCTTGTCCGGACCATAACTTTTTTGTCTTTCGTGATAGGTCAATGATATTTGGTATGTGGGTGCATGTCCATAAGGTGGTGTGTTGCATACCATAATGACCTTTGTTGGACCTTGACCTTTGACCTGAAGGTCAAATAATTGTGTTTTAAATAGTATTTTCTTGTTCGGGCCATAACATTTTTTGTCTTTCGAGATAGGTCAATGATATTTGGTATGTGGGTGAATGACCATAAGAGGTGTGTCGCGTACCATAATGACGTTTGTTTGGACCTTGATCTTTGACCTCAAGGTCAAATAATTGTTTCTTTTGAAATAGGTCAATGATATTTGGTATGGGTGCATGACCATAAGGCGGTGTGTCATGTATCATTATGACCTTCCTGGGACTTTGACCTCAAGGTCAAATAATTGTTTTTTAAATAGTATTTTCTTGTCTGGACCATAACATTTTTGTCTTGAGATAGGTCAATGATATTTGGTATGTGGGTGTATGACCATAAGGCGGTGTGTCACGTACCGTAATGACCTTCGTGGGACCTTGTCGTTTGACCTCAAGGTCAAGTAATGTTTTTTTGAATAGTATTTTGTTGTCCGGGCCATAACATTTTTGTCTTTCGAGATAGGTCAATGATATTTGGTGTGTATGTGCATGACCATAGGGCGGTGTGTCGCATACCATAATGACCTTTGTTGGACCTTGACCTTTGACCTCAAGGTCAAATAATTGTTTCTTTCTAGATAGGTCAATGATATTTGGTATGTTGGCGCATGACCGTAAGGCGGTGTGTCACATACCATAATGACCTTCCTGTGATCTTGACTTTTGACTTCAAGGTCAAATAATGTTTTTTTTAAATAGTATTTTCTTGTCTGGACCATAATATTTTTGTCTTTCGAGATAGGTTGTTGTACAGATGGCCGCATTAAGGGGAGACATAAGTTTTAGGTATCTAAAACAGTTCTTCCTAGTTATTTATTGTTCATTTTACAAAAGGGGGGTCAAATTGGGGTAGTTATGGTGTTTAATGCCACTTTTAACAATATTTCAGTTATATCATGGCTATCTTGTTTTATTGGTGGAGTATACCAAGAAAAACACTGACCTGCCGCAAGTCTGACAAACTTGATCAATAATGTTGTATCGAGCAATAAAGGTGTTTTAATTGCTGATATTTACATACGTACAACTGTATATAAATTTAAAGAACATCCCCCATTCCCCCGAGGGAACACCGGGGTATAGAAAATAGGACTTAGCTTCTCGGTTGAGGGGTACAACCCCCCCAAAAAGAGAGTCAACTAGGTGTGTGACAACTCTGATCAAGAATATAAAGGTCATGTGACGTATTGCTGTCACTTGGCATCCATTGTCTGTAAACTTTTAGATTTTAATCTTCTCCTCTGAAACTATTTGGCAAATTGAAACTGAACATGGTATGAATGTTCATTGAATGATTTCCTACAAAACTTGTGTTGTTTCAAAGGTTTCAAAGAGGGTGTTTTCATGTTATATATGGATTTTAATTATTTATTGTTCATTTATAAAAAGGGGGATCAAATTGGGTGAGTTGTGGTGTTTAATGCCATTTTTAACTATATTTCAGTTATATCATGGCTATCTTGTTTTTATTGGTGGAGTATACTGAGAAAACCACCGACCTGCTTCAAGTCTGATAAACTTTATCCATAATGTATCGAGCAATAAAGGTGTTTTAACTGCTGGTATTTACATACATACAACTGTGTATATAAATTAAAAGATAACACCCCCAAGTAAACCACAGAGTATAGAATTAGAAATAAGATCTAGTTTCTCCACTGAGCGGTACAACTGCACCCCCCCCCCCCCCAAAAAAAAGAGAGTCATCTAGTTGTGTGACACAAATCAGGTACACAACTCCGATGAAGGTAGTAATGGTCATGTGAAGTATTGCTACAACTTGGCATCCGTTGTCCTCTGTAAACGTTCACAATTAAACCTCTTTGAAACCACTGGGATAAATGGAACCAAACTTTTTTTGGAGTACTAATCATAGAATTAAAAAATACATCATTGGTCTAAGAATAGACAGTGCCATCTCTGAATTAAGGATTTCATGGTATCATACCTAGTTCACTCGGATTAAAACCCAATATATCATTTGATTTTAATCTGACTGTAAAAAAATCAAAAAAAAAAAAAAAAATCTATGAGCTGATGAAATTCTTAATTCAAACACAACCACCCTATAACTTATATCAAAAATTCATTTGAGATACAAAGAACAATGAAAATGAAAAGTACCTCTTGACTGCAGGCTAGATAATCACATTTTGTTAAATTTTGGATAAAATTTATCTTAAATTTATATTTGCTGGAATATGATACATTTCAATATTACAATAGAACAATGTTAATTTTATGTTCAAAACCAAATTTTTTTATCTAAAAATTAAAATGTGTTAAAGTTTTGAAATTGGCATTTGTTGGTCCCTTCCAGTCAAGAGTATCTCGGAAACAGTAAAAGATAGCAGAAATTTGTCTACATGACCGTTACAACCTTCATCAGAGTTGTGTACCTGATTTGTATCACACAACTGAATGACTCTTTTCAGGGAATGGGGGGTGTGGTGGAAGAGAGTTACTCTCCCCAAAGGGAGGGTCATCTAGGAGTATGACAACTCTGAATGAAGAATATAAATGTTGTGTGACATATTGCTCTGCCTTGGCATCCGTTGTCTGTACACTTTTAGATTTTAATCTTCTCCTCTGAAACCACTTGGCAAATTGAAACTGAGCATGGCATGAATGTTCATTGAATGGTTTCCTACAAAACTTGTGTTGTTGTTTCAAAAGAGGGTGTTTTCATATTATATATGGATTTTAATTATGTCTATGTTTCGAACGAAGGGAGATATATATTATTTTAGTCTGATTTTTTTCTTCTGCTTCTGCTTCTTCTCAGCGAAGCTTTTCCGGACCATAACTTTTTTGTCTTTCCAGATAGGTCAATGATATTTGATATGTGGGTGCATGACCATAAGGCGGTTTGTCGTGTACCATAATAACCTTTGTGGTACCATGACCTTTGACCTGAAGGTCAAATAATTGTTTTTTAAATAATATTTTCTTGTCCTGGGCATACCATTTTTTGTCTGTCGAGATAGGTCAAAGATATTTGGTATGTGGGTGCATGACCATAAGGCGGTTTGTCACATACCATAATGACCTTTATTGGACCTTGACCTTTGACCTCAAGGTCAAATAATTGTTTCTTTCGAGATAGGTCAATGATATTTGGTATGTGGGTGCATGACCATAAGGCGGTGTGTCTTGTACCATAATGACCTACTTGGGACCTTGACATTTGACCTGAAGGTCAAATAATTGTTTTTTAAATAGTATTTTCTTGTTTGGACCATAACATTTTTGTCTTTCGAGATAGGTCAATGATATTTGGTATGTGGGTGCATGACCATAAGACGGTGTGTCGCGTACCGTAACGACCTTCGTGGGACCTTGACTTTTGACCTCAAGGAAATAATGAAACCACTTGGCAAATTGAAATCGAACATGGTATGAATGTTCATTGATTGGTTTCCTACAAAACTTGTGTTGTTATAAAGAGGGTGTTTCCATATTATATATGGATTTTAATTATTTATTGTTCATTTAAAAAAGGGGGGCAGGCCTCTACATTAACATATTTTTCAACTTGTCCCTTCGGACAACTAACTAAAAAAAAGTACTTGTCCGACTCAATCTTTTAGTTGTCCGAAAAAATTAATAAAAATTACAAAAACTAGAGAATAATTATCCAGGGCTCCCACTACTTTCAAATTGGAGGTAGAAGTGACTTCTCTTTCAGAGAGCTCACAGGGAGAAGTGGGAAACAACAGAGGGAAGTGGGGAGACTTCTGGGAGAAGTCAATGGCGATTAATCGAAACATTGTTTCGCGACCCCTCTGACATTACCCTGCCCAAATTTAGTAAATAGTTAAAGCTGCCAGAACTGATTTGTTCTGGGTTTTTTTTTATTCATAACTACCTGAAGGACATATATTTAATGTCACATTTTTATTTCTGTCTACCTTGATTGGAGACTTGCATACCAGTGATTTTTATATGCCCCCCCCCCCCCCCCCCCTTTTCCTTTTGAAATATTACTGTGTTGTGATCCAATACCACACAAATTGTAATAACTCATATTTGCGTTATATAAATCCTTTTTTCTGGTAGAAAAAAATATACCTAGATACTATATATACCAGTATCTAGGTATATTTTTTTTTACCAGAAACAAGTGCCTGTGATATTAATAAAGCAAGTATTTTATTTAAATTCAGAGAAATAAAATTTTAGTGGATCTTTTCAACCAGATCAGGAAAAAGCTTGTAATATTTGTCCATTACAAAGGTTTCAATATTTCCCAAAAGCCTAAATCAAGTCCTCTATGGTATTTTGCACAAAAGACGAGTTTAAATTTGGTGCCAAATTGATATCCGATAATTTTTACGTGTCCGTTCCGGAGTGATTCTTGTTCTTATATTTCAAATATTGATATTTCTGTTCATTAAAGCGTTTCTGAGATTGCGACTTTAATTTAGTCAATGTCCTTGAACTTCATCAAAGCATGGAGGAACGATAAATGATATCAATAAAAGAGTTTTGATCTGGCGTTTCACTTTAGTTTTAATCAAAATAAATTATGGACAAATTGGAGATGAAACAGGACTCTTTAATACAAACCCAGTATTTTATACCAGTGGAAATAGATATGTCCGTCGTACCGGCACGTTTGGGAATCTATGATTTTTTCACTTGTCCCATCGGACAACCGTAATACAAGATCTATTTGTCCGATGTCAGTTTTCACTGCTATCGGACAAACGTTAAACTGAACATGGTATGAATGTTCATCGAATGGTTTCCTACAAATCTTGCATTGTTGATTAAAGGTACACAAGAGCTTCAAAAGTTTCAAAGAATATCCATATTATATATGGGTTTTAATTATTTATTTTTTTTTAAAAGGAGTGGGTCAAAACGGGGGGGGGGGAATTACCACTTTTAACAATATTTCAGTTATACTATGACGATCTGTTTTATTGGAGGAGTAAGCCGAGAAAACCACTGACCTGCCGCAAGTCTCGGACAAACTTGATCCCATAATGTTGGATCGAGCAATAAAGGTGTTTTAATTGCTGATATTAACATAAATTTCAATAACATAACCCCGATAGTATCCCGGGGTATAGAGATAGGATCTAGTTTCTCCCCTGTGGGGTACAACTCCTCCAAAAGGGGAGTGGGCCTTTTGTCACACGTATCCTATGTTGTAGGGTGTTTTAATTAAGGATTTCATGGTATCATACCAAGTTCACTTGAATTAAAATCCGATATATCATTTGATTTTAATCTGACTGTAAAAAATATAAAAAAAAATTAAAAAAAATCTATGAGCTGATGAAATTCTTAATTCAAACACCCTACAACATCAGTAGAAATATAAAGTACCTCTTGACTGCAGGCTAGATACTGTTTCTTGCTCATTTTAGGATAAGAATTATGTTTATTATTGAAGACCCTATTGTGAATGTCAAATGTAGAACAGCAATAAAAGAGCTCTTCCTTTACTTTAATTTGTGTCTTAAGTGTAAAGTGGGCTAGCTTCATGTCCATTTACATTCATATCCTTTCTTACTAATATGTATCCTAGAAGGGAGACATGAAATATTCACAAATTGAGAAGCCATGACAAAGATATATTTAAAGAAGTACAATATTTGTAGTAGTATCATGATATCTGTGAAACAAATTGTGCACAATAAATACTGCATAAGATGGACTGGGCTGTGATAAAAAAGAATTGGATGTTACTGGATTTTGTTGGCAATACACTAATTCTAGATCTTAGTATATCACCCGAAAAAAATAGGACCCAAGCAAACAACCTATGGAGCCTAGATTGACTCATTTTATGAGAATGTCTGGTTAGAGATTGGATGAGATACATGAAGGATACGAGATGTTCAGGGTTGTGAAATAATGTGGTGTTTTTGGATTTGTGCAGAGATCACAAAGGAGACAGTCAGAGAGAACAAGAATGGTTGTGAGGCGATACCTTAATGGAACCTTCAATACAGCCTATGGGGAAGGTGTTTGTCTGTGATGTTAAGGAAGAACTTTCCCCCTAACCAACAATCTCAACAAATCAAACCTCGCATTTCATTTTTCTATTTTGGAAACTCGTACATTTCAACAATTTCCCAGCTATATCATACCACTTTCAACAATATTTCAGTGATATTGTGGCAGTCAGATTTATTGGGGTAGGAAACGACCGACCTGTCGCAAGTCACTGACAAACTTTATCACATAATGTTGTACACCTCATCCTGATCAAGATTCAAACTTGCATCAGTTGCGATAGGCACTGATTGCATAGGTAGTAAATCAAACTACCATACGATCACGGCCAAGACGGCCCCACAAGTTTTGTAAAATTAGTGATTATTTTACAGCTATATCATGGCAAGGTTTAGAGAGTGCATGATTTTGATACCCCCACTCGCAGAGTGGTGGGTATACTGGAATACCCTTGTCTGTCCATCTGTCCATCTGTTCGTCCGTCCCTAAACCTTGTGTACGTAACTAGTCATTTGTCTTTTGTTGGATTTTATTCATATTTGGTATCTTGGTTGGCCATGATCTGAGCATGTGCATATTATACCGATTTCACGGATGGTTGATTTTTGCGAGAGTTATAGCCCTTTTCATGTTTGTTTGACCATATGTCCGTTCTCACATCTTGTGTACGCAACTAGTCATTTGTCTCATTTTATTCATATTTGGTATCTTGATTGGCCATGATCTCAGCATGCGCATATTATGCCGATTTCACGGATGGTTGATTTTTGCGAGAGTTATAGCCCTTTTCATGTTTGTTTGACCATATGTCCGTCCACACATCTTGTGTACGCAACTAGTCATTTGTCTTTTGTTGGATTTTATTCATATTTGGTATCTTGGTTGGCCATGATCTGAGCAGGTGCATATTATACCGATTTCACAGATGGTTGATTTTTGTGAGAGTTATAGCCCTTTTCATGTTTGTTTGACCATACGTCCGTCCGCACATCTTGTGTACGTAACTAGTCATTTGTCTTTTGTCGCATTTTATTCATATTTGGTATCTTGGTTGGCCATGATCTGAGCATGCACATATACCGATTTCACGGATAGTTTATTTTTGCGAGAGTTAAAGCCCTTTTCATGTTTATTTGACCATATGTCCGTTCGCACATCTTGTGTACGCAACTAGTCATTTGTCTTTTGTTGGATTTTATTCATATTTGGTATCTTGGTTGGCCATGATCTGAGCATGCGCATATTATACCGATTTCATGGATAGTTGATTTTTGTAAGAGTTACAGCCCTTGTCATGTTTGTTTGACCATATGTCCGTCTGCACATCTTGTGTACGCAACTAGTCATTTGTCTTTTGTTGGATTTTATTCATATTTGGTATCTTGGTTGGCCATGATCTGAGCATGCGCATATACTGATTTCAAGGATGGTTGATTTTTACGCCAACTGCCCTAGGAGGATTCCAACACTCTTTACACTCCTTTATGCCTCTACACCACGTTAAGTTCCACTATAATCTAATACTTTACTACACATAAACTTTATGTAGAGCGAGTGAGGGTATCACAGCACGACAACGCGTAGTTTCATTTTTCCAGCTCTATCATGGCACAAATTTTGAACAGTAAGTGATTATTTGCCAGCAATTCTCCAGTTTTTGTTGAGTGGGTGATTATTATCAATGCCAAATGAGCAATATTTCAGCTATATCATGACGAAAGTTTTCTAGAGCGAGTGATTATTTTCCAGCGATATCATGGCAAGAACAAGTTGTATTTGATGAGATGATTTCCACTTTGTACTAGACCATTTGAACACACTTAGTTGAAATTTTATAGTGCTAGACATGTCCATCAATCTTTTCTCTTTATCCTGTGGTTCTGCATGCTTATGGAAGAAGCATCAAATACAAATTTTTATTTTTATAGTCTTTATTTTGACACGACTAGGGATTGAATGTACCATCTACCGCACCTAAGACAACCAATCTATCCATTACACCACCTGTGCGGTTCAGTTTCTATGGAAACATGTTTTGGTTGTTGTTCTTCATCTTTCAGTCTCCGCACAAATATATTATTTGGTTTTTCATCTGCAATGTGATTTATTATAGTTTAATGATTATGACTGAAGTAGAGATTTTTCATTGTTCAGCAAGGTGGGTGGCCTTTGGTTAATAGATAAATTAATTAGTTCAATGATCTCAGCTATTCTTACCTAATCACCTTATCCTGCAATCACTTTACTAACAATAGAGAGAGGAATAATGGGTTGTTTTTGTCCAAAGCACTTTTGGCTTCTTTTTAGGGAGGGGGGTGGGTGGTGTTGAAACATTTTGAAAAATGGACTTATTTTTAAGTTAATAGTTTAACTTCCCAATATTCTTCTTTAATGCACAAGAGTAGCTGAAATGATTGACCGAGAAATTTGGATGACTGTTCAAAATTAATGAACCAATGAAATTTCTCGTTTTCCTTAATGTCATACTCAATGACTATCAAATTTGATTTTTTGTTTAATTTACCATTTTGACTTTTTTTTTTTTGGCAGATGTATTCAAAATTTTCCATTTCCCCTTTTTTATTACAATAATGGTGTGTTTGCCTTGAGTGAAGTAGATTGTGGGTTCAAACAAAGATTGCCTCAAACCAAAGACCACAAACAAGTGGTATTTGTTACTTCTCCGCTAAGTAAATAGCATTTTAGGAGAAAGAGCAAAGACTGGTTCGTTCGGAATCAGGATGATGTGTCAGAGTGAAGCAACATACAGTCTACCCACGGACTGTATTTTGTTTTAGCACTATACAAATTCAACTAAGCATGTTGGTCTAGTACAAAGCAGACATCATTGTATTCTCATTGAATGTAGCTTGCTCATTTGGCATTAAGCAATCACTCGCTCACTCACTCTAACAATAGTTTCTGTAATAGAATATTATAATGTGAAATCTTCTTTTGTTGTGGTATTGTATTTTGGTGAGGGGAGGGTTACTTCCTAGGTATCGGGGACATACACTTTCCTTGTACTATGTATTGGAGAGCCATGTTGAGTATTTGTCCTGACTATTCTTGTTGTTCTCTCTGACTGTTTTCTTTGTGATCTCTTCATAAATCCAAAGACACCACATATCACAACCCTGAACATCTCGCACCCTTCATGTATCTCATCCAATCTCTGTAACCAGACATTCTCATAAAATGAGCCAATCTAGGCATGTTGGTTGTTTGCTTGGGTCCTTTTATTGGGTGATATACTAAAATCTAGAATTAGTGTATTGTCAAACATCCAATTCGTTTTGATCACGGCTCAGTCCATCTTATGCAGTATATATTGTGCACAATTTGTTTCGCAGATATCATGATACTACTACAAATATTGTACTTTTTTAAAATATATCTTTGTCGTGGCTTCTCAATTTGTGAATATTTCATGTCTCCCTTCTAGGATACATATTAGTAAGAAAGGATATGAATGTAAATGGACATGAAGCTAGCCCACTTTACACTTCAGACACAAATTAAAGTAAAGGAAGAGCTCTGTTATTGCTGTTCTACATTTGACAGTTACAATAGGGTCTTCAACAAAGAGCATGACTCATACCCCTAATATATGTGTGAAGCGGCCCCTAGCAGTTGAGTGGTGCTCATAGCGTTTTCGCTATACATTGTGGCTGTTATCGCAACACGATACTGTCATTATGGAGACGATTTAGACAATCTGGCAACACTAGAGACTGCAGACGTTCAGGTCGTCCACGTGTGTAACGTCACGTTGTCTAGATAACCACATAAGGCTGGTGCATCTGCGAAATCGATTCCAGACGTCAAGTCTCACTGCAAAAAGCATCCCCGGATTACGACCGATCAGCTCTAGAACAGTCCGCAATAGACTTCGTGAACATAACATCAGGCCAAGACGTCCGCAATCCGTCCAATTATGCTGCCTAGACACCGTGCAGCTAGGCTGACGTGGTGTAGCAGGGTTTCCGTTTGGCGTCGGTCATTGGCCGATAATTTGCATATATGACAGGAAATAATTTGACATTGCTGTCAAAATGACCGTTTGTTTCAAAATAAGTGGCCAAAAAGACTGACACATGCTACGTATGCATCGTACACGTGATCGAGTATTCTCCAATTTATCCATAATTTATTTTGATTAAAACTAAAGTGAAACGCCAGATCAAAACTCTTTTATTGTATCATTTATCGTTTTTCCATGCTTTGATGAAGTTCAAGGACATTGACAAAATTAAAGTCGCAATCTCAGAAATGCTTTAATGAACGAAAATATCAATATTTGAAATATGAGAACAAGAATCGCTCCGGACCGGACACGTAGAAATTATCGGATATCAATTTGGCGCTAAATTTAAACTTGTCTTTTGTGTAAAATACGATAGAGGACTTGATTTAGGTTTTTGGGAAATATTGAAACCTTTGAAATGGACCAATATTACAAGCTTTTTCTTGATTAAGACAAATGGTTGAAAAGATCTGCTAAAATTGTTATTTCTCTGTGAATTTAAATGTAAAAAAAAAATCTACAAAATGTTTATTTCAACGTAGACTTTTTTGTAACCTATTTAGGGTAGCTTTCTCTTAAGTCTTTGACTCATTCCTCATTGGGGAATTTGATTTTAATTCCTATATATTTTCACTTAAGCTTAACTTTTTTTTTGGAAAGAGATGGTGACCTCTGAAAACCTGTCTGGTTGTCAATTCCAAATATCATAATAAGTATGCAAGTTTGAAACAAATGAATATTAAATTAAGCTCCAGCTGCATTAAATGAATCAAACCACACCTTAATATATCATTAAATGACCTATAAGTTTTAGGCAAATTAGGACACAATTGACCTATTGAATAAGTGCCTTTCAGGACAAAAGGCCTGAGGAATTTATATGAGTTCGGTCATTTGACCTTAGTATAATACAACCCAGCTGAAACCCTGGTGTAGACGTTATTTAAGATTCAGAATATAGGATTGGGCCAACATCATTTTTACAGATGAATCCCGATTTCACCTAGACAGCAGTGATGGCCGTTCTCATGTATACCGCTGTGTAGGAGAACAATATGCAGACACTTGCGTCATTCAACGTCAATCATTTGGAGGCAGTGTTATGGTGTGGGGATGCATAACAGCACATGACAGAACACCATTGGTTGTTGTCGCTGGAAAACTGACAGGTATACACTATCGGGATGAAATTGTCATTTTTGCCTTTTGTCATTCCGTTCATCCAAGCTCAGGCCAACAACGTCACATTTCAGCAGAGCAACGCTCTACCACATGTTGCGTGAGTAGTGCATGACTATCTGACATAGCAAAATGTTGATTTGTTACCATGGCCAGCAGTTTCATCCTATCTTTCACCCATTGAGCGTGTTTGGGATGAAATGGAACGACGGTTACGCCATCTGCCAAATCAGCCAGTGACGTTAGCGGAAATGGGTCTGGCATTGATCCGCATTTGGAACAATATCCCACAAGCATTTTTCAACAACTTGGTTAGATCAATTTGTCGCCGTTGCCAAGCATCCATTGATGCATATGGTGGACACACACGCTACTGACTTTGTTAATGTCTAGAGAATATTGTGTTGTTTAAGACGTTTACCAAATGAATTCAATTGACGTTAAGTGTTATTGGTCTGAATTTTTTGGTGAAAAATGCATTATTCGACATTATACTGTACACAATTAATAAATTTTATTTTGATATTGATCTTTAATTGATTTTTTAGTAATGCACAGTTTCTTTTTTCCACTAGTATATATGATATATATGGTTTTATTTGTTTAATGTTTCTTTTATTTGTGCATATAATCAGATTGTTTTATAGACAGGTATGTTTTATTTCTAAATGGCTTGTTGGTGTCGAAGTTAATAATAAAATTTGTTCACGTCATGATATAGCTGAAGATACCAATGCCAATGGTGAAATCAGAATCCGTATATCGAAGAACAGACAACACAATGACCAAAAGAAAATGTAGAAAAGGACAAACAATGATCTATACAAAATATATATAGGGCTCAATTATGTCTACCTAAAATGGTCGCCTGGGCTACCAAATTTCGGGGGTTTTTTGGCGACCAAAATTTAAATCTGGTTAATTCAGGTGGCGACCGGAAATTCTGGATAATTTTCTGTCATTGATTCGATTTTAGAGATCGTCATTTTTGCACTTGAAAGTAAAGTGAAATCGAAGTAATTTAAAGCGTAAAATCGATATTGATCTGTATTAATGTGCTGTGTGCATACGTAAACATGTGAAAATGTTCCAGCAGTTGAAATTTCAAGCTGTGTAAAGAGAAAGGGCGATAATAATGACACTGACAGGAGCAAGTAAGCAATCAAAATCGTCGCCCATTAATGGTGTTGAAATAGTACATTCCAGTCCGGCGAGTAAGGCTTGTAACTGTAATAGTGAAACCAAAAGCAGACGTCACAGCGGAAAAAAATGTCAAAAGATTGTTGCAGGATTCATGGCTTTCAATTTTTGCCTGGCTCGTGTATGAGAATGGCCTAATGACTTGTAAATTTTGTAAGATAATTATTCCAAGTATGGCCTGAAATTCCGATTTCTTTAATTAAAGCTTTGTAAGACTTTAAAAAAAACCTTAAAATCCACAGTAAGAACCAAAAGCATAAAGGGCCTGACGTGTACGAATATGACCCGGGCAAAAGATCTCGAAATATTTGTTTTTACTTTTTTACCATGTATTTTGGCTACCAATTTTTCTTTTCTTTGGCCACTAAAATTTGAGTTTGGCCACCAGATTTTTGGAGTTGGTGGCCAGCTGTCCACCAAAATTAAAATCTCACTTTGAGGCCTGATACACATAAAAATTAAGATCGAGTAACACGAACCCCACTTAAAACTTGGGGTGAACTTGGTTTTCTGGAAGGGTAAGCAGTTCCTCCTCCATTAGTGGTGTCCGTCGTTTTAATCTAGTTACAAAAATGGTGATAAGTCATGAAAGAAGGACCGGGAAGTGTTTACGACAAGTGGAACATATCTATGGTAATTTGTGACACAGATAGTCCATACCAGTCAACCAAGTCTAATGTTGGCGATAAACACCATTCAATCAATCAAAAATAGACTTCCCTGCTGAATTGGTCGAACTTCTGAAACATGCAGATGTGGAGGGCAAGAAATTTATTTGGAATCTACAGGTTAATGACAACACAGTCACAAACCCCACTAAATCAAGAGGGGTCAACTCAGAATCCCAACAAAGGTAAGTAGTTCCTGCTGCACATTTAGCAAGTTGCTTTACTTATGTTACAAATCTACTGAGAAGTCAAAAACAAGAAAAGAATGATGGAATTGTTACACATAGGTAGAAATGCAGACCTAAACAGGTAACTGGACACAGCCTCATACCTCAATGAGAGTATGTCCATATAAATGGTTGGTAAAGTAACCTGTGCTGTTGACAAATATTTATATACAGTAAAAGTGAGTCAAACCTACAACGGTAACTTAACCCTACACAACCTTATACCTCAATCATGAGGGTTAGTAAATGGTAGGTATAGTAACTTGACAAAATTGCCTCTCCTTTTTACACAGAAGTAGGACAGCCAGATATGAACATAGTATGAAATTGTTCCCCTACCATCAGAGAAGAGGTAAGAGTAAGCATTTCTACAGCACAGGTTACAAAATAGTACCTTATTCAGTGAAAAGTTGTCTGTAATAGACTTGTGGATAATGTTCTCATACAGAACTGGTCCATTTTTAGTAGTATTTTTCTCAGCAACTATTGATGGCAGAAATCTGATATTTGGTCACAAGCTTTATATAGGTACCCCATATCGTGGAAGCGTTTTTTGACCCGTCGGATTCCCATTTCCTGTTTGCCGAAGAGCGGGGGTATCATAAGTGAGCATTAGCTCACAGTTCATCTTGTTTTTTTTCTAAATTACACTGTATTAAATGATGCATAGTTTCACAGTTACTTTTGGAGCAAAACATTTGACAGGCATGATGGTAACAAGTGTTCCTCCCTATGAAACTTTCAGTCTTATTAAAAACAATATTCTTCATCAGTCATTAGATCAGGTTGGTCATGTGACATACAGTTTCAAAATTATGCTGTTCATATCAACGGGGATTTTTGATGATAAGCTCCGCCCACAAATTTTGTCGGTAGTGTCTACCGCAAATTCTTCTTTAAGATTTAGAACCGTGGACTATTATTTAAAGGAATTGCAAACTTTCTAAAACAGAACAGGGTACACAATTGTACCTCTTTCAGATCTATAGCAGTGGATTATTATACCCCCTGCAAACAAAGTTTGGGGGGTATATAGGAATCGCCCTGTCCGTCCGTCTGTCCATGTACCTTGTAAGCGCAACTCCTCCTAAACCGCTTATTGGATTTTTATGAAACTTTACACAGTTGTAGTACACAACCTGCAGATGTGCATGAAGGAATACCGTTGCTGTCTAAAATTTAGAAGGGGAGATAATTCAACTTATACTTTCATGAAAAGGGGGGTCGTGTAAGCGCAACTCCTCCTAAACCACTTATTGGATTTTTATGAAACTTTACACATTTGTAGTACACTACCTGCAGATGTGCATGAAGGAATATGGTTGCTGTCCAAAATTTAGAAGGAGAGATAATTCAACTTATACTTTCACGAAAAGGGGGGTCGTGTACCTTGTAAGCACAACTCCTGCTAAACCGCTCATTGGATTTTTATGAAACTTTACACAGTTGTAGTACACAACCTGCAGATGTGCATGAAGGAATACCGTTGCTGTCTAAAATTTAGAAGGGGAGATAATTCAACTTATACTTTCACGAAAAGGGGGGTGCATGTACATTGTAAATGCAGCTCCTACTAAACTGCTTATTGAATTTTTATGAAACTTTACACAGTTGTAGTACACAACCTGCAGATGTGCATGAAGGAATACCGTTGCTGTCTAAAATTTAGAAAGGGAGATAATTCAACTTATACTTTCACGAAAAGGGGGGTCGTGTAACTTGTAAGCACAACTCCTCCTAAACTACTTGTTGGATTTTTATGAAACTTTACACATTTGTAGTTCACTACCTGCAGATGTGCATGAAGGAATATGGTTGCTGTCCAAAATTTAAAAGGGGAGATAATTCAACTTATACTTTTACGAAAAGGGGGGTGCATGTACATTGTAAATGCAGCTCCTACTAAACTGCTTATTGAATTTTTATGAAACTTTACACAGTTGTAGTACACAACCTGCAGATGTGCATGAAGGAATACCGTTGCTGTCTAAAATTTAGAAAGGGAGATAATTCAACTTATACTTTCACGAAAAGGGGGGTCGTGTAACTTGTAAGCACAACTCCTCCTAAACCACTTGTTGGATTTTTATGAAACTTTACACATTTGTAGTTCACTACCTGCAGATGTGCATGAAGGAATATGGTTGCTGTCCAAAATTTAAAAGGAGAGATAATTCAACTTATACTTTCAAGAAAAGGGGGGGTTGTGTACCTTGTAAGCGCAACTCCTGCTAAATCGCTTATTGTATTTTTATGAAACATTGTATTTTTATGAAACTTTACCCATTTGTAGTACACTACCTGCAGATGTGCATGAAGGAATATGGTTGCTGTCCAAAATTTAGAAGGAGAGTTAATTCAACTTATACTTTCACGAAAAGGGGGGTCGTGTACCTTGTAAGCGCAACTCCTCCTAAACCGCTCATTGGATATTTATGAAACTTTACACATTTGTAGTACACTACCTGTAGATGTGCATGAAGGAATATGGTTGCTGTCCAAAATTTAAAAGGGGAGATAATTCAATTTATATTTTCACGAAAAGGGGGGGGGGGGCATGTACCTTGTAAGCGCAACTCCTACTAAACTGCTTATTGAATTTTTATGAAACTTTACACAGTTGTAGTACACAACCTGCAGATGTGCATGAAGGAATATAGTTGCTGTCTAAAATTTAGAAGGGGAGATAATTCAACTTATACTTTCACGAAAAGGGGGGTCGTGTACCTTGTAAGCGCAACTCCTCCTAAACGGCTTATTGGATTTTTATGAAAATTTACACATTTATAGTACACTACCTGCAGATGTGCATGAAGGAATATGGTTGCTGTCGAAAATTTAAAAGGGGAGATAATTCAACTTATACTTTCACGAAAAGGGGGGGTGGCATGTACATTGTAAGCGCAACTCCTACTAAGCTGCTTATTGAATTTTTATGAAACTTTACACAGTTGTAGTACACAACCTGCAGATGTGCATGAAGGAATACCGTTGCTGTCTAAAATTTAGAAGGGGAGATAATTCAACTTATACTTTCACGAAAAGGGGGGTCGTGTACTTGTGGTGACCCCTAGATGTATGTTCTTGGTTAGTTTATTTTGGAGATGGGATGTTGTCTCCTTGACATAACTCCATATCCGTTCATTTTTCATAGGCAACTTGCTGATATACCTGTATTCCAAAGTTTGAACATCATAGTATTGCAAGTGGGGAGTATCAGTTCTAGTTAGCTCGCCTGGCCATAGGACATGTGAGCTTTTGTCATGGATAAGTGTCCATCGTCCGTCCGTTAGCTTTTCACATTTAACTATACTTCTCTGAAACTGCTGAACAGATTTCAACCAAACTTGCCATACATGTTCATTGGATGGTCCTCTACCAGTTTTTGGTGTAGATCGGAAATTCAACATGGCTGCCAGGGCCAATAACGTGTTCTTATTGGTTGAAACCTTGAAAATCTTCTTGTCAGAAACCACTAAACCAATTGAATTGTGACTTTGCAGGAATGTGAATCGTTTGCCGACCGAAGATTCAAGATGGCCACCATGACTCGACTTGACCCTATGGAAAAAATGTTTAAAAGTCTTCTCCTCTGAAACCAATAAGTCAATTTAAAACAAACATGGCATGAATGGTCCTTAGGTGGTCAACTACCAAAATTATATCCAGTGACCCAGACCTCCATCCAAGATGGCCACCATCAGCAGACATAGTTTTAACATAGGACCGTATGGGGAAAAAATGTTTTAAAATCTTCTCCTCTGAAACCAATAAGCCAATATAGCAAACATGGCATGGATGGTCCTTAGGTGGTCAACTGCCAAAATTGTGTTCAGTGACCCCGATCTCGGTCCAAAATGGCCACCGTCAGTGGGCATAGTTTTAACATAGGACCTATGGGAAAATTGTTTAAAGGTCTTCTCCTCTGAAACCAGTCGGCCAATTTAAAGCAAACGTGGCATGGATGGTTCTAGGGTAGTATACTTTCAAAATTGTGTCCGGTGACCACAACCTCCATCCAAGATGGCTGCCATGAGGAGACATAGTTTTAACATAGAACCCTATGGGATTTGAATGGTAAAACTTAGATGTATTCGGCATGCAGACATTCTTAAGAGGGCTTATTTATGTCAGGTGAGTGATACAGGCTCACCTGAGCCTCTAGTTATTTAAAGGAATTACAAACTTTTTCAAACACAACAGGGTACAAAATTGTACCTCTGCCTGTGTCTGGAAGTTTACAATTCTCGAACAATATTTCCCCGTTGTGGGAAATATTAAGAGAATTGTAAACTTCCAGACACTGATCTGAGTAGAAACTACCTCAGCTATTACAATGGCATATTTTGTATTGTAATTGTAAGCTACCTATGACTAAAAGATAACAATAGGTACAAAATTGTACCTCAGTAATTACTCTGAAATTTCAGTAACAGAACTGAATTTTTCTCTCGGAACTATTTTCAAAATTATACCACAATCATGAGTGAACCATTCTTTACATGAATTATAAACTTCCACATACTGTATTGGGGTACAAATTTGTACCTCAACCATAACAGTGAAATATTCTGTTCAGGAATTAACTTCCTCACATAAAAAAGGGATACAAAATTGTACCTCAATCAAGTAGTCTGCAATTGATAATTCCATGTTGTATATGTAAGTAAATTGTAAGCTTTCTCACTTTGTATTTATAAAATCATAGTTATCTAAAAAAAAAAAAAAAATGAAAATACCAAAGGGGTAATCTATGCCGGAGGAAGGAGCACCTTAATTATTTGATATTTAATCTAAATAATTAACGTGTTATCATATCAGATGTTTAGTTATGTTACATTGGATTCTGTAATTAAAAAAAAAAACTGTAAACACAATTCAAAGTAACATGTATTATGTTGGGGAAGGGTTTGATTTTTCTATTTATTTTCTAAATTATCAGTCTATATGCATGAGGAAGGAGCACCTTAATTATTTGATATTTAATCTAAATAATTAACGTGTTATCATATCAGATGTTTAGTTATGTTACATTGGATTCTGTAATTAAAAAAAAAACTGTAAACACAATTCAAAGTAACTTGTATTATGTTGGGGAAGGGTTTGATTTTTCTATTTATTTTCTAAATTATCAGTCTATATGCATGAGGAAGGAGCACCTTAATTATTTGATATTTAATCTAAATAATTAACGTGTTATCATATCAGATGTTTAGTTATGTTACATTGGATTCTGTAATTAAAAAAAAAAACTGTAAACACAATTCAAAGTAACTTGTATTATGTTGGGGAAGGGTTTGATTTTTCTATTTATTTTCTAAATTATTAGTCTATTAAAAACTTATTTTATATCACATGTTTATCAGAATGTTATTTTGTTATGATATGTTATGATACTTGTGAATTAAAAATTTTTTTTAAATATATTTATGATTTTTTGAAAACCATATTTGTAACAAATGACAGACTTGGACAGGTTCAGTCAGATAAATTAACAATTTAAAATCTAGTTCTATGGATATGACACTTATTTGAAGAGATATAATACAGATACATTTGATATTAATGGTGGAACATGTCTCAAAAATTGGTAACAGATCATGATCATTGATTAGATAGATATATACATTTTTGACAGGACTTAAATTCAGCAAGAAAATTAATTGCTTTAAATTTGAGAGCAATGAATGTTTGGAGAGATATATACATTTGTGACAGGATATACATTCTTCAAGGATATGGACTGGGCAAGATGCTAATTTAAATTTATCAAGGATATGAACCATTGAAGATGACTTTGAGAACAACAGGTGTAACTAGATCACTGATTGGAGTGACATTTGTACATTAGTAGGGTATGAACAGTATATGTCTAACAACAGCAGATACTATTCACTGGTTGGAGGGAATTGTGTAAATTATGAACATCTTTGACAGCAGATGTAAATCACTGATTGCAGTTGTGTACATTATGAGATATTTCTGATGGCAGCCCTTGTGTGTATAGAAGGTAAATAACTTTATATCTCAAATATCTGTATACTTAACCTTTTATTGAATCGGTTGCACAGCAATCAATTTGTGATTAGAATGTAAAAATGTAGAAAATTTAATTGTAATTTATATTTCATAACTTTATATTTCAATAAAAAAAATGAACGAAAAAAACACCCACAATACCGCTGAAACTTTCGGAGAGAGCAAACTATTTTGTGCATATCTTTTGAAAGTGGGTAAATCATCAATTTCACCAGTAAAAGAAGCGACACACAAAAAATAGCTCTCATTTAGCATTATAGATTTGCATTAAACAGCAATTTGACACTTTCTAGACCAAAGCAAAATGAATCTACACTTACAAATTGATGAAACTAGCACCCATCAAAATTCTGGGAATACCTAAATTACATATTCTTGTACAGTGACCATTTTTAGTATAATATTTATGTTGAATATTTACACAATATAACTTTTTAATATTACTAAGAAGTGTTTATTTTTTAACTATTATAAATTGAAATTTATTTTTCAGTTATTCAAGGTTTTCAGTTATTCAAGCTTTGCTACAGTCATATATTGATATGGATATATTGTTCAAGATTGAGGTAAATAGATAAATTAAATTGTTAATATATTGAGATTGATAATGTTGTTCTAGTCTTTAGAGTTTGGGTTACATATTTCTCATAGTTCAAAACCGCGGTTTGGCAAATTCCAAAGTAAAAACAATGACCCAAAATGGTATAATGTTGAGTTGAATGACGGTAACAAACGGCTTGGGAGTAGCAAAGAAGTGAAATACCTTAAATATCTTGTCAATCCTTGAAAGACAAACACAATCCACGAAAATAAAAATATGTCAGTATTTTAAATACAAAGAATGAAAGCTAAATGAGCAATATTTCAGCTATATCATGGCGATAACAAGCTGCATTTGATGAAATGATAATAATGTCGGCTTTATGCTAGGCCAACTCGCTTAGATGGATTTTTATATTGCTAGCTCTATATTCTGTCGGTAGACATGTCTCGTCACTCGGACATATGATCTTGATTCAGAGCCTCTTTCTCCCTTGTGCTACATGTTTAGTGGAGAAGCAACAAATACCAATTTATGGGCGCTAACCCACGATCGAGGCAAGCACACTAACAATTACATCACCAATGTGCTTTATTATAAATACATAATAGCATCCTATGACAAATATGCAAAATAAGAAATGGAAACAGCAATATCTTCACCTCTGTCAAGCTTTGAAAGCAAATCGGAAATAAAATGACTTTATGGTGTCATCTTGTATACTATATAAACACTACAGGATACAAATAAATGAAGCAAATATTTATAAATTAAAGGTTTACAGAGCCAAACTAATATATTTTATTTCTTTTCAGCTGTATGAAGTTCTTATATTATGTGATAACAGACATGAGATGACAGACATATACTGCCTCCAACATCAAGCTGTTTAGAGAAACTTTATGACAGGTAGATAAATATTTTTCATTGTTGCGTATTATACATTTAATGAAGAGAATTATTGTATACTGGTCGTCACAAATTCCACCTATATCAACAAAACAAAGACATATATACCTCTCACCACTACCACATATTCCGGTGGAAATCCAAGTCCTGCCTTAGGACAGGCACAATTGTAGCAGGGTTACACACGTTATTATTTAAGTGATAAAATGGATGAAATGTAGGGACCAACAGAAGAAAAAAATGGAAATGAACAGTATCCAACACTGATTAAGCCATGGCATTGTATATTTAAGAAATAATTCATGGGGGCTTGAATATATACTGATTTTACCACAGGTTGGCCCTTTATGCCAAATATTTTACCCTGAGCGATAGCGAAGGGTAGAATATCGGCATAAAGGGCCAACCCGTGGTAAAATCAATATATATTCAAGTCCCCATGAATTATTTCTATTCTAATAGGACAAATACGGTATTTATTTTTATATAATTGCCAAAACAAATTATGACATTGACGATCAGTTGATATACCAATATACGCATATTTTACCACAGATTTGGACCCAAAGCGTTTGAAGGACGTCATATTAGAATATCTATTATATGAACTGACATACCGATATTGTGTATTGAAGGTCATTATTTCCACCAATATCAACAAAGGAAACAACTACCTCTCGCCTAAAATCAATGAACAACACAAAAAAGAAAGTAGAAAGGACATGCCTTGGGACAGGCACAAATATGTGGAGGTGTTAAACTGGTTAATAGGATCTCCATCCCCCCTTTGATAATTAGATTTTTGATAATTTAATGTACATAAAATGATGTTGTATAAATAATTATAAATATGCTTTTGTTTTGTATTATAGAGATAACAGATATCCTTAAAGTCTTGAAGATTGCCAATTTCATTTACTGCCTAATGTCTGGAAGATTGCCAATATCATTTACTGCCTAAAGTCTGGAAGATTGTTAATAACATTTACTGCCTAAAGTCTGAAAGATTGCCAACATCATTTGCTGCCTAAAGTCTGGAAGATTGTTAATATCATTTACTGCCTAAAGTCTGGAAGATTGCCAATATCATTTACTGTCTAAAGTGTGGAAGATAACTTTTTGTTGCCTGGAAAAATGCCAGATAGAATAGAAGAATTCTCTGTAATCAGAAGGAATTTCAATGCAACAAAATCTAAGTTGATTAATGATATTTGTATTTAGACTTATTTTGACTTATGATTGATTAAATGTTGTTTAAATCCATTGATGCAGACAGATAGATATAAGTTTATTTTGTAAAGGGACCAATTTATAACATTTCTTTAATTGGTCAATATCTTTATTTGTTACAAATATGTATTTTTTTTTTATTGTATGTCAGAATATGTATTAGAGTTATTCCCCTTTATCCTGAGGTATTATTTTTTTTAAAAGGCATGAAGCTTCCAGGATGCATTACATATAAAAATCATGAAATTATTATTTTTTTAAAATAATTTTGGAGGGGTTAGGATTTATGGTGTTTAATGCCACTTTCAACAATAATTCAGTTATATCATGTCATTCAGTTTTATTGGCGGAGGAAACTGGAGGATCTGGAGAAAACCACTGACCTCTCGCAAGTCACTGACAAAATTTATCGCATCATATTGTATCGAGTTCACATCACCATGAGTGAATTCAAACTCACAACTATAGTGGTGATAGACACTGATTGCATATGTAGTTGTAAATCCAACTACCATACAATTGCGACCTTGACAGTCCCATATTGTACTTCTGTAATTGCATCGGACATCATAGTGTGATATGTGGGAACACTTCTAATTTCATTCCTCTTAATCATGCTTTTGATTTTTCTGTAGAATTGTATTTTTGTGTTGGGAAGGGTGGTTTCTTTATATCAACACTAATCCAGTTTTATATTTAGTCCTTTTGTAAATAAATGTTTATAGCTTATATAATCAACGTTCAGTTGTAGAAGTAAAAAAGTTAAACCTGACCATTCAATGAAGTTGTTCATGATTGACTGGTGTAGTACAATTAAAAATAGATGGTTTCTTTTCAGAAATATTTTTGAGCTATATATATCTAATAACATCCAATAATGGGTCATGTTAGGTGTCACATTTTAAGCCAACCAATCAGCAACCAGTGTACCAAATCTTTATGTATTAAAACCAACAACACACTCAGTCACTGAGAAGGGTTGTCTTGTTTGTTAATAGATTTAATTGTTGTATATGATTGAAAGGTGAAAGACGGATTACCTGACATGACCTTACACAGAATGTTGTTAGATGTTGGTGTATCACCATGGTTACCTGACATGACCTCACACAGAATGTTGTTAGATGTTGGTGTATCTCAAAAGAAATAAATAAAGATGCAACAAACATATACTTTTAATTGGGCATTGTTTAGTTATAACTAATTGAAATTAGAAGCTGATCTTTTGTAGATAAGTAGTGCAATATGAAAGGGTGATGCCTGACAATTTTGTTGTTGTTGAAAAGATCAGTGGCTGAGCAGCAGCCTTTTATTAACGTTTTTGTATATTACTTCCCATTACTGTAAGTTGGTTGAAATCGAGAGCTTATAATTTGTAGTGAAATAGGTCATGATATAGTGCTGATGCATGAGCAATTCAAGATGGTTGAACGGCAACCATATTGATGTTTTGGTATGATCCACCTGTACCTTGAAGATGGTTTGAGATCATGAGCTTATAATTTGTAGTGAAGTAGTGTTTAATGAAGGGCTGATGCATACAATATATTTTCTTGAAAAGTCAATATGGCTGCATGGTGGCCATTTTGATGACATTTTATTAAGATTTTCTGTATTTGGCCATCTGTAAATGGATGGTTTGGTTTTTTGGTGTTGAATGTCCCTTTCAACAATATTTCAGTTATATCATGGCGGTCAGTTCTGTTGGTGGAGAAAACCACCGACCTGTCGCAAGTCACTGACAAACTTTATCGAGTACACCTCGTCATGAACGGGGTTAGAACTCGCAACGTTAGTGGCGATGGCCACAGATTGCACATATAGTAGTAAATCCAACTACCATATGACCACGACGACCCCTACCCTGTAAATGGGATGTGGTTTGAGATCATAAGGTGATATTTTAGTAGGAAGTGCATTTTTTTCTTTAAAAAAAAAAACAAGATGGCAGATTTGTGGCCATTTTGATAACAATTTTTTTATGTTAGTATCGCTTTGTAATACTTGTATGTTGTTACAAGTAAAACCTGTTATCTAGATTTTTGTAATTGATTGTTACACAAAGAATTTTTTCACATGCACAATATTTTTGTCTTGATCAATGTGTTAATTTTTATACAGTTGAACCTTGTTATTAATGAACTCGTCATTTCCTCTGATAGCTTGAAGTTAACATTATTTTCTGATAGTAATAGCTAGCAAAGTTTTAAGGAATTCCCATTTAATTCCTCCTACATTTCAAATCTTTTTTATGTAATTTTTTATGTCAAAAAGGGAAATAACTCTTTCAAAAATGCTCTATTGATATGCAAATCTCCATATAGGAAAACACAAGAAATGTAGGAGGAATTAAATGGGAATTCCTTAAAGCTTTGCTAGCTAGCTTATAACCACGACCATATTAGAGGTCGATAGAACCAGATTGGAGGGACTTATTGTTCTCTTTGAGTATGGTGTAACAAAGATGTAAATTGCCTTTGTATGGGAAATGCCTACATTTTTTCAACTTCCAGTAGATGGCAACAATAATATGTATATAATGTATGGATTATTGAAAATAAAATATAATTGGTGATGTCTTTTTTTTACTTTAATTATTTGATTATATGACAAATAACCACAACAGCACACAACACTACTGGCATACTTGAAATGTGCAAAATACACAAGAGAGACTGATGGAAATTGCATAACCTGGTTTGTGATGAGCACAATTAGGTAGGGTTACAGGGGCTTCTCATGAAAATCAAAAAGAAGATAGCCAGATCCTTTAATTTCACGTTTCACTATATAGATGATGTCCTTTCACTAAATAATTCTAGGTTTGGTGATTTGTTGATCACACTTATCCCATTGAGGTTGAAATAAAGGATACCACAGATACAGATAGGTCTGCTTCATAACTTGACCTATGACTTGAAATTGAGTGAGGGGCAGTTAAAGAAACTACGACAAAAGACATGATTTCAATTTTCCCAGTGTGAACTTTCCATTTATATGTAGCAACATTCCAGCAGTGCCTGGATATATATCTCTCAGTTGATTCGATATTCCAGAGCTTGTGGTTCCTATCTGGATTTCCTATCGGGGGGGGTATAAAACAGTAATGGTTGACAATATTAGTACACAACAACAATAAACCACACCAAAAGTGCAAAGAAAAACACAAGAAAAGCTGATAGAAATTGTATATCCTGGGTGGTAATAGGCACACAAATTATCTGCACTGAAAGGTCACACAACAAGATCTGATAATTGCTTCGATCAAGAGAATGATTCAACTTGCTGTGATGCAAACACCTCTCGCCAGAGGACATGTTCTAATGGAATGACCTCTTTTAAAACAACCACCTCTTTTTAGAGGACATGTTCAAACACAATGACCTCTTTGGAGGACATGTAACAAAGGAACAGTTGAAACCTGTTTTGATGCAACCACCTCTATTCAGAGGACACCCTGAACTGACAATTACTAATCTCTCATGAACAGGTAGGTGGAACTATTTGGACTTGGACAAACTAAAGCATAGAAAGTTAAGCCTGGTGTGTTTGGGGTTCACACCTATGAACGTCCCCCCTATGCTTAAATGTCCAGGTCCGAGTGCATTTAGGCATAACCAAATGTCAGGAGTTGCATTTGGCGGCCATGTCCCTTGGGTACTATGCTCTGTGTACCTTGACTAGGGGGCAGTGGGGAAGGAACAGGTGTCTGCAGCTACACTGGGGTCCTATATATGGGGTGTCGTGATCCCCTTAGTTGAACTACCATGCAGGTGTAGTTTTACAAGGGAGATCGACCTAAATGCCAGGAGCTGCATTTGGGTTACTGGGGGAGGGGCAGGGTGGAGAAGATTAAAAGAGTTGCATGGAGATGTCAGTGGTAAGTGAGAATTCTTTTTTGAGATACTTTTATATTAGCTAGTCTATTCTATTTAGCTGAAGCTACAAATAAAAGTACAAATAATTTGTTGAATGGGAGATCCTCTGTAAAAATTCCTCATTTTGTATAGAATAAACATAAACAAATTCATTCATATCAATATCTGATGTGAGTTCCCCCGCCCTCCCCCTGAGATATTTTTTTAACAAAGAGAGACAACTCTAATTTTCATAAGAATTATTTGAATAAAGAAATAACTTGAGTAATAAAAGATATGGATTTAACTGATCATAAGAGACTATCAAACACTACATTCAGCATTTCTCAGTCACAGTATCTACATCTATATATCTACATATTTACTGAAGAAACAATTCAGTCTGTTCCTGACTTTAATCACAGAAAATAAAACCAGAAATCACTTATATTTATCATTCAATCATGTATACAACATGAAGTTGTTTACATAGAAGAGGAACAAACTAGAATAAGCATGAAAGCCAGCCTGGACAAAAGAAATTATTTTCTCTGAAAGCACAAGAACAAATAATAATTGTGTGATCCACTCCAAAATCTCTTATTTAATCTGACTGGCCAAAAGCATGTCCTCTGTAAGATATTCTAGAAAGGTGTCGTGCACACTAAACTAGATATCTACTTTTTTATTTGAGATTCTTGTTACTGATTGAGGGGAGATTTATTTCTATAATTTCAGCCAATCTACTTTCAGAATTACAGGTACAAATTATTTGTTTAATACCTAGTACAAATGATGTATGTGAAATCTTCTACAAACATTCCTCATTTTATATTTACCTCTTAAAAATGTGGATGCTATGGCAAATTCTTTGTTTTGAATGGCTAAGCATTTTTTTAAGTAATTTTTCATTTATTAATGTAACTTTAAAGTTCTGTTCTGATACAAGTCCCAATGAATTATAATTTGATACAAATGATGTTTGTGCAAACACTGAAGAATTTAAGAAAATTAACAAAAATGTTAATTAAGAAGTAATTATTACCAGTTTGCTTTTTATAAAAAAAAGAGTTTGTAGATACCAAAGGGGTAATGAAAATTATGTTAAAAAGAAATTTGTTAGATCGTATGGTAGTGGGATTTACAACTACCTATGCAAGTCAGTGCCTATCACCACTGATGTTGTGAGTTCGAATCTTGATCAGGGCAAGGTGTACAACATTATGTGATAAAGTTTGTCAGTGACTTGCGACAGGTCAGTGGTTTTCTCTGGGTCCTCCGGTTTCCTCCACTAGTAAAACTGACTGCCACGATAAAACTGAAACACCATCAAAACAAACAAACAAAAACATAATTTATTACATTTCGTGTTAAAATTATTAATATATATATAAATTTGTTACATTTCGTGTTAAAATTATTAATATATATATAAATTTGTTACATTTCGTGTTAAAATTATTAATATATATTTATATGATTCCATTATATGTTGCATATCATTAATGGACTGGTCGATTGACCGAAGTTTGTCAAGGTAATGAGGAATAGTTTTTATCAATGGCTGATGCAATCGGTCAATTAAGTTATCGTCCATCAATTTTGGATCCATCACAAATCTGTCAACAATCAAACAGTTACAGTAGCTATTGCAAGGACTGTTGCACACTGTTATGCTTGACTGCTCACTCTACTGGATTTGCTACAGGCACTTCAATAAAAAATGACTGCGCTAAGCTAGTTTTATAGGCTGCAGCTTCTATTCAAAAAGGGAGATAGCTCATTTTATTTACATTGCTCATGATAAAAACTCTTCCAAATTAAAGGACAATCAACAAATCAATGATGTAATCCAGGTATGTTTTATATTAGAGGGTTACCACCAGAGAGGACCAACACATCCAAATGAGGATACAGACAGATCCTACCCAGAGGGCTTCCATCAGAAAGAACCAACACATCCAACAGAGGAGGATGCAGACAGACCCTACCCAGAGGGCTTCCATCAGAAGGGGCCAACACATCCAACAGAGGAGGATACAGACAGACCATCAGATGAGACGACCACCAAACCATAAGAAATCAAAAGAGGAAACCAACAGACACTACATCAGAGAGGAACCAGCAGCCCCAGACCAGAGATTATCAACAGACACAACAGCTGAGCAAAATACATTAATAAAGGTGATTTATTGTAAAACAGCTTACTTAATTAGGTTAGGTTTATACAGGATTCCGGTTTATTCAGGGTTTGGTTAAGATGGGTGTATATATATAATATATGTACATTGTCTGACAATATAATATTTATTTGTATGAGCTTTAGAAATGGGAATAAAAGCAAGCTTCTGGTGAGTACAAAAGTATCATCCCCTATTGACCATTGGGATATGTATTCATCGGTACATTCGTCATGTAGCCTGCCTGAGTCGGGTCAATTTCCAATAAAGTTTGTGTTTAGCTTATATTTTGGATATACAGTGGAACCTGTGCGATCTGACATCTGAGTTTTAACTAATTGATTGGCAGGTAATTAGAGGCTCATTAGTAATGGTTAAAAGTAAGTTTACCAAGAATATATATATGTAATAATAAAAATTTACAGTTAACTGTTTTCACTTTCTTTGTAAAGAACATGGCTACAACCATTATCTGATATATTATGAAATTGTTCTAAGCTTGTGTACACAAATAAATTATGATTTGAATTTATTGGTTAGAGACTCATTAATAAGGGTTAAAGTAAGTTTACCAAGATAACTGTTTTCACTTTCTTTGTAAAGGGTATGGCTACAACCAAAAATTATCTGATCAGATTATGAAATTGTTTTAAATATATTAATTGTGTATCAATTAAATATTAAATGTATTTTCATCTACATTGTACACAATCCCTTTACATTGTAGTTCCAATTATCTAAATCATCCTACATAATCAAACATACACAATTTCTTCTCTTGTTAAATTTGGGCAAATGTCTGTTAACTAAAAAGAAAACCTGAGTTTTCCAACACCCTGTACAATCCGACACATTTCTCTGGTCCCTTGTTGTGTCGGATTAGACAGGTTCCACTGTTATTCATTTTCAGTATAATTGTCTTGAGTTGCAAGCTGAAATGGTGTATGACCAATTCCAACATACAGTCGACTATTATATATTCCATACAATTGAACACTGACACTATGTAGATAGTTTTTGTCTCTATGCTTATTAATGTCAAGCAATTACTTTCTTCTTCCTTTCATAGTCTTTTCATTGATGTTCTGTGTTTCACACATAACTTTATTTCTTCATTTTTTTGTAGACTTGATGCGCTAAGAGCAGGAATATTGCAGCAAAGTATTTTCGTGAAACTTCTGTATTCTATTGGTGAAGAACTCATTTTGACATGAACTGAGGTATTTATTTTTTATGGTTTATGTCTTCTTTTCTCTAGCTCTTTTTATAGAGTATACATTTATTGAGATATGTACCTACATTTGGTGCTTTTTAATTTTTTTTTACTATCCCAAGGGCCCGGGTGGCTCATTGAGTTAGGTAGTTGGATTACCTAACAACTCATACAAAACTATCACCAATACGGCATGGGTTCGCACCCATCTTTGTAGATTACAAAAAGGGTGTACTCGACTCGCAACCGCAAGTGATAAAGTTTAACAGTTGCTTGCCTATGGTCGGTGGTTCTCTCACGGTACTCCGGCTTCTTCCACCACTAAAACTGGTCGCCATGCTATAGCTGAAATATTGCTGAAAGTGGCATTAAACACCAAAAATCAATCAATCAATCAATCTACTATCCCAACCATTTTCTTCATTTCCCACAATAATAGACCCTCACACTGTGGATAGGCTTGCCTCTGCTCGTATAACATGTAATTCCACATTTCCTCTATTTTTATGCAAACTGTCCTATGTAAATGTTAATCAGTTCTGAAATTTAAAAAATAGTCACTAAATCATCCTTGAATTAATGCCAATTTATATGACGGGAAAAAAATTGAAATTAGAGCTACCTCCCATTAACTAGTACAGATTTTTTACACATAAACTTGGAGTCTTAAAGAGTCATTAGCTACGATTTTGACCAAAATAATTATATGTTTTGGAAATTGGTAGATAGCTTTAAAATGATGAAATAAAGGTGAATGTTTCACATTAAACAGCTTATCGTACCTCTTTTCGCCTTTTGAGAACGAAAATTACCATCAATTTGTTATTTCTTTGCAAGCAAATAATTTGACCTCGCTTTCTCCATATGCAACTGACCTTACTAGTGACAGGTAAAAACAAATAATTTGTATTTTGTCACTTATTAACTGCAAACTTGCATGGTTCTTTGTCCGTAATTAACGCCGACTAAAAGCAGATTCACCGAAAATAAGAAATAAGTGCATTGTTGTACTGATTTAATGACGATTCGGCAAACTCCGTAAACAATGCTGATAATTAATAAGATGGCGTCCATTTCTTGATCGATCTCAGAACACGAGCAGTTGCACCTTTTTTCTCCAATGCGCGTACATTTCATAACATTTATAAGTTACTGAAACACGTTTTATTAAGGCATCAATCATATCTGATAGTTTTTATGGGTAACAAAAATTTACGATTTTGGCAGATAAGAAAGATGGACTTTTTATCTGTGTTAACTATATATATATATCAATATTTTATACTTTGAATTAAACATATTGAGCATGCAATTTCTTTGCAGTAAAAGGGTGAAAAAGGGGGCATCACGTTTAAGATAACGAAGTAAGAGAGGATAATCCATTAGTTATAGCAAACAATTTCTTGAACTGAAATTGAAATAAAAAACAGTAGGATAAATGTTTCTAGAAAAAAAACTGGCTTTTATATGTAGGATAATTTAAATGAATACATCTGTAAGACACTCACCATTTCAGATGTACTTTAATCGAGTGCTGAGGTTCTTAGTTATTATTTTTTATATAATTAGATTTATTTTTTTTATTTTTGGTGTTTTAACGCCACATTCAACAATATTTCAGCTATATCATGGCGACCGATTTTAGTTGTGGAGGAAGCCAGAGAGAACCACCGACCATGGGCAAGCAACTGGTAAACTTTATCACTTGTGGCTGCGAGTCGACTGCACCCTTTTTTGTAATTTACAAAGCTGGGCGCGAACCCACGCCGTATTGGTGATAGGCTTGTATGAGTTGTTAGATCCAACGACCTAACTCATTGAGCCACATGGGTCCCGTATTTTTTATTTTTCTTATATAAAGTAAAAATTAACTCAATAAAAGTTATATAATATTCAAATTTGTTTACCTCAATGGAAAAAATAAGTGGTCGTCGGTTTGAAAATATAGCTTAGATTTCACCTGCGTCTATGAATCACTTGAAACAGAGACACATACCAAAGTCATAACATGCATTGGTGCATTACATTTGTGCACAGAAAAACATGACATTTGTACGTTTGGACATTTCTTTGCAGTAAAAACAGATTAGGTATGGGTATAGATTAATTCAATAAGTCTTGTGTACCACACTACCCTCTGTCCAAGTCCCCTGCTAACTAATGGTAAAGTGGATGTTGGATTTCAAACAGGATAAGAACAACTGTTTCCTTTTTTTTTTGGACAATCAAAAAAAAATCGGTCTTCCAAACTGACTACATTCATTTAGTATATACAGAGTAGATTTTATAATTTGCCATCGCATAAACACAGTTAATACAGCTAAATCAGATTAAATCTTTTTTTTTTAATTTATTTAAATTATGTATACATAATACATTAATATATGTATACAAAAACCCTGTAAAAATGTTTTTTGAAAATAGGTTCAGAAGTGGTCAAGTTGATTATTTTGGGGTTCAGAAAGAGGTTGGTTGGTTTATGGTGTTTAATGCCACTTTCAACAATATTTCAATTAATATATCTTCGTGGTCAGAATGAGGTAACATGGCATTCAAATAGAAGTAAAAACAAATAAATGAGACATGTACACTAATATCTGTCCAGCCAAATGCATTTTGTTGTTTTCGTCCATGCATATTATATTGTTTGTGTCTTTCAGGTGATTCATAGGCAATGTGCCAACATGCATGTTACCTGGAACACTCCTTCCTAAGTATAAACCTTTACAAGTAAATTATTCTTTTTTTAAACAAGAAAACATTTTTTTCATTGAAGTAAGAGTTTAACAATTATTACTTGCTCTTACCTCTGTTGTTTGTTTTTTAAATAATTTTTTATAATTAAAGACACAAGCAAAAACCAAACAAAACAAAAAAGAATTTCAGTATCAGTGAGTGCCTAGCATGCCGTATTCATTTAAATTATTTTGTCGAAAAATTATTCTAATTGTTTTTAATTTTTATTTGATTTTAAGAAATTATTTGCTATATAGCAAATCACTACCTCACCGACACCATTACCTGTCTTTTCTGCAATAGGAATTGCACCCATACACAAAAGTGATTTTATTTTACCTTACAAAACATGGTTGATATTACATTTATATAGTGATTTTTTTTTTAAAGTATTTACATTTGTTTATTATGTTCATAAACCTATAGTGAAAAGTAAACTTATAATAGTGGAAGTCGAAAATATCCTCCTGCAAAAACGATAACTCACATAGAAAAACAAGATAATGTGGAATAACACTTGGATGAAACCGTCCTTGGATAGTCCTCAACAAAATTAATATTTTTTTGCGTAGATCGGAAATCAAAGATGGCCACCATGATTGACATAGTGCCCTACATGAAAATTAATAAATTTCAAAAACTAAGCTCTTGATTGACCCAAACCTGTACAGCAATAATCATTGGATAGCCCCTTAGAGTGTCATAATTTTTCCTATTTGTCAAAATTTCAAGATGGCTGCCACTGCATGACATAATTTAACATAGGACCATATGCGAAAATAAATAAAATGATTTTTTTAAACTAGATTTGACTGAGCACAAATAGACCATTTAAGCTTTTCTGAGTTTGATTCTAAAATTATACATTCAACAGGTGTTTAAAGCTGGCGAACATGTCCCCTTTCATGTAAAATTCAGTGAAAATTATATGTACCGGTTATTTATCCAATGATTTGTAAAAAAAATTATGTAACAACTTCTGAATTTTCTAGTTGCTATAAAACTAGCCTCAAATTCTGTTACAAGGTTCAACTATTTACAAATTATACTGAAAGTCCTTTCCATTGCCTTTGCTAGCTTTCACCATACACCCCCTCCCCACTCCACTGCCTCTTGGAGCGATTATTTGTTGTCACTCATCAGGGGGACAATGACATTAACTAGACCTCGTACGATTTTGGCAGTCATAAGGGAAATTCAAATAGTTTGTATGAAAAAGTGTTAAAACACATTATTTTTTAATCAAACCAGGTATGTGCAAAAAAAAAGGGGGTGTCAAATCATAATACGAAAAGCCTGACTGACTGGCTCATAGTGGGTAGTGTGTTTGTGGAATACCACACTTCCTGCATGTTAAAGACCTCTTTTTTAGAATTCAAGTAAAGAGTAAATACAGTCAAACCTGTATTAAGAGGTCAACTTTGAGACAAGGAAAAAGTCACCTTATAAGACAGGTGACCTCTTAAAAGAAGTTCAATTCTTATGACTTTTTCTATGACAGGACAAGAAAAAAGGTGACATTTTAATACAAGTGTCTGCTTAATAGAGGTGACCACATAGTAGCAGGCACAATAGACTAAATTGTTTGTCCTACCTTTCCAGTGGCAGTTAAAAGTTGTTGATCAATCCCTTCCTTCATTTCTATATGCGTGAAGGTTTTATATATTGCTGTGCTTGTTCTCATCCTAATAATATCTGAAATTCTGCTCGTTGGACATAATTAAAATATAGATAGCAAATTTAGTGTGCACAACACATCTCCAGAACAACCCCCACCAAGTACGCTCAAAATCAAAAGATTCAAAAACCAAATAATTTAATGTTTTAGGAGCAATAAAACCAAAGGGCCTAAACAGGATAGCCAAAATTGGCTACAGTAACCTATGCATGAGGGAGGGGACCCTTAGTAATTAATAATGAATCAATCAATGCATTTGTAAAGTGCTTTTCTTAAAACTATAAAACTGATTGAACCAAAACTGAACATTTATGATAAATGGATATCAAACAAATAATTTATAACCAGATGAATAATTTTAATACCTCATATGTGAAAGTATACAATATGGCATATCTAATATTTAGGCATTGGTCAGATGATTTGATATTGTCATTTAAAAACTAAAAGTAAAATGCTGAAAAAATTTAAAAGATGAATTACCTCCCTTTTTTGATAATTTCATGTCGTAATATAATTCAAGCTACAGATAGTGTAATATTTTGTTAATTGCTTGTTGAAGACTAATTATAATTTATATTTATCTTAATTAAAATTCTTCATAAAAACAAATGGGACAACTTTTGCTCTCATCATTGATTATCATTTGTGAATGATGTACTGATGATACATGATTTTTTGAAAAATTAATCATTAAATTTATAGATTTGCTGTACATGTACATATACAAAACTGTATGTAAAGAACAACTAATCTAAAATTAGGTATTGTCAATATTCTTTGAAACTGTAATTAGATAATATAATTATGCAAAATTATCAAATTTTGATTTTTTTTATAAGTTGAGTTAATTTTGAGCAATAATAAAAATGAATTTATGGTATATTCTGACTCCAAAATGATATTTTTTTCATCTTTTTATTTTGAAATAATCATAATTTACTAGATTTTTACAATATTTTAATCTAAGTTTATGATTTTAAAGAAATTGGTTTTGGACACTTAAGACTTGACCATTTTCGTCTTGGTGAAAAGCAAATTTTTCTGAAAGTTTTAAAAACAATAACTGCTATTATATATCTCTTATTGGTTTCATTTTTTTGTATTGCGGATATTGCATATAGGCCTTTAAAGGAATAATATGGAAAATAGTCTTCTATGTGATTTTATAGTAAAAATTATTCATTTAAAATGCTGCCCATTCTTATACAACTATTGTGGCTTTAATCCCTTTTTCATAGTAATTTTTAGAATATTTCTTTAAAGTAAAACATATTAATTTTCTATATTCTCATAGAAACGATAATAGTTAGTAGGTATATTTAGAAATACAGCTTTAATTGTTTATTGAAAATAATATTACAGTGTCATAATATGGCAGTAAATGTCTTTTGTCTACAAAATTACTGCAAAAAATGACTGATCGAAACTTTGGTCAAGCATATCTCGAAAACTTCATAATCAATCATTTTGAAATTTGTATGCTTGTTTACTGTATTTATTTGTATCCATAACTTTTTCATTATTTTTCAGCAACAACAGCTAAGAAAGACCAGACTTCTACCACCATAGATACCATGAAAGACAAGTGGCCCACACAAGAAGTAGACCAAGACCAACTAGCAATCAACAGACAGAAAACATACATATACCTTTTAAGAAAGTGAATCAATGGGCCACGCAGGTTGTTTTTATTGAGAATTTAATTGAACTTTAAAGAGCACATTAGAGGAAATCAATAGATTTTGACACCAGTGGAAACTTAGTACAAGATGACATACTAGTATAATGTATATCAGAGGATTACCATAAGAGGAGACCAACAAACATTACACCAGAGAATATCAAAGCGAGAAGACCAAAAGACTGGCACAAGAGAGTTAACAACAGATCTTAGATCAGAGGCTAACCAACAGACTGGCACAAGAGAGTTAACAACGGATCTTAGATCAGAGGCTAACCAACAGACTGGCACAAGAGAGTTAACAATAGATCTCAGTTCAGAGGCTAACCAACAGACTGGCACAAGAGAGTTAACAACAGATCTTAGTTCAGAGGCTAACCAACAGACTGGCACCAGAGAGTTAACAACAGATCTTAAATCAGAGGCTAACCAACAGACTGGCACCAGAGAGTTAACAACATGTCTTAGTTCAGAGGCTAACCAGCAGACTGGCACAAGAGAGTTAACAACAGATCTTAATTCAGAGGTTAACCAACAGACTGGCACCAGAGAGTTAACATATCTTAGTTCAGAGGCTAACCAACATACTGCCACCAGAGAGTTTTAACAACATATCTTAGATCAGAGGCTAATCAATAGACTGGCACAAGAGAGTTAACAACACATCTTAGTTCAGAGGCTAACCAACAGACTGGCACCAGAGAGTTAACAACAGATCTTAGATCAGAGGCTAACCAATAGACTGGCACAAGAGAGTTAACAACAGATCTTAGTTCAAAGGTTAACCAACAGACTGGCACAAGACAGTTATTAACAGATCTTAGTTCAGAGGCTAACCAACAGATTGGCACAAGAGAGTTAACAACATATCTTAGATCTGAGGCTAACCAATAGACTGGCACAAGAGAGTTAACAACATATCTTAGTTCAGAGGCTAACCAACAGACTGGCACAAGAGAGTTAACAACAGGTCTTAGATCAGAGGCTAACCAATAGACTGGCACAAGAGAGTTAACAACAGATCTTAGTTCAAAGGCTAACCAACAGACTGGCACAAGAGAGTTAACAATATATCTTAGTTCAGAGGTTAACCAACAGACTGGCACCAGAGAGTTAACAACAGATCGTAGTTCAGAGGCTAACCAACAGACTGGCACCAGAGAGATAACAACATATCTTAGATCAGAGGCTAACCAATAGACTGGCACAAGAGAGTTAACAACATATCTTAGTTCAGAGGCTAACCAACAGACTGGCACCAGAGAGTTAACAACATATCTTAGATCAGAGGCTAACCAATAGACTGGGACCAGAGAGTTAACAACATATATTAGTTCAGAGGCTAACCAACAGACTGGCACAAGAGAGTTAACAACAGATCTTAGTTCAGAGGTTAACCAACAGACTGGCACCAGAGAGTTAACATATCTTAGTTCAGAGGCTAAACAACATACTGCCACCAGAGAGTTTTAACAACATATCTTAGATCAGAGGCTAATCAATAGACTGGCACAAGAGAGTTAACAACACGTCTTAGTTCAGAGGCTAACCAACAGACTGGCACCAGAGAGTTAACAACAGATCTTAGATCAGAGGCTAACCAATAGACTGGCACAAGAGAGTTAACAACAGATCTTAGTTCAAAGGTTAACCAACAGACTGGCACAAGACAGTTATTAACAGATCTTAGTTTTTTTTTAGTTTATAATTATTTTATTTGATCAATGATACAAAGAGGATCAGACACAAGTTTTACCAACTTATGGAGTCTTCTCCTATATATACAATCATTATTACATTATATTGAGAATGCACAAGAAAACAAGAAAAATACAATTTTATCATATAATATAGCTGAAAATAGTAAACGAGTAAAAAGAAATGAAGAAAAAGTATGTGTGTGTGTGTGTATGGATGCTGGATGATGTTTGGTTAGTACATTAAACGATTAGAAATCGTTTAGACCTTTTTATGAATCGGAAAACTGAATAAAAAATAAAGCAATTATCTGCATAGCTTAAGGTTTCACTTCCTGAAGTGAGAAGTGAAGTATTGATCGATTGAGACAAATCGCTTATGCTGAGAAACAGATCTTAGTTCAGAGGCTAACCAACAGATTGGCACAAGAGAGTTAACAACATATCTTAGTTCAGAGGCTAACCAACAGACTGGCACAAGAGAGTTAACAACAGGTCTTAGATCAGAGGCTAGACCAACAGACTGACACAAGAGATTTGACAACATATCTTAGATCAGAGGCTAACCAACAGACTGGTACAAGAGAGTTACAAACATATCTTAGATCAGAGACTTATAAACACTGGCACAAGAGAGTTGACAACATATCTTAGATCAGAGGCTAATCGCCAGACTGGCACAAGAAAGTACCCAACATATCTTAGATCAGAGGCTAACCAACAGACTGGCTCCAGACAGTTAACAACAGATCTTAGATCAGAGGCTAACCAACAGACTGGCACCAGAGAGTTACAAACAGATCTTAGATCAAAGGCTAATCAACAAACTGGCACAAGAGAGTTAACAACAGATCTTAGATCAGAGGCTAGACCAACAGACTGACACAAGAGATTTGACAACAGATCTTAGATCAGAGGCTAACCAACAGACTGGCACAAGAGAGTTGACAACATATCTTACATCAGAGAGTAATCAACAGACTGGCACAAGAGAGTTGACAACAGATCTTAGATCAGAGGCTAAACCAACAGACTGGCACAAGAGAGTTAACAACAGATCTTAGATTAGAGACTAACCAACAGACTGACACCAGAGAGTTACGAGCATATCTTAGATCAGAGGCTTATCAACACTGGCACAATAGAGTTGACAACATATCTTAGATCAGAGAGTAATCAACACACTTGCACCAAAGAGTTACAAACATATCTTAGATCACAGGCTAATCAACAGACTGACAGAAGAGAGTTGACAACATATATTAGATCAAAGGCTAATCAGCAGACTGGCACAAGAGAGTTGACAACATATATTAGATCAAAGACTAATCAGCAGACCGACACAAGAGAGTTACCAATATATCGTAGATCATAGGCTAACCAACAGACTGGCACAAGAGAGTTACCAGCATATATTAGATCAGAGGTTAACCAACAGACACCAGATAGTTAACAACAGATCTCAGATCAGAGGATAACCAACAGACAGGCACCAGAGAGTTAACAACATATCTCAGATCAGAGGATAACCAACAGACAGGTACCAGAGAGTTACAAACAGATCTTAGATCAGAGGTTAACCAATAGACTGGCACAAGAGAATTACACAAACAGATCTTAGATCAGAGGCTAACCATCAGACTGGCACTAGAGAGTTACAAGCAGATCTTAGATCAGAGGCTAATCAACAGACTGGCACAAGAGAGTTGACAGCAGCTCTTAGATCAGAGGTTAATCAACAGATTGTCACAGGAGAGTTGACAACAGATCTTAGATCAGAGGCTAACCAACAGCCTGGCACCAGAGAGTTACAAACAGATCTTAGATCATAGGCTAATCAACAGACTGGCACAAGAGAGTTGACAGCAGCTCTTAGATCAGAGGTTAATCAACAGACTGTCACAGGAGAGTTGACAACAGATCTTAGATCAGAGGCTAACCAACAGCCTGGCACCAGAGTTACAAACAGATCTTAGATCAGAGGCTAACCAACAGCCTGGCACCAGAGAGTTACAAACAGATCTTAGATCAGAGGCTAATCAACAGACTGGCACCATAGATTTACAAACAGATCTTAGATAAGAGAGTAACCAACAGACCCCACACTAGAACAAAATACATCAAGAAAGGTAATTTGTTGTATAATCGAATTAATCAGTGTTTCTAGAATTTAAATGGAAAGGATTTTATGAAAAGATAGTTTAAACAGTGATGGTTAACAATTCCAACAATATCAACAAAATGAACAATCACGTCTCATCTTAACTCACTGAACACTAAAAAGACCATGACATATGATGTTGTAAATCCAGGTCCTGGCTTGGGACAGGCACAAACATGCAGTGAGGTTAAATCGGTTAATGGGACCCCCCCCCCCCCCCCCCCCCCCTCAACTCTTGATTTGAACAGTAATGATAACAATATCAACAATAACCTCTCACTTTTGAGTGGACATAAAAACAAACAAGGTATGAAACAGACACAAGAAAAGTTTGAAGAAACCAAAAGGATAATCATAAGTTGGAAATCAAAAAACAGACAATACAATGGCCAAAAGAAAAAAGAAAAAAAATGTTTAACATTTAAAAAAATAGTCAAAATGGAAATGACATTCTGTTCACTCAATTTACTAAAATATATTCCATATCTAGGAGATTAAAGCATTTTATTTTTGAAAAAAAAAACATGCATATATTTAATCTGAATAAAATCCTGAATAAAAAGCTTCAACCATCTGTAAATTAAAGTTTCTAAACTGTTACCCCTATTGTGAATAAAGTAGAAAATGAACATTTAAAACCTTACAAGAATAATTTTATTATTTTGTTAGGGGAAATCAGTGTTACTGTGCACATCTTGTTTCAAATAGAACATATATATATATATACGTCTGAAAATTAAACCAAACAGTGTTAGAATTAGATTTTAGAGCTGTCAAATTTTTGTTCTTCCCTCGACGGGATTTGAACCCACACCATTGATACACTGCAGCACCATTTGCTTAGCCTTATGTCCAGCGCCCTAGACCACTCGACCACATATATATATATATATATACATATATAATGTCTAAGATGAGTAAAATATTCAATGTTTTTTTTTTAAATCGTCAACAATCTGTAAATTAAATTATCTGAACTTATTCCCCAAATGTGGATAATGCAGATTATGAATATTGAAAATCTTACAAATATTGAAATACCAGTATACATGAAATTTACAAATATTCAAATACCAATATACCTGAAATTTACAAGAATTTGTTTAGATTTAAATAGAATGTATTTATTGTTGATATTAGAAAAAAAATTTCCTTTTATAGATATTACCTATACAATTGAGGAGCAAAAATACTTTCTGATGAATATATAATATAGCATTATCATAGAGTTGACATGTCTAAAATAACATAAAACAGTGGATTTTTTTTTCAAAATATATAGATTGTCATTTTTGGCTTCTTTTTGCTGCCTTTAAACCCAGAATTCACAAGAAGGACATCTAGAACCCAAATATGTTATGGTTTCCTTTGTTTCAGGTTTTCTTACAAATGTATGTTAAAAAAAATTCATATATACATTTTTTTAGGGGGATCCGTCGTGGTCGTGTGCCATCAGTGCCTATCACCACAAAAGTTGTGAGTTCGAAGCCCGTCCATGGCAAGGTGTACTTGATGCAACATTATCTGATAACGTTTGTCAGTGACTTCCAATAGGTCAATGGTTTTCTCTGGGTACTCTAGTTTCCTTTACTAATAAGTACAATTTCCAAACCGAAAAGGTCAAAACATTTTGCATATGATTATAACTTTTTTGTTCATTTACTGTAGTTAACAAATTAGAATAAAATACCGTCAAACATGCCTTCAAGGGCACCTCTATATAACAAATCACTTCCTGTAAAGGGCCGTCTCATTTTTCCCATTAATGAATAGAGCATATAATTTTAACCTCTATGTAAAGGGCAACTGCTCATAGTTGTATGTTCCCCTGAGTGGCCTTTATATAGTTTATGGTTATATAGTTACAATTTTGACACGGTATGATATCTATTATCAAGCAACTAGCATGATATTAACATAATATCAACATAATATCAACATGATATCAACATGATATTAACATAATATCAACATGATATCAACATAATATCAACATAATATCTCTATTTTTTAATGTGAGGTTTTAATGATGTCACTGACGTCACAGTGTCAATTCCTCTATAAACATATTATCGTTGGTATGTTTTGCTTGAAATTGACTTCTCATCGTATCTCACATCTCGGGTTTCGCCTCCGACGTGATATTGCTATGAGAAATCCATTCGTGCAAAGCAAATCATATAGTATATATTTACATTTCTTTAATTAAAATTATGTTAAAAATATAAACGGTCATATAAATTTATTACGTTTTGTGTTAAAATTTAAGAGTGAGTGATTGTTGTTTAAGGCCAACTCTGCAATTGTTTACTTAGCCATCACCAATCAGTCAGCAATTAATCAATCGAATAGTTATGATTACTGTCCCAAGGACTGTATGTATGATTGTAGACCATATAAACAATTGAAGACTCGAGGGATCAGTTGTTGTTATTGATGTAAAATAGCATTGAAATTTAAAGAAAATGCATCAATTTTATGATAACAATTACATGTATATTACAGGGCAAATGTAATATCTAGAACGGACAGATGTAATGGTATAAATTTATTGGATGAACAGCGTTATCTCCCCTTGGACAGATGTAATGGTAAAACACAGGTTGAACAGAGCTACCTCCACTTGGACAGATGTAATGGTAAAACATAGGATGAACAGAGCTACCTCCACTTGGACAAATGTAATGGTAAAAAACACAGGATGAACAGAGCTACCTCTACTACAACAGATGTAATGGGGGGAAATCACATGATGTACATAGTTATCTTCATTTGGTTTAAGAACTATTTTTTTGAATGTATCGGCTATGTTTGATATTTTATTACTCTGGTCTATATTTGGTAAAAATATTTAACCTTTGAGACTTATTCTAGTTAAAAATGAAGTTCAATATTTGAATGAGAAATTTGACACACATGAAATGTTTTAATTAAAGGCAAGCATAATTTCTACAACAATTTCTCAATTTTTACTAGGAGTACAAAATAACAAAACTATTTATGAACCTTCTTTTTTTAACTTTGAAGATCACATTTCTACTTTTTAAATCTATTAAATGTTTGTCTCATTTGGGTTGAATTAATTGATTGCTTCTTAATTTTGTAAAAACAAATGTAATGATGAAGTTGATATGTATTAATTATAGTAAAAATATATACTGGCTGCTGTGTGTTCACTACTATCAGATGTCCTTATGAACAGGTAATGTGGTAAGAATGTCTACTTTGAAAAGAAATGAATCATATATGGATTGTTATGGTTTTCTATATACTATATCTCGCCTTATTATGCATCACATGCACATGCACATGCACTAAATAACCCTTCTCCTATATTAAAACGGTATAGCTCAACACTATATATAATTTCACTGAGGTGTACTTTTCCCACTCACCAAATAACCCTCCTCCTATATTAAAACAGTATAGCTCAACACTAGATATAATTTCACTGAGATGTACTTTTCCCACTCACTAAATAACCCTCCTCCTATATTAAAATGGTATAGCTCAACACTAGATATAATTTCACTGAGGTGTACTTTTCCCATTCACTAAATAACCCTCCTCCTATATTAACAGTATAGCTCAACACTAGATATAATTTCACTGAGGTGTACTTTTCTCACTCACTAAATAACCCTTCTCCTATATTAAAACGGTATAGCTCAACACTAGATATAATTTCACTGAGGTGTACTTTTCCCACTCACAGCATAACCCTCCTCCTATATTAAAACAGTATAGCTCAACACTAGATATAATTTCACTGAGATGTACTTTTCCCACTCACTAAATAACCCTCCTCCTATATTAAAACAGTATAGCTCAACACTAGATATAATTTCACTGAGGTGTACTTTTCCCACTCACTAAATAACCCTCCTCCTATATTAAAATGGTATAGCTCAACACTAGATATAATTTCACTGAGGTGTACTTCTCCCACTCACAACATAACCCTCCTCCTATATTAAAACGTTATAGCTCAACACTAGATATAATTTCACTGAGGTGTACTTCTCCCACTCACAACATAACCCTCCTCCTATATTAAAACAGTATAGCTCAACACTAGATATAATTTCACTGAGGTGTACTTTTCCCACTCACTAAATAACCCTCCTCCTATATTAAAACGGTATAGCTCAACACTAGATATAATTTCACTGAGGTGTACTTTTCCCACTCACAGCATAACCCTCCTCCTATATTAAAATGGTATAGCTCAACACTAGATATAATTTCACTGAGGTGTACTTTTCCCACTCACTACATAACCCTCCTCCTATATTAAAACGGTATAGCTCAACACTAGATATAATTTCACTCAGATGTACTTTTCCCACTCACTAAATAACCCTCCTCCTATATTAAAACGGTATAGCTCAACACTAGATATAATTTCACTGAGGTGTACTTCTCCCACTCACAACATAACCCTCCTCCTATATTAAAACAGTATATCTCAACACTAGATATAATGTCACTGGGGTGTACTTTTCCCACTCACTCAATAACCCTCCTCCTATATTAAAACGGTATAGCTCAACACTATATATAATTTGCACTGAGGTGTACTTTTCCCACTCACTACATAACCCTCCTCCTATATTAAAACGGTATAGCTCAACACTAGATATAATTTCACTGAGGTGTACTTTTCCCACTCACAGCATAACCCTCCTCCTATATTAAAATGGTATAGCTCAACACTAGATATAATTTCACTGAGGTGTACTTTTCCCACTCACTACATAACCCTCCTCCTATATTAAAACGGTATAGCTCAACACTAGATATAATTTCACTCAGATGTACTTTTCCCACTCACTAAATAACCCTCCTCCTATATTAAAACGGTATAGCTCAACACTAGATATAATTTCACTGAGGTGTACTTCTCCCACTCACAACATAACCCTCCTCCTATATTAAAACAGTATATCTCAACACTAGATATAATGTCACTGGGGTGTACTTTTCCCACTCACTAAATAACCCTCCTCCTATATTAAAACGGTATAGCTCAACACTATATATAATTTCACTGAGGTGTACTTTTCCCACTCACTAAATAACCCTCCTCCTATATTAAAATGGTATAGCTCAACACTAGATATAATTTCACTGAGGTGTACTTTTCCCACTCACAGCATAACCCTCCTCCTATATTAAAATGGTATAGCTCAACACTAGATATAATTTCACTGAGGTGTACTTTTCCCACTCACAGCATAACCCTCCTCCTATATTAACAGTATAGCTCAACACTAGATATAATTTCACTGAGGTGTACTTTTCTCACTCACTAAATAACCCTCCTCCTATATTAAAACGGTATAGCTCAACACTAGATATAATTTCACTGAGGTGTACTTATCCCCACTCACAGCATAACCTTCCTCCTATATTAACAGTATAGCTCAACACATCTAATATCACTGAGCTCTATATTTCTCTTGACACAGTATACCAGTTAAATGTTAACATACTAACTGTTTACAAAATCACAAATAATACATGTATGGTTCATAGTGTATTTTGGTTGAGATTGTTCTTACCACAAAATTTGTTCATTGATATGAAAACTGATTAACCAGGCTCTTTGTTGTATGACTTTGTGTTCTAATATTGTGGTTATGTTTAATTTGTATGTCTGTTGAACTTATGATGAATAGTAACATGTTATATTAAAAGTTGTCATGCTTTAATGTTAATTGACTTGTGGTTGGTTGTTTTTAATTATCATGATGTTGGTTCATTAGAGTAATTGTACAAGTTTTTATATTAGAAATACAACCTTTTCTTTATTTATTAACATGTCTAATTAATTAGTTCTCTATTCAGAAATAATTTGTCTAAATTTTGAACAAGATTTCAAGATTGTATTTTACCTAGGATATAATAAACTGTAACATGAGAAAACAATTAGATGATGACTTTCAAAATGTGCAAGACATATAATTAAATGTAGCAGTTGTGAATATACATGTACTATATATAATATTATATATCATATGGAAATATAATGAAGAAAATATTAGTGATATATAATAGTTTCACAATATTTGTCAGAAAAATTGATAGTTATTCAATACTTTTTTGTTGCATAACGACAACATTCAGTTTTATTAATGATGAATTTTTAACAAAATACTGTGGGATATACTTTTTTCTCTCCTATTTGGATAACCTCATTTTGACCTAAGAATAGATAATGAAATTCATCTCCATGATGTGCTATTTAGAATATTTATATGAAATGCAATAAATATTTGTAATGTAGGATTAGACGTTACAATATTATATTTAATACATAACTTCAGAATTATATGTTTTGTAACTGAATTCTAAAAGACCCTACCTTTACAGCGTTAATGATTCAGTCAAAAGTTATTAAATTATTCTTTACTCTAGGTGTGTTCTATATGGTACAATGTTAGTAAAGATGAGTTCGATCTGTCATTTGGCAAATATCAAATCTTGTTTCACTCATACATTCATGTCTTTGTTATTAATAAATATTGTAGGTTTTCGTATATTTATTCAACTCTATATATATATTGTTTATATAAAGGAGAAGATATTATAGGTTGTAATACTTGTATCTGATCATATTGTCAAGTTTTTGGACAATGAAATATGTTTAAACTAACATTTTATTGGATCAGTATGTAATCACGTGACCTTTTAATAGAATTATGCAGAAATAGAATGGTTGATTAAAACAAATTGATAATCTTGAAGATTAATATACAGTTGTGAATGGTTAGATTTTATGCACAAACGTGTGTCCATTTTTGCCAGGATGCATACGATTGCATGGTAAATTGTGAGAAGGGAAAAGAGGTTCTTATTTAGTGTAATCAACTATTGTTCATATGACACCTGTCCAACTTCCTTAAAGTAAAAAAATAATATTATATACATGTAGAAGTTATTCATGGTATATTACAGAAGTTTTTAAGAATTTTTCACTAATGTTTCCATATTTTGAATCTTAGTCATCTTCTGCAGAGTATACCTATTTTGTGTTTTCCCAGAAAATTTACAGACCATATTTATACATATTAACATTGTGCACCTCAATTCACAGAGACATTCAAGACTATTTTTCTATTTTTGTTGTTGAAATTTTTATTTTAGTCACATTTTCATAAGAAGATACATAGTCGCCATGATATTGCTGAAAGTGGCGTTAAAACACCAAAAATAAAAAAAAAATGTTAACAGTCCCTCTCACAGTTTTAAGCATAAGGTGTCCATCAGCAGTTTATGTAATCAGCTCCTCTCACAGTTTTATGCATAAGGTGTTCACCAGTAGTTTATGTAAACAGCTCCTCTCACAGTTTTAAGCATAAAGTGTCCATCAGTAGTTTATGTTAACAGCCCCTCTCACAGTTTTAGCCATAAGGTATCAACCAGTAGTTTATGATAGATAGCAGCTCCCCTTAAAGTTTTAAACATAAGGTGTACATCAGTGGTTTATGTTAACAGCCCCTCTCACAGATTTAAGCATGATGTGTCCACCAGTAGTTTATGTTAACGGCCCCTCTTACAGTTTTAAGCATAAGGTGTCCATCTGTAATTTATGTTAGCAGCCCCTCTCACAGTTTTAAACATAGGTGTTCATCAGTAGTTTATGTTAACAGCCACGCTCACAGTTTCAAACATAAGGTATCCACCAGTAGTGTATGTTAAGAGCAAATCTCACAGTTTTAAACATCAAATATCCACAAGTAATGTTAGCAGTCCCTCTCACAGTTTAAATATAAGGTGTCCATCAATAGTTTATGTTAACAACTCCTCTCATAGTTTTAACCATAAGGTGTCCATCAGTAGTTTATGTTAACTATCCCTCTCACAGTTTTAAACATAGGATGACAATCAGTAGTTTATGTTAACAACCATTCTCACAGTTTTAATATAAGGTGTCCACCAGTGGTTTATGTTAACAGCCCCTCTCACAGTTTTAAGCATAAGGTTCCACCAGTAGTTTATGTTAACATCCCCTCTAACAGTTTTAAGCATAAGGTTTCCACCAGTAGTTTATGTTAACAGACCCTCTCACAGTTTTAAGCATAAGGTTTCCACCAGTAGTTTATGTTAACAGCCCCTCTCACAGTTTTAAGCAATATCTATCCACAAATAGTTTATGCTCACATCTCATCTCACATTTATAAAAATAAGGTGTCCATCAATAGTTTACGTTAGCAGCCCCTCTCACAGTTGTAAGCATAAGGTACCCATCAGTAGTTTATGCTAACAGCTCATCTCACAGTTGTAAGCATAAGGTGTCCATCAGTAGTTTATGTAAATTGCCCTCTCATAGTTTTAAGCATAAGTTGTCCATCAGTAAATTATGTTAACAACCCTTCTTACAGTTTTAAATATAAGGTGTCCATCAGTAGTTTTTGTTAACAGTCCCTTTCACAGTTTTATACATAAGGTGTCCATCAGTAGTTTATGTTAATGGCCGCTGTTACAGTTTTAAGCATAAAGCATCCAGCAGTAGTTTATGTTAGCAGCCCCTCTCACAGTTTTATACATAAGATATCCATCAGTACTTTATTTTAACAGCCCCTCTCACCGTTTTAAGCATAAGGTATCCACCAGTGGTATACATTTGTTTGTTAACAGACCCTTTCACAGTTTTAAGCATAAGGTGTCCATCAGTAGTTTATGTTAACAGCCCCTTTCACAGTTTTATGCATAAGGTGTCCATCAATAGTTTATATTAACATCCCCTCTCACAGTTTTGAACATAAGGTGACAATCAGTAGATTATGTTAACGACCCCTCTCACAGTTTTAAGCATAAGTGTCCATCAGTACTTTATGTTAACAGCCGCTCTCACAGTTTTCAGCATACGGTGTCCATTGGTATTTTAGGTTAACAGCCCCTTGCACAGCTTTATGCATACAGTGTCCATCAGTAGTTTATGTTAGCGGCCCCTCTCACAGTTGTAAGCATAAGGTTTCCACCAGTAGTTTATGTTAAGAGCCCTTCTCACAGCTTTAAAGATAAAATGTCCATCAGTAGTTTATGTTAGCAGCCACTCTCACAGTTTTAAGCATAAGGTTTCCACCAGTAGTTTATGTTAACAGCCCCTCTCACAGTTTTAAGCAATATGTATCCACAAATAGTTTATGCTTACATCTCATCTCACATTTATGAAAATAAGGTGTCCATCAATAGTTTACGTTAGCAGCCCCTCTCACAGTTGTAAGCAAAAGGTACCCATCAGTAGTTTATGCCCACAGCTCATCTCACAGTTGTAAGCATAAGGTGTCCATCAGTAGTTTATGTTAATTGCCCTCTCATAGTTGTAAACATAAGTTGTCCATCAGTAAATTATGTTAACAACCATTCTCACAGTTTTAAATATAAGGTGTCCATCAGTAGTTTTTGTTAACAGTCCCTTTCACAGTTTTATACATAAGGTGTCCATCAGTAGTTTATGATAATGGCCGCTGTCACAGTTTTAAGCATAATGCATCCAGCAGTAATTTATGTTAGCAGCCCCTCTTACAATTGTTTACATAAGATGTCCATCAGTACTTTATTTTAACAGCCCCTCTCACCGTTTTAAGCATAAGGTATCCACCAGTGGTATACATTTGTTTGTTAACTAAAGTCCCTTTCACAGTTTTAAGCATAAGGTGTCCATCAGTAGTTTATGTTAACAGCCCCTTTCACAGTTTTAAGCATAAGGTGTCCATCAGTAGTTTATGTTAACATCCCCTCTCACAGTTTTGAACATAAGGTGACAATTAGTAGATTATGTTAACGGCCCCTCTCACAGTTTTAAGCATAAGGTGTCCATAAGTACTTTATGTTAACAGCCGCTCTCACAGCTTTAAGCATACGGTGTCCATTAGTATTTTAGGTTAACAGCCCCTTGCACAGTTGTATGCATACAGTATCCATCAGTAGTTTATGTTAGCGGCCCCTCTCACAGTTGTAAGCATAAGGTTTCCACCAGTAGTTTATGTTAAGAGCCCTTCTCACAGCTTTAAAGATAAAGTGTCCATCAGTAGTTTATGTTAGCAGCCCCTCTCACAGTTTTTAACATAGGTGTTCATCAGTAGTTTATGCTAACAGCCACTCTCACAGTTTTAAGCATAAGGTATCCACCAGTAGTTTATGTTAACAGCCACTCTTACCGTTTTAAGCATAAGGTGCCCGTCAGTAGTTTATGCTAACAGCTCCTCTCACAATTGTAAACATAAGGTTTCTATCAGTAGTTTATGTTAATTACCCTCTCATAGTTTTAAACATAAGTTGTCCATCAGTAAATGATGTTAACAACCCTTCTCACAGTTTTAAATATAAGGTGTCCATCAGTAATTTTTGTTAACAGTCCCTTTCACAGATTTATGCATAAGGTGTCCATCAGTAGTTTATGTTAATGGCCGCTGTCACAGTTTTAAGCATAAGGCATCCAACAGTAGTTTATGTTAGCAGCCCCTCTCACAGTTTTATACATAAAGATGTCCATCAGTAGTTTATTTTAACAGCTCCTCTCACCATTTTAAGCATAAGGTATCCACCAGTGGTATACATTTGTTTGTTAACAGTCCCTTTCACAGTTTTAAGCATAAGGTGTCCATCAGTAGTTTATTTTAACAGCCCCTTTCACAGTTTTCAGCATAAGGTGTCCATCATTAGTTTATGATAGCAGCCCCTTTCCCAGTTTTATGCATACGGTGTCCATCAGTAGTTTATGTTAACAGCCCCTTTCCCAGTTTTATGCATAAGGTGTCCATCAGTAGTTTATGTTAACACCCCCTTTGCCAGTTTTATACATAAGGTGTCCATCAATAGTTTATGTTAACATCCCCTCTCACAGTTTTGAGCATAAGGTGACAATCAGTAGATTATGTTAAAGGCCCCTCTCACAGTTTTAAACATAAGGTGTCCATCAGTAGTTTATGTTAACAGCCGCTCTCACAGTTTTAAGCATAAGGTGGCCATTAGTATTTTAGGTTAACAGCCCCTTGCACAGTTTTATGCATACATTGTCCATCAGTAGTTTATGTTAACGGCCCCTCTCACAGTTGTAAGCATAAGGTTTCCACCAGTAGTTTATGTTAAGAGCCCTTCTCACAGCTTTAAAGATAAAGTGTTCATCAGTAGTTTATGCTAACAGCCACTCTCACAGTTTAAGGCATAAGGTATCCACGAGTAGTTTATGTTAACAGCCACTCTCACAGTTTTAAGCATCAAATATCGACTAGTAATGTTAACAGTCTCTCTCACAGTTTAAATGTAAGGTGTCCATCAGTAATTTATGTTAACAACCCCTCTCATAGTTTTAACCATAAAGTGTCCATCAGTAGCTTATGTCAACTATCCCTCTGACAGTTTTAAACATAAGATGACCATCAGTAATTTATGTTAATGGCCCCTCTCACAGTTTTACATATAATGTATCCACCAGTGGTATATGTTAACGGCCCCTCTCACAGTTTTAAGGGTAATGTGTTTATCAGTAGTTTATGTTAACAGCACCTTTCACAGTTTTATGAACAGACCCTCTCGCAGATTTAACATAAGTTGTCCATCAATAGTTTATGTTAACAGCATCTCTAGCGGTTTTAATCATAAGGTGTCCATCAGTAGTTTATGTTAGCAGCCCCTCCCACAGTTTTATGCATAATATATACATCAGTAGTTTATGTTAACATGCCCTCTCACAGTTTTAAGCATATGGTATCCACCAGTAGTTTATGTTAGCATCCCCTCTCACAGTTTTGAACATAGGGTGACAATCAGTAGTTTATGTTAACGTCCCCTCTCATAGTTTTATGCATAAGGTGTCCATCAATAGTTTATGTCAACAGCCCCTCTCACAGTTTTATGCATAAATTGTCCATCAGTAGTTTATGTTAGCGGCCCCTTTCACAGTTTTATGCATAAGGTGTTCACCAGTAGTTTATGTTAATATCCCCTCTCACAGTTTTAAGCATAAGCTGTCCATCATTAGTTTGTGTTAGCAGCCCCTCTCACAGTTTTAAGCATAAGGTGTCCATCAGTAGTTTATGTTAGCGGCCCCTTTCACAGTTGTTTGCATAAGGTGTTCACCAGTAGTTTATGTTAATATCCCCACTCACAGTTTTAAGCATAAGGTGTCCATCATTTGTTTGTGTTAGCAGCCCCTCTCACAATTTTAAGCATAAGGTGTCCATCATTAGTTTGTGTTAGCAGCCCCTCTCACAGTTTTAAGCATAAGGTGTTCATCAATAGTTTGTGTTAACATCCCCTCTCACAGTTTTGGACATAAGATGTCCATCGGTAGTTGATATTAAGAGCCCCTCTCAGTTTTAAGCATAAGGTGTCCATCAGTAGTTTATTTTAACAGCCCTGCTCACAGTTTTAAACATAAGGTATCCATCAATAGTTGATGTTAACAACCCCTCTGACAGTTTTAAGCATAATGTGTCCATCAGTAGTTGATGTTAACAGCCCCTCTCTCAGTTTTATTCATAAGGTGTCCATCAATAGTTTATGTTAACAGCCGCTCTCACAGTTTTAAGCATAAGGTGGCCATTAGTATTTTAGGTTAACAGCCCCTTGCACAGTTTTATGCATACATTGTCCATCAGTAGTTTATGTTAACGGCCCCTCTCACAGTTGTAAGCATAAGGTTTCCACCAGTAGTTTATGTTAAGAGCCCTTCTCACAGCTTTAAAGATAAAGTGTTCATCAGTAGTTTATGCTAACAGCCACTCTCACAGTTTAAAGCATAAGGTATCCACGAGTAGTTTATGTTAACAGCCACTCTCACAGTTTTAAGCATCAAATATCGACTAGTAATGTTAACAGTCTCTCTCACAGTTTAAATGTAAGGTGTCCATCAGTAATTTATGTTAACAACCCCTCTCATAGTTTTAACCATAAAGTGTCCATCAGTAGCTTATGTCAACTATCCCTCTGACAGTTTTAAACATAAGATGACCATCAGTAATTTATGTTAATGGCCCCTCTCACAGTTTTACATATAATGTATCCACCAGTGGTATATGTTAACGGCCCCTCTCACAGTTTTAAGGGTAATGTGTTTTTCAGTAGTTTATGTTAACAGCACCTTTCACAGTTTTATGAACAGACCCTCTCGCAGATTTAACATAAGTTGTCCATCAATAGTTTATGTTAACAGCATCTCTAGCGGTTTTAATCATAAGGTGTCCATCAGTAGTTTATGTTAGCAGCCCCTCCCACAGTTTTATGCATAATATATACATCAGTAGTTTATGTTAACATGCCCTCTCACAGTTTTAAGCATATGGTATCCACCAGTAGTTTATGTTAGCATCCCCTCTCACAGTTTTGAACATAGGGTGACAATCAGTAGTTTATGTTAACGTCCCCTCTCATAGTTTTATGCATAAGGTGTCCATCAATAGTTTATGTCAACAGCCCCTCTCACAGTTTTATGCATAAATTGTCCATCAGTAGTTTATGTTAGCGGCCCCTTTCACAGTTTTATGCATAAGGTGTACATCAGTAGTTTATGTTAATATCCCCTCTCACAGTTTTAAGCATAAGCTGTCCATCATTAGTTTGTGTTAGCAGCCCCTCTCACAGTTTTAAGCATAAGGTGTCCATCAGTAGTTTATGTTAGCGGCCCCTTTCACAGTTGTTTGCATAAGGTGTTCACCAGTAGTTTATGTTAATATCCCCACTCACAGTTTTAAGCATAAGGTGTCCATCATTAGTTTGTGTTAGCAGCCCCTCTCACAATTTTAAGCATAAGGTGTCCATCATTAGTTTGTGTTAGCAGCCCCTCTCACAGTTTTAAGCATAAGGTGTTCATCAATAGTTTGTGTTAACATCCCCTCTCACAGTTTTGGACATAAGATGTCCATCGGTAGTTGATATTAAGAGCCCCTCTCAGTTTTAAGCATAAGGTGTCCATCAGTAGTTTATTTTAACAGCCCTGCTCACAGTTTTAAACATAAGGTATCCATCAATAGTTGATGTTAACAACCCCTCTCACAGTTTTAAGCATAAGGTGTCCATCAGTAGTTGATGTTAACAGCCCCTCTCTCAGTTTTATTCATAAGGTGTCCATCAATAGTTGATGTTAACAGCCCCTTTCAGTTTTAAGCATAATGTGTCCATCAATAGTTTATGTTAACAGCCCCTCTCAGTAAGCATAAGGTATCCATCAGTAGTTTATGTCGACAGCCCCTCTCACGGTTTTAAGCATAAGGTGTCCATCATTAGTTTGTGTTAGCAGCCCCTCTCACAGATTTAAGCATAAGGTGTCCATCATTAGTTTGTGTTAACATCCCCTCTCACAGTTTTGAACATGAGATGTCCATCGGTAGTTGATATTAAGAGCCCCTCTCAGTTTTAAGCATAAGGTGTCGATCAGTAGTTTATTTTAACAGCCCTGCTCACAATTTTAAGCATCAGGTGTCCATCATTAGATTGTGTTAGCAGCCCCTCTCACAGTTTTAAGCATAAGGTGTCCATCATTAGTTTGTGTTAACATCCCCTCTCACAGTTTTGAACATAAGATGTCCATCGGTAGTTTATATTAAGAGCCCCACTCAGTTTTAACCATAAGGTGTCCATCAGTAGTTTATTTTAACAGCCCTGCTCACAGTTTTAAACATAAGGTATCCATCAATAGTTGATGTTAACAACCCCTCTCACAGTTTTAAGCATAAGGTGTCCATCAGTAGTTGATGTTAATATCCCCTCTCTCAGTTTTATGCATAAGGTGTCCATCAATAGTTGATGTTAACAGCCTCTTTCAGTTTTAAGCATAATGTGTCCATCAATAGTTTATGCTAACAGCCCCTCTCAGTAAGCATAAGGTATCCATCAGTAGTTTATGTCGACAGCCTCTCTCACGGTTTTAAGCAAAAGGTGTCCATCATTAGTTTGTGTTAGCAGCCCCTCTCACAGTTTTAAGCATAAGGTGTCCATGATTAGTTTGTTATAACATCCCCTCTCACATTTATGAACATAAGATGTCCATCGGTAGTTGATATTAAGAGCCCCTCTCAGTTTTAAGCATAAGATGTCCATCAGTAGTTTATTTTAACAGCCCTGCTCACAGTTTTATGCATAAGGTGTCCATCAATAGTTTATGTTAACAGCCCCTCTGACAGTTTTAAGCATAATGTGTCCATCAGTAGTTGATGTTAACAGCCACTCTCACAGTTTTAATAGTTTATGTTAACAGCCCCTCTCACAGTTTTAATAGTTTATGTTAACAGCCCCTTTCAGTTTTAAGCATAATGTGTCCATCAATAGTTTATGTTAACAGCCCCTCTCAGTAAGCATAATGTATCCATCAGTAGTTTATGTTGACAGCCCCTTTCACGGTTTTAAAAATAAAGTGTACATCAGGAGTTTATGTTAACAACCCCTCTCACAGTTTTGAACTTAAGTTGACAATCAGTAGATTATGTTAACAGCTCCTCGCACAGTTTTAAAAATAAAGTGTACATCAGTAGTTTATGTTAACAGCCCCTCTCATAGTTTTGAACGTAAGGTGTCCATCAGTAAATTATGTTAACGACCTCTCTCACAGTTGTGAAGCATAAGGTGTCCATCAGTAGTTTATGTTAACAACCCCTCTGACATTTTTAAACACAAGGTGTCCATCTGTATTTTATGTTAACAGCCCCTTTCTCAGTTTTAAGCATAAGGTATCCAGCAGTAGTTTATGTTAACAGCCACTCTCACAGTTTTGAATATAAGGTGACAATCAGTAGATTATGGTAACAGCCCCTCTCACAGAATTAAGCATAAAGTATACATCAGTAGTTTATGTTAACAGCCCCTCTCACAGTTTTGAACATAAGGTGTCCATCGGTAGTTTATATTAACATCCCCTCTCACAGTTTTAGGCATAAGGTGTCCATCAGTAGTTGATATTAAGAGCCCCTCTCACAGTTTTAAATATAAGGTGTCCATCAATAGTTTATGTTAACAACCCCTCTCACAGTTTTAAGCATACGGTGTCCATCAGTAGTTGATATTAAGAGCCCCTCTAAGTTTTAGGCATAAGGTGTCCATCAATAGTTTATGTTAACAGCCCCTCTCACTGGTTTAAAAATAAAGTGTGCATCAGAAGTTTATGTGATCAGCCCCTCTCACCGTTTTGAACATAAGGTATCCATCAGTAGTTTATCTCACGGTTTTAATAATAAAGTGTCCATCAGTAGTTTATGTTAGCAGCCCCTCTCACAGTTTTAAGCATAATGTGCCCATCAGTAATTTATGTTAACAGCCCTTTTCACAGTACGTGTCCACCAGTATTTTGTGTAATACAATAAGAGGGTAATTTTTTGCTCTCAATTGTTTTTGTTGCTAGATATTTTAAGAACACGTTTTTGTTTGTATTGTAATAGGATTTTGTATTACAATTAAACTTGTTATTGTTTCTTAAAAGATTGTATGAAGAAATTATCTGTGTCAAATCTAGTAACAATTTCAATTTTGCAATCACTTGTCATCCGTTGTGTGTCCTTAATTTGTTTCCATTATCCTTCACTACCGCATTTTAAGTCACAATGAGCTCAAATTTGTGACACATATATTCCAGATTTTCCGTTGGGTGGACTCTAATTTAATATACAGATTGTACAACTTGGGCTTATTTTGATTTTTAAAATCATACCAAAGTCTTCTCCTCAGAAACAATTGATTCAAATTATACTAAATGGAGAAATCAGAAAGAGTTTGAGTTTTAACTTATTTGGATTTATATGTTTCGAATTTTTGTGTAATATTTTGAAATCTGAAAATGAAAACCAGGCGAGCGATTGCATGATTATTGGATACTGTGAACCACTGGTTTTTAATATCCATGGTTACTTATTATGGGTATATGTGTAATTGAATTATGGAAACTAATGCTTTTCTAGAGTTTTTCTCCTCATAGGGTTTTATCTCTAGTTTTTAATGCAAAGTTTCCTCAGTTTTGATATATGATATATGATAAAGACTTTTATATTGTATTAATATTTGATTGTAAAGGTTTTTCCCAATGTTTGTACACAGCATTAACATTTGATATAAAACATATATGTTTTCTATATTGCTTTATTATAATTTCAATTGAAATGCATTAACATGTATTTATGTGCTCAAGGGTTAAGGTTATTGTGTTTAATGCCACTTTCAATAATATTTCAGTTATATTGTGGAAGGCAATTTTATTGATCGGTGAAACCGGAGAAAACTATCGACCTGTTGCAAGTCTTTAGGAAACTTGATCACATAATGTTGTATTGAGTACACCTCACCACGAGCGGGATTCGAACTCAAAACTTAAGTGATGATAAGCACTGATTGCACAGATAGTAAATCCAACTACTATACAACGCGACCATGATGGCTCCTTATTTGCTGAAGAAATGTTTGAAGATACCAAAAGGGGTAATTAGAAGCCGTTAATTGAAGGACAGACATTATAGTGGCCAAAAGAAAAAGGACAAAAGGACAAACAATGATACACAAAACATTACACAGAAAACTAAAGATTAAGACAAATGAAACCCACTACAAATCGGGGAAATATTCCGATGCTCCGGAAGGATAAGCAGTTCCTGCTCTAGATGTGACACCTGTCGTGTTACTATATGTTCATATATAGTGAGTTGTGTATACAAACAATAATGCAATTAAAAAACATTCTGAATATTTAACACTGATCCATTGAGATTCAGTATAACTAACCATGATATTATACTGTTTACATTCATAGAGGTTAACATGATCGCCTCAGGTGGAGTTGATTGGGAGTTCGAGCCCCGGTCAGATCAATCCAAATGACTATAAAATTGGTGTTTTTTGCTTCTTCCCTAAACTTGTATCAATAAGAAGTAAGAGCAAAGGCTCGAAATCAGAATAATGTGTCCGAATGGAGTGACATATACAGACTAGTTTTGGTGTGTCAACACTATAAAAGTCCAGGTAAGCGTGTTGGTCTAGTACAAAGAGGATATCATCATTAAGTCATCGAAATGTACCTAAACAGCAATTAATCAACCATTTATAGGATTCCATTTGTTTACTTTGTTTTTTTTTAATTCATGCACATTACAGAACAATATTATTTATACTTTAATTGTGAAAAGAAAGTTTAAGTACCAATACCAACAAAACGAACAATCACTCTTCAGTTAAATTGAACACACTGAACACTGATATGACGTTGGAAATCCAGGTTCTGGCTTGGTGTAGGCACAAACATGTGGCGGGTTTAAACCTGTTACTGGGATCCCAATCCTCCCTTCTTGATAACTGGATCTCCAACGGCAATACATATATAAACAAACGATAACAAAAACCTACACAGATTCGCTTCCACTCAATGAAGACCACATACTATCACAAAAATGGATGACAACATAAGCATGGACAGTACAATAGTAGGGACAATGAATGCTTAGTGTATTGGCAACAAAGATGCAATTACACAGAATACACCAGAATTTTTTTTATGATAAATACGCACTTCGTATTCATAGTGTAAAAAACGATGCGGAATATATATTCCTGCTAACAAAATCAACTCCCCCACTTGTCCTATTTATGTCTGTATTAAAGACTTAAACGTTGTTTAAATGGCATGGTTTAGTTACCTCCTGATCACGATAGTACCATCCAGTTAACTCCATACGTGTAGTAAGACTAATAGGTTCTTACACGAGTCCCTGTTGAAGATCTGGGATTTCTTCCACGAGTGTGAGAAATGCCGTCTTTTCACGAGTTCATTGTAACGGAACGAGTGGAAAGACGCTGAATTTCTCTCACGAGTGGAAGAAATCCCAGATCTTCAATAAGGACGAGTGCAAGTACCTGTTTCTTCCGTTTCAACTTAAAAACAAAGCATGTCCATTTCATTCATTTATTGGCATGTCAATGTCATGTTTACTACACAATATATTACAACGCCACGTGCAATGCAGTAAATACACACTTATTTAAAACCGCATTAAATCTATTAGGGAAAATCAGTTAAAATTCAGGTGATATTGATATTTGAAGCTTTTTTGGATCTACTAAGACGACAATTTATATTACTACAGCAGTCGTAGAAGCGGACTTCATTGATTATACTCGGCCGATTGGATTGGCTGACAATGCCATGTAAGACAAGGTCACGTGCAGCTGTCTTTATGGCTTGTTTTACATAGAAAACGCATCAAAACGGAAGAAACATGATTTAGTTACGTCCTGATCACGATAGTATCATTCAGTTAACTCCATACGTGTAGTAAGACATATGGTTTAGTTACGTCCTGATCACGACAGTATCATCCAGTTAACTTCATACGTGTAGTAAGACACATGGTTTAGTTACGTTCTGATCACGACAGTACCACCCAGTTAACTCCATACGTGAAGTAAGACACATGGTTTAGTTACGTCCTGATCACGGCAGTACCATCCAGTTAACTCCATACGTGTAGTAAGACACATGGTTTAGTTACGTCCTGATCACGACAGTACTATCCAGTTAACTCCATACGTGTAGTAAGACACATGGTTTAGTTACGTCCTGATCACGACAGTACTATCCAGTTAACTCCATACGTGTAGTAAGACACATGGTTTAGTTACGTCCTGATCACGACAGTACCATCCAGTTAACTCCATACGTGTAGTAAGACACATTGTTTAGTTACGTCCTGATCACGACAGTACCATCCAGTTAACTCCATACGTGTAGTAAGACACATGGCTTAGTTACGTCCTGATCACGACAGTACCATCCAGTTAACTCCATACGTGAAGTACGCCACGTGGTGTAGTTACGTCCTGATCACGACAGTACCATCCAGTTAACTCCATACGTGTAGTAAGACACATGGTTTAGTTACGTCCTGATCACGACAGTACCATCCAGTTAACTCCATACGTGTAGTAAGACACATGGTTTAGCTACGTCCTGATCACGATAGTACCATCCAGTTAACTACATACGTGTAGTAAGACACATGGTTTAGTTACGTCCTGATCACGATAGTACCATCCAGTTAACTCCATACGTGTAGTAAGACACATGGTTTAGTTACGTCCTGATCACGGCAGTACCATCCAGTTAACTCCATACGTGTAGTAAGACACATGGTTTAGTTACGTCCTGATCACGACAGTACCATCCAGTTAACTCCATACGTGTAGTAAGACACATGGTTTAGTTACGTCCTGATCACGACAGTACCATCCAGTTAACTCCATACGTGTAGTAAGACACATGGTTTAGTTACGTCCTGATCACGACAGTACTATCCAGTTAACTCCATACGTGTAGTAAGACACATGGTTTAGTTACGTCCTGATCACGACAGTACTATCCAGTTAACTCCATACGTGTAGTAAGACACATGGTTTAGTTACGTCCTGATCACGACAGTACCATCCAGTTAACTCCATACGTGTAGTAAGACACATTGTTTAGTTACGTCCTGATCACGACAGTACCATCCAGTTAACTCCATACGTGTAGTAAGACACATGGCTTAGTTACGTCCTGATCACGACAGTACCATCCAGTTAACTCCATACGTGAAGTACGCCACGTGGTGTAGTTACGTCCTGATCACGACAGTACCATCCAGTTAACTCCATACGTGTAGTAAGACACATGGTTTAGTTACGTCCTGATCACGACAGTACCATCCAGTTAACTGCATACGTGTAGTAAGACACATGGTTTAGCTACGTCCTGATCACGATAGTACCATCCAGTTAACTACATACGTCTAGTAAGACACATGGTTTAGTTACGTCCTGATCACGATAGTACCATCCAGTTAACTCCATACGTGTAGTAAGACACATGGTTTAGTTACGTCCTGATCACGGCAGTACCATCCAGTTAACTCCATACGTGTAGTAAGACACATGGTTTAGTTACGTCCTGATCACGACAGTACCATCCAGTTAACTCCATACGTGTAGTAAGACACATGGTTTAGTTACGTCCTGATCACGACAGTACCATCCAGTTAACTCCATACGTGTAGTAAGACACATGGTTTAGTTACGTCCTGATCACGACAGTACTATCCAGTTAACTCCATACGTGTAGTAAGACACATGGTTTAGTTACGTCCTGATCACGACAGTACTATCCAGTTAACTCCATACGTGTAGTAAGACACATGGTTTAGTTACGTCCTGATCACGACAGTACCATCCAGTTAACTCCATACGTGTAGTAAGACACATTGTTTAGTTACGTCCTGATCACGACAGTACCATCCAGTTAACTCCATACGTGTAGTAAGACACATGGCTTAGTTACGTCCTGATCACGACAGTACCATCCAGTTAACTCCATACGTGAAGTACGCCACGTGGTGTAGTTACGTCCTGATCACGACAGTACCATCCAGTTAACTCCATACGTGTAGTAAGACACATGGTTTAGTTACGTCCTGATCACGACAGTACCATCCAGTTAACTCCATACGTGTAGTAAGACACATGGTTTAGCTACGTCCTGATCACGATAGTACCATCCAGTTAACTACATACGTGTAGTAAGACACATGGTTTAGTTACGTCCTGATCACGATAGTACCATCCAGTTAACTCCATACGTGTAGTAAGACACATGGTTTAGTTACGTCCTGATCACGACAGTACCATCCAGTTAACTCCATACGTGTAGTAAGACACATGGTTTAGTTACGTCCTGATCACGACAGTACCATCCAGTTAACTCCATACGTGTAGTAAGACACATGGTGTAGTTACCTCCTGATCACAACAGTACCATCCAGTTAACTCCATACGTGTAGTAAGACACATGGTTTAGTTACGTCCTAATCACAACAGTACCATCCAGTTAACTCCATACGTGCAGTAAGACACATGGTTTAGTTGCGTCCTGATCACGATAGTACCATCCAGTTAACTCCATACGTGTAGTAAGACACATGGTTTAGTTACGTCCTGATCACGACAGTTCCATCCAGTTAACTCCATACGTGTAGTAAGACACATGGTTTAGTTACGTCCTGATCACGATAGTACCATTCAGTTAACTCCATACGAGTAGTAAGACACATGGTTTAGTTACGTCCTGATCACGATAGTACCATCCAGTTAACTCCATACGTGTAGTAAGACACATTGTTTAGTTACGTCCTGATCACGATAGTACCATCCAGTTAACTCCATACGTGTAGTAAGACACATGGTGTAGTTACCTCCTGATCACAACAGTACCATCCAGTTAACTCCATACGTGTAGTAAGACACATGGTTTAGTTACGTCCTAATCACAACAGTATCATCCAGTTAACTCCATACGTGTAGTAAGACACATGGTTTAGTTACGTCCTGATCACGATAGTACCATCCAGTTAACTCCATACATGTAGTAAGACACATGGTTTAGTTACGTCCTGATCACGGCAGTACCATCCAGTTAACTCCATACGTGTAGTAAGACACATGGTTTAGTTACGTCCTGATCACGACAGTTCCATCCAGTTAACTCCATACGTGTAGTAAGACACATGGTTTAGTTACGTCCTGATCACGATAGTACCATTCAGTTAACTCCATACGTGTAGTAAGACACATGGTTTAGTTACGTCCTGATCACGATAGTACCATCCAGTTAACTCAATACGTGTAGTAAGACACATGGTTTAGTTACGTACTGATCACGACAGTTCCATCCAGTTAACTCCATACGTGCAGTAAGACACATGGTTTAGTTACGTCCTGATCACGACAGTACCATCCAGTTAACTCAATACGTGTAGTAAGTCACATGGTTTAGTTACGTCCTGATCACGACAGTACCATCCAGTTAACTCCATACGTGTAGTAAGACACATGGTTTAGTTACGTCCTGATCACGACAGTACCATCCAGTTAACTCCATACGTGTAGTAAGACACATGGTTTAGTTACGTCCTGATCACAACAGTACCATCCAGTTAACTCCATACGTGTAGTAAGACACATGGTTTAGTTACGTCCTGATCACGACAGTACCATCCAGTTAACTCCATACGTGTAGTAAGACACATGGTTTAGTTACGTCCTGATCACGGCAGTACCATCCATTTAACTCCATACGTGTAGTAAGACACATGGTTTAGTTACGTCCTGATCACGACAGTTCCATCCAGTTAACTCCATACGTGCAGTAAGACACATGGTTTAGTTACGTCCTGATCACGACAGTACCATCCAGTTAACTCAATACGTGTAGTAAGTCACATGGTTTAGTTACGTCCTGATCACGACAGTACCATCCAGTTAACTCCATACGTGTAGTAAGACACATGGTTTAGTTACGTCCTGATCACGACAGTACCATCCAGTTAACTCCATACGTGTAGTAAGACACATGGTTTAGTTACGTCCTGACCACGACAGTATCATCCAGTTAACTCCATACGTGTAGTAAGACACATGGTGTAGTTACCTCCTGATCACAACAGTACCATCCAGTTAACTCCATACGTGTAGTAAGACATATGGTTTAGCTACGTCCTGATCACAACAGTACCATCCAGTTAACTCCATACGTGTAGTAAGACACATGGTTTAGTTACGTCCTGATCATGGCAGTACCATCCATTTAACTCCATACGTGTAGTAAGACACATGGTTTAGTTACGTCCTGATCATAACAGTACCATCCAGTTAACTCCATACGTGTAGTAAGACACATGGTTTGGTTACGTCCTGATCACGACAGTTCCATCCAGTTAACTCCATACGTGAAGTAAGACACATGGTTTAGTTACGTCCTGATCACGACAGTACCATCGAGTTAACTCCATACGTGTAGTAAGACACATGGTGTAGTTACCTCCTGATCACAACAGTACCATCCAGTTAACTCCATACGTGTAGTAAGACACATGGTTTAGTTACGTCCTGATCACGGCAGTACCATCCAGTTAACTCCATACGTGTAGTAAGACACATGGTTTAGTTACGTCCTGATCACGACAGTACCATCCAGTTAACTCCATACGTGTAGTAAGACACATGGTTTAGTTACGTCCTGATCACGATAGTACCATTCAGTTAACTCCATACGAGTAGTAAGACACATGGTTTAGTTACGTCCTGATCACGATAGTACCATCCAGTTAACTCAATACGTGTAGTAAGACACATGGTTTAGTTACGTCCTGATCACGGCAGTACCATCCAGTTAACTCCATACGTGTAGTAAGACACATGGTTTAGTTACGTCCTGATCACAACAGTACCATCCAGTTAACTCCATACGTGTAGTAAGACACATGGTGTAGTTACGTCCTGATCACAACAGTACCATCCAGTTAACTCCATACTTGAAGTAAGACACATGGTTTAGTTACGTCCTGATCACGACAGTACCATCCAGTTAACTCCATACGTGTAGTAAGACACATGGTTTAGTTACGTCCTGATCACGACAGTACCATCCAGTTAACTCAATACGTGTAGTAAGACACATGGTTTAGTTACGTCCTGATCACGACAGTACCATCCAGTTAACTCCATACGTGTAGTAAGACACATGGTTTAGTTACGTCCTGATCACGACAGTACCATCCAGTTAACTCCATACGTGTAGTAAGACACATGGTGTAGTTACCTCCTGATCACAACAGTACCATCCAGTTAACTCCATACGTGTAGTAAGACACATGGTTTAGCTACGTCCTGATCACAACATTACCATCCAGTTAACTCCATACGTGTAGTAAGACACATGGTTTAGTTACGTCCTGATCACGGCAGTACCATCCATTTAACTCCATATGCATAGTAAGACACATGGTTTAGTTACGTCCTGATCATAACAGTACCATCCAGTTAACTCCATACGTGTAGTAAGACACATGGTTTAGTTACGTCCTGATCACGACAGTTCCATCCAGTTAACTCCATACATGTAGTAAGACACATGGTTTAGTAACGTCCTGATCACGATAGTACCATCCAGTTAACTCAATACGTGTAGTAAGACACATGGTTTAGTTACGTCCTGATCACGGCAGTACCATCCAGTTAACTCCATACGTGTAGTAAGACACATGGTTTAGTTACGTCCTGATCACGACAGTACCATCCAGTTAACTCCATACGTGTAGTAAGACACATGGTGTAGTTACGTCCTGATCACAACAGTACCATCCAGTTAACTCCATACGTGAAGTAAGACACATGGTTTAGTTACGTCCTGATCACGACAGCACCATCGAGTTAACTCCATACGTGAAGTAAGACACATGGTGTAGTTACGTCCTGATCACAACAGTACCATCCAGTTAACTCCATACGTGTAGTAAGACACATGGTTTAGTTACGTCCTGATCACGATAGTACCATCCAGTTAACTCCATACGTGTAGTAAGACACATGGTGTAGTTACGTCCTGATCACAACAGTACCATCCAGTTAACTCCATACGTGTAGTAAGACACATGGTGTAGTTACGTCCTGATCACAACAGTACCATCCAGTTAACTCCATACGTGTAGTAAGACACATGGTTTAGTTACGTCCTGATCACGACAGTACCATCCAGTTAACTCCATACGTGTAGTAAGACACATGGTGTAGTTACCTCCTGATCACAACAGTACCATCCAGTTAACTCCATACGTGTAGTAAGACACATGGTTTAGTTACGTCCTGATCACAACAGTACCATCCAGTTAACTCCATACGTGTAGTAAGACACATGGTTTAGTTACGTCCTGATCACGACAGTACCATCCAGTTAACTCCATACGTGTAGTAAGACACATGGTTTAGTTACGTCCTGATCACGGCAGTACCATCCATTTAACTCCACACGTGTAGTAAGACACATGGTTTAGTTACGTCCTGATCACGACAGTTCCATCCAGTTAACTCCATACGTGCAGTAAGACACATGGTTTAGTTACGTCCTGATCATAACAGTACCATCCAGTTAACTCCATACGTGTAGTAAGACACATGGTTTGGTTACGTCCTGATCACGACAGTTCCATCCAGTTAACTCCATACGTGAAGTAAGACACATGGTTTAGTTACGTCCTGATCACGACAGTACCATCGAGTTAACTCCATACGTGTAGTAAGACACATGGTGTAGTTACCTCCTGATCACAACAGTACCATCCAGTTAACTCCATACGTGTAGTAAGACACATGGTTTAGTTACGTCCTGATCACGGCAGTACCATCCAGTTAACTCCATACGTGTAGTAAGACACATGGTTTAGTTACGTCCTGATCACGACAGTACCATCCAGTTAACTCCATACGTGTAGTAAGACACATGGTTTAGTTACGTCCTGATCACGATAGTACCATTCAGTTAACTCCATACGAGTAGTAAGACACATGGTTTAGTTACGTCCTGATCACGATAGTACCATCCAGTTAACTCAATACGTGTAGTAAGACACATGGTTTAGTTACGTCCTGATCACGGCAGTACCATCCAGTTAACTCCATACGTGTAGTAAGACACATGGTTTAGTTACGTCCTGATCACAACAGTACCATCCAGTTAACTCCATACGTGTAGTAAGACACATGGTGTAGTTACGTCCTGATCACAACAGTACCATCCAGTTAACTCCATACTTGAAGTAAGACACATGGTTTAGTTACGTCCTGATCACATCAGTACCATCCAGTTAACTCCATACGTGTAGTAAGACACATGGTTTAGTTACGTCCTGATCACGACAGTACCATCCAGTTAACTCAATACGTGTAGTAAGACACATGGTTTAGTTACGTCCTGATCACGACAGTACCATCCAGTTAACTCCATACGTGTAGTAAGACACATGGTTTAGTTACGTCCTGATCACGACAGTACCATCCAGTTAACTCCATACGTGTAGTAAGACACATGGTGTAGTTACCTCCTGATCACAACAGTACCATCCAGTTAACTCCATACGTGTAGTAAGACACATGGTTTAGCTACGTCCTGATCACAACATTACCATCCAGTTAACTCCATACGTGTAGTAAGACACATGGTTTAGTTACGTCCTGATCACGGCAGTACCATCCATTTAACTCCATATGTATAGTAAGACACATGGTTTAGTTACGTCCTGATCATAACAGTACCATCCAGTTAACTCCATACGTGTAGTAAGACACATGGTTTAGTTACGTCCTGATCACGACAGTTCCATCCAGTTAACTCCATACATGTAGTAAGACACATGGCTTAGTTACGTCCTGATCACGATAGTACCATCCAGTTAACTCAATACGTGTAGTAAGACACATGGTTTAGTTACGTCCTGATCACGGCAGTACCATCCAGTTAACTCCATACGTGTAGTAAGACACATGGTTTAGTTACGTCCTGATCACGACAGTACCATCCAGTTAACTCCATACGTGTAGTAAGACACATGGTGTAGTTACGTCCTGATCACAACAGTACCATCCAGTTAACTCCATACGTGAAGTAAGACACATGGTTTAGTTACGTCCTGATCACGATAGTACCATCCAGTTAACTCCATACGTGTAGTAAGACACATTGTTTAGTTACGTCCTGATCACGATAGTACCATCCAGTTAACTCCATACGTGTAGTAAGACACATGGTGTAGTTACCTCCTGATCACAACAGTACCATCCAGTTAACTCCATACGTGTAGTAAGACACATGGTTTAGTTACGTCCTAATCACAACAGTATCATCCAGTTAACTCCATACGTGTAGTAAGACACATGGTTTAGTTACGTCCTGATCACGATAGTACCATCCAGTTAACTCCATACATGTAGTAAGACACATGGTTTAGTTACGTCCTGATCACGGCAGTACCATCCAGTTAACTCCATACGTGTAGTAAGACACATGGTTTAGTTACGTCCTGATCACGACAGTTCCATCCAGTTAACTCCATACGTGTAGTAAGACACATGGTTTAGTTACGTCCTGATCACGATAGTATCATTCAGTTAACTCCATACAAGTAGTAAGACACATGGTTTAGTTACGTCCTGATCACGATAGTACCATCCAGTTAACTCAATACGTGTAGTAAGACACATGGTTTAGTTACGTACTGATCACGACAGTTCCATCCAGTTAACTCCATACGTGCAGTAAGACACATGGTTTAGTTACGTCCTGATCACGACAGTACCATCCAGTTAACTCAATACGTGTAGTAAGTCACATGGTTTAGTTACGTCCTGATCACGACAGTACCATCCAGTTAACTCCATACGTGTAGTAAGACACATGGTTTAGTTACGTCCTGATCACGACAGTACCATCCAGTTAACTCCATACGTGTAGTAAGACACATGGTTTAGTTACGTCCTGATCACAACAGTACCATCCAGTTAACTCCATACGTGTAGTAAGACACATGGTTTAGTTACGTCCTGATCACGACAGTACCATCCAGTTAACTCCATACGTGTAGTAAGACACATGGTTTAGTTACGTCCTGATCACGGCAGTACCATCCATTTAACTCCATACGTGTAGTAAGACACATGGTTTAGTTACGTCCTGATCACGACAGTTCCATCCAGTTAACTCCATACGTGCAGTAAGACACATGGTTTAGTTACGTCCTGATCACGACAGTACCATCCAGTTAACTCAATACGTGTAGTAAGTCACATGGTTTAGTTACGTCCTGATCACGACAGTACCATCCAGTTAACTCCATACGTGTAGTAAGACACATGGTTTAGTTACGTCCTGATCACGACAGTACCATCCAGTTAACTCCATACGTGTAGTAAGACACATGGTTTAGTTACGTCCTGACCACGACAGTATCATCCAGTTAACTCCATACGTGTAGTAAGACACATGGTGTAGTTACCTCCTGATCACAACAGTACCATCCAGTTAACTCCATACGTGTAGTAAGACATATGGTTTAGCTACGTCCTGATCACAACAGTACCATCCAGTTAACTCCATACGTGTAGTAAGACACATGGTTTAGTTACGTCCTGATCATGGCAGTACCATCCATTTAACTCCATACGTGTAGTAAGACACATGGTTTAGTTACGTCCTGATCATAACAGTACCATCCAGTTAACTCCATACGTGTAGTAAGACACATGGTTTGGTTACGTCCTGATCACGACAGTTCCATCCAGTTAACTCCATACGTGAAGTAAGACACATGGTTTAGTTACGTCCTGATCACGACAGTACCATCGAGTTAACTCCATACGTGTAGTAAGACACATGGTGTAGTTACCTCCTGATCACAACAGTACCATCCAGTTAACTCCATACGTGTAGTAAGACACATGGTTTAGTTACGTCCTGATCACGGCAGTACCATCCAGTTAACTCCATACGTGTAGTAAGACACATGGTTTAGTTACGTCCTGATCACGACAGTACCATCCAGTTAACTCCATACGTGTAGTAAGACACATGGTTTAGTTACGTCCTGATCACGATAGTACCATTCAGTTAACTCCATACGAGTAGTAAGACACATGGTTTAGTTACGTCCTGATCACGATAGTACCGTCCAGTTAACTCAATACGTGTAGTAAGACACATGGTTTAGTTACGTCCTGATCACGGCAGTACCATCCAGTTAACTCCATACGTGTAGTAAGACACATGGTTTAGTTACGTCCTGATCACAACAGTACCATCCAGTTAACTCCATACGTGTAGTAAGACACATGGTGTAGTTACGTCCTGATCACAACAGTACCATCCAGTTAACTCCATACTTGAAGTAAGACACATGGTTTAGTTACGTCCTGATCACGACAGTACCATCCAGTTAACTCCATACGTGTAGTAAGACACATGGTTTAGTTACGTCCTGATCACGACAGTACCATCCAGTTAACTCAATACGTGTAGTAAGACACATGGTTTAGTTACGTCCTGATCACGACAGTACCATCCAGTTAACTCCATACGTGTAGTAAGACACATGGTTTAGTTACGTCCTGATCACAACAGTACCATCCAGTTAACTCCATACGTGTAGTAAGACACATGGTGTAGTTACCTCCTGATCACAACAGTACCATCCAGTTAACTCCATACGTGTAGTAAGACACATGGTTTAGCTACGTCCTGATCACAACATTACCATCCAGTTAACTCCATACGTGTAGTAAGACACATGGTTTAGTTACGTCCTGATCACGGCAGTACCATCCATTTAACTCCATATGTATAGTAAGACACATGGTTTAGTTACGTCCTGATCATAACAGTACCATCCAGTTAACTCCATACGTGTAGTAAGACACATGGTTTAGTTACGTCCTGATCACGACAGTTCCATCCAGTTAACTCCATACATGTAGTAAGACACATGGTTTAGTAACGTCCTGATCACGATAGTACCATCCAGTTAACTCAATACGTGTAGTAAGACACATGGTTTAGTTACGTCCTGATCACGGCAGTACCATCCAGTTAACTCCATACGTGTAGTAAGACACATGGTTTAGTTACGTCCTGATCACGACAGTACCATCCAGTTAACTCCATACGTGTAGTAAGACACATGGTGTAGTTACGTCCTGATCACAACAGTACCATCCAGTTAACTCCATACGTGAAGTAAGACACATGGTTTAGTTACGTCCTGATCACGACAGCACCATCGAGTTAACTCCATACGTGAAGTAAGACACATGGTGTAGTTACGTCCTGATCACAACAGTACCATCCAGTTAACTCCATACGTGTAGTAAGACACATGGTTTAGTTACGTCCTGATCACGATAGTACCATCCAGTTAACTCCATACGTGTAGTAAGACACATGGTGTAGTTACGTCCTGATCACAACAGTACCATCCAGTTAACTCCATACGTGTAGTAAGACACATGGTGTAGTTACGTCCTGATCACAACAGTACCATCCAGTTAACTCCATACGTGTAGTAAGACACATGGTTTAGTTACGTCCTGATCACGACAGTACCATCCAGTTAACTCCATACGTGTAGTAAGACACATGGTGTAGTTACCTCCTGATCACAACAATACCATCCAGTTAACTCCATACGTGTAGTAAGACACATGGTTTAGTTACGTCCTGATCACAACAGTACCATCCAGTTAACTCCATACGTGTAGTAAGACACATGGTTTAGTTACGTCCTGATCACGACAGTACCATCCAGTTAACTCCATACGTGTAGTAAGACACATGGTTTAGTTACGTCCTGATCACGACAGTACCATCCATTTAACACCACACGTGTAGTAAGACACATGGTTTAGTTACGTCCTGATCACGACAGTTCCATCCAGTTAACTCCATACGTGCAGTAAGACACATGGTTTAGTTACGTCCTGATCATAACAGTACCATCCAGTTAACTCAATACGTGTAGTAAGACACATGGTTTGGTTACGTCCTGATCACGACAGTTCCATCCAGTTAACTCCATACGTGAAGTAAGACACATGGTTTAGTTACGTCCTGATCACGACAGTACCATCGAGTTAACTCCATACGTGTAGTAAGACACATGGTGTAGTTACCTCCTGATCACAACAGTACCATCCAGTTAACTCCATACGTGTAGTAAGACACATGGTTTAGTTACGTCCTGATCACGGCAGTACCATCCAGTTAACTCCATACGTGTAGTAAGACACATGGTTTAGTTACGTCCTGATCACGACAGTACCATCCAGTTAACTCCATACGTGTAGTAAGACACATGGTTTAGTTACGTCCTGATCACGATAGTACCATTCAGTTAACTCCATACGAGTAGTAAGACACATGGTTTAGTTACGTCCTGATCACGATAGTACCATCCAGTTAACTCAATACGTGTAGTAAGACACATGGTTTAGTTACGTCCTGATCACGGCAGTACCATCCAGTTAACTCCATACGTGTAGTAAGACACATGGTTTAGTTACGTCCTGATCACAACAGTACCATCCAGTTAACTCCATACGTGTAGTAAGACACATGGTGTAGTTACGTCCTGATCACAACAGTACCATCCAGTTAACTCCATACTTGAAGTAAGACACATGGTTTAGTTACGTCCTGATCACATCAGTACCATCCAGTTAACTCCATACGTGTAGTAAGACACATGGTTTAGTTACGTCCTGATCACGACAGTACCATCCAGTTAACTCAATACGTGTAGTAAGACACATGGTTTAGTTACGTCCTGATCACGACAGTACCATCCAGTTAACTCCATACGTGTAGTAAGACACATGGTTTAGTTACGTCCTGATCACGACAGTACCATCCAGTTAACTCCATACGTGTAGTAAGACACATGGTGTAGTTACCTCCTGATCACAACAGTACCATCCAGTTAACTCCATACGTGTAGTAAGACACATGGTTTAGCTACGTCCTGATCACAACATTACCATCCAGTTAACTCCATACGTGTAGTAAGACACATGGTTTAGTTACGTCCTGATCACGGCAGTACCATCCATTTAACTCCATATGTATAGTAAGACACATGGTTTAGTTACGTCCTGATCATAACAGTACCATCCAGTTAACTCCATACGTGTAGTAAGACACATGGTTTAGTTACGTCCTGATCACGACAGTTCCATCCAGTTAACTCCATACATGTAGTAAGACACATGGTTTAGTTACGTCCTGATCACGATAGTACCATCCAGTTAACTCAATACGTGTAGTAAGACACATGGTTTAGTTACGTCCTGATCACGGCAGTACCATCCAGTTAACTCCATACGTGTAGTAAGACACATGGTTTAGTTACGTCCTGATCACGACAGTACCATCCAGTTAACTCCATACGTGTAGTAAGACACATGGTGTAGTTACGTCCTGATCACAACAGTACCATCCAGTTAACTCCATACGTGAAGTAAGACACATGGTTTAGTTACGTCCTGATCACGACAGCACCATCGAGTTAACTCCATACGTGAAGTAAGACACATGGTGTAGTTACGTCCTGATCACAACAGTACCATCCAGTTAACTCCATACGTGTAGTAAGACACATGGTTTAGTTACGTCCTGATCACGATAGTACCATCCAGTTAACTCCATACGTGTAGTAAGACACATGGTGTAGTTACGTCCTGATCACAACAGTACCATCCAGTTAACTCCATACGTGTAGTAAGACACATGGTGTAGTTACGTCCTGATCACAACAGTACCATCCAGTTAACTCCATACGTGTAGTAAGACACATGGTTTAGTTACGTCCTGATCACGACAGTACCATCCAGTTAACTCCATACGTGTAGTAAGACACATGGTGTAGTTACCTCCTGATCACAACAGTATCATCCAGTTAACTCCATACGTGTAGTAAGACACATGGTTTAGTTACGTCCTGATCACAACAGTACCATCCAGTTAACTCCATACGTGTAGTAAGACACATGGTTTAGTTACGTCCTGATCACGACAGTACCATCCAGTTAACTCCATACGTGTAGTAAGACACATGGTTTAGTTACGTCCTGATCACGGCAGTACCATCCATTTAACTCCATACGTGTAGTAAGACACATGGTTTAGTTACGTCCTGATCACGACAGTTCCATCCAGTTAACTCCATACGTGCAGTAAGACACATGGTTTAGTTACGTCCTGATCACGACAGTACCATCCAGTTAACTCAATACGTGTAGTAAGTCACATGGTTTAGTTACGTCCTGATCACGACAGTACCATCCAGTTAACTCCATACGTGTAGTAAGACACATGGTTTAGTTACGTCCTGATCACGACAGTACCATCCAGTTAACTCCATACGTGTAGTAAGACACATGGTTTAGTTACGTCCTGACCACGACAGTATCATCCAGTTAACTCCATACGTGTAGTAAGACACATGGTGTAGTTACCTCCTGATCACAACAGTACCATCCAGTTAACTCAATACGTGTAGTAAGACACATGGTTTAGTTACGTCCTGATCATGGCAGTACCATCCATTTAACTCCATACGTGTAGTAAGACACATGGTTTAGTTACGTCCTGATCATAACAGTACCATCCAGTTAACTCCATACGTGTAGTAAGACACATGGTTTGGTTACGTCCTGATCACGACAGTTCCATCCAGTTAACTCCATACGTGAAGTAAGACACATGGTTTAGTTACGTCCTGATCACGACAGTACCATCGAGTTAACTCCATACGTGTAGTAAGACACATGGTGTAGTTACCTCCTGATCACAACAGTACCATCCAGTTAACTCCATACGTGTAGTAAGACACATGGTTTAATTACGTCCTGATAACGGCAGTACCATCCAGTTAACTCCATACGTGTAGTAAGACACATGGTTTAGTTACGTCCTGATCACGACAGTACCATCCAGTTAACTCCATACGTGTAGTAAGACACATGGTTTAGTTACGTCCTGATCACGATAGTACCATTCAGTTAACTCCATACGAGTAGTAAGACACATGGTTTAGTTACGTCCTGATCACGATAGTACCATCCAGTTAACTCAATACGTGTAGTAAGACACATGGTTTAGTTACGTCCTGATCACGGCAGTACCATCCAGTTAACTCCATACGTGTAGTAAGACACATGGTTTAGTTACGTCCTGATCACAACAGTACCATCCAGTTAACTCCATACGTGTAGTAAGACACATGGTGTAGTTACGTCCTGATCACAACAGTACCATCCAGTTAACTCCATACTTGAAGTAAGACACATGGTTTAGTTACGTCCTGATCACGACAGTACCATCCAGTTAACTCCATACGTGTAGTAAGACACATGGTTTAGTTACGTCCTGATCACGACAGTACCATCCAGTTAACTCAATACGTGTAGTAAGACACATGGTTTAGTTACGTCCTGATCACGACAGTACCATCCAGTTAACTCCATACGTGTAGTAAGACACATGGTTTAGTTACGTCCTGATCACGATAGTACCATCCAGTTAACTCCATACGTGTAGTAAGACACATGGTGTAGTTACCTCCTGATCACAACAGTACCATCCAGTTAACTCCATACGTGTAGTAAGACACATGGTTTAGCTACGTCCTGATCACAACATTACCATCCAGTTAACTCCATACGTGTAGTAAGACACATGGTTTAGTTACGTCCTGATCACGGCAGTACCATCCATTTAACTCCATATGTGTAGTAAGACACATGGTTTAGTTACGTCCTGATCATAACAGTACCATCCAGTTAACTCCATACGTGTAGTAAGACACATGGTTTAGTTACGTCCTGATCACGACAGTTCCATCCAGTTAACTCCATACATGTAGTAAGACACATGGTTTAGTTACGTCCTGATCACGATAGTACCATCCAGTTAACTCAATACGTGTAGTAAGACACATGGTTTAGTTACGTCCTGATCACGGCAGTACCATCCAGTTAACTCCATACGTGTAGTAAGACACATGGTTTAGTTACGTCCTGATCACGACAGTACCATCCAGTTAACTCCATACGTGTAGTAAGACACATGGTGTAGTTACGTCCTGATCACGACAGCACCATCGAGTTAACTCCATACGTGAAGTAAGACACATGGTGTAGTTACGTCCTGATCACAACAGTACCATCCAGTTAACTCCATACGTGTAGTAAGACACATGGTTTAGTTACGTCCTGATCACGGCAGTACCATCCAGTTAACTCCATACGTGTAGTAAGACACATGGTTTAGTTACGTCCTGATCACGACAGTACCATCCAGTTAACTCCATACGTGTAGTAAGACACATGGTTTAGTTACGTCCTGATCACGACAGTACCATCCAGTTAACTCCATACGTGTAGTAAGACACATGATTTAGTTACGTCCTGATCACGACAGTACCATCCAGTTAACTCAATACGTGTAGTAAGTCACATGGTTTAGTTACGTCCTGATCACGACAGTACCATCCAGTTAACTCCATACGTGTAGTAAGACACATGGTTTAGTTACGTCCTGATCACGGCAGTACCATCCAGTTAACTCCATACGTGTAGTAAGACACATGGTTTAGTTACGTCCTGATCACGACAGTACCATCCAGTTAACTCCATACGTGTAGTAAGACACATGGTTTAGTTACGTCCTGATCACGATAGTACCATTCAGTTAACTCCATACGAGTAGTAAGACACATGGTTTAGTTACGTCCTGATCACGATAGTACCATCCAGTTAACTCAATACGTGTAGTAAGACACATGGTTTAGTTACGTCCTGATCACGGCAGTACCATCCAGTTAACTCCATACGTGTAGTAAGACACATGGTTTAGTTACGTCCTGATCACAACAGTACCATCCAGTTAACTCCATACGTGTAGTAAGACACATGGTGTAGTTACGTCCTGATCACAACAGTACCATCCAGTTAACTCCATACTTGAAGTAAGACACATGGTTTAGTTACGTCCTGATCACGACAGTACCATCCAGTTAACTCCATACGTGTAGTAAGACACATGGTTTAGTTACGTCCTGATCACGACAGTACCATCCAGTTAACTCAATACGTGTAGTAAGACACATGGTTTAGTTACGTCCTGATCACGACAGTACCATCCAGTTAACTCCATACGTGTAGTAAGACACATGGTTTAGTTACGTCCTGATCACGACAGTACCATCCAGTTAACTCCATACGTGTAGTAAGACACATGGTGTAGTTACCTCCTGATCACAACAGTACCATCCAGTTAACTCCATACGTGTAGTAAGACACATGGTTTAGCTACGTCCTGATCACAACATTACCATCCAGTTAACTCCATACGTGTAGTAAGACACATGGTTTAGTTACGTCCTGATCACGGCAGTACCATCCATTTAACTCCATATGTATAGTAAGACACATGGTTTAGTTACGTCCTGATCATAACAGTACCATCCAGTTAACTCCATACGTGTAGTAAGACACATGGTTTAGTTACGTCCTGATCACGACAGTTCCATCCAGTTAACTCCATACATGTAGTAAGACACATGGTTTAGTAACGTCCTGATCACGATAGTACCATCCAGTTAACTCAATACGTGTAGTAAGACACATGGTTTAGTTACGTCCTGATCACGGCAGTACCATCCAGTTAACTCCATACGTGTAGTAAGACACATGGTTTAGTTACGTCCTGATCACGACAGTACCATCCAGTTAACTCCATACGTGTAGTAAGACACATGGTGTAGTTACGTCCTGATCACAACAGTACCATCCAGTTAACTCCATACGTGAAGTAAGACACATGGTTTAGTTACGTCCTGATCACGACAGCACCATCGAGTTAACTCCATACGTGAAGTAAGACACATGGTGTAGTTACGTCCTGATCACAACAGTACCATCCAGTTAACTCCATACGTGTAGTAAGACACATGGTTTAGTTACGTCCTGATCACGATAGTACCATCCAGTTAACTCCATACGTGTAGTAAGACACATGGTGTAGTTACGTCCTGATCACAACAGTACCATCCAGTTAACTCCATACGTGTAGTAAGACACATGGTGTAGTTACGTCCTGATCACAACAGTACCATCCAGTTAACTCCATACGTGTAGTAAGACACATGGTTTAGTTACGTCCTGATCACGACAGTACCATCCAGTTAACTCCATACGTGTAGTAAGACACATGGTGTAGTTACCTCCTGATCACAACAGTACCATCCAGTTAACTCCATACGTGTAGTAAGACACATGGTTTAGTTACGTCCTGATCACAACAGTACCATCCAGTTAACTCCATACGTGTAGTAAGACACATGGTTTAGTTACGTCCTGATCACGACAGTACCATCCAGTTAACTCCATACGTGTAGTAAGACACATGGTTTAGTTACGTCCTGATCACGGCAGTACCATCCATTTAACTCCACACGTGTAGTAAGACACATGGTTTAGTTACGTCCTGATCACGACAGTTCCATCCAGTTAACTCCATACGTGCAGTAAGACACATGGTTTAGTTACGTCCTGATCATAACAGTACCATCCAGTTAACTCCATACGTGTAGTAAGACACATGGTTTGGTTACGTCCTGATCACGACAGTTCCATCCAGTTAACTCCATACGTGAAGTAAGACACATGGTTTAGTTACGTCCTGATCACGACAGTACCATCGAGTTAACTCCATACGTGTAGTAAGACACATGGTGTAGTTACCTCCTGATCACAACAGTACCATCCAGTTAACTCCATACGTGTAGTAAGACACATGGTTTAGTTACGTCCTGATCACGGCAGTACCATCCAGTTAACTCCATACGTGTAGTAAGACACATGGTTTAGTTACGTCCTGATCACGACAGTACCATCCAGTTAACTCCATACGTGTAGTAAGACACATGGTTTAGTTACGTCCTGATCACGATAGTACCATTCAGTTAACTCCATACGAGTAGTAAGACACATGGTTTAGTTACGTCCTGATCACGACAGTACCATCCAGTTAACTCCATACGTGTAGTAAGACACATGGTTTAGTTACGTCCTGATCACGACAGTACCATCCAGTTAACTCCATACGTGTAGTAAGACACATGGTTTAGTTACGTCCTGATCACGACAGTACCATCCAGTTAACTCCATACGTGTAGTAAGACACATGGTGTAGTTACCTCCTGATCACAACAGTACCATCCAGTTAACTCCATACGTGTAGTAAGACACATGGTTTAGCTACGTCCTGATCACAACATTACCATCCAGTTAACTCCATACGTGTAGTAAGACACATGGTTTAGTTACGTCCTGATCACGGCAGTACCATCCATTTAACTCCATATGTGTAGTAAGACACATGGTTTAGTTACGTCCTGATCATAACAGTACCATCCAGTTAACTCCATACGTGTAGTAAGACACATGGTTTAGTTACGTCCTGATCACGACAGTTCCATCCAGTTAACTCCATACATGTAGTAAGACACATGGTTTAGTTACGTCCTGATCACGATAGTACCATCCAGTTAACTCAATACGTGTAGTAAGACACATGGTTTAGTTACGTCCTGATCACGGCAGTACCATCCAGTTAACTCCATACGTGTAGTAAGACACATGGTTTAGTTACGTCCTGATCACGACAGTACCATCCAGTTAACTCCATACGTGTAGTAAGACACATGGTGTAGTTACGTCCTGATCACAACAGTACCATCCAGTTAACTCCATACGTGAAGTAAGACACATGGTTTAGTTACGTCCTGATCACGACAGCACCATCGAGTTAACTCCATACGTGAAGTAAGACACATGGTGTAGTTACGTCCTGATCACAACAGTACCATCCAGTTAACTCCATACGTGTAGTAAGACACATGGTTTAGTTACGTCCTGATCACGGCAGTACCATCCAGTTAACTCCATACGTGTAGTAAGACACATGGTTTAGTTACGTCCTGATCACAACAGTACCATCCAGTTAACTCCATACGTGTAGTAAGACACATGGTTTAGTTACGTCCTGATCACGACAGTACCATCCAGTTAACTCCATACGTGTAGTAAGACACATGGTTTAGTTACGTCCTGATCACGATAGTACCATCCAGTTAACTCCATACGTGTAGTAAGACACATGGTTTAGTTACGTCCTGATCACAACAGTACCATCCAGTTAACTCCATACGTGTAGTAAGACACATGGTTTAGTTACGTCCTGATCACGGCAGTACCATCCAGTTAACTCCATACGTGTAGTAAGACACATGGTTTAGTTACGTCCTGATCACAACAGTACCATCCAGTTAACTCCATACGTGTAGTAAGACACATGGTGTAGTTACGTCCTGATCACAACAGTACCATCCAGTTAACTCCATACTTGAAGTAAGACACATGGTTTAGTTACGTCCTGATCACGACAGTACCATCCAGTTAACTCCATACGTGTAGTAAGACACATGGTTTAGTTACGTCCTGATCACGACAGTACCATCCAGTTAACTCAATACGTGTAGTAAGACACATGGTTTAGTTACGTCCTGATCACGATAGTACCATCCAGTTAACTCCATACGTGGAGTAAGACACATGGTTTAGTTACGTCCTGATCACGACAGTACCATCCAGTTAACTCCATACGTGTAGTAAGACACATGGTGTAGTTACCTCCTGATCACAACAGTACCATCCAGTTAACTCCATACGTGTAGTAAGACACATGGTTTAGCTACGTCCTGATCACAACATTACCATCCAGTTAACTCCATACGTGTAGTAAGACACATGGTTTAGTTACGTCCTGATCACGGCAGTACCATCCATTTAACTCCATATGTATAGTAAGACACATGGTTTAGTTACGTCCTGATCATAACAGTACCATCCAGTTAACTCCATACGTGTAGTAAGACACATGGTTTAGTTACGTCCTGATCACGACAGTTCCATCCAGTTAACTCCATACATGTAGTAAGACACATGGTTTAGTTACGTCCTGATCACGATAGTACCATCCAGTTAACTCAATACGTGTAGTAAGACACATGGTTTAGTTACGTCCTGATCACGGCAGTACCATCCAGTTAACTCCATACGTGTAGTAAGACACATGGTTTAGTTACGTCCTGATCACGACAGTACCATCCAGTTAACTCCATACGTGTAGTAAGACACATGGTGTAGTTACGTCCTGATCACAACAGTACCATCCAGTTAACTCCATACGTGAAGTAAGACACATGGTTTAGTTACGTCCTGATCACGACAGCACCATCGAGTTAACTCCATACGTGAAGTAAGACACATGGTGTAGTTACGTCCTGATCACAACAGTACCATCCAGTTAACTCCATACGTGTAGTAAGACACATGGTTTAGTTACGTCCTGATCACGATAGTACCATCCAGTTAACTCCATACGTGTAGTAAGACACATGGTGTAGTTACGTCCTGATCACAACAGTACCATCCAGTTAACTCCATACGTGTAGTAAGACACATGGTGTAGTTACGTCCTGATCACAACAGTACCATCCAGTTAACTCCATACGTGTAGTAAGACACATGGTTTAGTTACGTCCTGATCACGACAGTACCATCCAGTTAACTCCATACGTGTAGTAAGACACATGGTGTAGTTACCTCCTGATCACAACAGTATCATCCAGTTAACTCCATACGTGTAGTAAGACACATGGTTTAGTTACGTCCTGATCACAACAGTACCATCCAGTTAACTCCATACGTGTAGTAAGACACATGGTTTAGTTACGTCCTGATCACGACAGTACCATCCAGTTAACTCCATACGTGTAGTAAGACACATGGTTTAGTTACGTCCTGATCACGGCAGTACCATCCATTTAACTCCATACGTGTAGTAAGACACATGGTTTAGTTACGTCCTGATCACGACAGTTCCATCCAGTTAACTCCATACGTGCAGTAAGACACATGGTTTAGTTACGTCCTGATCACGACAGTACCATCCAGTTAACTCAATACGTGTAGTAAGTCACATGGTTTAGTTACGTCCTGATCACGACAGTACCATCCAGTTAACTCCATACGTGTAGTAAGACACATGGTTTAGTTACGTCCTGATCACGACAGTACCATCCAGTTAACTCCATACGTGTAGTAAGACACATGGTTTAGTTACGTCCTGACCACGACAGTATCATCCAGTTAACTCCATACGTGTAGTAAGACACATGGTGTAGTTACCTCCTGATCACAACAGTACCATCCAGTTAACTCCATACGTGTAGTAAGACACATGGTTTAGTTACGTCCTGATCATGGCAGTACCATCCATTTAACTCCATACGTGTAGTAAGACACATGGTTTAGTTACGTCCTGATCATAACAGTACCATCCAGTTAACTCCATACGTGTAGTAAGAAACATGGTTTGGTTACGTCCTGATCACGACAGTTCCATCCAGTTAACTCCATACGTGAAGTAAGACACATGGTTTAGTTACGTCCTGATCACGACAGTACCATCGAGTTAACTCCATACGTGTAGTAAGACACATGGTGTAGTTACCTCCTGATCACAACAGTACCATCCAGTTAACTCCATACGTGTAGTAAGACACATGGTTTAATTACGTCCTGATCACGGCAGTACCATCCAGTTAACTCCATACGTGTAGTAAGACACATGGTTTAGTTACGTCCTGATCACGACAGTACCATCCAGTTAACTCCATACGTGTAGTAAGACACATGGTTTAGTTACGTCCTGATCACGATAGTACCATTCAGTTAACTCCATACGAGTAGTAAGACACATGGTTTAGTTACGTCCTGATCACGATAGTACCATCCAGTTAACTCAATACGTGTAGTAAGACACATGGTTTAGTTACGTCCTGATCACGGCAGTACCATCCAGTTAACTCCATACGTGTAGTAAGACACATGGTTTAGTTACGTCCTGATCACAACAGTACCATCCAGTTAACTCCATACGTGTAGTAAGACACATGGTGTAGTTACGTCCTGATCACAACAGTACCATCCAGTTAACTCCATACTTGAAGTAAGACACATGGTTTAGTTACGTCCTGATCACGACAGTACCATCCAGTTAACTCCATACGTGTAGTAAGACACATGGTTTAGTTACGTCCTGATCACGACAGTACCATCCAGTTAACTCAATACGTGTAGTAAGACACATGGTTTAGTTACGTCCTGATCACGACAGTACCATCCAGTTAACTCCATACGTGTAGTAAGACACATGGTTTAGTTACGTCCTGATCACGACAGTACCATCCAGTTAACTCCATACGTGTAGTAAGACACATGGTGTAGTTACCTCCTGATCACAACAGTACCATCCAGTTAACTCCATACGTGTAGTAAGACACATGGTTTAGCTACGTCCTGATCACAACATTACCATCCAGTTAACTCCATACGTGTAGTAAGACACATGGTTTAGTTACGTCCTGATCACGGCAGTACCATCCATTTAACTCCATATGTGTAGTAAGACACATGGTTTAGTTACGTCCTGATCATAACAGTACCATCCAGTTAACTCCATACGTGTAGTAAGACACATGGTTTAGTTACGTCCTGATCACGACAGTTCCATCCAGTTAACTCCATACATGTAGTAAGACACATGGTTTAGTTACGTCCTGATCACGATAGTACCATCCAGTTAACTCAATACGTGTAGTAAGACACATGGTTTAGTTACGTCCTGATCACGGCAGTACCATCCAGTTAACTCCATACGTGTAGTAAGACACATGGTTTAGTTACGTCCTGATCACGACAGTACCATCCAGTTAACTCCATACGTGTAGTAAGACACATGGTGTAGTTACGTCCTGATCACGACAGCACCATCGAGTTAACTCCATACGTGAAGTAAGACACATGGTGTAGTTACGTCCTGATCACAACAGTACCATCCAGTTAACTCCATACGTGTAGTAAGACACATGGTTTAGTTACGTCCTGATCACGGCAGTACCATCCAGTTAACTCCATACGTGTAGTAAGACACATGGTTTAGTTACGTCCTGATCATAACAGTACCATCCAGTTAACTCCATACGTGTAGTAAGACACATGGTTTAGTTACGTCCTGATCACGACAGTACCATCCAGTTAACTCCATACGTGTAGTAAGACACATGGTTTAGTTACGTCCTGATCACGACAGTACCATCCAGTTAACTCAATACGTGTAGTAAGTCACATGGTTTAGTTACGTCCTGATCACGACAGTACCATCCAGTTAACTCCATACGTGTAGTAAGACACATGGTTTAGTTACGTCCTGATCACGACAGTACCATCCAGTTAACTCCATACGTGTAGTAAGACACATGGTTTAGTTACGTCCTGACCACGACAGTATCATCCAGTTAACTCCATACGTGTAGTAAGACACATGGTGTAGTTACCTCCTGATCACAACAGTACCATCCAGTTAACTCCATACGTGTAGTAAGACATATGGTTTAGCTACGTCCTGATCACAACAGTACCATCCAGTTAACTCCATACGTGTAGTAAGACACATGGTTTAGTTACGTCCTGATCATGGCAGTACCATCCATTTAACTCCATACGTGTAGTAAGACACATGGTTTAGTTACGTCCTGATCATAACAGTACCATCCAGTTAACTCCATACGTGTAGTAAGACACATGGTTTGGTTACGTCCTGATCACGACAGTTCCATCCAGTTAACTCCATACGTGAAGTAAGACACATGGTTTAGTTACGTCCTGATCACGACAGTACCATCGAGTTAACTCCATACGTGTAGTAAGACACATGGTGTAGTTACCTCCTGATCACAACAGTACCATCCAGTTAACTCCATACGTGTAGTAAGACACATGGTTTAGTTACGTCCTGATCACGGCAGTACCATCCAGTTAACTCCATACGTGTAGTAAGACACATGGTTTAGTTACGTCCTGATCACGACAGTACCATCCAGTTAACTCCATACGTGTAGTAAGACACATGGTTTAGTTACGTCCTGATCACGATAGTACCATTCAGTTAACTCCATACGAGTAGTAAGACACATGGTTTAGTTACGTCCTGATCACGATAGTACCATCCAGTTAACTCAATACGTGTAGTAAGACACATGGTTTAGTTACGTCCTGATCACGGCAGTACCATCCAGTTAACTCCATACGTGTAGTAAGACACATGGTTTAGTTACGTCCTGATCACAACAGTACCATCCAGTTAACTCCATACGTGTAGTAAGACACATGGTGTAGTTACGTCCTGATCACAACAGTACCATCCAGTTAACTCCATACTTGAAGTAAGACACATGGTTTAGTTACGTCCTGATCACGACAGTACCATCCAGTTAACTCCATACCTGTAGTAAGACACATGGTTTAGTTACGTCCTGATCATGACAGTACCATCCAGTTAACTCAATACGTGTAGTAAGACACATGGTTTAGTTACGTCCTGATCACGACAGTACCATCCAGTTAACTCCATACGTGTAGTAAGACACATGGTTTAGTTACGTCCTGATCACGACAGTACCATCCAGTTAACTCCATACGTGTAGTAAGACACATGGTGTAGTTACCTCCTGATCACAACAGTACCATCCAGTTAACTCCATACGTGTAGTAAGACACATGGTTTAGCTACGTCCTGATCACAACATTACCATCCAGTTAACTCCATACGTGTAGTAAGACACATGGTTTAGTTACGTCCTGATCACGGCAGTACCATCCATTTAACTCCATATGTGTAGTAAGACACATGGTTTAGTTACGTCCTGATCATAACAGTACCATCCAGTTAACTCCATACGTGTAGTAAGACACATGGTTTAGTTACGTCCTGATCACGACAGTTCCATCCAGTTAACTCCATACATGTAGTAAGACACATGGTTTAGTTACGTCCTGATCACGGCAGTACCATCCAGTTAACTCCATACGTGTAGTAAGACACATGGTTTAGTTACGTCCTGATCACGACAGTACCATCCAGTTAACTCCATACGTGTAGTAAGACACATGGTGTAGTTACGTCCTGATCACAACAGTACCATCCAGTTAACTCCATACGTGAAGTAAGACACATGGTTTAGTTACGTCCTGATCACGACAGCACCATCGAGTTAACTCCATACGTGAAGTAAGACACATGGTGTAGTTACGTCCTGATCACAACAGTACCATCCAGTTAACTCCATACGTGTAGTAAGACACATGGTTTAGTTACGTCCTGATCACGGCAGTACCATCCAGTTAACTCCATACGTGTAGTAAGACACATGGTTTAGTTACGTCCTGATCACGACAGTACCATCCAGTTAACTCCATACGTGTAGTAAGACACATGGTTTAGTTACGTCCTGATCACGACAGTACCATCCAGTTAACTCCATACGTGTAGTAAGACACATGGTTTAGTTACGTCCTGATCACGATAGTACCATCCAGTTAACTCCATACGTGTAGTAAGACACATGGTTTAGTTACGTCCTGATCACAACAGTACCATCCAGTTAACTCCATACGTGTAGTAAGACACATGGTGTAGTTACGTCCTGATCACAACAGTACCATCCAGTTAACTCCATACGTGAAGTCAGACACATGGTTTAGTTACGTCCTGATCACGACAGTACCATCGAGTTAACTCCATACGAGTAGTAAGACACATGGTGTAGTTACGTCCTGATCAGGGCAGTACCATCCAGTTAACTCCATACGTGTAGTAAGACACATGGTGTAGTTACCTCCTGATCACAACAGAACCATCCAGTTAACTCCATACGTGTAGTAAGACACATGGTTTAGTTACGTCCTGATCACAACAGTACCATCCAGTTAACTCCATACGTGTAGTAAGACACATGGTGTAGTTACGTCCTGATCACGACAGTACCATCCAGTTAACTCAATACGTGTAGTAAGACACATGGTTTAGTTACGTCCTGATCACGACAGTACCATCCAGTTAACTCCATACGTGTAGTAAGACACATGGTTTAGTTACGTCCTGATCACGACAGTACCATCCAGTTAACTCCATACGTGTAGTAAGACACATGGTTTAGCTACGTCCTGATCACAACATTACCATCCAGTTAACTCCATACGTGTAGTAAGACACATGGTTTAGTTACGTCCTGATCACGGCAGTACCATCCATTTAACTCCATACGTGTAGTAAGACACATGGTTTAGTTACGTCCTGATCATAACAGTACCATCCAGTTAACTCCATACGTGTAGTAAGACACATGGTTTAGTTACGTCCTGATCACGACAGTTCCATCCAGTTAACTCCATACATGTAGTAAGACACATGGTTTAGTTACGTCCTGATCACGATAGTACCATCCAGTTAACTCAATACGTGTAGTAAGACACATGGTTTAGTTACGTCCTGATCTCGGCAGTACCATCCAGTTAACTCCATACGTGTAGTAAGACACATGGTTTAGTTACGTCCTGATCACGACAGTACCATCCAGTTAACTCCATACGTGTAGTAAGACACATGGTGTAGTTACGTCCTGATCACAACAGTACCATCCAGTTAACTCCATACGGGAAGTAAGACACATGGTTTAGTTACGTCCTGATCACGACAGTACCATCGAGTTAACTCCATACGTAAAGTAAGACACATGGTGTAGTTACGTCCTGATCACAACAGTACCATCCAGTTAACTCCATACGTGTAGTAAGACACATGGTTTAGTTACGTCCTGATCACGGCAGTACCATCCAGTTAACTCCAAACGTGTAGTAAGACACATGGTTTAGTTACGTCCTGATCACGACAGTACCATCCAGTTAACTCCATACGTGTAGTAAGACACATGGTTTAGTTACGTCCTGATCACGACAGTACCATCCAGTTAACTCCATACGTGTAGTAAGACACATGGTTTAGTTACGTCCTGATCACGACAGTACCATCCAGTTAACTCCATACGTGTAGTAAGACACATGGTGTAGTTACGTCCTGATCACAACAGTACCATCCAGTTAACTCCATACGTGTAGTAAGACACATGGTGTAGTTACGTCCTGATCACAACAGTACCATCCAGTTAACTCCATACGTGAAGTCAGACACATGGTTTAGTTACGTCCTGATCACGGCAGTACCATCCAGTTAACTCCAAACGTGTAGTAAGACACATGGTTTAGTTACGTCCTGATCACGACAGTACCATCCAGTTAACTCCATACGTGTAGTAAGACACATGGTTTAGTTACGTCCTGATCACGACAGTACCATCCAGTTAACTCCATACGTGTAGTAAGACACATGGTTTAGTTACGTCCTGATCATAACAGTACCATCCAGTTAACTCCATACGTGTAGTAAGACACATGGTTTAGCTACGTCCTGATCACAACATTACCATCCAGTTAACTCCATACGTGTAGTAAGACACATGGTTTAGTTACGTCCTGATCACGGCAGTACCATCCATTTAACTCCATATGTGTAGTAAGACACATGGTTTAGTTACGTCCTGATCATAACAGTACCATCCAGTTAACTCCATACGTGTAGTAAGACACATGGTTTAGTTACGTCCTGATCACGACAGTTCCATCCAGTTAACTCCATACATGTAGTAAGACACATGGTTTAGTTACGTCCTGATCACGATAGTACCATCCAGTTAACTCAATACGTGTAGTAAGACACATGGTTTAGTTACGTCCTGATCACGGCAGTACCATCCAGTTAACTCCATACGTGTAGTAAGACACATGGTTTAGTTACATCCTGATCACGACAGTACCATCCAGTTAACTCCATACGTGTAGTAAGACACATGGTGTAGTTACGTCCTGATCACAACAGTACCATCCAGTTAACTCCATACGTGAAGTAAGACACATGGTTTAGTTACGTCCTGATCACGACAGCACCATCGAGTTAACTCCATACGTGAAGTAAGACACATGGTGTAGTTACGTCCTGATCACAACAGTACCATCCAGTTAACTCCATACGTGTAGTAAGACACATGGTTTAGTTACGTCCTGATCACGGCAGTACCATCCAGTTAACTCCATACGTGTAGTAAGACACATGGTTTAGTTACGTCCTGATCACGACAGTACCATCCAGTTAACTCCATACGTGTAGTAAGACACATGGTTTAGTTACGTCCTGATCACGACAGTACCATCCAGTTAACTCCATACGTGTAGTAAGACACATGGTTTAGTTACGTCCTGATCACGACAGTACCATCCAGTTAACTCAATACGTGTAGTAAGTCACATGGTTTAGTTACGTCCTGATCACGACAGTACCATCCAGTTAACTCCATACGTGTAGTAAGACACATGGTTTAGTTACGTCCTGATCACGACAGTACCATCCAGTTAACTCCATACGTGTAGTAAGACACATGGTTTAGTTACGTCCTGATCACGACAGTACCATCCAGTTAACTCCATACGTGTAGTAAGACACATGGTGTAGTTACCTCCTGATCACAACAGTACCATCCAGTTAACTCCATACGTGTAGTAAGACACATGGTTTAGCTACGTCCTGATCACAACATTACCATCCAGTTAACTCCATACGTGTAGTAAGACACATGGTTTAGTTACGTCCTGATCACGGCAGTACCATCCATTTAACTCCATATGTGTAGTAAGACACATGGTTTAGTTACGTCCTGATCATAACAGTACCATCCAGTTAACTCCATACGTGTAGTAAGACACATGGTTTAGTTACGTCCTGATCACGACAGTTCCATCCAGTTAACTCCATACATGTAGTAAGACACATGGTTTAGTTACGTCCTGATCACGATAGTACCATCCAGTTAACTCAATACGTGTAGTAAGACACATGGTTTAGTTACGTCCTGATCACGGCAGTACCATCCAGTTAACTCCATACGTGTAGTAAGACACATGGTTTAGTTACGTCCTGATCACGACAGTACCATCCAGTTAACTCCATACGTGTAGTAAGACACATGGTGTAGTTACGTCCTGATCACAACAGTACCATCCAGTTAACTCCATACGTGAAGTAAGACACATGGTTTAGTTACGTCCTGATCACGACAGCACCATCGAGTTAACTCCATACGTGAAGTAAGAAACATGGTGTAGTTACGTCCTGATCACAACAGTACCATCCAGTTAACTCCATACGTGTAGTAAGACACATGGTTTAGTTACGTCCTGATCACGGCAGTACCATCCAGTTAACTCCATACGTGTAGTAAGACACATGGTTTAGTTACGTCCTGATCACGACAGTACCATCCAGTTAACTCCATACGTGTAGTAAGACACATGGTTTAGTTACGTCCTGATCACGACAGTACCATCCAGTTAACTCCATACGTGTAGTAAGACACATGGTTTAGTTACGTCCTGATCACGATAGTACCATCCAGTTAACTCCATACGTGTAGTAAGACACATGGTGTAGTTACGTCCTGATCACAACAGTACCATCCAGTTAACTCCATACGTGTAGTAAGACACATGGTGTAGTTACGTCCTGATCACAACAGTACCATCCAGTTAACTCCATACGTGAAGTCAGACACATGGTTTAGTTACGTCCTGATCACGACAGTACCATCGAGTTAACTCCATACGAGTAGTAAGACACATGGTGTAGTTACGTCCTGATCAGGGCAGTACCATCCAGTTAACTCCATACGTGTAGTAAGACACATGGTGTAGTTACCTCCTGATCACAACAGAACCATCCAGTTAACTCCATACGTGTAGTAAGACACATGGTTTAGTTACGTCCTGATCACAACAGTACCATCCAGTTAACTCCATACGTGTAGTAAGACACATGGTGTAGTTACGTCCTGATCACGACAGTACCATCCAGTTAACTCAATACGTGTAGTAAGACACATGGTTTAGTTACGTCCTGATCACGACAGTACCATCCAGTTAACTCCATACGTGTAGTAAGACACATGGTTTAGTTACGTCCTGATCACGACAGTACCATCCAGTTAACTCCATACGTGTAGTAAGACACATGGTTTAGCTACGTCCTGATCACAACATTACCATCCAGTTAACTCCATACGTGTAGTAAGACACATGGTTTAGTTACGTCCTGATCACGGCAGTACCATCCATTTAACTCCATACGTGTAGTAAGACACATGGTTTAGTTACGTCCTGATCATAACAGTACCATCCAGTTAACTCCATACGTGTAGTAAGACACATGGTTTAGTTACGTCCTGATCACGACAGTTCCATCCAGTTAACTCCATACATGTAGTAAGACACATGGTTTAGTTACGTCCTGATCACGATAGTACCATCCAGTTAACTCAATACGTGTAGTAAGACACATGGTTTAGTTACGTCCTGATCTCGGCAGTACCATCCAGTTAACTCCATACGTGTAGTAAGACACATGGTTTAGTTACGTCCTGATCACGACAGTACCATCCAGTTAACTCCATACGTGTAGTAAGACACATGGTGTAGTTACGTCCTGATCACAACAGTACCATCCAGTTAACTCCATACGGGAAGTAAGACACATGGTTTAGTTACGTCCTGATCACGACAGTACCATCGAGTTAACTCCATACGTAAATTAAGACACATGGTGTAGTTACGTCCTGATCACAACAGTACCATCCAGTTAACTCCATACGTGTAGTAAGACACATGGTTTAGTTACGTCCTGATCACGGCAGTACCATCCAGTTAACTCCAAACGTGTAGTAAGACACATGGTTTAGTTACGTCCTGATCACGACAGTACCATCCAGTTAACTCCATACGTGTAGTAAGACACATGGTTTAGTTACGTCCTGATCACGACAGTACCATCCAGTTAACTCCATACGTGTAGTAAGACACATGGTTTAGTTACGTCCTGATCACGACAGTACCATCCAGTTAACTCCATACGTGTAGTAAGACACATGGTGTAGTTACGTCCTGATCACAACAGTACCATCCAGTTAACTCCATACGTGTAGTAAGACACATGGTGTAGTTACGTCCTGATCACAACAGTACCATCCAGTTAACTCCATACGTGAAGTCAGACACATGGTTTAGTTACGTCCTGATCACGGCAGTACCATCCAGTTAACTCCAAACGTGTAGTAAGACACATGGTTTAGTTACGTCCTGATCACGACAGTACCATCCAGTTAACTCCATACGTGTAGTAAGACACATGGTTTAGTTACGTCCTGATCACGACAGTACCATCCAGTTAACTCCATACGTGTAGTAAGACACATGGTTTAGTTACGTCCTGATCACGATAGTACCATTCAGTTAACTCCATACGAGTAGTAAGACACATGGTTTAGTTACGTCCTGATCACGATAGTACCATCCAGTTAACTCAATACGTGTAGTAAGACACATGGTTTAGTTACGTCCTGATCACGGCAGTACCATCCAGTTAACTCCATACGTGTAGTAAGACACATGGTTTAGTTACGTCCTGATCACAACAGTACCATCCAGTTAACTCCATACGTGTAGTAAGACACATGGTGTAGTTACGTCCTGATCACAACAGTACCATCCAGTTAACTCCATACTTGAAGTAAGACACATGGTTTAGTTACGTCCTGATCACGACAGTACCATCCAGTTAACTCCATACGTGTAGTAAGACACATGGTTTAGTTACGTCCTGATCACGACAGTACCATCCAGTTAACTCAATACGTGTAGTAAGACACATGGTTTAGTTACGTCCTGATCACGACAGTACCATCCAGTTAACTCCATACGTGTAGTAAGACACATGGTTTAGTTACGTCCTGATCACGACAGTACCATCCAGTTAACTCCATACGTGTAGTAAGACACATGGTGTAGTTACCTCCTGATCACAACAGTACCATCCAGTTAACTCCATACGTGTAGTAAGACACATGGTTTAGCTACGTCCTGATCACAACATTACCATCCAGTTAACTCCATACGTGTAGTAAGACACATGGTTTAGTTTTGTCCTGATCACGGCAGTACCATCCATTTAACTCCATATGTGTAGTAAGACACATGGTTTAGTTACGTCCTGATCATAACAGTACCATCCAGTTAACTCCATACGTGTAGTAAGACACATGGTTTAGTTACGTCCTGATCACGACAGTTCCATCCAGTTAACTCCATACATGTAGTAAGACACATGGTTTAGTTACGTCCTGATCACGATAGTACCATCCAGTTAACTCAATACGTGTAGTAAGACACATGGTTTAGTTACGTCCTGATCACGGCAGTACCATCCAGTTAACTCCATACGTGTAGTAAGACACATGGTTTAGTTACATCCTGATCACGACAGTACCATCCAGTTAACTCCATACGTGTAGTAAGACACATGGTGTAGTTACGTCCTGATCACAACAGTACCATCCAGTTAACTCCATACGTGAAGTAAGACACATGGTTTAGTTACGTCCTGATCACGACAGCACCATCGAGTTAACTCCATACGTGAAGTAAGACACATGGTGTAGTTACGTCCTGATCACAACAGTACCATCCAGTTAACTCCATACGTGTAGTAAGACACATGGTTTAGTTACGTCCTGATCACGGCAGTACCATCCAGTTAACTCCATACGTGTAGTAAGACACATGGTTTAGTTACGTCCTGATCACGACAGTACCATCCAGTTAACTCCATACGTGTAGTAAGACACATGGTTTAGTTACGTCCTGATCACGACAGTACCATCCAGTTAACTCCATACGTGTAGTAAGACACATGGTTTAGTTACGTCCTGATCACGACAGTACCATCCAGTTAACTCAATACGTGTAGTAAGTCACATGGTTTAGTTACGTCCTGATCACGACAGTACCATCCAGTTAACTCCATACGTGTAGTAAGACACATGGTTTAGTTACGTCCTGATCACGACAGTACCATCCAGTTAACTCCATACGTGTAGTAAGACACATGGTTTAGTTACGTCCTGACCACGACAGTATCATCCAGTTAACTCCATACGTGTAGTAAGACACATGGTGTAGTTACCTCCTGATCACAACAGTACCATCCAGTTAACTCCATACGTGTAGTAAGACATATGGTTTAGCTACGTCCTGATCACAACAGTACCATCCAGTTAACTCCATACGTGTAGTAAGACACATGGCTTAGTTACGTCCTGATCATGGCAGTACCATCCATTTAACTCCATACGTGTAGTAAGACACATGGTTTAGTTACGTCCTGATCATAACAGTACCATCCAGTTAACTCCATACGTGTAGTAAGACACATGGTTTGGTTACGTCCTGATCACGACAGTTCCATCCAGTTAACTCCATACGTGAAGTAAGACACATGGTTTAGTTACGTCCTGATCACGACAGTACCATCGAGTTAACTCCATACGTGTAGTAAGACACATGGTGTAGTTACCTCCTGATCACAACAGTACCATCCAGTTAACTCCATACGTGTAGTAAGACACATGGTTTAGTTACGTCCTGATCACGGCAGTACCATCCAGTTAACTCCATACGTGTAGTAAGACACATGGTTTAGTTACGTCCTGATCACGACAGTACCATCCAGTTAACTCCATACGTGTAGTAAGACACATGGTTTAGTTACGTCCTGATCACGATAGTACCATTCAGTTAACTCCATACGAGTAGGAAGACACATGGTTTAGTTACGTCCTGATCACGATAGTACCATCCAGTTAACTCAATACGTGTAGTAAGACACATGGTTTAGTTACGTCCTGATCACGGCAGTACCATCCAGTTAACTCCATACGTGTAGTAAGACTCATGGTTTAGTTACGTCCTGATCACAACAGTACCATCCAGTTAACTCCATACGTGTAGTAAGACACATGGTGTAGTTACGTCCTGATCACAACAGTACCATCCAGTTAACTCCATACTTGAAGTAAGACACATGGTTTAGTTACGTCCTGATCACGACAGTACCATCCAGTTAACTCCATACCTGTAGTAAGACACATGGTTTAGTTACGTCCTGATCATGACAGTACCATCCAGTTAACTCAATACGTGTAGTAAGACACATGGTTTAGTTACGTCCTGATCACGACAGTACCATCCAGTTAACTCCATACGTGTAGTAAGACACATGGTTTAGTTACGTCCTGATCACGACAGTACCATCCAGTTAACTCCATACGTGTAGTAAGACACATGGTGTAGTTACCTCCTGATCACAACAGTACCATCCAGTTAACTCCATACGTGTAGTAAGACACATGGTTTAGCTACGTCCTGATCACAACATTACCATCCAGTTAACTCCATACGTGTAGTAAGACACATGGTTTAGTTACGTCCTGATCACGGCAGTACCATCCATTTAACTCCATATGTGTAGTAAGACACATGGTTTAGTTACGTCCTGATCATAACAGTACCATCCAGTTAACTCCATACGTGTAGTAAGACACATGGTTTAGTTACGTCCTGATCACGACAGTTCCATCCAGTTAACTCCATACATGTAGTAAGACACATGGTTTAGTTACGTCCTGATCACGATAGTACCATCCAGTTAACTCAATACGTGTAGTAAGACACATGGTTTAGTTACGTCCTGATCACGGCAGTACCATCCAGTTAACTCCATACGTGTAGTAAGACACATGGTTTAGTTACGTCCTGATCACGACAGTACCATCCAGTTAACTCCATACGTGTAGTAAGACACATGGTGTAGTTACGTCCTGATCACAACAGTACCATCCAGTTAACTCCATACGTGAAGTAAGACACATGGTTTAGTTACGTCCTGATCACGACAGCACCATCGAGTTAACTCCATACGTGAAGTAAGACACATGGTGTAGTTACGTCCTGATCACAACAGTACCATCCAGTTAACTCCATACGTGTAGTAAGACACATGGTTTAGTTACGTCCTGATCACGGCAGTACCATCCAGTTAACTCCATACGTGTAGTAAGACACATGGTTTAGTTACGTCCTGATCACGACAGTACCATCCAGTTAACTCCATACGTGTAGTAAGACACATGGTTTAGTTACGTCCTGATCACGACAGTACCATCCAGTTAACTCCATACGTGTAGTAAGACACATGGTTTAGTTACGTCCTGATCACGATAGTACCATCCAGTTAACTCCATACGTGTAGTAAGACACATGGTGTAGTTACGTCCTGATCACAACAGTACCATCCAGTTAACTCCATACGTGTAGTAAGACACATGGTTTAGTTACGTCCTGATCATAACAGTACCATCCAGTTAACTCCATACGTGTAGTAAGACACATGGTTTGGTTACGTCCTGATCACGACAGTTCCATCCAGTTAACTCCATACGTGAAGTAAGACACATGGTTTAGTTACGTCCTGATCACGACAGTACCATCGAGTTAACTCCATACGTGTAGTAAGACACATGGTGTAGTTACCTCCTGATCACAACAGTACCATCCAGTTAACTCCATACGTGTAGTAAGACACATGGTTTAGTTACGTCCTGATCACGGCAGTACCATCCAGTTAACTCCATACGTGTAGTAAGACACATGGTTTAGTTACGTCCTGATCACGACAGTACCATCCAGTTAACTCCATACGTGTAGTAAGACACATGGTTTAGTTACGTCCTGATCACGATAGTACCATTCAGTTAACTCCATACGAGTAGGAAGACACATGGTTTAGTTACGTCCTGATCACGATAGTACCATCCAGTTAACTCAATACGTGTAGTAAGACACATGGTTTAGTTACGTCCTGATCACGGCAGTACCATCCAGTTAACTCCATACGTGTAGTAAGACTCATGGTTTAGTTACGTCCTGATCACGGCAGTACCATCCATTTAACTCCATATGTGTAGTAAGACACATGGTTTAGTTACGTCCTGATCATAACAGTACCATCCAGTTAACTCCATACGTGTAGTAAGACACATGGTTTAGTTACGTCCTGATCACGACAGTTCCATCCAGTTAACTCCATACATGTAGTAAGACACATGGTTTAGTTACGTCCTGATCACGATAGTACCATCCAGTTAACTCAATACGTGTAGTAAGACACATGGTTTAGTTACGTCCTGATCACGGCAGTACCATCCAGTTAACTCCATACGTGTAGTAAGACACATGGTTTAGTTACGTCCTGATCACGACAGTACCATCCAGTTAACTCCATACGTGTAGTAAGACACATGGTGTAGTTACGTCCTGATCACAACAGTACCATCCAGTTAACTCCATACGTGAAGTAAGACACATGGTTTAGTTACGTCCTGATCACGACAGCACCATCGAGTTAACTCCATACGTGAAGTAAGACACATGGTGTAGTTACGTCCTGATCACAACAGTACCATCCAGTTAACTCCATACGTGTAGTAAGACACATGGTTTAGTTACGTCCTGATCACGGCAGTACCATCCAGTTAACTCCATACGTGTAGTAAGACACATGGTTTAGTTACGTCCTGATCACGACAGTACCATCCAGTTAACTCCATACGTGTAGTAAGACACATGGTTTAGTTACGTCCTGATCACGACAGTACCATCCAGTTAACTCCATACGTGTAGTAAGACACATGGTTTAGTTACGTCCTGATCACGATAGTACCATCCAGTTAACTCCATACGTGTAGTAAGACACATGGTGTAGTTACGTCCTGATCACAACAGTACCATCCAGTTAACTCCATACGTGTAGTAAGACACATGGTTTAGTTACGTCCTGATCATAACAGTACCATCCAGTTAACTCCATACGTGTAGTAAGACACATGGTTTGGTTACGTCCTGATCACGACAGTTCCATCCAGTTAACTCCATACGTGAAATAAGACACATGGTTTAGTTACGTCCTGATCACGACAGTACCATCGAGTTAACTCCATACGTGTAGTAAGACACATGGTGTAGTTACCTCCTGATCACAACAGTACCATCCAGTTAACTCCATACGTGTAGTAAGACACATGGTTTAGTTACGTCCTGATCACGGCAGTACCATCCAGTTAACTCCATACGTGTAGTAAGACACATGGTTTAGTTACGTCCTGATCACGACAGTACCATCCAGTTAACTCCATACGTGTAGTAAGACACATGGTTTAGTTACGTCCTGATCACGATAGTACCATTCAGTTAACTCCATACGAGTAGGAAGACACATGGTTTAGTTACGTCCTGATCACGATAGTACCATCCAGTTAACTCAATACGTGTAGTAAGACACATGGTTTAGTTACGTCCTGATCACGGCAGTACCATCCAGTTAACTCCATACGTGTAGTAAGACTCATGGTTTAGTTACGTCCTGATCACAACAGTACCATCCAGTTAACTCCATACGTGTAGTAAGACACATGGTGTAGTTACGTCCTGATCACAACAGTACCATCCAGTTAACTCCATACTTGAAGTAAGACACATGGTTTAGTTACGTCCTGATCACGACAGTACCATCCAGTTAACTCCATACCTGTAGTAAGACACATGGTTTAGTTACGTCCTGATCATGACAGTACCATCCAGTTAACTCAATACGTGTAGTAAGACACATGGTTTAGTTACGTCCTGATCACGACAGTACCATCCAGTTAACTCCATACGTGTAGTAAGACACATGGTTTAGTTACGTCCTGATCACGACAGTACCATCCAGTTAACTCCATACGTGTAGTAAGACACATGGTGTAGTTACCTCCTGATCACAACAGTACCATCCAGTTAACTCCATACGTGTAGTAAGACACATGGTTTAGCTACGTCCTGATCACAACATTACCATCCAGTTAACTCCATACGTGTAGTAAGACACATGGTTTAGTTACGTCCTGATCACGGCAGTACCATCCATTTAACTCCATATGTGTAGTAAGACACATGGTTTAGTTACGTCCTGATCATAACAGTACCATCCAGTTAACTCCATACGTGTAGTAAGACACATGGTTTAGTTACGTCCTGATCACGACAGTTCCATCCAGTTAACTCCATACATGTAGTAAGACACATGGTTTAGTTACGTCCTGATCACGATAGTACCATCCAGTTAACTCAATACGTGTAGTAAGACACATGGTTTAGTTACGTCCTGATCACGGCAGTACCATCCAGTTAACTCCATACGTGTAGTAAGACACATGGTTTAGTTACGTCCTGATCACGACAGTACCATCCAGTTAACTCCATACGTGTAGTAAGACACATGGTGTAGTTACGTCCTGATCACAACAGTACCATCCAGTTAACTCCATACGTGAAGTAAGACACATGGTTTAGTTACGTCCTGATCACGACAGCACCATCGAGTTAACTCCATACGTGAAGTAAGACACATGGTGTAGTTACGTCCTGATCACAACAGTACCATCCAGTTAACTCCATACGTGTAGTAAGACACATGGTTTAGTTACGTCCTGATCACGGCAGTACCATCCAGTTAACTCCATACGTGTAGTAAGACACATGGTTTAGTTACGTCCTGATCACGACAGTACCATCCAGTTAACTCCATACGTGTAGTAAGACACATGGTTTAGTTACGTCCTGATCACGACAGTACCATCCAGTTAACTCCATACGTGTAGTAAGACACATGGTTTAGTTACGTCCTGATCACGATAGTACCATCCAGTTAACTCCATACGTGTAGTAAGACACATGGTGTAGTTACGTCCTGATCACAACAGTACCATCCAGTTAACTCCATACGTGTAGTAAGACACATGGTGTAGTTACGTCCTGATCACAACAGTACCATCCAGTTAACTCCATACGTGAAGTCAGACACATGGTTTAGTTACGTCCTGATCACGACAGTACCATCGAGTTAACTCCATACGAGTAGTAAGACACATGGTGTAGTTACGTCCTGATCAGGGCAGTACCATCCAGTTAACTCCATACGTGTAGTAAGACACATGGTGTAGTTACCTCCTGATCACAACAGAACCATCCAGTTAACTCCATACGTGTAGTAAGACACATGGTTTAGTTACGTCCTGATCACAACAGTACCATCCAGTTAACTCCATACGTGTAGTAAGACACATGGTGTAGTTACGTCCTGATCACGACAGTACCATCCAGTTAACTCAATACGTGTAGTAAGACACATGGTTTAGTTACGTCCTGATTACGACAGTACCATCCAGTTAACTCCATACGTGTAGTAAGACACATGGTTTAGTTACGTCCTGATCACGACAGTACCATCCAGTTAACTCCATACGTGTAGTAAGACACATGGTTTAGCTACGTCCTGATCACAACATTACCATCCAGTTAACTCCATACGTGTAGTAAGACACATGGTTTAGTTACGTCCTGATCACGGCAGTACCATCCATTTAACTCCATACGTGTAGTAAGACACATGGTTTAGTTACGTCCTGATCATAACAGTACCATCCAGTTAACTCCATACGTGTAGTAAGACACATGGTTTAGTTACGTCCTGATCACGACAGTTCCATCCAGTTAACTCCATACATGTAGTAAGACACATGGTTTAGTTACGTCCTGATCACGATAGTACCATCCAGTTAACTCAATACGTGTAGTAAGACACATGGTTTAGTTACGTCCTGATCTCGGCAGTACCATCCAGTTAACTCCATACGTGTAGTAAGACACATGGTTTAGTTACGTCCTGATCACGACAGTACCATCCAGTTAACTCCATACGTGTAGTAAGACACATGGTGTAGTTACGTCCTGATCACAACAGTACCATCCAGTTAACTCCATACGGGAAGTAAGACACATGGTTTAGTTACGTCCTGATCACGACAGTACCATCGAGTTAACTCCATACGTAAAGTAAGACACATGGTGTAGTTACGTCCTGATCACAACAGTACCATCCAGTTAACTCCATACGTGTAGTAAGACACATGGTTTAGTTACGTCCTGATCACGGCAGTACCATCCAGTTAACTCCAAACGTGTAGTAAGACACATGGTTTAGTTACGTCCTGATCACGACAGTACCATCCAGTTAACTCCATACGTGTAGTAAGACACATGGTTTAGTTACGTCCTGATCACGACAGTACCATCCAGTTAACTCCATACGTGTAGTAAGACACATGGTTTAGTTACGTCCTGATCACGACAGTACCATCCAGTTAACTCCATACGTGTAGTAAGACACATGGTGTAGTTACGTCCTGATCACAACAGTACCATCCAGTTAACTCCATACGTGTAGTAAGACACATGGTGTAGTTACGTCCTGATCACGACAGTACCATCGAGTTAACTCCATACGAGTAGTAAGACACATGGTGTAGTTACGTCCTGATCAGGGCAGTACCATCCAGTTAACTCCATACGTGTAGTAAGACACATGGTGTAGTTACCTCCTGATCACAACAGTACCATCCAGTTAACTCCATACGTGTAGTAAGACACATGGTTTAGTTACGTCCTGATCACGGCAGTACCATCCAGTTAACTCCATACGTGTAGTAAGACACCTGGTTTAGTTATGCCCTGATCACAACAGTACCATCCAGTTAACTCCATACGTGTAGTAAGACACATGGTTTAGTTACGTCCTGATCACGATAGTACCATCCAGTTAACTCCATACGTGTAGTAAGACACATGGTTTAGTTACCTCCTGATCACGACAGTACCATCCAGTTAACTCCATACGTGTAGTAAGAGACATGGTTTAGTTACGTCCTGATCACAACAGTACCATCCAGTTAACTCCATACGTGTAGTAAGACACATGGTTTAGTTACGTCCTGATCACGACAGTACCATCCAGTTAACTCCATACGTGTAGTAAGACACATGGTTTAGTTACGTCCTGATCACGGCAGTACCATCCATTTAATTCCATACGTGTAGTAAGACACATGGTTTAGTTACATCCTGATCACAACAGTACCATCCAGTTAACTCCATACGTGTAGTAAGACACATGGTTTAGCTACGTCCTGATCACGACAGTTCCATCCAGTTAACTCCATACGTGTAGTAAGACACATGGCTTAGTTACGTCCTGATCACGATAGTACCATTCAGTTAACTCCATACGAGTACTAAGACACATGGTTTAGTTACGTCCTGATCACGACAGTACCATCCAGTTAACTCCATACGTGTAGTAAGACACATGGTTTAGTTACGTCCTGATCACGACAGTACCATCCAGTTAACTCCATACGTGTAGTAAGACCCATGGTGTAGTTACGTCCTGATCACAACAGTACCATCCAGTTAACTCCATACGTGTAGTAAGACACATGGTTTAATTACCTCCTGATCACGACAGTACCATCCAGTTAACTCCATACGTGTAGTAAGACACATGGTTTAGTTACGTCCTGATCACGACAGTACCATCCAGTTAACTCCATACGTGTAGTAAGACACATGGTGTAGTTACGTCCTGATCACAACAGTACCATCCAGTTAACTCCATACGTGTAGTAAGACACATGGTGTAGTTACGTCCTGATCACAACAGTACCATCCAGTTAACTCCATACGTGAAGTAAGACACATGGTTTAGTTACGTCCTGATCACTACAGTACCATCGAGTTAACTCCATACTTGTAGTAAGACACATGGTGTAGTTAGCTCCTGATCACAACAGTACCATCCAGTTAACTCCATACGTGTAGTAAGACACATGGTTTAGTTACGTCCTGATCACGGCAGTACCATCCAGTTAACTCCATACGTGTAGTAAGACACATGGTTTAGTTACGTCCTGATCACGACAGTACCATCCAGTTAACTCCATACGTGTAGTAAGACACATGGTGTAGTTACGTCCTGATCACGACAGTTCCATCCAGTTAACTCCATACGTGTAGTAAGACACATGGTTTAGTTACGTCCTGATCACGATAGTACCATTCAGTTAACTCCATACGAGTAGTAAGACACATGGTTTAGTTACGTCCTGATCACGATAGTACCATCCAGTTAACTCAATACGTGTAGTAAGACACATGGTTTAGTTACGTCCTGATCACGGCAGTACCATCCAGTTAACTCCATACGTGTAGTAAGACACATGGTTTAGTTACGTCCTGATCACAACAGTACAATCCAGTTAACTCCATACGTGTAGTAAGACACATGGTGTAGTTACGTCCTGATCACAACAGTACCATCCAGTTAACTCCATACGTGTAGTAAGACACATGGTTTAGTTAAGTCCTGATCACGACAGTACCATCCAGTTAACTCCATACGAGTAGTAAGACACATGGTTTAGTTACGTCCTGATCACGACAGTACCATCCAGTTAACTGAATACGTGTAGTAAGACACATGGTTTAGTTACGTCCTGATCACGACAGTACCATCCAGTTAACTCCATACGTGTAGTAAGACACATGGTTTAGTTACGTCCTGATCACGACAGTACCATCCAGTTAACTCCATACGTGTAGTAAGACACATGGTGTAGTTACCTCCTGATCACAACAGTACCATCCAGTTAACTCCATACGTGTAGTAAGACATATGGTTTAGCTACGTCCTGATCACAACAGTACCATCCAGTTAACTCCATACGTGTAGTAAGACACATGGTTTAGTTACGTCCTGATCACGGCAGTACCATCCATTTAACTCCATACGTGTAGTAAGACACATGGTTTAGTTACGTCCTGATCATAACAGTACCATCCAGTTAACTCCATACAAACAATGACATCATGATTCTTTCATTAGAACGTTTCAGGAATGGACTAAAATGTCAAAAATTAGTTATTAATTTGTAAATATATTATCTTTTACATATATATATATATATATTATTATTATTATTATTATTATTATTAAAATACTCCAAAAAAAATTATCTAACATCAAACAACAGCTATTTTAATCAAAGTGGAAAAAAAATATTCCTGAATATATTATTGTTATTATATTGAACCATATGAGAAATATGTACAAAACTCTTTATTTTCTTCTTAGTACCGCTTTAATAATTGAAACCAAATATTGTGTGTTTGTTCCTTTGCAAATCCAACAAATTCACCTATCTACAAGGATATGATAAAGCAAGTTTATTAACTGCTTCCGGAGTGTTATTAAATGCCTTTCCGTTAATGTTCACAAGTTACACGTCACTTCGAGCATTTCAGGAAAACTGTGTTTACAAACAGCTAATTATTATTTTATTGAACATTTGCAAAGAAAATTATTAACTGCCAATTTTCTCCCTTAAGACATTGAGAGTGCTAAATGAACGTGCATTTATTGGATTTGCATATTAAAACCATAGATTTCTTGCATTTATTTCTATCCAAAAATGACTAAACATTTTGGTAGATATAAGTTATTTCCTCTGTTGAAGTATATGATAAACAGACACACGATATGGCAGCCAGCGAGGCACTGTAACGTTGAGCCATATGAGAAATATGTACAAGAAGAGTTTGAAGATACCACAGGGGTAATCATAATCCGTATATCGAAGAAGAACAGACAACACAATAGCCAAAAGACACTTTTCTTATTCCTCATAGTACTGCTTTGATAATTGAAGCCAGATATTGCTTGTGTGTTCCTTTGGTGGAGTTCGTATCAATGTCATTTTGTCTATTTGCGTGTCATCACTTTAAGTTCCGTGTTGTGATGTTCTCTACGATTTCCCCGTCAAATAATGTTCGTTTTGTCTATATTGCTATTTCTTTTGTAAGGAGTTGTATTTCATGGTTTATTTGCTTTCTGTATGTATCTACGTATACTGGTATCCCAACATCATTTCCATATCAGATGATATTCATACAGTTTAAAAGTTACACGACGGGTGCCACTAATAGAACAGGTACTGCTTACCCTTACGGAACAAATGAGTTCACCACAGTTTTCAGCTGAGTACGTTTTATACAATCTTTAGTTGTCCAACCGCAAGTGTCCATCATATTTAAAAGACAATTAATAAAAATTAAAATCCACCTGTGATGTAAATCTATTGTCTAAACTCTCCATTATTTTTAAGGAATGGAGAGTTGTGAACAATATGTACAGGGGTGGAGCTAGAGTTTAAAGGTCAAAAACCTCAACCTGTTTAAAATTGCAAAAGGGAATAACAAACTATTTATTTAAATTTTTTTGTTACAAGATTTAAAATCATTAAAGTACAATGGGTGGATTTTAAGTTGGATAATGTCCTCGTATCTCTCCATTCCTTAAAACCAATGGGCCTCGGCTCCATTATTTTTAAGGAATGGAGAGTTACTCGGACATTCTCCTATACGTCGATGAACACCACGGATATAACACTAGATCAAGTCAATTCAATTTCCATACATTAAAGGAGTGTACTCTTCATCTTTTGTCTTTGACGCTTTTAAATATTGGAATGCGCTTACAAGCAGCATAAACTAAATATATGGTCATGCCACATTCAAAGCTGCAGTAAAACAACATGTGAAATATAGATAAATGTGTACAATGACCAAAAGTAAAGGGACAACAAATTCAAGCATATAAAATGAGAAAAACATTTTGACCTACTACCTAATAATAAAAAGAAAACACTTTCCGTTAGCGAAAGCAATAGCATGCTTCATCATCAATTATCAAACTGGCTAAGTTGGAAAATGGTCACCAGTTTGCTTGACAGGTATACACGTATTTGGAAAAATGAATGAAAGTCCTTCTCCAACACATATCAAAATATTCTGATTACCCCTTGAAACTCTTCTTTTAAAAATGACGAGAAACCCAAAATCGTCACCATCGTCGACTACGACAATCAATGCTACTGTTTAGGAAACGGATTAATATAAGCGTTATGCTTGTTTCTGAATCCTATGTTATAGTGTATTTCGAAAGAAATGTATATGTAATTCATCAATAAGATATGTTTAAGTCAATGCTACTGCGCTACTTCTAATATTCACGTTGTTTGTTGTTCTGTAAAGCACACATTTGTCAACTGTATAGCAATAACAACCATACATAGCAGTTTCATTTAAATGGATAAGCCATTACTCTCTCGGTCAACGAATTATCTCCCTTGTGAGGTGAAACATTCGCCATTTTGATTAGGTTAAAACAACATCGAGTACCCGTTAAATTTTAAATTACGTTGAACAAAAATCACTTACAGCATGCCTAAAACATGTGCAGTTGGTTGTTCTTACCATAATATGATGTTAAGAAAGCTATCATTCAGGGTCATAACGGTTTTCACAGTTTTCCGGTTGTTGACTGATTTTGTCTGTTTATATACTTATGAGTTTTGACTTTCCCTTTGTTAGATTGTTCGGAGTTCGGTAATTTTGTTATTACCCTTATTCACAAGTTTCAGAAAGACGAAAACAGATGTGCATTCTGGCTCACCGCCCCAAATTTAATTTAGAACAATGAAAAACCCGATTTTTCACGTTTTTCATTTGATTAGAAAACCCCGTAAAAATTATTATTTCGTGAAACAAATTACAACAGATAAAAGTTTAATACTAGCAATTTATATCATTGGTAATTAAAAGCAATAAAGATATGATTTTGTACCACTACTGAGCGTTTGAAGTGAAGTGGTTCCGAGAACATCGGACGCCATGTTGATTTATGTTCCATACTGCAAGTGTGTGTGTCCCTCAATAATCTTGGTGAGGGCATTGACTATTCAGAAACGACAATGCATACGACTCTTTTCAAATTGTTTGCATTATTTATATTCTTCTGTAATATACAATGTAAAAACAGTATGCTTGTAATTTACTTTCATGTTTGTTGTACTTGTAAAGGATTAGACAAACTTAAGGTACCCATGTTAAAGGAAATATTAAAAAGAGTTTTTAGGACAATCTGGATACACAACAGAACAGCGGTATGGTTGGGTTATAGTGTTTAACGCCACTACCAACAATAGTTCAGTTACAGGGTCCGGTGGCTCAATGAGTTAGGTAGTTGGATTACCTAACAACTCATGCGAGAGAGAGAGAGAGAGAGAGAGAGAGAGAGAGAGAGAGTTTAATATTCTTCCCAGTTATTTATTTCGACCAGTATAAGATATTTCTAAGTTTTATGTCTATATCTAAAGGATAATGACCAAGCTCCCCATATATTTGGAGTTGTAGCTTTTAAGTGAAGAATAATTTTGCAAAATTTCAAATATACCTTTTCCAAAATGTCATTATTGCCGAAACCCCAAATCTCACAGCTGTACAATAATATTGATTTTACTAATTTATCAAAAAGATCAAGTTGACAGCTGATAGCAAAATTATGTTTCCTCCCCCTTTTTATTACTTCATACATAGCTTTAATAGCTATTTCAGAAAGATGATTTTTACGAACTTTGAAACTTCCAGTCCGAGAAAAATAAATTCCCAAATAATTGAAATCTTTAACTATCTCAATATTAGTCCCATTATAATTAAAAATAAGATTTTCTTGGTAGTTGTCCTTTAGAAAATACTACTATCTTTCTTTTATCAACATTTACTTTCATTTTCCAAGTGTCACTATATAAATAAAATTTATGAAGTAATGTTTGAAGATTGCACGAGGACTTTGCCATTAGGACAGTATCATCTGTATACAAGATGATAAACAATTTCAAATCAAGTTCATCAGAAATAGAATTAAATCCCAGAACATTTTCATGTAAAGGGGTTAGGGTTATGGTGTTTAACGCCACTTTCAACAATATTTCAGTTATATCCTTGTAGTCAGTTTTTTTTGGGTGGAGGATACGGGAGTACCCAGAGATAACCACAGACCAGCAAGTCACTGACAAACTTTTATCATACTAGTATAATGTTGTGTAAATTGGACATGGACTCACGTTAGTGATGATAAACACTTATAGCATAGATAGTTGTAAATCCGACTACCGTACGACCACGATCTCGACGACAATGGTACACAAACATAGATGACAACAATCTGCTGGTACAACTAACATTTTTGATTAGAATAACGAAAATTCCAAATATCTTTTAAACTATAGATTTTTGAACAGCAAAATAAACGAGTTTTATTTAGAATTAGGAGTGCTAACTAAATATGTTACAGTAATGCTTCTTATTGTTTTGGCTGAGGCTGCACTCGGATGAAATTATTTATTTTGGTCCTATTTTGTTGTAATTTTTCGGGTTGGGAGTAGATGTACTTTATAGAAGAGCCATCCGTACGTCAGGTATCTTACCTGTAAAATCTTTCTCTCAGCCACGTGTACTTTAGACGAACCTGACAAGCATTTCTCTCATAAATTATTGTTATATTTTGCATTTTTTGTAAAATGGGTAAAAAGTCTGACTTATCTTCGGAATGCCAAAAGTTTGTAAAAAAGTTGTTTGCCTTTCTTAGTAAGAAAAAGACAATGAAGAAGCCAATTGTCTCATTTGATAGGGTATATCAAAGGACATCTAAAGCTTTGGGTGTGTCTTACACTTTAGTGCAACGTATTATGAATGGTAAGAGGCCTTGTAAGTCAAATAGACCCAAAGAAAGAGCTAAAATTTTGGACGACTTTGATCATTGTGTTATTAAAAGAACAATCCACGGTTTATATTCACGGAAAATTGCTCCGACCGTCTCAATAATACATAAGGAAATAAAAGATTCTATGAAAATATCAAAGTCTAAACTTACTCTAACTCCCATTGATCTTGGATATACGTATGAAAAAAATAGGTGATAATCGAAGAGTTCTGTACGATCAAGTGTCTATTATCAATGACAGGTGTAATTATCTGAGAAAGATCAAATCTTTTAGGGAAGCAGGGTATGATATCATGTACATGTATGAAACATGGGTTAACCAACATCACTGCACATGTTATATGTGGCTTCTGAATGATGGGTCTGATGCCCCAAAAATACCCTCGGGTAAAGGCAAACGTTTGATTGTTTTGCATGCAGGTACGCGAAGTGGGGGTTTGATTGACGGCTGCGATTTAGTGTTTCTGGCCAAATCAAAGGATGGTGACTATCACCAGGAGATGAATAGTGTTGTCTTTCTTGAGTGGTTTGAAAATCCATTGATGCCTGCTCTGCAAAATCCTGGCTTGGTTGTGTTAGATAATGCAAGTTATCACAATGTTAAAACAGAAGATACGGTGTGCCCAAATTTTAGTCTGAAAAAAGCTGTTCTCCAAAACTATCTTACACAACACAACATTCCTTTTTCTGCTACTGATACCAAAAAAGTATTATATGAAAAAATAAAACAAAAAAAGACCCCAGTAGTTTATAAAACAGATAAAATTGCTAATTTACACGGACATGAAGTATTAAGAACCCCCGTTCGACACTGTGAACTTAACCCGATAGAATTAATATGGGCGCAAGTCAAAGGTTTCGTGGCTAAAACCAATACCACCTTCCGATTAAAAGATGTTAAAGAACTCACGTACGCCGCTTTCGGAAAAATTACAAAAGATGTGAGGACAAAAGCAGAAGAACATGTGGTCAAAATTGAAAAAGAATACTGCAAAGAAAACTGCATAGATAGAAGTGTCATAGAACCTATTATCATTGATTTTTGTGATGATGACTCGGATGACGACACGGGTTGAAGTATAATCATATTAAGTATAATAGACAGAAAAAAAGGTAAAAATCGAATAAATGTCACGTTAAAGCCAATGCCGAACATATTTGGAACATGCGTCTGCCAATTCATTAAGGTTTAAGAACAGTTGTAACTGTTGAAACTATCAGGGGTCACGTGAATTATTTAACTTATATTGATTATAACACATAAATAATACACAAAACAACTTTACACACAAAAAAACCCCAAAAGATAAACAGGGACAGTTTATAATCGAACCGAAAACCAAACACAAAACGGGCCTCGTATTCATGAAAAGTCTAAACAAACAAACAAACACAAAGGTCGAAACTTCGGATTCCTGTTTTGGAATAGGTTAAATATATATTTCCGAACTTTTAGCTCACGCTTAGTAGAATAGTTACGTAAAACAATTGCAAGTATCAATGATTCATCAATATTTTTTGCAGTTTTTATGTATTTTTTACCAATGTTAAGTTGAAGGTTTGGTAAAAAATAGCTAAAAAAATGACAGTGCTCAATGTAATAATCTACCCCCCCCCAAAAAAAATCCTCCAATAGATCTATGAAGTTCTATAAATTAAAAATGTACTAATTTTAGAAGCATTTTTTAATTAGGAAGTTGCACCATCTCAAAACTCATTTTTCGTTCCGTTTCTTACATGTATATAAATTAAAAATGTCATACAGAATCGAACAAAACTACAATGATATATTCTTCATATTATATGAAGACTTCATTTTTTCACTATTAAAGACAGAAGTGTTAATTTAGTGAAAAAATAAAAATAATGAAAAATGTCCCAGTCTAAGGTAAAATATTTTACAGGTAAAAATCAATGAACTCAATAATGCATGTATGAGATGGTGACAGGCTCTACGGAGAACAATGGAATCTTTCGGGTGACCGTCGAGTGTCTATTGTCCTCAGGGATTTAAACACACGGCCATAGGCTCTTCTCTGTTATAGACTTATTCCCTCCGTATTTCATAAAACTTTGTCAAAATATACACCCAAAAACTCCTTTAAAGTGCGATTTGTATATATGAGCAGGGCCAAATACTTTCAGGTTCTGGTCTGCAAACTTCCAAATTAAATTAGCACCCTTGATTCTCTACGCAACTCTCGTTTACACTTCTACTTTAAAATCTATAGTTTAAAAGATATTTCAAATTTTCGTTATTCTAATCAAAAAATTATTAGTTTTTTTTAGTAGGTTTGATTAATTAAATCCGGATATTTATATTTTATTCCATCTTATACTACCATTTTATGTGCAATATTTGATTGTAATAAATATCTTAAAATTATGAGAAAATTTTACTTCACAATGTTCATCCTTGATTTTAGGTACAAAATAAAGATAAAGTGTTTCTTCACTGAAGGTTTATTTCTCAGAACATCATATATTTACATCATATCAATAATATAAAAAAACACAATACAATACTCTTAAATCACTGGATAAGTGAAATAATAATAAAAACAACTTTTAACAACACTCTCAAGGATGGTGTGCTATCGGCTTTGAGGATGTTGTGTGTAGATTGCTCTGTACTGTAGCATTTTCTGGTGAATACACCTAAAATAAATGAGAAATTGTTACTCAATTTGTACTTATATTATCTTCAGAAATATATTACAACATTTTTTCCCCTTAATAATAGTAGTCAGTACACAAATAAGTAGAGTACCATACAGGCAATAGTATTAATTTGGGTAAACGGACAGAAAGTTTCAGGACATAAATTCAAAATTTTATAGGACAAAATGTCACAATTAATATTTTGGGTTAAATAATGTTATAACAATAAAATATCACAATACACATTTAACATGCATGTGGTACAATAAAGGTGACCTTTTAAAAATTATTGCAAGCACAGGCAGTCGTGGCACGGAATTACGGGTGTGGCTTTTTACCACTGAACACCGCCGAACACCACCGAACGCCTAAAAATTAGCACAGATCACCTATAGAAACTTTTCAAATATCACCGAACACCTTCAGTGTAATAATATACATATTTAAGTACTAAATCCAAATTATGGTCAGTGTAAATGTTTTAATAACGAAGTTAGTGACCAGTTTATTACCACCGAACACAATAAATTTACCACCGAACACATTCAGAAAACATTAAACGGAAATATATAAAATGGCCATATCTTGAAAAGTACTTTAGATATTGCCATACAATGTTCACACCAGCTTCATTGATATAGTACAACACTAAAAATGCCAAAAACTCAAAATCTGATTTTTCCTCATCTGAACCCCTTTTCTGAGCCATGGTAACATGTGTGGATGAAAGCAAGAACATGTTTTATTTTTTACTCAAAACATTTCTCAATATAATTTGAATTCAAAGAAAACAATTCAAGTTTATTTAACAGTTACGTCAAACAATACGATTCTACAATTAATGAAGCCATACTAGAAACTTATTGGATCAAAAGGAAAATGTACCACTCTCGAAATTTTGTATTTGTTTGCCAATTACTGGCAATTAGTAAAGATCAAATACATTTGTCTATTTATATAGGTGCCAGGTCGTATCCACACGTGATAATTGATGATTAATGGATGTATATTTCTTGTGTACTTTACACATCCAGTATTAAATTGTGCATTAATTTTAATGAGTGTGCATGCTAACCGGGGTTTGCTAACACGAAAGTTGTATTTTGAATTAATAATAAGGTCTTTCATAGATTTAATAAAAGTAAAATAAAAATCTTTATATCATTACAATTTTAATAATACGCTTTTCTTAAATGGTTGTTTTTCTGCATTAAATCAAGTCAATCGGTTCACCGGTTGCAGTAAAAAGTGTTCGGTGGTCAAGTTTATCTCGGTGAAAATATGCACATTGTGATAAAAAAGAAGTGGTCGTCGCCGTTTTTATGTTTTGTGGTAAAATTTAGTTTTTCAACATGATATTAAAAATTCCCGTATAGTGATAAAGAAAATGTGTTCGGTGGTGACTTTCAGGTGTTCGGTGATAGTTTTAATGCGTTCGGTGGTAGTTTATAGGAATTCGGTGGTGTTTGGTGGTAAAAAGACGGAATTACCACCCCCTTTCTGAGTACTTATTTATTTTCAATAAAATTTCTTTATTATATCATCTCTTTTTCCTGAATTTATTGTGGATAATAAGAGTATAAAGGGTCGACACATGTAACTTGCTGTTAACATACGATTGCATAACTATGGATATGCACAAGTTAGATTAAAGAAAATGGGCTGAAATAATAAAGAAATTTCACTGAAAATAAATATATAAACAGAAAGTTGATTAAATCAGAGGTAAATACTTATTAGACTGTTTAACGAAAATGCATTAGGACTAAGACATATCTTAGGATGGTCTTAGGACATGTCTTTGTCTTAAGTCTGTTTATCGAACGCCTCTGAAGTTAAGATATGTCCTAAATTTTATCCTAACTTTATAGCAATGAATTAGGTGACTTACTTACTACTTTATGATATAGTTAGGACATCGTACATTGTAAACAAATATGGCTGCCATTTATGTTTTCTTGAGACGACGGAGACAACATATTAGAAGAAACAGAGTGTTCAGGGACCGTGACAACCCAATGGACTACACTGATGATGCTGACATTATAAGTAAATATAGGCTTTCACGTCCATTGATATTGAATTTGTGTCAAATGTTTCAAAATGATTTGCAACGTCCCACCATGGGGTCCCATGCATTCCCAGTTACGTTGCAGATAATAGTTGCCCTTCGATTCTATGCAACAGGAAGCTTTCAACAAGTCAATGCAGACGTACATAATATCTCAAAGGGAAGTGTATCAAATATAACTAAAGATGTGACACAATGTCGAAATTATATATGCAGACAATACATTAAGATGCCTACTGATAGAGCCGAGCTACGCAACGTCATGCACGAATTTCATGATATCGCTAACTTTCCAAATGTGGTTGGTGCAATAGACGGAACACACATCAGAATTAGGGCGCCTTCAGCTGATGAAAACGTTTATGTGAAGCGCAAAAACTAACATTCGATTAATGTCATGGGGGTTTGTGATGCTAGTATGCGATTCCTGAACATTGTTGCCAAATAGCCAGGAGGAACACACGATGCCTTTATTTGGCCTAATTCTACACTCTGCGAAAAGTTTGAAGACAGAACAATAAATCACGGCTGGTTATCAGGGTATAATGGATACCCCTGGTTTTGAATCCAACTTTACCACAAGAAGTAAGATACAACGAGGCACACATGAAAACTAGGAGTATCATTGAAAGGAGCTTTGAACTGCTTAAGTCACGTTTCAGGTGTATTGACACTAGCGGAGGTACACTTCTTTACACCCCTTTAAAGTGTTGTGATATTGGGATTGCCGTTGTTGTGTTGCACAACTTATGCAACATTCATCACCTTCCTCTGTCAGCAAACGATAACATTCCCCTTGATCGTGGACACATTGTCAGACAACCATATGCTGGGAGATTAAACGATGGCGTTGCAGTTTGTGGAAGATTGATAAATGGACGCTTTCAATAAATAAAATTGTCATGCTTAATTGAATATTTTAGTGTATTCAATACCCTATGTAATCCAAAACGAAGACGATCTTTTAATAATATGAAACAACCAAGACCATGAAAACAAAAGTGTGACGGACGAATGGACGGAAGGACAGAGAGACGGACGAACACACCGTTTACTATACATCGCCCGCTTTTCAAGTAAGAAATATGAAATTTGCAAAACAGTATGAGGAAAATAATGTATTAGTTCGAAACTGTTGGATACGACTATTCATTTCATTAGGATGTATCATTTTCTTTGATTGATTATTCAAACCAACATAAATCCCTTTCTGTGAAAGGTCAAAGTTAAGCTTTGTCATGTACAGCTGATGTTTTTGCTCTTCAATAACCAATCACTTTTTCTCTACATCGAGTCTTTGCTTTTCAATTTCAAGTCGATCTTGCTCTACCTTTAGCCTTTCTCTTTCAATCGATCATCTGCTTTGTTCTATATTTATTAGTTGTACGTCATCGTGCGCTGCTTTTTGTTTCCGACAACTCGTCGAGGGTTTGCTTGCTGTTTGGTTTACGTGTAATGTATCATTAGATAGGTCATTGTCCTGCGAGGGTAGAATATTGTCCGGCCAACTGCTACAACCTGCTTCTGAAAAGAAAGATAAAAAGAAAACATGATTGGTGCTAATAGCGTCTTTCAATTAAAATATCAGGACATGCGGCACAAATTGGGGCATAACAGTTGCTTTGATAACGTCAATCGTGGACTTTGTGGTCGCAAATTGAGTTAATCACTCAGTGCATGCACGTTATTTTATCCATATACTATGAGAAAGGGAAGTTATGGAGAAAATGCCAGGAAGACGTAGCTGCATCTACCAATGAGCTAAAAACTAACAATAAAGCACATTTTAAAATTCAATTAAATGCGATAAAACAACTTTTTGAAATGTAAGCGGTTGAAACCTTTTGTGTATTTTTGAATTTTTGTATTTTTGAAGATTTACATACTATGATCTTGGCGGCTTAATGGCGGTACTTTTCATGACACCCCCTCCCAATTCTTGCGGTAAGTAAAGATACCACATATCAATCAAAAACATTGCTACTTTAATATTTCATAAGAATATATAACTATGGCAAATTGTGTTGTTCGATATCCTTTGTATTTTGAAAGTCTCATAAATAAAATAAAATTAAATTTGTACATACCATTTTCTACACAAAATCTGAGGATTGGTCTAAATCTGCATGCGTTTCCTCTGTAGTCTCGTCTGCCAGGGTGTCAGTAGCACCTCCGATTCCTTCAATTGGAGTATTCCCCAATATACCCACTACTTTATCTTGTAGCGCCGTCAGCTGTTCAGGTGGGCCTCCTCCTGTTTTCCTTGCCTCCCGCAGGTTAAGAGACACAGTTTTCTTTATACTGCTTGAATAAGCTGTCCATTTTTTACGAAGCTCCTCAACGGTGCGTTTGTAACCCTTTGAGTTTGTTTGCTGAATTAACTTTAATGCATATAGTTTGCCATAATTTACTTTTGGTGGCGTTTGTAGTTGTATTGGATAATTTGCTGAACAAATCCGATCGGTTTCTTTCTACACCATCGATAAGTATCTCGAGTTCAGCTTCTTTGAAGTTCGGGCTATGTTTTCGGCTCATTTTGGATGTATGCGTAACATTCAAAATACGACTGTATTTATATAAGATGAAAGTCTATCATACAAAAGAACACGATTTGCACGACTTTACTCACTGTTTTCATCTGTATAGGGTGTAGCTACCCGTAAATAACTCGTTTGACAGGTGAATAATGTCAATATGCAAATTTCGATATGCATATTGTACAGAAGAGAAATTATAACTATAACACTTGTGATTAACTACAAATTGTCTTTTTAATTTAAATTTCTTTTTGATTTTACAGTTTAAAGTTATGTAGTAAATGCAAAAAGGCAGCGTACTGTTCCAAGGAATACCAGTCTAAACACTGGAAAAGACATAGACATTTGTGTAAGCTTTTAAGAGAAACATACACTGTGGATATTCAAATGATAGATATTGTGCCTTTCATGGATGTTGGTCCAAATATAGTAGGAATAAGACAGCTCGATTCAAGTCTGGTAGGAATAGAGGAAGGCCCTCCTCCGGACAGGATGAGTTCGAAACCTTTTTTAGTTAAAATTCAAACAGGAAAGGAGTATGGGTACTACGATCCATACAAGACATTAATGTTGTATGATCGGAGTGTCACACTTGATATATAATTTTCATCATCTGTTCTATACCATCTTGCCAACGAATGTGGTGTTTTGGCCGGAACGAAATGGACAACTAAAACAATATTTTGTTGGGCATACTTTAAGAACAGGGGCTTTGTATTGTGTATACACACAGATAATCTACCACCGTTTCTGACGTGGTAAATCGGACAGGTCTTTTGTAGGAGTTGCATGCCTTTTATATGCCTTACATGTTGATTGAATTATTGTGATAAACAGTGGTGGATAAACAAGACACTTTCGATGAACAATTAATTTGATGTAAATGACATGTACAGCCTTCAATAAATCAACTAATCATTCAAGTAAGGATTTACATGTTAAAGAATATGATGGAATTGTTTGTTTTTACCAATTGCACACCATCCAAACTCCTATAAAACAACAACACTTCATGTATGTGCTGATACGCTTAACATTTCAAATATCAATAAACCGATCGGTGATGTGTTGGTTTGCGTTCTCACATCGAGTGTGGTAGTAGATCGTTGGCCAAACCACAAACTGTAAGATGGGTATTTGCTGCTTCTCCACTAAGAATGCAACATTAGGGAGTACGAGCAAAGACTCGGAATCAGAATGTGTCCGAGTGTCTATCCGTGAACTGTTGTTTCAGTGAGTTAGACATTAACTGACATATATCAATGGTAGCCTCCTCACTGGTCACAAAAATGTAGTTTACTAATGACATTTTTACTGGAAATAAATTCTGCTGATCACGTTTCTCGAAAAAATGAAACTCGACGTAATTGATGAAATACGGTTTACCCTTGTTACATTCCTAACTAATCGGGTCTTTTGTGTCAACACGTTTCAGTGGAGATGACCAGTTATGATGACTACAAGTGATGTTTACGTAAAAAAATTAATCCTATGCGTACAGTTTTTCATGTTTCTGCGTAGGAATCCTAAGATTCTATTGGCTTTTGTAGTTATATTGTTAATATGTGGACCCCAATCTCGATCATAGTTACACCTAAATATTTACTGTTTTCAACTGGCTGTAATACATGAATATGATTATGCAATAAATAATTAAATTTAAGGGGCGTTGTTTTCTTTGTAACATGGATGACAACATTTGTCTTGGTTAAACTTCATCTGCCAGGTCTTTTCCCAATTATCTAGGTTTGACAAATCGTTTTGTCTCACCCGCAATATTCTACCAGAGGCGTAGGAGCCTGGTGGAAAAAAGGAACCCCTCCCCCTCGACGTTGAAAGGTAAAGTGAATTGCTTACACTTATGAAATACCTGAGCTCACCCAGGTTTTAGTGGCGATCGTGTTACTCTATCTCTATTTTTCTTTGTGGTATTTAGTAGATCACTGGTTGTCCCTTTGTCCTTTTTCTTTTGGCAATTATATTGTCTGTTTTTCGTAGATTTACGTTTTCAGTTAGTTTGTTCTTAATTAGTGCATAATAAAATTTAATAATGAAACCTAATTCACATTCCCTCATGCTTCTTTGTTTTTACTTGGCATTATAAAAATGGCTTTCCCTTTTTAATAAATAGTATTTGAAATCCCCATTGTAACACTTTGAGGGACCGTCGTGGCTGTGATCATACGGTAGTGTGAATTTGGAAATACCTTTGCAATCATGCAGTGTCTATCACAATTAAAGTTGTGAGTCCGAATCCTGCTCATGACCGCAACGATATAACTGAATTGGTATTGAAAGTGGGTTAAACACGTTAACTCTCCCTCGATTTACGGCTTCTGATTACCACTTTGTTATCTTCAAACCATTTTTGTAATGCTTATCGATGCATAGGATAGTTAATACAATTACCTGTATACATACATATCAATTTACGTCCTTTTTCCATATTGACCCGGGCATTATTAAGAGACCCTCATATATTATTCCGAGACGCAGTCGAGAGATGATATGGGAAAGATAATGTTTTAATCTTTTTATCATATACAACCGACAAATTGTTATTACGAGGGGGAAAAAGAGGACTTTATATTGAAATTAGATTAGGAATTCAACAGATAAAGCTTCAGAACACTATTGTCAAACAGGAACATCACTACCTAGCCCTATTAATATTAATGCTAACATGTCCTATGTGGCAATTTTGAAATATCGAAACAAATTTGAATGTGTTTCGTTTTTATCGTTTTTTTTAATTTACCATGAATCGTGACATGGACATTACCGTGAATCTAAAATTATTTTACGTTCTCCGTGATAACGGTCTTTCATCTAACGTTTTTATAAAGCTTGTTCATCGTGGTCTTCTTGACGACATGTGTGATTTATTTCTTAACGCGAATTGTCAGTAGAACAGTCATCATTACTGGTCATCTACACTGAAACTTGTTGACACAAAAAACCCGATTAGTTAGGAATGTAACAAGGGTAAAACGTACTTCATCAATTACATCGAGTTTAATTTTTTCGAGAGGCGTGATCAGCATAATTTATTTCCAGTGAAATGTGATTAGTAAACTATATTGTTGTGATCAGTGAGGAGGCCTCCATTGATATGTGTCAGTATATGTCTATACACAGACGTCAGACGCCACCGGAAATATCGGAAGTAACTTGTGCTTGAGGAACTGTGTTTACGGATTAGACGTACCTGATACGAGTTATCAGCCTGGGGCGGGATATTATGGCTGGTTTACTCCCGCTCGCTACACATACAAAAACTACCATTGTAATGTTAAGTATATGATAAAGTGTAACATAGCCGTGCATATGGTGATGAAAATACAGACATCAGATAAATAGTGCGGAAAGGTTCAAGATCGGATTTAACTCCATTAGAGGTGTGCCTATTGTATATGTTAAAAGATAAAAATAACAATAACAACAATGGCTGTCTCATCATTCATTATTTTTCACCGGGTTTGTAACTAGAATAACACGACAGGTGTAACTAGTGAAGCAGGAAGTGTCAACTCTTCCGGGTGTACACGAGTTCACTCCCGGTTTTTAGTAGGGTTCGTGTTACTCGATCTTTAGTTTTATGTGTATGTTTAGTAGATCGTTGTTTGTCCTTTTGTTATTTTTCATTTGGCCATTGTGCTGTCTGTTCTTCGACTTACTGATTCTGATTTCCTCATTTGGTATCTTCAAACTCTTCTTGAAGAATGTATAGAACTTGATTACAAAATTGTCCATTATTTAGAAACGGAAAAATACATTAAAGTAAATGTTATTGATACGATATGACCAAAGTATTAAATGGATTTAATATAACGTATTTTATAAAAGTAAGACTGATTGCTATGCTATAATCCATGAACACAGACATGTTGTTAATCCAGATACTCTGAAAGTAGTTCCTTGTCGGTATATATGGTTCAGTCGGGAGTTGGGTGGAGAAAAATTACCAACCGAAATGAGCCGATTGCATCTTTTATTACATAAAGGTGTGTCGAGCACACATCGTCACGAGTGGGAATCTAACTTTAAACCTTATTGAGTGATTGTTGTTTAACGCCAAACAAGAATTTTATAAGCTGTATTATGGCAAAAGTAAGTTACAATCGACGATATGATGATGTCCACTTTGTACTTGACCAACACGTTAAAGGTGGATTTGTATAGTGCTAAGGGACCGACCATTTAACTTGAAGAGGGGGAGGGGGGGGTTATGGTTTTTTGTTTCCTTCAGAATTTTTTTTTCGGACAACATAAGAGTTAGAATATTTTTTTTTTCCAGAAACATTAGATTATATGACAAAAACTCTGAATCAGTTTATTTTTTTTCCTCCACCAAAATCAGAATATTTTTTTCAGCAACATTGGTAATCAGAATAAGCTTTTAGAAAAAAAACATAACCCCCCCCTTCAAGTTAAATGGTCGTTCCCTAACTCACTGAAACAACAGTTCAAGGATAGACACTCGGACACATTCTGACTCCGAGCCAACCAGTCTTCAGCCGTACTTCCTAATGTTGCATGCTTAGTGGAGAAGCAGCAAATACCAATCTTAGTACTACCGCACTCGATGTGAGAACGCAAACCATCATATCACCGATCGCTTTTTTGATATTTGAAATGTTAAACGTATCGGCACATAACTGAAGTGTTGTTGTTTTATAGGAGTTTGGATGGTGTGAAATTGGTATAAACAAACAATTCCATCATATTCTTTGACACGAAAATCGTTACTTGAATGATTAGTTGATTTATTGAAGGCTGTACATGTAATTTACATCAAAATAATTGTTCATCGAAAGTGTCTTCTTTATCCACCACTGTTTATCACAATAATTCAATCAACATGTAAGGCATATAATATGCATGCAACTCCTACAAAAGAACTGTCCGATTTACCACGTCTGAAACGGTGGTAGATTGTCTGTTTTTATACACAATACAAAGCCCCTGTTCTTAAAGTATGCCCAACAAAATATTTTTTTAGTTGTCCATTTCGTTCCACCCAAAATACCACATTCGTTGGCAAGATGGTATATTACAGGTGATGAAAATTTTATATCAAGTTTGACACTCCGATCATACAACATTAACTTCTTGTGTTGATCGTAGTACCCATACTCCTTTCCTGTTTGAATTTTAACTATGAAAGGTTTCGAACTAATCCTGTCCGGAGGAGGGCCTTCCTCTATTCCTACCAGACTTGAATCGAACTGTCGTATTCCTACCATATTTGGACCAACATCCATGAAAGGCACAGTATCCATCATTTGAATTTCCACAGTGTAGGATTCTCTTAAAAGCTTACACAAATGTCTATGTCTTTTCCAGTGATTAGACTGGCATTCTTTGGAACAGTACATTGCCTTTTTGCATTTACAACATGCCTTTAAACTGCTAAAAGATTCATGGCAAAAACAGCAGGTTTTAATGACATTTACTAAATTTCTAGGGTGTTGAACGCCTTTATCATTATTTATTATAACGTTCGTGCTTGTAATAATAGGACGCCGTGAATACTGTTGTGTTTCATCTTCATTGATGGAATGCATAAACACTGTATTTTCTTTTGTTGATTGTTTATCAAAATTTATCGCGTATACACCCGGCCCTGTATGATCACGTATAGTATTCCCATCAATTAACACTGATGCAGAGTAGTTGATTCCTACTCGGATTCCACCGCATTTGTTTTCAAAAATATCATTGTTTAATAAATAAGTTGAAGACTTTGATTTTATCATCAAACCCCAGAGCCAGTTTTCAAATATTTTGTTGTTTTTTACCTCATACGAACCTCCATCGAATGAAAGACCCGATAAACCATTGTGACTTATTACATTATCAACAATGACAGATTTCGACCCACCTTTGGAATTCATTCCAAATTCCTCTGCTATCCCCCCACACCAAATACCTTCTTGTCCATTTCTCTCAATAGTATTTCCACTGATATACCCAATGCCTCGAGGTCCAATAGCAACACCGTGAAACTGATTTTCAACTATGAGACAGTTCATTGCTTTGATGGCGCCCCCGTTGCGAGCCTCGATTCCCATTTGTCGCATGTGACGTACAGTGCAATTGTTCATCTCAATCAAGGATCCGTCTCCGTCTGACACAGCACCACCGCCACCACATCTATCAAGAATGCAAGATTCTAAATACACTATTCCACCGTTAGACGCTGCTATTCCGGGTTTACCAGGTTCGCCAGTTCCATGATTTCCCATTGGATAATACTCTGCTTTCTTGACTGACAGCTTACACTTTGGAGGATTTTTGCACTCTTTATCTCCTGTACATTTTGGAAACTCATCGCAGCCTATACTGCCATTTGAAAATTGACAATGATAAAATGTCGCTATCGAATTGGATCGAATTTGTATTTGATTTCCTTCTGATACAAAGAAAATGTTTTCAAAATGAACATGAATTGTCTGTTCAATGTCAATGTCTACTGGTAGTATTTGCTGAGGAGGACGACATACACAGCATCCATTCCGTGCATTTATTTCTACTCCATCTTCGATTCCAATAAGTTGGACACTTTTAGTCGTTATAACTGTCTCGTTTAACGTATATCGCCCTTTCCGTAACATAAGAGTTATGAAGGGCCTATCTGTCATTGACATAATGTCATTCCCAAGACGTTCTGGCTTTTCAACAATTTTATAATTAATCACAGGATAAGTTATTGTCATCTTGAATTCCAAAAGACATGCTTTGTCCATATATGCTGCTATGGAGGCTGACGCTAAACCAACTGATTCCATGGTCGACGGTAATGATCCATTATCTATCAAACCCGCAATTGCATATGCTTTACTACGATAAGCCTTCCAATGATCTGAAGCTAATTTAATGCATTTGTTTGCGTCTGCTAAAGCCTTTTCATATTCTCCAATTCTGATATAGAGTTGACTCCTGTTAGATAGAAGTTTGTACACAATGTCACACTCAGAACATGCTCTTATTCCCTCCGTGTAATATTGTAATGCATCGTGGAATTTACCCTTCTGAAATGCTTCATTTCCTTTCGACTTTAATACTTCTGGTTCCATTGGTACATGTGAAATTTGTTGGTCATCTGTGTTATTTTCCTCTGTCATGACAGACGCAATGCTGTTCTGGATTATTAATCGGTCTTGTTGAAACAGTGGTATTTTTATTGCTGTCAGTTCTTCATATTCTGTTTTACTCAAATGTAACGTAGTTATAATACTAAGTATTTGGTCTTGGTCTGCAAGGGCCTTATCTTGTCTTTGATGTAGGCTATGAAAAACAGCTGTTGTTTGCAAAACTTTGATTGTTTCAACTTTAAAGAAAAAACTCTTCTTACGCTTTATCTCATTAGCTAAAGTTACTAAATGTCCCTTTAAAACAACTGCATTTGTTGCCACTTTGCTCCACATAAAGAGTGATCCTCGCTTTATACATTGTTTATTTCGATCTTGTAATGCATCATATGGTGATGGAGTTGATGCTAAGGCGAAGTTCACCATCCGTATAGCATTTATAAGTATAAGGTGCTTGTCTTCGTTATTAATAGAATCCCTGATGACCTCCTGAACAAGTCTATGCACCGATAATGAGTCCCCACGAGTGGACTGGAACAAAGAAAATCTTGTTAAAATTTCAATCACCTGTTTCAAACCCACTTCATCCTGTAATGTATCGTTGATATCTTCATCTTCAACAGCAGGACTACCAACGTTGATGAGTTCTTTTGGAATATCATCGGGGAATAAAAAGGATGTAATTTCCATGACCGTTTTTGCAGCAGTCCCTATCCCTTCATCCATTGATTCTTGACATATGTAATCAATATTTAACTGCCATGTCGTTTTAACAGTAAGTCTGTCCCTACTTATTGTTGCAGATTGTGCCACTGTTTTCAACAATTTAAGCCTTTTCTTCTGGAAACGTTTAATGTAGTCCTCAAATGAACATTTAATACTTTTAATATGGGCAGCTGCTTGTTCCAGTGCTAACGGAAGACCTCCTAACTCTTCAACTAATAATACAATGTTGGCGTGGTCTTCGTCCTTGACAAAACCGGTTCGCATTTTCATGAAATCAACCCCTTCTATATCATTTAATACATTCAAGCTGATACAGCTCTGCCTTTTAACAAATATTGATTCTTCAACTTGCGTTTCCTCCCGTCTGGTTGTTATGAGGATGTGACCGTGTGTACTGCGCTTCCATGTACCTAACAACAATTCTTTGACATTGCCAGATATATATTCTTCATCTGCGTTGTCAACAACCAGAAGCCATCTTCCTGTCAAATTTGATAACCATTTTAAAGTTCTTTTCAGTGTTTCTTTTGAGTTTTGACCGGTAGTATCCACATCTATAGCTAATGATGTGATTGAATCCTCCAAGGCATCACTTGACTCTGCAGACATCCAAAAGACTCCACTTGGATAAAAATGTTGAAAACGCCATGCAAATTCAATGGAAAGTGTCGTTTTACCACAGCCACCTAAACCACATATTGCTTGTGTGTGCTGGACGATGTTATTTTGCTGGAAGCGTTCTATAATAAGTGCTAACTCTTTTTCCCGTCCTACAAAGTATTCATTACGGACTGGGGGATAAAAGAAAACTTGGCCAGTGGGCCTTGAATGCGACATATACTGTTGTTTTAAATCATTGACATCACTTTGTATTAAAGCTATTTGTTCCGTAGTTTTCCCTTCATTAATTTCTAAAGACTTTACTCTTTCCACTGTTATCATGTGTTCTGCCGATATTTCTTCAACCTTTTCACTAATTTTTCCTACTTCAAATTTTGTCTCGTCTAATTTTTGTACTTCACGTTTCTGTGTGATGTCAATTTCTGCAGTTTGCATTGTTAAAATGTCTACTTCGTCAGTTATTGATTCCAGTTTGCTATCAAGTTGATCCTGTCTCGTGTTAATGTCATCAATACGTTCACATGCAACAGTTATTGCTCCCTGTATATCTACTATCGCGTCATGAACATTGCTAAAATTTGAATCAATCCCAGTTTTCATTTTCCAAGAATATTCAGCCAATATACTTGTTTGTTTTCTGATTTCCTGGACTACATCTTGTCCAATGGCATATCCTTGCAAGAAGATAAATCCTACAAATGAAAATGGAAAACATTTATAAAAAAAAATTCATTTCAAACCCAAAAAATCTATATAATAAACAGTATATTAACTAATTAGTTCTGTCGATTAGATTATTACAATATATGTCACTCGTGATGGACAAACATTCGCGCATTCGTGAATTACTGGTGTAGTCCTGTCACACCTGACATTTATTATGATAATAGAAATAGCCAACTAGTTATACTATATATCTTACATGTAAATCTATAATTATATTTTTCTTACTGTAAATATACTGTCAAACCTGCATTAAGAGGTCACCTTTGGGACAAAAAAAAGGTGGCCTTATAACACAAGTGGTCTCTTCAAAGTGGTTCAATTGTCTATGATAGGACAAGAACAAGATGACCTTTCAATACAGGTAACCACACAGACTGGGTTGACTGTATTTGTATTTACATTATGTTTGCTAAGAACCAAACATTGAAATGGAATTGTAAAAACCTCATGCATCCTGAGGTGAAGTGATAGTGAAGGATAAGTATATCATGTTTTTATTAAGACACACACCTTGCTCCTCTTAGAGTCAAGTCAGGTAAAAGTCTTGTCGGTGACAGATGAAAGAATAAATCTAATGAAAAGACAAAAGATCTATTGCCATTTAAGAAATGACAATTTCGTCAATCAGTTCGTGATGACGACCGTTTAATTTTTGTAGCGATGACTTAGGAGCGACATAGCATTAAGCTTGTCCAGAAAATTACCGTATAGGGCACAAGCCCTAGAATATCGTATGAGATGTGAAATTAAACTCCAACAGCTGGGGCTGCTAGAATATTGCTACCGATGAATGGGAAAGTGACTATTGGAAAAGTGAAGTCATCGCGTTTGTCATACAGTTTTGATTTTAATCTTCCTCTGTTGTCAAGGTAAAGGTTACGGTAAGAAGCAGACTTTTGGGTGTCATTATTATCCTTTACTTCAATCTCAATTGGAGAGATGAGATGCAAATAATCACCAAATCAAGTTTTGTTCAGTGACAAAATACCATATATATATAACGGAAGCTGGAAGTAAAGATCTGGGCTATTATTTTCTTTTATCATTATCATTGAGAAGCCTTCGAAAGACATCTGCCTGACATCCGTGTGGTAACAATCAGTTTGCAATGGAGCACAATTTGTTCCAGTTGAAATACCAATCTTTGTTGAAACACCCGTCCACTAGACTGGACAAACATGTTGTCGATAAAAAAATCTAACAATCTCGTCCTGTTTATATTTATGTTTTTAAAGATTTTTTAAGATTTGGAATAGCTTTTGTCAAGGTAAGAGTTCTCTCTACCAATGACACAATACGGATATCTTTGTTCTCCGTTCTTCTTTGAGATGTAACGCTGTATCAATTCTAGACTTTAGTTACGCATGTGGAATAGTGGCATGCAAGGTAAATGTAGAGAAATAAAATGTTTTAATCATTCTGCTACAAACATATTGAACTCTCTAAAGCTTAAATACTTCAACTATTCTATTGAGTTTTTTTAATAATGGGACAGCTATTATATCTGCGGTACAAGAACTGAACATATGTTATGATAGTGAATATCATCTTCCTTATCAATGGAGCGACAGAGGACTGGATTAGTTTAAACTATGAACACTGTATGAAAATATCAGCCTAAATTTAATTGCCTCATATTGCTATTGTTGTGCATAAATGTTCACAAGCATTGCTAGCACCGTTTGTTGCATAATGTTGTATAATGTAATGATTTTTTAAAAATGTTGATTGTTTGTGTGTTTAACGCCACTTTCAGCAATATTTCAGCTATATCATGGTGACCAGTTTTAGTGGTGGAAGAAGCCTGAGTACTCGGAGAGAACCACCGACCATGGCAAGCAACTGGTAAACTTTATCAATTGCGGCAGCGAGTCGAGTACACCCTTTCGTGTGATTTAAAAAGCCGGATGAGAACCCATGCCATATTGGTGATAGGTTTGTATGAGTTGTTAGGTAATCCAACTACCTAAACCTCACTCATTGCGCCACACGGGCCCTGTATAGTGTAAAGATATCAACTTCTTCAATGAAGAGTTTTAACAGTAATGCAATATTTTATTAGGTAATACCGTTAGTTTCCCACTTTGTCAAGTCATTCATTGTTCTTGTTTCATCTGCAGTATTAAGCTGAAGCTGGTTTACCAATTGAAACATAATCTGAAATGACTCTTGATACTTGATAGAATCCCATTCTTGAAAATTGCAGTGGGCCCACGAATTTCTAACATTAGAGCGAACCTGAAATTAATACAAATGTCGAGATATATACATGGTCTTTGTTAGAGATATAGATTTCGTCTCTGTTGTCGACTGAATTTTAGAACTGTTCTGGTGATGAGGATTTTTTGTTTTTAATGTGATATTGTAATTAAATTTGCGATATATATCATGTATATATGCTATCGTTGATTTATTTTTCAAAAATAGATTTCTCTGAGCAATTTTCACTCGAAGGCGAAGACACTTGGCGAATACATTTACATGACGACATCATTTAAATAATAGAGGAGCTTTGGGCCACAAAATTAGCTTACCCACCACACCACTTGTTTACAATGCCTGTAGCAAGCCAGAAGAGAGAGTAGTCATGCATATATGTGTAATAGGGGTATTTTGATTCTACTTTTACGATTTTCTGGTTGAATTTGGGAACCTATTATGAGATTTGATATTGTTTTACCTGTCATTTTAGTATATATACATAGTAATAATACCTTACCTGGTCAGCAATATTCCGTACATTCTGAGGGAATGTGTCTATGTTTATAATCATTCCAAGAAGAGCAGATATATCAACTGTCTCGTCAAACGCTGTGTAGATGGCCATGTTTGTAGCCAGGAATAACTTTGAGAAATCAACATGATTTCGTACTTTGTAGTCATACATTGATTTCTGGTGCTTGGGTATAGTTTTGTTATTATTGATAGCTTCATAATTTAACTTCTTCTTGTATGTGGTACCATAATCCTCGCGTTGGTGTGGGTATGATTGCCTGTCGATTCCAACGAATTGCTTGTATATTTTCATTATGATAGGTTCTGTATATGTTCGTAATGTTGGAGAAATAATATTCTGCAGACATATGCCAACAATTAGCCATCTTTTCTGATTATCTTCTAGGTCAGGTTTGAGAGCTGAAATAGTAAATCGTATATATGATGAAATTCTCTCTTTGTGTCATGCTTAGGTTTATAGTGTGTTACGCCACTTCCAACAGTATTTCATTTATATCGTGGCGGTCTTTATTTATTGGTGGAGTAAACATGAGTATTCGGAGAAAACCACCGACCTGTCGCAAGTCACTGACAAACTGTATCATATACTGTTGTATCGAGTACACCTCGGGGTTTCAACTCACAACTCTAGTGGTGATAGGCACTGATACGTCGGCCCCTTTTTTGTACCAGATATTACTTCTCACTAATACATTTTGTAAAATATTGGATTCAATTCTAAAATGTGTAAATTGTTAATTAGGATGTTATCATGGTCGGTTTATGACGCTACATTGATACACAAGTAGACTGAAACTCGTACAAAGGGATATAATCCGAGATTTATTTACGTTTATTTGCGATTCATACACCATAATCCTGAATTTCAATATTGCATCTTTTGTATCGGATTTAAGTTCTTGCTCTGAAAATACACATGCAAACTGCATATACATGTATTAGAGTCATAAGCCATTATCAAACTATTGAATTTGTTGTCTACTTCAACCAAGAGGCGATTATACAATAAAGGTAGTTTTGAAGGTCAAATGTTAAATTGGTTCATTTTTTTATTAATAAAGTTGAATAAAAAAAAATATACACAATATGGACATGAAACTTAAAAATACCAAAGGGGTAAGTAGAAGCCATAAATCTAAGGACGGAAAATACAATAACAAAAAAGAAAAAGGACAAAAGGACAAACAATGATCTGAGAAAAGTATTGATTAAGATTGAAACACACCAGACATGCATTGTGATAACTAGCTAAGATTGGCACTACCTGCCCATGTGGTCACCTCTATTTAACGGTAACTTTTTCCCTATCCTGTCATAGAAAATTTCATATGAACTGAACCTCTTGTAATAAGAGGTCAACTGTATTATAAGGCCACCTTTTCTTTGTCTCTATGGTGACATCTTAATACAGGTTTGATTGTACATATTGTTTATACCTGGATAGCTATGTCCTGCTGTTAGTATGTCTACTATATCTGCCTCTAACTCGTGTGGTATTCCTAGCTGAGGTTTTATATATATCTTGTTACTTGCCATCGTTGGCCTAATTCTGTGTGTAGCTTCTATACCTAATTATGTCATGTCGAGAATCTGATCTGTGCCTACTTATACCATGTTCTTAAAAATAAATGTTAGTCATACTATTAAAGAATAACGTTAATATTAACATTATAAGAAGCAGGAACTGCTTACCATTCGCGAGCACCTATATTCACCCCCACTTTTTTGGTGGGGTTCGTGTTGCTCATTTTGTTAAATTCATTTTAGTTAAGTTGATTTATTTATTTCTCTTCGTCCTGTCACTTGTGTACCCGATGTTGTCAGTAGACCTAGATTGCCCATTCTTGGTCGTCCCTTGGGTTTTCTCTAACCTTTAGATAAAGCTTTACAAAGTAATTTGCCAATCAATGACCCCATCAACAATACACAATAAACATGTCACAGTGTTTTTGGGCCTCGTTGATGTGGTGTGGGAATTATGATATTGAAACAAACTGAATTTTTACTTGTGATGTTGTATTCAGGAATATTATTGTTAATTGGTTCGACTTATAATGTTGCTTTTATTGATTTTTTATCTATGCTGAAATATAAATATATTATGTTGTAACCGATTGGTTGCGGAATTATGAACAGATTCCAATCATTATTGTAATTTATAAACTATGTTGTATTTTTTTATGTTTTCAAAACTTTGACATGTTCCCCGTGAAGTGTCAATGTACGACTCAACCTGTTTACATCGTTATTTTTGCATGGCAACATGACTTACTTATATGTTCAATTCTCTAGACGTTGTAGAATCCGAGAATCAGTAATTTCAACCATAATAATTGGCTTAAATACGACATTTTTGGCATTTGTCACTACATAACCACACACGTTTCTTCGTAGTGTGCCATCTTTCGATAAAACGAAGTAATGCGCAACAACCGATTTCATTGGTCGATACTTTTAGAACTTTTACAGTAATGTTATTTTTCGTATTCAAAGTATGAGTAAATTTTGTCTTTAATTATAATGCAATAAATTTGTGTTAAAATCTAATTTTAACATTCATTATTAGGAAATTTGTAAAGTAAATCGCCGATTTTGGTGATTGGTCAATTGTCATTTTTTTCCCGCGTGCTGTTCGGTCGCACAGAAATTGCCCCAAAATCGCACGGTCGCGTGAAACGTCAGTATAAAAGCGGCGACGCTCGAAATGACGTCAGAGTTCTGCTAATTTTTTAGACATACAGTCGTTTGGACTCTGTTATAAAATTTCTTTGGCATTAAGGACGAATTTGTAAAAGTAAAATTTAAGAATGGTAAATAATTTTAGAGCTTAAAAACTATATTTCTTTGGGGTTTTTTTCTTGTTAAAATTTAAGAAAGGTAAATAATTTTAGAGTTTAAAAACTATATTTCTTTGGTTTTTTTTTTGTTAATAATGTTTGAGTTTAAAATAGAATAGGAGTTAAATTTTATTACTGTGCACATATTTCTAAATAAATTTAGAAATCCAGCTACAGTCAACATAAGTAATATTTATGATTCTTCTACACCAATATTCTTAAAAGGTTGATAAATGGGTATAGTTCTATATAAGAACTTTATGTTTTAAATAGTTTTTTTCCAGTTAACAGAAGATAATTTAATCTAACATACCAGATTAATTTTTGAAGTCTTAGGTCCACATTGTTAGCATATGTTGTTAATATAGGACTTAACCAAATATATTAGTCTGTCTCAACATAATCATTTTCAACATCAGACCCATATTATTGGCTTAGGTTGTCAATACAGGATCTAGCTAAATTTTTATTCAACTAATTAAATAATATATGTTTAGAAACCTCATTGTTCACCTGTGTAGCATAGGTAGCTATACAGAACATTGCTATATTGTTATTCAACTAATTAAATAATATATGTTTAGAAACCTCATTGTTCACCTGTGTAGCATAGGTAGCTATACAGAACATTGTTAAATTGTTATTCAACTACTTGTAATCAAATAATACATGTTTAGAAACATCATTGTTCACATGTATAGCATAAGTAGCTATACCGAACACTGCTAAATTGTTATTCAACTAATTAAATAATACATGTTTAGAAACATCATTGTTCACATGTATAGCATAAGTAACTATACCGAACACTGCTAAATTGTTATTCAACTAATTAAATCATACATGTTTAGAAACATCATTGTTCACATGTATAGCATAAGTAGCTATACAGAACACTGCTAAATTGTTATCCAGCATTGTTAATCATCTAAGGTAGATAGTATCTCAGATTTTAATTGGGAACTATCATCATTTCATTTCAAATTACCTGGAACTGCCATATTCCAATTCTGATGTAAATATGTTCGTTTAATGCATCAATTATTCTTTTAATATCACTTCAAGTTATTGATCTCAGTAGGAATGTTTGGATAAATTAAGTGAATAGTTTGTCAATTATTAAAGTAAACTGTCCAATAGCCATATTTGTGGACACTGACAGTTGAATTTGTTTTATAAACCAATCTTATTTTTGGAATTTAGGAAATTTTGATTATAAGTATCCAGTAATAATTCTAGTTGATATTCAATATTGTTGACACTAGATAGTTGTATTGTGTCAACTGCAGTGTGTAATTTGACAGTTTGTAAATGAAATATAATTATTTATGCAGATAATAAATCATTAACCTTCCTTAATCATTTATTTGTGTGAGTTATCTCCCATAGACTGCAAAGGAACTTTAGTGACCCTGGGTTAGACAGGTACTCGGGAGTACGGCAAAAGAGAAGTTTGAAGATATCAAAGGGGTCAACCGCTAATTTGTCCACTCCTAGCGCGCTACACATTTTGGCATCCTCGGCGGGATTCATTCTTTTTGAGTGTGTCCTGTGATACGAACCTTTTGTTTTGAGAGTATTAAACACTGAGATAGCAGTAATGGTTAAAAGAAGGAATCCACTTATGGGCAGGTCTAAAGACACATGTGACCATGAAACTGACTTGTACGACAGTGACCATTACCTCACTGGTGAGACAAAACTGGCAGAAGAGAGTACAGAAAGAACCTGCTTGTCTGAAGAAGACATAGAGGACGTTGATAAAACTATGGTAATGAAAACTCCCGAAATCCTACCTAGTACAAGTTTTCAAGTCAAGGTGACTAGACCAAGTAATCCTACGTTAAGACGTAGTAAAAGACTTGTAACAAGAAAACAAATACCAAATAGAGATCACACACCCAAACCTGAGGTCACAGATGAGGGCGCACAAGGAGATACCGTCACTGGATTGTATGGAATGTTAAAGGGTGCCATTCAGGACATGACAATGCAACTAGTGACGACAATTCAAACTGCATTTATGAAGGGAAGCCGGTTCAAAGATAGGGATCTTGACCGAAAATCACCACAAAGTCTCCCTACGCATGCCAAAAGTATTACTAATAGTTCAAGAAGATCAGTGGTCACCAGATCACGTAAAATCAGACAGCAAATTGATAGTGGATCAGGCAGCGAATCATCTGACTTAGATGACATGGAGTCTGATAACAGTTCAGACTGCCACAGTGTAGACACCAGTCGAATATTTAGAAGCAAAACTAAAGATAATCACTCTATAAGATTGCCAGCTTTCACTGGAATAGAGAAATGGGAAGTTTGGTATCACCGTTTCGAGGCCGTAGCTGAGCTTAAAGGTTGGAACGAGACTGACAAACTACAGGAATTATTGCCTAGGCTGCAAGGTGATGCTGGTTTTTTGCATTTGACGAATTAGCTGCACGTACCCTTAAAAACTACCATAAACTTACCAAAGAATTAAAGAGTAGATTTGGTATAATCGAGCATGCTCGAACATACAGGCTACAATTTAACCGAAGGAAACAAAATAGTACAGAAAGCCCAGAAAAGTATGCGGCAGAGTTAAAGAGGCTTTATGATAAAGCATACAGAAATAGGGATAATAAAACAAGACAGGAAGATTTGATACAAAGATTTCTCCTTGGCCTTCAGGATTATAAAGCTAGAATCCATATTGAGCTGAACAAAGAACCGAGAAGTATAGAAAAAACGAAGCCGTCCAGGAAGCGATAATTTATACAGAGACAATGAAAAATCCTAATCACCAAGAAGATAATCATAAGAGAGTGGTTAGACAGATAAGAAATACCAATCCAAAGGACTCCAAGGTCAACCCAGATAAATTCCAAGATGTCCAGGATAATGAGAAATCAGATAGAAGTGAGCTCACTACTCTAAAGGTGGAAGTGACTCGGAAAAGACAGATATCGTAACTTGCAATAAGCAAGATCTTAGGGAAATATTTGAGGAAATGTTCAAAGTAAAGAAAACTGGGAATCACTTATATAATGCAGCCAGACAAAATCAAAATAGGGCTCCGGCAAGTAATACCAACTGGAATCCAATTGTATCCAGAAAACCAGTTACCTGTTTCTCATGCAATCAGCCAGGGCATATAGCTCGAAACTGCCAGAGTACCGGTAGGACAGAACGATACTCAGATAGGGGCAACAACAGAAATGGTCAAGAATCAAGAACCAACTACTTAAGGGATAGTAAGGAGATAGAAAAGACAAATGCAGGTCCGGCTTATGGCCGTCCTTATGGGGGCTTTGCTTTAAACTAGAGAGGGTCAACTCCGCTGACCGGGAGATGACCCCACCTGTTATTGATGTAAATGTTAAAGGTCAGCAATTGAATATTAAAGCAGAAGAATTTGTTCCTAACAACAGTATTGAAGTAATTTGTTTAGAAAAAGATGATAATGTAACAGATGTAGACAATGAAGTTTCATTAGGGAATAAGCCTATTTCGGATCCTAGAACTGATGATTCCGAAAAGGAATGTAATTTGCCAAGTATATTAGATGTTGTCGGTCGAAAGTTGACTAGAAGTGATGGTGTTTATATTGAGGGTGCGGTGCAGGGCAGGAGGATTATGTTCACTGCAGATACGGGTGCAGCGAGAACTGTTATTTCCACGAAAGCCTTTAAGCAAATCCCTAGGGACAAACAACCACAGTTAAAGAAATCTTGTACATTGGCTGGCGCCGATGGACAGCCATTAGTTGAGCTTGGTAAAGCTATTTGCGTCACCGAATATGGTACTGCTTTGACAACTATTTTACCTATTTTGTTCCTGTATTTAAATACTGTTACAGTGACAGCCGGAACCTTTGAACCGTAATGAGAGCGGGAGGTTTGGCGCCTTAAAATCTGATTCAACCCACCATTTCTTTAGTAATGCCTGTACCAAGTCAGGGTCATTACGGTTTTCACAGTTTTCCGGTTGTTGACTGATTTTGTCTGTTTATATAATTATGAGTTTTGACTTTCCCTTTGTAAGATTGTTCGGAGTTCGGTAATTTTGTTATTACCTTTATTATTCTCTATTAATCTAGGACAATTAACAATGGAAAGAGAGTTGATTGTCGCAGATATTGAGGATGATGCCCTTCTTGGGCTTGACATTTTGATGAAGGGACCAGGGGGTCCTGCTGATATTAAATTGACTAAAGATGAAATACTGTTGAATGGAACAACTATACCTTGCATTCAAATTGGCCAAAGTGAAATTGTAAGAAAAGTAAGGTCTGCAGATGATTTTTACATCCCTCCTCGTAGCGAAGTTATAGTAGAAGTATTTGTCGATAAATTTGATGATGATAACCCAGAGGGGCCTCAGAATTATTTATTAGAACCATCCTCGTTCTTTGAACAAAGGTATCCTGTTGCTATGGCTGCTTGTCTTGTTGAAATTAGTCACAATGTCACCAATCAGGTGAGACTAATGAACCCTTTTGATCATGAGGTCCAGATCGAACAGCATGCTGTTCTTGGTGAAGCTGAACCAGTTCTTGCTGAACCAGTTACCTTATTTAGTACGGAAGATAGTGAAGAATTGAACAATTATTGTAGTGTCCGCAGAATAAAATTATCACAAGCAAACCCTGTAACATGGCAAACCAATACAGGTATCATTAGGAGTATCTCCAAAAAGGGAACAACCGATGGAGGAAAAGGTGGAGTGGTTCCGCTACACTTGGTCGATTTATATAATCAAGCAACTGAGGATCGCACTAAACAAGAACAGGAAGATATAGCTAATATTTTGGCGAAGTACAGCCAGGCTTTTTCTAAGCATGAATCAGACTTAGGACGGACAAACTTAATAGAATATACTATTGACACTGGTGATTCTAAGCCTACCAAGCTACTACCTAGGCGAGTACCCATGGCCTTTGCAGGTGAGGAAAAAAGGGTTGTTTCTGAGATGTATGAACAGGGCATTATACAGAAATCGAACTCACCTTGGTCCAGTCCGCTTGTATTAGTGGTAAAGAAAAACGGGAAGATTAGACCATGTGTCGATTACCGGCGGTTAAACGCGGTTACAGTAAAGGACGCCTTTCCTTTGCCACGTATCCAGGATTGTTTGGATACTGTACGTGGGTCAACCTTATTCAGTACTTTCGACCTGACTAGTGGTTATCATCAGATACCAGTAAAACGGGAAGATGTCCCAAAAACCGCCTTTGTCACCAGGTATGGTTTATTTGAATTTCTAGCTATGCCATTTGGTGTTTGCAATGGACCCAAAACCTGTCAACGTCCAATGGAAATGGTACTTAACGGGTTGCAATGGCAATCTTGCCTAATATACTTGGATGACGTAATCGTTTTTAGTGACAACTTTAATGATCATATGAAACGACTGGAGACAGTTTTAGATAGGATGTCTAAGGCGGGTTTAAAGTTTAAACCTGAAAAATGTCAGCTGTTACGAAAAGAAGTCACTTTTCTGGGACACGTAGTTTCTGAGAAAGGAGTACAGCCCAACCCAGACAACATTGCAAAAATATTAGCTTGGCCTACTCCCAAGACAGTAACTGAAGTGCGACAGGTCTTGGGAATGGGGAGCTATTATAGACGCTTTATCAAGGACTTTTCCATCTTAGTTAGACCTTTGACCGACTTAACAAAGAAATCAAAAGCATTTACTTGGACAGATGAATGCAGCAAGGCTTTTGAACGACTGAAGTTAGCTTTTACCAGTACAGAGATAATGGGCTTTCCCAAGGATGAAGGTGGATTTTATCTGGATACAGATGCTTGTAATACAGCTATTGGTGCAGTTCTCAGTCAATTTCAGGATGGACAGCTGAGGGTTATTGCTTATGGTAGCCGTACACTGAATAAAGCCGAGAGAAATTATTGCATTACTGATAAAGAACTCCTTGCTGTACGCTATTTCATAGAATACTATCGTCAATATCTCTTGGGCGGAAAATTCTGTGTTCGAACAGATCACCAGGCCTTAATCTGGCTTTTTAGTTTAAAGGAACCTAAAGGAAGAATCGCTAGATGGCTTGAGATTTTGTCTGCATTTGATTTCTCTGTAGAATACAGAGCTGGACCAAAACATGGAAATGCTGACACCATGTCTCGGTGCTTTAACCCAAGAGATTGTGACTGTCCACTCACTGATAATTTAGAGTACTTGAAATGTGGTCCATGCAAGAAATGCAAAAAGAGGGCTCAGGACATGTTTAGCTCAATGTCCATTCCTGTACCTTTTACTGAAAACCTATTACAACCTGACCAATCTGATATACCAAATGAAGTTGACAAAGTGTGTGTCGTAAAAACGAGAAAACAAAGTACAGGAGAAAACACCTGGACTCCATGGAATAATGGTTATTCCCGTACAGAGCTACAATCAATTCAAAAGGATGACCCAGATATTGGACCAATTTTTAGATGGAAAGAATGTGGCTCCCGTCCTGATCGAGTTGAATTAGTGAAAGATAGTCCAACTACGCGTCATTATTGGTATCTATGGGATTCCCTGGAGATCACAGATGAACTCTTGTTCAAGAAATTCCACAGAAAAGATGGTGTGGAAAGCTACAATCAATTCATAGTTCCTTTTCGGCTTAGAAAGGAAATCCTTAAACATATGCATGACTCCGTAATATCTGGACACCTTGGGAAAAAGAAAACTAAGGAGAAGCTGTCTCAGAGATATTACTGGTATGAGATGAGAGAGGATATTAGTATTTGGATAAGTCAGTGTGAAATATGTGGGGCGAATAAACCTCCACACAAGTCCAATAAAGCACCACTAGGAAGTATGCCTGTGGGAGCGCCATTAGATAGGCTGGGAACAGATTTGTTAGGTCCTTTGCCTGTTACACCAAGAGGTAACAAATACATCCTGACCATTACAGATTATTTCACGAAGTGGGTTGAAATTTTTGCAGTTCCAGACCAGACTGCTGTTACCTGTGCTCAAACAATGTTGAATGAAGTTGTTTGTAGATTTGGATGTCCACTTGCCATTCATTCCGATCAGGGTCGAAATTTTGAAAGCGGGATATTTCAAGAATTATGCAAGATCTTAGAAATCAGGAAAACTAGAACTAGTCCAAGGAATCCTAAATGCAATGGCCAGGTTGAAAGATTTAATAGGACACTAATAGGTATGATAAAATCCTACTTAGGAGGAGAACAGACCAATTGGGATATAAATCTAGGTTGCTTAGCAGGAGCCTACAGATCTAGCCCAAAGGAGTCAACAGGTTTGACTCCTAACCTTATGATGCTGGGCAGAGAAGTTACCCTTCCATTTGAAATTATCAACCAAAGGAAAGGGATAACTGGAGGTGAAGAAACAGAAAAGGAGGCAGCCCATACACAAAAGATCAGGGAAAGAATGCAAAGAGCACATGTGGTGGCTCGCAAGAACCTGCAAGTAAATGCAAAGAGAAGAAAAGACTTTTATGACATAAAAGCAAAGTTAAATTCATATGCGGAATATGACAAAGTATGGTATTTAAATGAGAGTAGGAAAGAAGGAGTTTGCCAGAAATTACAGCCCTTGTACCTCGAACCTTGCCTAATATTACAGAAGTTGAGTGATCTTAACTACAAAATACAATTGGATGGTCAAGGCACTATGAAAATTGTCAACCACGACAAACTAAAACATTACAGAGACTGCAATATTCCTAAATGGATGAAATCTGTTGAAATTGCTATGTCTAAAAGAAAGAAAAATTGATTGACCATTAACATTCAATTTCTAAAAGATTTAAAAGTTTAAATCTTAGATAAACATTGTTATGAGGTCAATTATCTCGAAAAACAATTTTTTTCCCACAAATTGAAAGTAATATTTTTTTAATTTTTGTAATAAGATAAATAAAATCCTAGTGGACAACATTACATGAGTTGACAGAAACTAACAGAAAAAAAAAAGAAGAGATTAAAATTCGCAATCTTTGCAGAAAAAAAATAATATTGTAAATTTTTGTTTTTGTATGACCTGTAGAGATTTTGTTTTTATGTATAGTTCCACTTTCTTTTCATGATGATTATTGATCATAATTTTTGACAAAGCTCATTTTTTTCCATGAGAAGACCAAACTAATTTATATCAAATAACTGATAGGCAAGGTAAGGGTACCATCCCATAAAATCTGAGATACTAGACAACAGTGATGATTGACAGTGTTTGGGTTTCAAACCATTTAAGCTTTTAGTAGGAGATCCTTATACCCAACCTTGTATTTCAGGATGTCGGAGGTGGTTACCAAAGTGAATATCAGGAGACTTTATAAGTGCATGAGATGTAAGGGTGATGAGAGGGACGTATATATTGGGCAAACATATCGGGTAATAGGACACATCATGAAAACCCATTTTACCTTGACTGATGTGCCCTATTACTGCAGTCTTTGTTTGTTCAGATGCCAGCAGTGGAATGACTTGATCAAACATGTTCGTCATTTTCGGCCACACCAAATCCAGCGAGGACAGGTGATCGCTAGTGGTAGATGGACAGGAGAGGAGGCATATCGAAAAATTAACAAATCTCCTGTCCAGTTGGTGGAAGGAACAGACTTCATAAAACTGCCACGGGAGGAGGCTCTCAACCGAAAGGTTCAGAGACAGAGGGTCCATATACCAACTTTTGGCCCCGTTCCTTTGGTTGAGAGTACACCTACACCTACTCAATCTACAGAACCTACACTCAATACTCCTACTCGGATTCAACTTACAGGACCAGCAACTGAGACACCACCATCGACACCAATTTTATTAAGTTCGCCACTATCAACCCCTATAAGGAGGATATTACAGAGGGGGGTAGAAATGGAGTTTGCTATAGAATCAACATCAGAGGTGCCTCCCTCTCCTATCGTACATCCATCACTAGAGTGGGAAATGATTCCACTAGGGAAAGAGGAAACTAAACCAAAGCCACCATCGTCATCGTCATCATCTTCCTCATCATCTTCTTCCTCATCATCCTCTTCTTCCACCTTATCTACTTCAACTAAGGATATCATTCCACTTTCTTTTTTTACCAAGTCGTTAGATGAAATGAAGGAACTAATTATAAAACATCACGAAAGTTTGATTAAGGAACAACAGGAAACTAGAAAGGAACTGGTAAATTTAACTGCACAAGTAACTGGTCTGCGTTCAGTAGTAAGAAAGCAGGCAGATGAGATCCAGAAGCTTTTGTCACCACCATCGTATAGAGTACCATCTAGAGTTCAGCGTGCTAGATCAAGGAAGACCCAGAGGACCATTCAACAACTGAGCCAGGAAATAAACATTCTCTTTTAATGAACATTTTTGGAAATTTTATTGCTAATTTATGAAACAATTATTTCAAATTACATATATTATATGACCACAATTGGTACTAGTATAAAAAAAAAAAAAAAAAAAAACATTTGGTATTATAAGTATTTTTTTTGTCAAAATAACTGGTATTTTTTTGGTTGATGATTATTTTTTTTTTTAATTGAAATTTTTATTGTTGTTTATATTACATTCAAATTTAATACCATAACTTAAACTAAGAGTAGGAAAGGTAAATTAGTTAGCATCTACAGAAAAATTTCATATTGGGTTGAACTAGCTGCTGAATGGTTTGTAGTATGGGGTTTCTTGATTTTTTTTCTTTTCTTCTAACAAATTTTTGTCATTATTTTTTTTAAGTATTACTACTAATAGATTAAATTGTCTATTATCATCCCAATTTATCGATTTTTGATCAAAGATTAAGTCATTTTATCTATTTGTGGGGACACAAATATGAAAGAGGGGGGTATTGAAACAAACTGAATTTTTACTTGTGATGTTGTATTCAGGAATATTATTGTTAATTGGTTCGACTTATAATGTTGCTTTTATTGATTTTTTATCTATGCTGAAATATAAATATATTATGTTGTAACCGATTGGTTGCGGAATTATGAACAGATTCCAATCATTATTGTAATTTATAAACTATGTTGTATTTTTTTATGTTTTCAAAACTTTGACATGTTCCCCGTGAAGTGTCAATGTACGACTCAACCTGTTTACATCGTTATTTTTGCATGGCAACATGACTTACTTATATGTTCAATTCTCTAGACGTTGTAGAATCCGAGAATCAGTAATTTCAACCATAATAATTGGCTTAAATACGACATTTTTGGCATTTGTCACTACATAACCACACACGTTTCTTCGTAGTGTGCCATCTTTCGATAAAACGAAGTAATGCGCAACAACCGATTTCATTGGTCGATACTTTTAGAACTTTTACAGTAATGTTATTTTTCGTATTCAAAGTATGAGTAAATTTTGTCTTTAATTATAATGCAATAAATTTGTGTTAAAATCTAATTTTAACATTCATTATTAGGAAATTTGTAAAGTAAATCGCCGATTTTGGTGATTGGTCAATTGTCATTTTTTTCCCGCGTGCTGTTCGGTCGCACAGAAATTGCCCCAAAATCGCACGGTCGCGTGAAACGTCAGTATAAAAGCGGCGACGCTCGAAATGACGTCAGAGTTCTGCTAATTTTTTAGACATACAGTCGTTTGGACTCTGTTATAAAATTTCTTTGGCATTAAGGACGAATTTGTAAAAGTAAAATTTAAGAATGGTAAATAATTTTAGAGCTTAAAAACTATATTTCTTTGGGGTTTTTTTCTTGTTAAAATTTAAGAAAGGTAAATAATTTTAGAGTTTAAAAACTATATTTCTTTGGTTTTTTTTTTGTTAATAATGTTTGAGTTTAAAATAGAATAGGAGTTAAATTTTATTACTGTGCACATATTTCTAAATAAATTTAGAAATCCAGCTACAGTCAACATAAGTAATATTTATGATTCTTCTACACCAATATTCTTAAAAGGTTGATAAATGGGTATAGTTCTATATAAGAACTTTATGTTTTAAATAGTTTTTTTCCAGTTAACAGAAGATAATTTAATCTAACATACCAGATTAATTTTTGAAGTCTTAGGTCCACATTGTTAGCATATGTTGTTAATATAGGACTTAACCAAATATATTAGTCTGTCTCAACATAATCATTTTCAACATCAGACCCATATTATTGGCTTAGGTTGTCAATACAGGATCTAGCTAAATTTTTATTCAACTAATTAAATAATATATGTTTAGAAACCTCATTGTTCACCTGTGTAGCATAGGTAGCTATACAGAACATTGCTATATTGTTATTCAACTAATTAAATAATATATGTTTAGAAACCTCATTGTTCACCTGTGTAGCATAGGTAGCTATACAGAACATTGTTAAATTGTTATTCAACTACTTGTAATCAAATAATACATGTTTAGAAACATCATTGTTCACATGTATAGCATAAGTAGCTATACCGAACACTGCTAAATTGTTATTCAACTAATTAAATAATACATGTTTAGAAACATCATTGTTCACATGTATAGCATAAGTAGCTATACCGAACACTGCTAAATTGTTATTCAACTAATTAAATCATACATGTTTAGAAACATCATTGTTCACATGTATAGCATAAGTAGCTATACAGAACACTGCTAAATTGTTATCCAGCATTGTTAATCATCTAAGGTAGATAGTATCTCAGATTTTAATTGGGAACTATCATCATTTCATTTCAAATTACCTGGAACTGCCATATTCCAATTCTGATGTAAATATGTTCGTTTAATGCATCAATTATTCTTTTAATATCACTTCAAGTTATTGATCGCAGTAGGAATGTTTGGATAAATTAAGTGAATAGTTTGTCAATTATTAAAGTAAACTGTCCAATAGCCATATTTGTGGACACTGACAGTTGAATTTGTTTTATAAACCAATCTTATTTTTGGAATTTAGGAAATTTTGATTATAAGTATCCAGTAATAATTCTAGTTGATATTCAATATTGTTGACACTAGATAGTTGTATTGTGTCAACTGCAGTGTGTAATTTGACAGTTTGTAAATGAAATATAATTATTTATGCAGATAATAAATCATTAACCTTTCTGAATCATTTATTTGTGTGAGTTATCTCCCATAGACTGCAAAGGAACTTTAGTGACCCTGGGTTAGACAGGTACTCGGGAGTACGGCAAAAGAGAAGTTTGAAGATATCAAAGGGGTCAACCGCTAATTTGTCCACTCCTAGCGCGCTACACATTTTGGCATCCTCGGCGGGATTCATTCTTTTTGAGTGTGTCCTGTGATACGAACCTTTTGTTTTGAGAGTATTAAACACTGAGATAGCAGTAATGGTTAAAAGAAGGAATCCACTTATGGGCAGGTCTAAAGACACATGTGACCATGAAACTGACTTGTACGACAGTGACCATTACCTCACTGGTGAGACAAAACTGGCAGAAGAGAGTACAGAAAGAACCTGCTTGTCTGAAGAAGACATAGAGGACGTTGATAAAACTATGGTAATGAAAACTCCCGAAATCCTACCTAGTACAAGTTTTCAAGTCAAGGTGACTAGACCAAGTAATCCTACGTTAAGACGTAGTAAAAGACTTGTAACAAGAAAACAAATACCAAATAGAGATCACACACCCAAACCTGAGGTCACAGATGAGGGCGCACAAGGAGATACCGTCACTGGATTGTATGGAATGTTAAAGGGTGCCATTCAGGACATGACAATGCAACTAGTGACGACAATTCAAACTGCATTTATGAAGGGAAGCCGGTTCAAAGATAGGGATCTTGACCGAAAATCACCACAAAGTCTCCCTACGCAAGCCAAAAGTATTACTAATAGTTCAAGAAGATCAGTGGTCACCAGATCACGTAAAATCAGACAGCAAATTGATAGTGGATCAGGCAGCGAATCATCTGACTTAGATGACATGGAGTCTGATAACAGTTCAGACTACCACAGTGTAGACACCAGTCGAATATTTAGAAGCAAAACTAAAGATAATCACTCTATAAGATTGCCAGCTTTCACTGGAATAGAGAAATGGGAAGTTTGGTATCACCGTTTCGAGGCCGTAGCTGAGCTTAAAGGTTGGGACGAGACTGACAAACTACAGGAATTATTGCCTAGGCTGCAAGGTGATGCTGGTGATTTGCATTTGACGAATTAGCTGCACGTACCCTTAAAAACTACCATAAACTTACCAAAGAATTAAAGAGTAGATTTGGTATAATCGAGCATGCTCGAACATACAGGCTACAATTTAACCGAAGGAAACAAAATAGTACAGAAAGCCCAGAAAAGTATGCGGCAGAGTTAAAGAGGCTTTATGATAAAGCATACAGAAATAGGGATAATAAAACAAGACAGGAAGATTTGATACAAAGATTTCTCCTTGGCCTTCAGGATTATAAAGCTAGAATCCATATTGAGCTGAACAAAGAACCGAGAAGTATAGACGAAGCCGTCCAGGAAGCGATAATTTATACAGAGACAATGAAAAATCATAATCACCAAGAAGATAATCATAAGAGAGTGGTTAGACAGATAAGAAATACCAATCCAAAGGACTCCAAGGTCAACCCAGATAAATTCCAAGATGTCCAGGATAATGAGAAATCAGATAGAAGTGAGCTCACTACTCTAAAGGTGGAAGTGACTCGGAAAAGACAGATATCGTAACTTGCAATAAGCAAGATCTTAGGGAAATATTTGAGGAAATGTTCAAAGTAAAGAAAACTGGGAATCACTTATATAATGCAGCCAGACAAAATCAAAATAGGGCTCCGGCAAGTAATACCAACTGGAATCCAATTGTATCCAGAAAACCAGTTACCTGTTTCTCATGCAATCAGCCAGGGCATATAGCTCGAAACTGCCAGAGTACCGGTAGGACAGAACGATACTCAGATAGGGGCAACAACAGAAATGGTCAAGAATCAAGAACCAACTACTTAAGGGATAGTAAGGAGATAGAAAAGACAAATGCAGGTCCGGCTTATGGCCGTCCTTATGGGGGCTTTGCTTTAAACTAGAGAGGGTCAACTCCGCTGACCGGGAGATGACCCCACCTGTTATTGATGTAAATGTTAAAGGTCAGCAATTGAATATTAAAGCAGAAGAATTTGTTCCTAACAACAGTATTGAAGTAATTTGTTTAGAAAAAGATGATAATGTAACAGATGTAGGCAATGAAGTTTCATTAGGGAATAAGCCTATTTCGGATCCTAGAACTGATGATTCCGAAAAGGAATGTAATTTGCCAAGTAAATTAGATGTTGTCGGTCGACAGTTGACTAGAAGTGATGGTGTTTATATTGAGGGTGCGGTGCAGGGCAGGAGGATTATGTTCACTGCAGATACGGGTGCAGCGAGAACTGTTATTTCCACGAAAGCCTTTAAGCAAATCCCTAGGGACAAACAACCACAGTTAAAGAAATCTTGTACATTGGCTGGCGCCGATGGACAGCCATTAGTTGAGCTTGGTAAAGCTATTTGCGTCACCGAATATGGTACTGCTTTGACAACTATTTTACCTATTTTGTTCCTGTATTTAAATACTGTTACAGTGACAGCCGGAACCTTTGAACCGTAATGAGAGCGGGAGGTTTGGCGCCTTAAAATCTGATTCAACCCACCATTTCTTTAGAAATGCCTGTACCAAGTCAGGGTCATTACGGTTTTCACAGTTTTCCGGTTGTTGACTGATTTTGTCTGTTTATATAATTATGAGTTTTGACTTTCCCTTTGTAAGATTGTTCGGAGTTCGGTAATTTTGTTATTACCTTTATTATTCTCTATTAATCTAGGACAATTAACAATGGAAAGAGAGTTGATTGTCGCAGATATTGAGGATGATGCCCTTCTTGGGCTTGACATTTTGATGAAGGGACCAGGGGGTCCTGCTGATATTAAATTGACTAAAGATGAAATACTGTTGAATGGAACAACTATACCTTGCATTCAAATTGGCCAAAGTGAAATTGTAAGAAAAGTAAGGTCTGCAGATGATTTTTACATCCCTCCTCGTAGCGAAGTTATAGTAGAAGTATTTGTCGATAAATTTGATGATGATAACCCAGAGGGGCCTCATAATTATTTATTAGAACCATCCTCGTTCTTTGAACAAAGGTATCCTGTTGCTATGGCTGCTTGTCTTGTTGAAATTAGTCACAATGTCACCAATCAGGTGAGACTAATGAACCCTTTTGATCATGAGGTCCAGATCGAACAGCATGCTGTTCTTGGTGAAGCTGAACCAGTTCTTGCTGAACCAGTTACCTTATTTAGTACGGAAGATAGTGAAGAATTGAACAATTATTGTAGTGTCCGCAGAATAAAATTATCACAAGCAAACCCTGTAACATGGCAAACCAATACAGGTATCATTAGGAGTATCTCCAAAAAGGGAACAACCGATGGAGGAAAAGGTGGAGTGGTTCCGCTACACTTGGTCGATTTATATAATCAAGCAACTGAGGATCGCACTAAACAAGAACAGGAAGATATAGCTAATATTTTGGCGAAGTACAGCCAGGCTTTTTCTAAGCATGAATCAGACTTAGGACGGACAAACTTAATAGAATATACTATTGACACTGGTGATTCTAAGCCTACCAAGCTACTACCTAGGCGAGTACCCATGGCCTTTGCAGGTGAGGAAAAAAGGGTTGTTTCTGAGATGTATGAACAGGGCATTATACAGAAATCGAACTCACCTTGGTCCAGTCCGCTTGTATTAGTGGTAAAGAAAAACGGGAAGATTAGACCATGTGTCGATTACCGGCGGTTAAACGCGGTTACAGTAAAGGACGCCTTTCCTTTGCCACGTATCCAGGATTGTTTGGATACTGTACGTGGGTCAACCTTATTCAGTACTTTCGACCTGACTAGTGGTTATCATCAGATACCAGTAAAACGGGAAGATGTCCCAAAAACCGCCTTTGTCACCAGGTATGGTTTATTTGAATTTCTAGCTATGCCATTTGGTGTTTGCAATGGACCCAAAACCTGTCAACGTCCAATGGAAATGGTACTTAACGGGTTGCAATGGCAATCTTGCCTAATATACTAGGATGACGTAATCGTTTTTAGTGACAACTTTAATGATCATATGAAACGACTGGAGACAGTTTTAGATAGGATGTCTAAGGCGGGTTTAAAGTTTAAACCTGAAAAATGTCAGCTGTTACGAAAAGAAGTCACTTTTCTGGGACACGTAGTTTCTGAGAAAGGAGTACAGCCCAACCCAGACAACATTGCAAAAATATTAGCTTGGCCTACTCCCAAGACAGTAACTGAAGTGCGACAGGTCTTGGGAATGGGGAGCTATTATAGACGCTTTATCAAGGACTTTTCCATCTTAGTTAGACCTTTGACCGACTTAACAAAGAAATCAAAAGCATTTACTTGGACAGATGAATGCAGCAAGGCTTTTGAACGACTGAAGTTAGCTTTTACCAGTACAGAGATAATGGGCTTTCCCAAGGATGAAGGTGGATTTTATCTGGATACAGATGCTTGTAATACAGCTATTGGTGCAGTTCTCAGTCAATTTCAGGATGGACAGCTGAGGGTTATTGCTTATGGTAGCCGTACACTGAATAAAGCCGAGAGAAATTATTGCATTACTGATAAAGAACTCCTTGCTGTACGCTATTTCATAGAATACTATCGTCAATATCTCTTGGGCGGAAAATTCTGTGTTCGAACAGATCACCAGGCCTTAATCTGGCTTTTTAGTTTAAAGGAACCTAAAGGAAGAATCGCTAGATGGCTTGAGATTTTGTCTGCATTTGATTTCTCTGTAGAATACAGAGCTGGACCAAAACATGGAAATGCTGACACCATGTCTCGGTGCTTTAACCCAAGAGATTGTGACTGTCCACTCACTGATAATTTAGAGTACTTGAAATGTGGTCCATGCAAGAAATGCAAAAAGAGGGCTCAGGACATGTTTAGCTCAATGTCCATTCCTGTACCTTTTACTGAAAACCTATTACAACCTGACCAATCTGATATACCAAATGAAGTTGACAAAGTGTGTGTCGTAAAAACGAGAAAACAAAGTACAGGAGAAAACACCTGGACTCCATGGAATAATGGTTATTCCCGTACAGAGCTACAATCAATTCAAAAGGATGACCCAGATATTGGACCAATTTTTAGATGGAAAGAATGTGGCTCCCGTCCTGATCGAGTTGAATTAGTGAAAGATAGTCCAACTACGCGTCATTATTGGTATCTATGGGATTCCCTGGAGATCACAGATGAACTCTTGTTCAAGAAATTCCACAGAAAAGATGGTGTGGAAAGCTACAATCAATTCATAGTTCCTTTTCGGCTTAGAAAGGAAATCCTTAAACATATGCATGACTCCGTAATATCTGGACACCTTGGGAAAAAGAAAACTAAGGAGAAGCTGTCTCAGAGATATTACTGGTATGAGATGAGAGAGGATATTAGTATTTGGATAAGTCAGTGTGAAATATGTGGGGCGAATAAACCTCCACACAAGTCCAATAAAGCACCACTAGGAAGTATGCCTGTGGGAGCGCCATTAGATAGGCTGGGAACAGATTTGTTAGGTCCTTTGCCTGTTACACCAAGAGGTAACAAATACATCCTGACCATTACAGATTATTTCACGAAGTGGGTTGAAATTTTTGCAGTTCCAGACCAGACTGCTGTTACCTGTGCTCAAACAATGTTGAATGAAGTTGTTTGTAGATTTGGATGTCCACTTGCCATTCATTCCGATCAGGGTCGAAATTTTGAAAGCGGGATATTTCAAGAATTATGCAAGATCTTAGAAATCAGGAAAACTAGAACTAGTCCAAGGAATCCTAAATGCAATGGCCAGGTTGAAAGATTTAATAGGACACTAATAGGTATGATAAAATCCTACTTACGAGGAGAACAGACCAATTGGGATATAAATCTAGGTTGCTTAGCAGGAGCCTACAGATCTAGCCCAAAGGAGTCAACAGGTTTGACTCCTAACCTTATGATGCTGGGCAGAGAAGTTACCCTTCCATTTGAAATTATCAACCAAAGGAAAGGGATAACTGGAGGTGAAGAAACAGAAAAGGAGGCAGCCCATACACAAAAGATCAGGGAAAGAATGCAAAGAGCACATGTGGTGGCTCGCAAGAACCTGCAAGTAAATGCAAAGAGAAGAAAAGACTTTTATGACATAAAAGCAAAGTTAAATTCATATGCGGAATATGACAAAGTATGGTATTTAAATGAGAGTAGGAAAGAAGGAGTTTGCCAGAAATTACAGCCCTTGTACCTCGAACCTTGCCTAATATTACAGAAGTTGAGTGATCTTAACTACAAAATACAATTGGATGGTCAAGGCACTATGAAAATTGTCAACCACGACAAACTAAAACATTACAGAGACTGCAATATTCCTAAATGGATGAAATCTGTTGAAATTGCTATGTCTAAAAGAAAGAAAAATTGATTGACCATTAACATTCAATTTCTAAAAGATTTAAAAGTTTAAATCTTAGATAAACATTGTTATGAGGTCAATTATCTCGAAAAACAATTTTTTTCCCACAAATTGAAAGTAATATTTTTTTAATTTTTGTAATAAGATAAATAAAATCCTAGTGGACAACATTACATGAGTTGACAGAAACTAACAGAAAAAAAAAAGAAGAGATTAAAATTCGCAATCTTTGCAGAAAAAAAATAATATTGTAAATTTTTGTTTTTGTATGACCTGTAGAGATTTTGTTTTTATGTATAGTTCCACTTTCTTTTCATGATGATTATTGATCATAATTTTTGACAAAGCTCATTTTTTTCCATGAGAAGACCAAACTAATTTATATCAAATAACTGATAGGCAAGGTAAGGGTACCATCCCATAAAATCTGAGATACTAGACAACAGTGATGATTGACAGTGTTTGGGTTTCAAACCATTTAAGCTTTTAGTAGGAGATCCTTATACCCAACCTTGTATTTCAGGATGTCGGAGGTGGTTACCAAAGTGAATATCAGGAGACTTTATAAGTGCATGAGATGTAAGGGTGATGAGAGGGACGTATATATTGGGCAAACATATCGGGTAATAGGACACATCATGAAAACCCATTTTACCTTGACTGATGTGCCCTATTACTGCAGTCTTTGTTTGTTCAGATGCCAGCAGTGGAATGACTTGATCAAACATGTTCGTCATTTTCGGCCACACCAAATCCAGCGAGGACAGGTGATCGCTAGTGGTAGATGGACAGGAGAGGAGGCATATCGAAAAATTAACAAATCTCCTGTCCAGTTGGTGGAAGGAACAGACTTCATAAAACTGCCACGGGAGGAGGCTCTCAACCGAAAGGTTCAGAGACAGAGGGTCCATATACCAACTTTTGGCCCCGTTCCTTTGGTTGAGAGTACACCTACACCTACTCAATCTACAGAACCTACACTCAATACTCCTACTCGGATTCAACTTACAGGACCAGCAACTGAGACACCACCATCGACACCAATTTTATTAAGTTCGCCACTATCAACCCCTATAAGGAGGATATTACAGAGGGGGGTAGAAATGGAGCTTGCTATAGAATCAACATCAGAGGTGCCTCCCTCTCCTATCGTACATCCATCACTAGAGTGGGAAATGATTCCACTAGGGAAAGAGGAAACTAAACCAAAGCCACCATCGTCATCGTCATCATCTTCCTCATCATCTTCTTCCTCATCATCCTCTTCTTCCACCTTATCTACTTCAACTAAGGATATCATTCCACTTTCTTTTTTTACCAAGTCGTTAGATGAAATGAAGGAACTAATTATAAAACATCACGAAAGTTTGATTAAGGAACAACAGGAAACTAGAAAGGAACTGGTAAATTTAACTGCACAAGTAACTGGTCTGCGTTCAGTAGTAAGAAAGCAGGCAGATGAGATCCAGAAGCTTTTGTCACCACCATCGTATAGAGTACCATCTAGAGTTCAGCGTGCTAGATCAAGGAAGACCCAGAGGACCATTCAACAACTGAGCCAGGAAATAAACATTCTCTTTTAATGAACATTTTTGGAAATTTTATTGCTAATTTATGAAACAATTATTTCAAATTACATATATTATATGACCACAATTGGTACTAGTATAAAAAAAAAAAAAAAAAAACCATTTGGTATTATAAGTATTTTTTTTGTCAAAATAACTGGTATTTTTTTGGTTGATGATTAGTTTTTTTTTTAATTGAAATTTTTATTGTTGTTTATATTACATTCAAATTTAATACCATAACTTAAACTAAGAGTAGGAAAGGTAAATTAGTTAGCATCTACAGAAAAATTTCATATTGGGTTGAACTAGCTGCTGAATGGTTTGTAGTATGGGGTTTCTTGATTTTTTTTCTTTTCTTCTAACAAATTTTTGTCATTATTTTTTTTAAGTATTACTACTAATAGATTAAATTGTCTATTATCATCCCAATTTATCGATTTTTGATCAAAGATTAAGTCATTTTATCTATTTGTGGGGACACAAATATGAAAGAGGGGGGTATTGAAACAAACTGAATTTTTACTTGTGATGTTGTATTCAGGAATATTATTGTTAATTGGTTCGACTTATAATGTTGCTTTTATTGATTTTTTATCTATGCTGAAATATAAATATATTATGTTGTAACCGATTGGTTGCGGAATTATGAACAGATTCCAATCATTATTGTAATTTATAAACTATGTTGTATTTTTTTATGTTTTCAAAACTTTGACATGTTCCCCGTGAAGTGTCAATGTACGACTCAACCTGTTTACATCGTTATTTTTGCATGGCAACATGACTTACTTATATGTTCAATTCTCTAAACGTTGTAGAATCCGAGAATCAGTAATTTCAACCATAATAATTGGCTTAAATACGACATTTTTGGCATTTGTCACTACATAACCACACACGTTTCTTCGTAGTGTGCCATCTTTCGATAAAACGAAGTAATGCGCAACAACCGATTTCATTGGTCGATACTTTTAGAACTTTTACAGTAATGTTATTTTTCGTATTCAAAGTATGAGTAAATTTTGTCTTTAATTATAATGCAATAAATTTGTGTTATAATCTAATTTTAACATTCATTATTAGGAAATTTGTAAAGTAAATCGCCGATTTTTGGTGATTGGTCAATTGTCATTTTTTTCCCGCGTGCTGTTCGGTCGCACAGAAATTGCCCCAAAATCGCACGGTCGCGTGAAACGTCAGTATAAAAGCGGCGACGCTCGAAATGACGTCAGAGTTCTGCTAATTTTTTAGACATACAGTCGTTTGGACTCTGTTATAAAATTTCTTTGGTATTAAGGACGAATTTGTAAAAGTAAAATTTAAGAAAGGTAAATAATTTTAGAGCTTAAAAACTATATTTCTTTGGGGTTTTTTTCTTGTTAAAATTTAAGAAAGGTAAATAATTTTAGAGTTTAAAAACTATATTTCTTTGGGTTTTTTTTGTTAATAATGTTTGAGTTTAAAATAGAATAGGAGTTAAATTTTATTACTGTGCACATATTTCTAAATAAATTTAGAAATCCAGCTACAGTCAACATAAGTAATATTTATGATTCTTCTACACCAATATTCTTAAAAGGTTGATAAATGGGTATAGTTCTATATAAGAACTTTATGTTTTAAATAGTTTTTTTCCAGTTAACAGAAGATAATTTAATCTAACATACCAGATTAATTTTTGAAGTCTTAGGTCCACATTGTTAGCATATGTTGTTAATACAGGACTTAACCAAATATATTAGTCTGTCTCAACATAATCATTTTCAGCATCAGACCCATATTATTGGCTTAGGTTGTCAATACAGGATCTAGCTAAATTTTTATTCAACTAATTAAATAATATATGTTTAGAAACCTCATTGTTCACCTGTGTAGCATAGGTAGCTATACAGAACATTGCTAAATTTTTATTCAACTAATTAAATAATATATGTTTAGAAACCTCATTGTTCACCTGTGTAGCATAGGTAGCTATACAGAACATTGCTAAATTGTTATTCAACTAATTAAATAATATATGTTTAGAAACCTCATTGTTCACCTGTGTAGCATAGGTAGCTATACAGAACATTGTTAAATTGTTATTCAACTACTTGTAATCAAATAATACATGTTTAGAAACATCATTGTTCACATGTATAGCATAAGTAGCTATACCGAACACTGCTAAATTGTTTTTCAACTAATTAAATAATACATGTTTAGAAACATCATTGTTCACATGTATAGCATACGTAGCTATACCGAACACTGCTAAATTGTTATTCAACTAATTAAATCATACATGTTTAGAAACATCATTGTTCACATGTATAGCATAAGTAGCTATACAGAACACTGCTAAATTGTTATCCAGCATTGTTAATCATCTAAGGTAGATAGTACCTCAGATTTTAATTGGGAACTATCATCATTTCATTTCAAATTACCTGGAACTACCATATTCCAATTCTGATGTAAATATGTTCGTTTAATTCATCAATTATTCTTTTAATATCACTTCAAGTTATTGATCTCTGTAGGAATGTTTGGATAAATTAAGTGGATAGTTTGTCAATTATTAAAGTAAACTGTCCAATAGCCATATTTGTGGACACTGACAGTTGAATTTGTTTTATAAACCAATCTTATTTTTGGAATTTAGGAAATTTTGATTATAAGTATCCAGTAATAATTCTAGTTGATATTCAATATTGTTGACACTAGATAGTTGTATTGTGTCAACTGCAGTGTGTAATTTGACAGTTTGTAAATGAAATATAATTATTTATGCAGATAATAAATCATTAACCTTTCTGAATCATTTATTTGTGTGAGTTATCTCCCATAGACTGCAAAGGAACTTTAGTGACCCTGGGTTAGACAGGTACTCGGGAGTACGGCAAAAGAGAAGTTTGAAGATATCAAAGGGGTCAACCGCTAATTTTTCCACTCCAAGCGCGCTACAATATATATGGCGTGACTTTCCATAAAATAACCATCTACATTTTATTTTATTCACACTGAAAATAGGGAAAAAGTTATCAATCCCAAGTAGCGTGTACTGGACTGAAGTGTAAATGCCAATCAGTGGACAAGTTAGCGAATACATAGATCCAAAACCAGGGCGGGAATACATGCATGTGATATTCGTGCAAAAAGGTAGAGGTGTAGTAATTTCTCCGTCCGTCTTTATGAATGAATCACAGGTACTTGTGGACAGGATCCTATGTCGCTCCCTTTTTTTTTTTTTTTTTTTTTTTAAGATGTTGCCCTCCCCCCCCCCCCCCCCCCCCCCCCTTTTTTTTTTTTTTTTTTTTTTTAGCATCGACTTTTTGTCATATAAACAACATTTTGCAACTTTCTATGTATCACTGTATGACACATATACAATAAATACAATCAAACAGTAGTTTCTATCCATGCCGGGTTTCTGACAAGATATAAGTTAGTAGGTAAGTCACTCTTCTTTGTTTACATTGGGGTACTTGATGTACATCCATCTTAAATTTAGTGAATAAAAAAGGCCTACCTGTCTGGAAATTGGCTTATTCCTTCTCTGTATATATTATTCTCCCTGAAAACACACATCAATATTTATTTACAGCAGCTGACAACTCTCCATTTAACATTTTCCACTCGCGTTTTGCGATTTGCAGACGACATTTTTGAAAACTCGAATTAAAGCTACGGAAGTGTGATTATTAGCGACATCTGCTGGTCATTTGAAATATTGACGATACCGTAAAACGCGAGAGTTCCGGGTAAGATTAAATTTTGCGCCAAAAAATTCCCGAACTTTTTACCCGTAAATCTCGCGCGTAAAAAAAAAGGGAGGGGGCAACATCTTAAAAACAAAAAAAACAAAAAAAGGGAGCAACATAGAGTCCTGTCCACAAGTACCTGTGGAATGAATGGATTTATGAATGAAATATGTAAATGATGCAAGATACTACTACTTACCGTTAAACGTAGTATGACCCGTTTCTTATAATACGGCGATATATTCCGCCCAACAATGGCAAATTCGTCCCTGAATTTTCAAAACTTTACGGAGTATGCTTACTTTAAGTCCAGACAACTTCGTTAAACACGTGGCCAAAAGACACTCGACAATCTATATATACAAACTAAAATAGCTAAATCACTATCTCAAAAACATGAAAGTGAAAATGAATATAATTTCACTCAATTGTCAATTCATTTGAAATATGAAGATCCAACATGATCCAACATGATCAAATTCAACTACATTTGTACTTCAAAATGGTGGAAACTCAAAATCAAAATTTGTGTACTCAATAAATTATATGCATACAAAAAAAAATAATAATATACAAGTCAAAATGTCAAAGGTAGGCGTGCTAAACAGATTTCAGTTATGTAACTGTTCCAAATCTCACTATGTTTCAAATATCCATGACAACTAAGTTTTCCTCATTCTCCGAAACAACTTTCGCCATATGCTTATACCATGATTTACTCAAATCTATAGTAGGGTGAACACCATCTACTAACTCAGAGAACATATACTTGATCTTTCCACCCTTCTTCTTGTGAATATGTAAGAATGGTGTGACCATGTTATTCTTACAATTCAGTTCAGTGATGAACTTATTTATCTCTCTCAAAACACTATGGAGTCGGTCTTGCATTTCATCATAATCCTCATAAAATTTCAAGACATCTGTCTTTTATATAGAGTATCTATGAAAATTCCACTCACGAAAACTAGATGTACATAGCGATAGTAGCGAAAATTATTTTTCCACCTAAATCCTTAATATGTCGCTCAATATCCAAAATGCAAGCTTTCATGTTAGAAACATGATCAATTTCAAGTTCCAAGAACGATTCTTCATACTTATGATATCGATATTTTTTTCCTTTTCATGGTACAAATGTCTGGAATTCCAGCAATAAAATAAATAATTTAATTGCACATGTCTTTTCCAATCCTTGAAATAGCAACTTGACACAAATCGTTCAACTTGCCTCCAGGTTTAACATGAACTTCATGACAAGCCATCCATAGAAACATTTCCCTCTACTAGATGAATACAAATATGAGTGAGGATAACCAGCCATATCTATGAACAAATCGAAAACCCAAATGTACAAAAATCGTAAATATATATCAAAGTCCAACCGAAAATCATCAGTATGAAAAACTGATCAATATAAAACTTATACAAATTATCTAACGATACAAAATAAAATCATCAAACCTCTGAGGGACCTTACTTACCCTTGCTGTCCTACGTAATGCAGGTTGTGCCTCGTGAATAGAAATATCAGATCGATCAAAGTCTTGACCCACTGTATCACTAGCATCTGCAATATCACTAGTCCTCATATGGCTAGAATCAAAGCTAGGGGATTCCCCAGGGTCATTACCTGTTACTACTGAAATATTACTGTCAGTCTCACTTCTAAAATTTTGTTGAGTATCTGATAGAGATGAAAGAACTTCAGACCTTGAACTTACTACAGATCCTGATGACGACGAACTAGGGGATGAAGGCCAAAATTCGGCGGCCATAGGATTAAGGTCAATCCTTGATGGTTTATGGGTACCATGTTTATTAGAACATACATATACCTCATCATCGTCATCACTGCAGAAACTTACGTCATTTGGCTCATCCATGTGACCTTCATCAACAGTTTCCTTTTCCATTTTATGTGTAGAATTTTCTGAACTATCATTTTTCTTACTTCGTTTTTGGTTTTGGAGGAGTATGCTCTCGAACAATCTCCTTAGTATGAAGAGATCAAATAGGAAGCAACATATTTCTATGTACCGTGACCTTTCTCGAACGTCCATGTTCTGGCGTAAGGACGTAAACAGGTATATCTGTATCAGGTTGAGACTCAATCATATAAGGGTCTCTTTCCCATTTATTTGCTAGTTTATGCTTACCTTTGAAACCTACTTTCTTCAGCAAAACTCTGTCCCCCTTTCTGCAAGTTCGAATGACGTATTCTCAAATCATATCGAGTTTTGTGACGTTTACTTGCCTTTTCAGCTACATTGGCGGCTGTTTTGTAAGCAAATTTTAATCTCTTTTCAAGGGAACTTACATATGTTATGTGATCTTTCACTGGTGAATCAGATGCAACTCCTAGAAATGCGTCTAGAGCCAGTCTCGGGTGCCAACCAAACATTAAAAATTGAGGACTATAGCCCGTACTTTCATGTCTTGTGGCATTGTAAGAATGCACAAGAGGCGCTACATACGATTTCCAATCTGGTTTCTTCTCTTCATCTAACGTACCTAACATGTTCAAAAGTGTCTGATTGAATCGTTCCACCTGTCCGTTATCTTGAGGGTGATAAGGAGTGGTCCTGGATTTTGTTATATTTGCTAACTTACAAAGTTCAACAATGATCTTAGACATACAATTCCTACCTTGATCACTGTGTAGTTTGGCTGGAAAAGAGTAATGTTGTATAAAATTTTCCCATAAACACTTTGCTGTTGTTTTTGCCATTTGATTCCGTGTAGGTATTGCCTGAGCGTAGCGTGTAAAATGGTCAGTAATTACTAGTATATTTCCATACCTACCTTTTGACTGTTCTAAGGAAAGATAATCAATACAAACTAGTTCAAATGGATATGAAGAATGCACATTGACCAACTCTGCTGATGTTTTACAATTAGACTTCCTAAGAATACAGTTACTACAAGACTTTACCTTTATGTCTATGTCTTTATCCATACCAGGCCAATTGAATCGGGATTTAATCAGAAACAATGTTCTATCTCTTCCCTGATGTCCTGCATCATCATGCAGTCCTTGAAACAAGACATCTCTGTAAATTGGTGGTAAAACCAACTGACTTACCTTTTCACTATAAAGATTACTATATCTGTACACAATCTTATCCTTCAAGGTAAATTTGTCCCAATCACGTAAATACTTACGTACTCCTTCTGATTCTAAAGATGTTTTCCTTCTTGTAGGTTTGTGCCCAATCTGAAAAAGGGGTTTGACTCCGAATATCTGGGTCCGCATTTTGTTCTTCATACCAATCTATAGCACTGATATCAACATCGGAGACAAGACTGTCGTCAATACTTACATTTTGAGTTAATAAGACTCAATACATGGATTACTGGCAGAAACTGCACAAACTGAACATACCGCTTTTATAGCATCATGAAACATCAGTTTGGTTTCTGGTTGTATTCTTGACAAAGGATCAGCATCGCCATTAGCCTTACCTGCTCTGTAGGTCAAATTGAAGTCATAGTTAGAAAGGGAAGCCACCCATCTATGACCAACAGCATCCAACTTAGCCTTATCAAAGATATAAGTAAACGGATTATTATCCGTTTTAACCTCGAACTTACTGCCGTACAAATATTCATGAAACTTATCCGTCACAGCCCATTTAAGAGCAAGAAACTCTCGTTTATGAGCCGGATAAAGTCTCTCTGCTCCTCGCAAACTACGGCTAGCATAGACAATTACTCTGTCAATGCCACCCTGTTTCTGATACAATACCGCCCCCAAACCTTCATTACTTGCATCAGTATGCAAAATGAATGGCAACGTATAATCAGCGCATGCTGTTGATCCTCATTCTTACTTTTTACCTTCGTCTTTCATTTCCTTGTGGCATGACCAATCAATAGATCATTCAAAGGTTTGACTATCTTAGCGTAATCCTGAATGAAACGTCTATAATAAGACGTGAATCCTAAAACCTTTCTCAGGTCTTTGACATTCTTGATAGCTGGCCAGTTTTTCACGACTGATACCTTATCTGGGTCAGTTTTTATGCCACCATCGACACAATACACTCAAGATATTTGATTTCCGTCTTGAAAACCTCGCACTTCTTACTTTTTAGCTTCAGGTTCTGCTCCTTCAGTCTTCTAAAAGCAGACTCTAAACTTTTATTATGCTCATCTTCTGTCTTGAAAAATATGATGATGTCGTCGAGATATATAAGACACTCTTTGAGATGTAACTCACCCATGCAGCGCTCCATTAACCTTTGGAATGTTGAACATGCATTTGTGAGACCAAAAGGGAGGCGATTAAACTCATAGAACCCAAGGGATCCTAAATTGAATGCTGATTTCGGTTTGTCCGACTCTTTAACTGCGCACTGCCAATAGGCTGAACGGAGATCCAGTTTAATAAAGAATCGGGCACTCGATAAACAGTCTAAAGTGTCCTCAATCCTCGGCAAACTATGAGCATCTTTTATAGTCTTACGATTTACACCTCTATATCAATGCACAGACGTAAGGATCCATCAGACTTCCTAACTAATACTAAGTTACTGGAATAAGGGCTTGATGACTCCCTGATAGCACCAACTTCTAACATCTCTCTTAAATGTTCCCTTACCTCATCAAACATAGAAGGTGGTATCCTTCTATATGGTTCCCTATAAGGTTTATCATCAGTAAGATTTATCTCATGTTCAACCAATCTAGTGTATCCTAAGTCTGTTGGTCTAGTTGAGAACACGGATTTCCACTTACAAATTAAGTCTTGTAACTTACCTCTTATACAGGGTGTCAAATGTTTTAAGTCAATATCAAGGTTTTTTTTAAAATGCTACCTGTATTGGATTCTTTACTTTCTAAATCGCTGGCATATCTATCTGCTTTACCTAAATCAGTATGTCTCATGACCTTCACCTCGTTCAATCCACAAATAGTACTTTTAGGTTTCAGATATACTACCTTGGCAGTCATATTGAATATCCTTAATGGTATTCTGTTTTTACCTGGTGACTTAACATTTACTACTCTATGGTAAGCACCTAAAATTCCTTTTGTATCATCAACACACTCAGTGACTGCTGTTTCTAGAACAGTTTTTGACTTACAGATACCTGATGCAGTCAAAACAGACATTGGACCTAACTTAATAGGCCTTTTTGTTTGTTGATTTCACCAAGCTAACACCAGCATCCAAAGCCGAAAAAGCTATATCCCAATTATTGGGTACTTTAACGTGTGAATCACTAACAGAAGACTTAATGGGTCTCAATATGCTTGTACCAATCACTACTGGAACAGATTTGTTATAATCTGTTTCAGGTACAAGTTCCAACCAATAATATAACCATCATATTGTCTGACTGAAAGGTAACAGTTATATTTACCTCTACATATCCAAGATAAGGTAAAGGGGAGCCTTCAGCAACCTTTACTGAAAGTGTAAACTCATCTAGGGTTTTAATATCCGGGGGTGGATGCATAGACTTTAAAGTCGCTACACTTATAGTAGACACCATAGAACCACTGTCTAGTAATGACATACATTTAATCTTATGTACATCAACAATTGATTCAGTTGCCCTTCCTACCATCCTATCTAATAATGATAGTTTACTTACAGTATCCTGGCTTAATTTACCAATTGTGAGGCTATGATCAACAGCATCAAGTCTTAAATCTCTAATTTGCCCCGCATTATAATTTTCTACTAGTTTAAATTACCTTCACTTTTCTTTTTGTCGTCTGTGTTTGGTTGGTCTTGGTTCGAGCTATTTTTATCTCCATGACCTCTATGGTTTTGATAACCCCTACTCCGACCATAGCGTTTAGGGTTATACCTATTTCCACCTCTATACCCACCATTATACTGGGTATTACTGTGTATCTTTTAATGTCATTAATATCAATTCAGATTACGTCATGCTTCCTCTTATCATTCATTTAATATAAGTGATATACTTAAAGGACTTGACTGGAAATAAGTGGAACCACATTCATGGGTCATCCATGGATAGTGTATTTTGGCCTTAAAGTAGTTGTTTTGTTTCATACTTTTAAATTTCTACTTTCACTTTCATATAGTTGGTATCGATTCCTTAATTAATTTCTCCGTTTACCTTTATATTTTGAACCGCATCAGTGGTGTAATGGTTAGCGTGCTCGCCTCGAGTACGGAATATCGTGGGTTCGAGCCCCAATTGGGACAAACCTAAGACTATAAAATTGGTATGTGTTGCTTCTCCGCTAAGCACGCAGCATTAAGGAGAAAGTGCAAAGACTGGTTGGCTCGGAATCAGGACAATGTGTCTGAGTGGGGTGACATGTCTATCCGCGGACAGTTGTTTCAGTGAGCTAGCACTATAAAAATCCAACCCAGTGTGTTGGTCTAGTAGTAAGCGGACCTCGTCGTTATTTCATCGAAAATTAAATTGTTTTCGCCATGATATAGCCCCATGAGAAATATGCATAGATCAAATACAAAGTATATTTTACAGGTTTCCTATACCTGGACAAGAAGGCTAAGGGCCTCATCGCAATCCGAATATCAAAGGAGGACAGAAAATACAATGTCCAAAATAAAAAAGGACAAGAGCACTAACAATTATCTACAAAACACTACACAGAAAACAACATTTTGAGCAACAAGAACTCCACTAAAAACCAGGAGTGAACATATGTGCTCCGGAAGGGTAAGAAGTTCATATTACACTAGTGGCATCCGTCGTGTTTTTCAACACCCTTAATTACTAACCTCTAGATGTATGCTCACTGCCTAGTGATCCCCACTCGCTCTCCCTTTTGTTATTTAGTGGAGATAAAATGACCCCGTGTAAATACTGGTTAGTTATTTGAACTCCCCAAATACGGTATTTAACACTCTGATAGAATTTCAAAATCTTTTGTTCTGAAGATAGCCATTTTTTTATACGAAAGAAAGAATATAAATATTAGAATAAAGTTATTTCCCTTGGTTTATAAACTCTCAATCCGCAACAGAATTACTTCCCTTTGAAAACACAAACGTCAGTTTACCACTATCCAGAAACATCAAAGAGCCATACCAGTTTATGTCATAATTCGATAACATCAACTTGAGAAAACACGATAAAAATTACCACGATACTACATGAAACACGCGTGGAGATCTTATCAATCGAGTTAATCATCGCTATATAGCCTTCCTCGATCGAGCTGATAAGCACAATCTTATAAAAATATGTGGTAATAATTAGATAGATATCATGTCATTGTTCTGAATGGAGGTATTGTGTATTAATGACATGTGTTTATAGTATATGCGTATTTATAATTTCGGGTCAAGATAAATGGTCAGTACGTGCGATGGATATTTGATATGTCTGTTGCCGTGTGTAGATTAAAAAGAACCGATTACAGTGCACGTAGGTCGCTACATTATACTACTACTAGCTGTTATTTACAAATACCCTGGTAGTGCGCCTTATATGATTAGCGCTTTAAGATGTTCCATAACGACGCGGACGGCCATTTATATAAGTGATCTTGTTAACTGACATTTACGACAACAGCTGATGAAATCTTAGGATAGGCAAATCCATATAAATTGGGACGAGTCCTATTTCCACTGACAAATATGTGAATATTATAGGTAATATGAAATTGACTTTTCTTTAAATATTATTTGTTGTAGGTAAGCACGCAATTTTCTGTGCCACTGTACTTGTTCTCAGACTAGTGCCATAAGGGGCCGACCATTTAACACGTGGGGCTGCGTTTTTCCCCTACATGGCTACTTATTCCTAATATGTAATCGATTTGAAAATGTCAAAATTGATTTTACCAAATAGTATATACTTTATCACATAATGTTGTGTCGAGTACACCTCGCCATGAACGGGATTTGAACTCATAACGTTAGTAGTGATATTCACTGATTGCACAGGTAGTTGTAAATCCAACTACCATACGATCACGACCACGACGGACCCACCATGTGTACATATATTACCGACTGCTTGAAACTTCCTTGTAAGTCTAAAAGTATGTCTCTCATGGATTGCCTTCTCATTTTCAAGATTACATTCAGAGGAAAATATCTCTTATCCATTTGGAAATTGTATTTGCAATTTCTATGTATATGTCCACATCCTCTGTATTAGCATAAGTAAAACTAAATATAAAACATTCTAAATATCAAAATTAAATACATGTCATGATTTTCAGAATGTCGTACTTGTTTTCAGTTTTTAAATAAATAATTTGAAGGGATTATATTTAAATGAAATAAAATATATGAAATTCGAAAATAAAGAAAACTAAACGACAAATTCAAACACCGTCAAAATTTAATACGACATGTGTATTTTGTCAACCTCAACCTGATTATAAAATTTCAAGTCAATTGAAAACGTTGAACTTGAGACAATGGACGGAAACATTGACCACAGACACCACTGAGCCTGTACTCGGTTCAGTGTTTACTTTTGTATGTTGGTTTTTTTAGTTTTAAGGGAATGAGTTCAAATGGCAATTACCCGAAATATACTTCAACAATATGTATGACAATCCTCAAAGAAGTATCACTCATATATCATTCTTTGAAATTATTGCATCTTTGCCGCCATATTGGATATCAGATGGGGAACGAAATGATGACTGCTTCCTTTTTAAGGAACACCCATAGATCATTCATTATGAAAAATCCTTAAAATAGCTCTGAAATTTTCTGTTAGTACGTTGTTGTCGAATTGCAGTCAAACAGAAACCCCTCTATTCCCAGATGACAGCCATATTGGATCGACTCGAATGAGATTTTTGTTTGAAAATTCCCTATAGTTTATTAATGTAATATAGCGATCAGTCCAATGGCCAAGCTGTATCGTGTTTCTGGAAAATGAATTTGCATATATATTTCAGACGACCAATCAAGAAATTTGATACCTCGATATGGGGACTGTAGGATTAATTACATGTATATTGTTCAAATGGTCTAGTGGTCAGAGCTCCAGATAATTTTCAGGTCCAAAGGGTAATTACCCCCTACTTTTGAAAATGATGGGTATTTACATATTTCCTTTGCTTACATGTACACTTTTAAAATTATGTTTGACACAAGTGTTATTCAATAAACGCAGGATGCAAGTGAAATGTATATCTCTGTTTAATTTGACACAATTGTGTAATGTTTATTAATAAAATGTTGTAAATATTTAGTTTTTTGCTCGTCGTCTTTGGCAGTTTTCACAGCCGTTTTGATAATGTCATCAATGATTCCTGTAACTATACTGTCACTAGACACAGATGAAACTGTCAGGAACTTAAGTATAGAATTTTCCGTTGCGCTCTTGCGCTTAGTAGCGCGTTTATTCATGTTCTTGTTCATTTTCGGTAATCCCTCATTTTCAACGAACAACGTGTTCCCAAATTTACTTTCGTCTTAGTTCTTTCTTATTACGTAAACCGCATTTATTTGTAATATTGACCGCGATTGGATGATTTATCGTAAACATCCAATCATATCTCTTTTTACATCGATGCTTAGAAAGGCAAACATTCGGTACCCCTCGGATGTATACGCTCTCTCCTTCGAAAAGTATAAAGGGAAGTAATTACGGGGAATTTCTCAAAGACAAAAATGTATTGTTATGTACACGACTGTACAAGTACGCTCCGAATTTGGAAAGTTTGCTTACACAGCAATATGTATGCGTAATGTGTACACTCTGATCTGATAATACATGCGTTTTTACTCGTTTTCATAGCGTAAAAAACGCAAATACGCAGCTTATCTGGAGCTCTGCTAGTGGTTATTGAACGGTTTATTATTTTCATGTATTTCAACCAATAAGATATATGGTGAGGATCAAAATGGATCATACTAGTAATTTGTAGATGACTATCCACAGATTATTCCTGCAAACATCGGTTTCAAATGGGACAGAGTGTAATGAACGAACAATTAAAAAGTTTTAGTATAGGCCTACTTGGATATTGTTGAGAGATTGTTCATGTCCATAACAGACATGATGCTGAGAAAATCCCATCGGACAGGGACGTCTATTGGTTATGGGAAGTAATCAAATACTCGTCTCGCCATTGGGACGAGACGTAGACGAGTACCTCTACTTTGTAAATAGGGGGTATGGTGTTTAACATCACTTTCAACAATATTTCAGTTATATCGTGGCGGTCAGTTTTATTTACATGTATATTGTAAATATAATGTTCATATTATGACATACTTATTCTGTTTATAACATGTCTTCAACCCCTTTGGGGGTAACATTGTGCTAAATGATAATACAGATAAATGTCACATCTTTGTAAAAGTAACAGGTGGGAGTGGTCTTTGCTGGTTCGTTGCAAGGGGAAATATCCCGATGTATTGGTCCCTGTCCCGTGTTAGTCTAAATTTACTATCGTAGTCCGGTACCCGTGTCAATGTTACCAGTACATGTATGATGGTTGTAACTTGGTCTTGTCATGAATATAGCTGAAAGCTTAAGCTAACAAACAAGTATTGCCATCAACAATGATTTGTGACAAAACATATATTCTTACTAAGTTCAAAGGTCCACTCTCCTCAGTTTTAACGACTGTTTTATAACATAACCCCCTTTTCTTTCACATGATGTAGATGGAGAGAATGTATATTATTTTTTTTTCGTTTCCCGTGATATCAAACTGCTCAATCAATCAATCAATCAATCAATCAATCAATCAATCAATCAATCAATCAATCAATCAATCAATCAATCAATCAATCAATCAATCAATCAATCAATCAATCAATCAATCAATCAATCAATCAATCAATCAATCAATCAATCAATCAATCAATCAATCAATCAATCAATCAATCAATCAATCAATCAATCAATCAATCAATCAATCAATCAATCAATCAATCAATCAATCAATCAATCAATCAATCAATCAATCAATCAATCAATCAATCAATCAATCAATCAATCAATCAATCAATCAATCAATCAATCAATCAATCAATCAATCAAACGTATTATCAATATATATGATTGAGTATTAGGAAAGAACAATTTAACACGAAACAGGTAATATAGTAAATATCTTTCTGCGACGAATATATAGGAAAGATTACACGCATTTTTGTTATCGAAACATCTTAAAAACACATTCTTAACATGTGATTAATTCAATATCATTTAACTCTGGTCATATGACATGTTTGAGTGAATATTAAAAAGAAAAAAAAATACTGGCAGATCGCTTTACTGATGCTTTAACATATAGGCGTTTCAATGTTCATGACTATGAGTTTGACTGTATCAATAATTCTCGGTGAAGCATTACTGCATGTGACTATAACGCGTCCTATATACATGTATATTTATACCTGTATTTGTTATCAAATTAAAATACTATTAAATGATTTTTCTATTAATATAAAAATGTAATATATTATGACTATTATGTTTTTTATATAAATACTCTTGCATATTTGTTTTATCTTGAATACCTAGTGTAGATTATTCTAGGAAAATATATATATATATATACATAAAGATGGTGTTTAACGCCACTTTCAACAATATTTCAGTTATATCGCGTGGTGGTCAGTTTTATTGGTAGAGGAAACCGGAGTACCCGGAGAAAACCACCGACCTGTCGCAAATCACGGACAAACTTTATCACATAATGTTGTATCGAGTAGTTTGAGCAAAAAGTTACCATAAATCGTTTTACATGATTCACCTCTCTCATCCACATATAATATTACATATATAATAATAATAAACTACAAATGTATATCTACCACATTTGTATATCTGTAATGTCAAGGACAGGTTATTTTTGCCGAATGTCGCTTAAATATTAACCCAAACAGGAGCAGGGGGCAAACAAAAAAAGGGGGCACATACCCCCTTTCAAAAAGTGTTTCTGCCCTCCCACATTTTTGTGCAAAGATTTAGAGAAAGCTGAATTTGCAGTATTCAGCCAAATATTTTCACGAAATCAAGAGGTAATTAAGGGCGTTTGAAGCCAAAAGACCTTTTTTTTAGCTTTCAGTTTTGAAAGTTTTAAAGCTTACCCCTCCACTTTCCCGTCACCTAATGAAGCTTGCACCCACTTTCCAACGTTTCCACCCACTTTCCGATCCGCCACTACGCCTCTGGCAATTGTATATGTATATGGTTGGAGTAAAAATATAGTTTTTATTAAACCCTAGATATTCAATCAGAAAACAATAAATAGTATAATTATTATCCGAGACAAGGATTTATAAGATATAAAAACATGTACATAAGGAAGAAACACCATCTTGTAAGGCCGGTTTCTTTATAACGATGCATATGTAAATAAAGTACAAAATAGTTGTCTCGATGTTGCATGATTAACGTATTTAACCAACCCGGGTAATTTTATATTTATTTGATTATCATGTGTGTATCTCCTTTGAATAGACTCCGAGGTCAGGAACCTTGTAACTAAAATAAGGCTATATCAATTTTCTCTTGAAGACGAAACACGCAATATGGCAGTTTAAAGGGGCATTATCTGCCAAAATCGTAAATTTTTGTTACCCATAAAAACTATCAGATATGATTGATGCCTTAATAAAACGTGTTTCTTTAACTTATTTTATATAAATGTTATGAAATGTACGCACATCGGGGAAAAAAGGTGCAACTGCTCGTGTTTGAAATCGATCAAGAAATGGACGCCATCTTATTAATTATCGGCATTGTTTACGGAGTTTGCCGAATCGTCATTAAATCAATACAACAATGCACTTATTTCTTATTTTCTGTGAATCTGCTTTTAGTCGACGTTAATTACGAACAAAGAACCATGCAAGTTTGCAGATAATAAGCGACAAAATACAAATTATTCGTGTTTACCTGTCACTAGTAAGGTCAGTTGCATACGGAGAAAGCGAGGTCAAATTATTTGCTTGCAAGGAAATAACAAATCGATGGTAATTTTCGTTCTCAAAAGGCGAAAAGTGGTACGATAAGCTGTTTAATGTGAAATATTTACCTTTATTTCATCATTTTAAAGCTATTTACCAATTTCCAAAAACATATAATTTTTTTTGGTCAAAATCGTAGCTAATGCCTCTTTAAAGGAAGATTTCGTTCAGTTGGTCGACAAGTAGAAACGAAGGGATTCGACCTTTCTCACAAAATTTGTCTAATTGAACATACAATTTGTATTTTTTCTTAATTGAAATATATTTCTGTTATTGAATACATCGCCATGTTATAACTTGTTTTAACTTAATTGATCCTTGATTTGTGACAATTTCAAATCGGCATACGAAAACGTCACCTTGGTAAAGGACAAGTACATGTATGATATAGCATAAGGTAATTTTGAAATACCAAGGAGGAAGTAAATTAACATATCCCCTCAATATGGTGGCCATCTTTATTATCGATCGACACAAAATTGAACAAATTCGTTGTAAAAGACCACACAAAGAACAACAATGTCACGTTTAATCTAAAGGGTTATTAGTCACGTAGAAGTAAGTAATCTTGCATTTCCGATCGACACAAAAGCATAAATGTTGTCGAATACTTTCATAGTTTCTGAAATTATGGTGATTTTGTATTCGTTTCCAACGTGGTCATGTGTTAAAATGTGTCATACGGTACCACGACCGGTGCCTCACACCTGGAAATGTGTCATGGTACCACGACCAGTGTCTCGCACCTGACAATGTGTCATATGGTACCACGACCAGTGTATTTCACATGGCAATGTGTCATACGGTAATACGACCAGTGCCTCTCACCTGGCAATGTGTCATACGGTACCACGACCAGTGCAACCTAGCAATATGTCATACGGTACTACAACCAGTGTATTTCACCTGGCAATGTGCTATGCGGTACCACGACCAGTGCAACTTAGAAATGTGTTATGCGGTACCACAACCAGTGTATTTCACCTGGCAATGTGTTATACGGTACCACGACCAGTGCAACCTAGTAATATGTCATACGGTACCACAACCAGTGTATTTCACCTGACAATGTGCTATGCGGTACCACGACCAGTGCAACCTAGCAATATGTCATACGGTACCACGACCAGTGCAACCTAGCAATATGTCATACGTACCACAACCAGTGTACACTGTATTTCGCCTGGCAATGTGTCATACGGCACAACAACCAGTGTATTTCAGCTGGCAATGTGTTATGCGGTACCACAACCAGTGTATTTCACCTGGCAATGTGTCATGCGGTACCACAATCAGTGTATTTCACCTGGCAATGTGTCATACGGTACCACTGCCAGCCAGTGTATTTCACCTGGCAATGTGTCATACGGTATCACAACCAGTGCAACCTAGCAATATGTCACACGATACCACAACCAGCGTATTTCACCTGGCAATGTGTCATGCGGTACCACGACCAGTACAACCTAGCAATATGTCATACGATACCACAACCAGCGTATTTCACCTGGTAATACAGTACCACGACCAGTGTATTTCACCTGACAATGTGCTATGCGGTACCATAACCAGTGTATTTCAGCTGGCAATGTGTCATACGATACCACGACCAGTGTATTTCACCTGGTAATGCTTTATGCGGTACCACAACCAATATATTTCACCTGGCAATGTTTTATACGTTACCACTACCAGTGTATTTCACCTGGTAATGGGCTACGCGGTACCACAACCAGTGTATTTCACCTGGCAATGTGTAATACGGTACCACGACCAGTGTATTCCACATGGTAATGTGTTATACGGTACTACAACCAGTGTATTTCACCTGGCAATGTGTCATACGGTACCACGACCAGTGTATTTTACCTGGCAATGTGTTATACGGTACCACAACCAGTGTATTTCACATGGCAATGTGACATACGTACCACGACCAGTGTATTTCACCTGGCAATGTGTTATACGGTACAACAACCAATGTAAATCACCTGGCAATGTGCTATACGGTATCACAACCAGTGTATTTCACCTGGCAATATGTCATACGGTACCACAAACTGTATTTCATCTGGCAATGTGTCATACGGTACCACAACCAGTGCAACCAAGCAATATGTCATACGGTACCACAACCAGTGTATTTCAGCTGGCAATGTGTCATACGGTACCACAACAGGTGTATTTCACCTGGCAATGTATCATACGGTACCACAACCAATGCATTTCACCTTGCAATGTGTTATGCGGTACCACAACCAGTATATTTCAGCTGGCAAGGTGTTATGCGGGACCACAACCAGTGTATTTCAGCTGGCAATGTGTCATACGTATCACAACCAGTGTATTTCAGCTGGCAATGTGCTATGCGGTACCACAACCATTGTATTTCATCTGGCAATGTGTCATACGGTATCACGATCAGTGTATTTCACCTGGCAATGTGTTATACGGTACCCCAACCAGTGCAACCTAGCAATATGTAATACGGTACCACAACCAGTGCAACCTAGCAATATGTTATACGGTACCACAATCAGTGTATTTCACCTGGCAATGTGTCATGCGGTACCACGACCAGTGTAATATAGTAATATGACATATGATACCACAACCAGTGTATTTCACTTTGCAATGTGTCATACGTACCACAACCAGTGTATTTCAGCTGTCAATGTGTTATGCGGTACCACGACCAGTGTATTTCACATGGAAAGTGTTATACGGTACCACAACCAATGTATTTCACCTGGCAATATGTTATGCGGTACCACAACCAATGTATTTCACCTGGCAATATGTTATGCGGTACCACAACCAGTGTATTTCAGCTGGCAATGTGTTACGCGGTACCACAACCAGTGTATTTCAGCTGGCAATGTGTCATACGGTACCACAACCAGTGTATTTCAGCTAGCAATGCGTTTTGCGGTACCACAATCAGTGTATTTCACCTGGTAGTGTGTTATGAGGTACCACAACCAGTGTATTTCACCTGGTAATGAGCTATGCCTTACCACAACCAATGTATTTCACCTGGGAATATGTCATGCGTTACCACGACCAGTGCCTTTCATCTGACAATGTGTCTTACGGTACCAAGACTCGTGTATTTCACATGACAATGTGTCATGCGCTACCTTGACCAGTACCTTTCATCTGACAATGGGTCTTACGGTACCACGACCAGTGTCTTTCACCTAGCAATGTATCATACGGTACCACGACGACTGCCTCTCACTTAGCAATGTGTCATACGGTACCATGACTAGTGCCTTTCACCTGGCAATGTGTCATACGGTACCACGACCAGTGCCTTTCACCTGGCAATGTGTCATACGGTACCACAACCAGTGCAACATGACAAAGCGTCATACGGTAACACAACCAGTGTATTTCACATGGTAATATTTAATACACGACCAGTGTCTTTCACCTGGCAATGTGGCATACGGTACCACGACCAGCGCCTTTCACATAGCACAAAGGTTGAAAGTTCGACTCCAAGTTCTGATGAGGTGTACTTTTTCAGTGACTTGGGAAAGCTCTGTGATTTTCTCCGGATACAGCTTTTGAAAGACATTAAAAAAAATAATAAAAAAAAAAAAAATGGCAATTTGTAGAAAACGAGAGATTGTTATAGGTGCTAACCGTCAACATTTCTACCAAGATGTTTCTGTGTAGATTGAACGGTGAAACTTGGATAACAAATTGTCGAACGACGAGTGCTAAATAGTAGCAAAAGTTTATATGGTTTTGAGATTTAACAAATACAACAATTTGGTCAAATCATAGAGGTATAATACCTCTATGGTCAAAACACATATTCTAGTCTAAAAGAATTCGAGCAAACAATGCTGTCTATAAGCGAGATAAGCCATATATGTAGTCTACGTTCGTTAAAAAACCCATTGAATGTGTCACATTTCATATCTACACAATACAGAAATATATTTTCTTCACACATTTCATTACTATTTCAGTTGTTTCACCACAAAAATAGAAAATCATACTATTTTCTACTTCTCGAGCTGTTTTGGTTGCTAAGTAATTATAGTCTGCACAATGAATTATGGGATCGTTTTACAGAATAACAACTTCGAACATTTACAAGCGATATTACATTTAAAATATGTATGAAATATGTTTTTATTAATAACTTGTTCCATTTGACGTAATAGAACAATAATAAATATTAACAAGATTGAGTGATGTGAAAACTGACTTTTATCTGTAGGATTTTTATGTTTGTGTTGCTATTAAAATGATATGCGACACATGTATGCATTTTCCAAGCCAGAAAACCGAGGACTTGCTGCACTGGTTCTTTAGAATACATACACCTTACCAACTAAACTTATCAGGGACAAGTTTCCATATTTAATTAAATGGTTATCCCTGTGAATCAGACACACGATCACACGTGCTTAATCATTATTAGTGGTGATAAAAAAGATAAATACCGCAATTGGGCTTGCGAGGACATGCTTCATGCTATCAATTGTTTGTTGCAGACATTTTTGTTCGTTTTGGCAATATAATGTTTCTTCGACTAATTGGAATTCCAATGGCAACGAAAAGTGCTGCTCTCATTGCTGATTTGTTTTATACTGCTATATGCACTCACTGTTTAGATTATTCAACAATAATTGCAAATACTTGGACGATATCATAACCAGGGGCGAAGCTTAGGCTTAATAGTGTGCACGCCATAATTCTTGTGAGGTTCTGGGATTTTTTTTTGACGAGATGCAAAATGGTGTGATCTGCGGCCATTTTAGGGTTTCATATAACATAGAATCAAGCACAATTTTAATGACTTTAATAGACAAGAATTTCTTAAAATTGTCCAAAATCTGCCATTCGTGTCTTAGCAGATACGAACACCTCCATTGCTTTGTACAAGTCCACTTCAAAATCTCGATGAATATGCACCAATCCAAGGGAGGATAGCCTGTCATTCTTCATGGTCGACCTAACATAATTTTTCAAATACCTCAGTACACTAAATGACCTTTCCGTAGTACCGCTTGCTACTGTCAACTGGCATGGTTAACAAAACACATAATATTGTATCTATAGAAGGATAGAGAACTGGATTTACAGAATCAAGTGTGGTACAAAGTGTTGTTGGCAAATCAGTACGTTTAGTAATGACTCAGTGGGTTGGCCATCTGGGTACTTTTCTCCTTAAATCCTCTAATGACAAATACATGTCAGCCTGATATGCCACGTATATTGTAGCAACATGATCATCAGTTAATTTGCCTACATCACGGGACAGTAGATGCTGTGCAATGAAGTGGTTTTCCGATTTAAGGAGACGTGTTTCAAGTTCGCAATCAAATTGTCCACAAATGGATAGTACAAAGAAATTCGTCAATACTGTTTTGGCGTTTCCGTGGGGTGATTGGCTCTGGTGGTCTGTCTACCACCTCGACTGGGCATACCATCAGATATATCAAAAGATTTGGCTAAGTTAAGTGCAGACTGATACAACTCATCCTAAACCGATTCGTCCTGTCGTTCAGCTCTTAGCATTTGAATCATGGTCTTGGATTCTTTGATTGCTTCAAGAATGTCGTAATCGGTATCTTGGAGGAATGCTGACAGATAAATAGTGCTATGTAAAATATGTTCCGCTATTACCGCAGCTATGTTAAACTGAAACTGCATGATGGATGCAAGAAACTGACCGGCTTTGTCATCGCCTTGGTTTTGTAAGCGTTCCAACGCATGGACCACAACTGGATATTGACGTCTTAAAGGTATGCAATGCGTCTATCACATAATTACCAAACAAAGGTTACTAGTACGTCTTATTAGCGATATATTAATTATACTGATTTAATTAGACTGCTAAAAGTAACAATACATTTTTTTCAAAAATTGTATTTCCTTTTTTTTTAACCTGCCCATGTGCACGCCATGGCGTGACAGCGTATATGCAGCTACGCCTCTGATAACTAATCCTAATTTAAATTATATCCAAAGCTAACATTACAAGTGACTCGTGTCAATTTTGAGCTTAATTTAATACCCTTTTCAAGGTAAATTTACCACACTACAAAAGAGACGATCTTTCATCCCGTCGTCGAGTTTCATTTGATTCGTTTTGCACGTTTTTGTCATCATGTTTCTGTCGTCAATGACCAGTAATCTCGCGATATTGAAAAGGTTTCGTTTATTTCATATATTATTGAAAACTTTCACGAAATTTTATTACCGCTATAAAGATCTTGTGTATAAGCACAATTCTACAATCAAAGATTTGACCAAAAAAGGTTATTTTCCATTAATGATTTTATGGCGACGTATAATTAACAAACACGAGTAGCTAAAATCTTCTTAAAGTTTGTGATTTAACCATTATTGTTGACTCTTTGAGGCATGTGTTACATTGCTGAAACGTAGTAATTCTGTTGGTACTACAAGGTCCAACTAGCAATTACATAAGTACATTTATGTTTCATTCCAAATCAAATTACTAATCTTTGTTCAATTATTGATTCCAACAAAAGGATGGTCTGTTTATTCTGGTCTCCCACGAAAATTATTAAATCTTAAAAATGTCCAATTTATATCAAATCTATTGGACATATTAGTTATGACATTTTGTCCTAAGGTTAATTGTCTTTAACCAATATATTCTACCCTCGTAGCTATTAGTCGGCTAACTACGAGCATTTGTTGACCTTGCTATTGTACTCTTCATGTTTGTTGTCATTCATTTTTTGCGAGTTTGCGTAATCTTATTAACTGGAACCGAACCGTGCAAGTTTTATCGTTTGTTTATACCTGTATTGCCGTTGGAGATCCAATTATCAAGATGGGAGGGTTGGGATCCCGTTAACCGGATTAACCCCACCCCATCTGTGTGCCTGTCCCAAGCCACGACATGGATTTTCAACGATATATGTCGCAGTCTTTTTTCGTGTTCAATAATTAGAGGTGTTGTTAATGATGGGATTGTTGACCATCACTCTTTAGAAATATTACACTCTTAAGTAATAAATAAAATAGAAGATATTCTTAATTTTTTTTCGATTTGGTTGTAGTCACTAAAACGTGGACTTTTACCTCGATCATAAGACGATATCAAATTTCACTTCCTTTTCTCAAATTTCCACTCGTTGTATAGAAAACTTTTTTGTTTAATGTTTAGATGATGACTTTTGTTACATTCAAATATCTAAATTCTAGATAAAATTCATCAAATGATAAAAGAAAAGAAAGGAAAAAAAATATCTATCATGCTTCTCGCTCATGTTACTGTGATATGAAATAAACATAATTTTGTATTGAACGATCGAAAAAAACACTTTATTTTAACATGGTAGATTTGACTACAGCTATTATTTTCCAATATGTATATTTTATACCTCAAAAAGCTAAAAGTTTCGCCATAACTTATTTATGTGTTGCATGTTATAGCATAAACTGGATTCATAATTTACGCCGCATTTTGTATACAAGGTGTCTGCTGTAGAAATTGTGTCGTGTTGGAACATTGGATGGCAGCAGTGATTTATTGGAATCAGACACGCGGGTCAATTTTACATGTAATACAGCCAAAGGAGGGGGGGGGGGGGGGGGGTCGAAAACGGGACAAAGCGTTATAACTGTGTGCGGGGAAGCTCTGAATTTCTAATAACAATTCGAAAACCCTTTAACCTGAAAATCTGAAAACAAAAATCAGTTCAATTTGGATTAATGATTCGACCCTTAATAAATTCACTTAATATATGTTGAACATTTGGCATAAATACCTTAAATCCATATTATTACATTTTTTAAATCGGCGTTGTTTTACCCAAATCACACCCTCATATTCAACAGAATGAAACTACCTAAGTCAAAACTTGAATGTGACCTTTTCTTTAATCTTATTTTGATTGGTTTCGAGAATCAAAAATATTTCTAATCTGAGAATTTTGGCTTTAAATCGTTTTGCAAACATAATCCTATATACGAGATCAAAGTGTTCTATTAAATAAAACTTAGCCCACGAAAATTCGGACGTACAATACTTGAAACCTATTTTGTTCAGACTTTAGTGAATGTTATCAAATTCGATCAAATACCGGTATCTAATTTTTAGTACATTTGTATATTGTGTACATGATAAAATGATTTTGCTGTAACAACAAGGTTGGTTGGTTGGTTTTATTGTGATTAACGCCACTTTCAACAATAGTTCAGTTATATCGTGGCGGTCAGATTTATTGGTGGAGGAAACTGGAGGACTAGGAGAAAACCACTGACCTGCCACAAGTCACTGGCAAACTTTATCACATAATGTTATATCAAGTACACCTCACCCTGATCGAGATTTGAACTCGCAACATCAGTGGTGATAGGCACTGATTGCATAGGTAGTTGTTTGTTTGGTTGATGGCGTTTAACGGAACTTTCAACAATATTTCAGTTATATCGTGGCGGTCAGTTTTATATATGTATGCATATAATTGTTTTATGATATGAGAGGTGAGACTTTAATAAAGTATTTGTCTTGTCCATTTGTCTACAACGTATTTTCCATGAAATTAAGGTTAAGTGCCTTTGATCACATGTAATTAACTTTTCAGACCATACAACGGTTATCAAAATGTGTGATATAATCGACCGATATTGTTATCATTCTAAACATATATTCAATTCCATACACATGACCACGAAATACGAGGATACCTGGTAAATCTTGGAGGGTGTGTATTTGTCGAAATAAAATTACATTTAATAACTCCCTTCATCCCCTAAAAAATTAAGGAAAAAATAATAAGTTAAATCAATAGTAAACACATGCACGGACACAAGATTATATGTATTTAAAAGTGTCGCCATCTTGAATGAATTCTCGTTCGTTATAAATACAGTATATGTTAAAAAATAATAATCCGGTTTTAGTATGAAACATCCCCTGTAAATAAATATTGAAATTAAATAATTGACGATTTAAACGGAAATGTTGAATACATTGCAACATTTTACCATACAGAAAAATCGCAATATACCCCCCTATTGTATGATCAAGAGTAATTAAATACTTGAAAGAAAATGATAAATTTGGTGGTAATTTATTTAATGTAACTCATGTCCTCAACATTTTCAAGTTTTATTTCATAATGGAAATTAGTATAAAAACCCCAATCAAAATAAAACGAATATTAACAAATAAAACTTGTAACAAATAACATGAACAAAAGCATGCAAAAATAATTTATAATCAGTTTAATTAACCTGAATGTATGTTAATGACCCATCTCTTATTAGCTGTCTTTAAACGGGTAGTGATGCTATCGCAGGGTAGCATTCACTTCAGACAGGAATTAATTAATCTAATCTCATATGTAAAAAGGGGAGGTGACCGTGCTATGTCAGAGTGCAGCAAATACCAATTATTACTTCAGACTGACTATGTAAGACTGAGAGAGAAATATGATTATTTATATATTTATTCACATAATACTATCTTACATTGCCCTTAGGGAATCATCTCAGCTATTTTTATAAACAAAAGATTCTTGTCCCGTCGAGTGTTCTGACGGCTGCTGTAAGACAATCGCTGCCTGCGAAACAATGGTTGACAGCAACTCGACGGGTTTCTACGTTAAATGTGAGAATTCTTGTCCTGTCGAGTACTCTGACGGCTGTTGTAAGACAATTGCTGCCTGCGAAACAGAGGTTGACAGAACCTCGACGGGTTTCTACTGTTAAATGTGAGAATTCTTGTCCCGTCGAGTACTCTGACGGCTGTTGTAAGACAATTGCTGCCTGCGAAACAGTGGTTGACAGAAACTCTACGGGTTCTCTACTATCAATTTGTAATGTAATGAAATGTTAGATTTCATTGATTAAATACTAAGTTGAATAGAACTTGGGGGATAAAATGCCATTTCATAAGACTGACCAGTGATAAAATGTAAGGAATGGCCATAGTTCAGATGAAGATCCCCGGAGATTTAGCTGAGTAATCCCCCAAGTAGTAAGATAATGAGTGGAAAAGGGGGAGTGAGGAGCCTTCATAATGCATGTAAAAGTGTGAAAAAGAAAATAATCGAAACAATAATATGTACACATAGAGTTATTAAGATGTAATGAATTGTTCAGAGACTGACGCCAACACAGTATAAAGTGAAAACGAAAAAACATCTCTCTTCAAATGGATGAATATTTAAAGTTTAAGGGTCTTAAAATAAAAAAAAACTGTCACTTATCCACATCGGATAAAATTGTCAATTACAATCCATCTCTATTAAAACAAATGTATATAATAAACACACATCTTCCTCAGAAAAACATGCACTGATCACACGTCTAAATATGACAAAACAATACTCCTAGTTCATCCTCATAAATATTGATGAAAGTACCAAAATAAATCGTCTTCAATGATGGAAGCTACAAAGTAAGTTCTTCAATAAAACAGCACATGTCAGAATTACAAATCAAAGTGTTACAAACTAATACCGATTGCCTTCTTCACATTTAAAAACAGCACTCGTCAAACGGCTGAATGTTCGACCATTAATTCTGTTCGACTGGAAAACATACTAATTAAATAGTTAAATAAACAAAAAAGACTAATAGGTTCTTACACGAGTCCCTATTGAAGATCTGGGATTTCTCTCACGGGGCCGATATCAAGGGCAATATGAAAAAGGCCATGTATTAATCTATTATTATTAATACGGTATTTTGTGTTTTGGCACATACGTACTATAGTTGTGTGATTCAATAAAAAAAAATTTCAGTCATTCAAAAACAATTACGTTTTCTTTATTTACCTTTCTTTTATTTATTATTATTATTATTATTTTCATTAATATATCTTTCTTTCGTTGAGAATTATTTAAAAATTAAATTAATAGTTTCTAAAATTAGTTGACACACACGCCACCATTGTAGATAAATATATCAGTACACGATAACAATATTGGCGTGGGGCATGTCATGAAAAGCCCGATGCTGATTGGATAATATAACTCGAAATTTCTTAATTAACTGACCGTTTTTATTGATATAACTGACCTTTCATAATTTAGAAAAAAATCTTAATTTAACTTGACCGTTCTTAATTTTGAAAGAAATTCTTAATTTAACCAGGTTTTTCTTAATTATTAAGAATTGGAGTAGGAAATTAAGAAAAAAACATTCTTCTGGTGATGATGTCATAGAAATAAAAAACCCATAATGTGCAATAAATGTCACATGATTTATTGTGGAATAAAAGTCATATTATTTATTCCTTCATACATTTATCTAGTTGACTTTTAAAGTTTGCATCATTTTTTTCTGTGGTATTCGAATTGGTTGAAGAAATGGAAGTCGTTTATTTTTGACTTTTTTCTGCCAGCGCACAGTATCGTAGTGCTTCATCAATGTTAGCTTCCGCAACAAATTTTGCTAACATATAATATGCATTCGGAAACTGCTTATCACAGCTTGGTGCCATCTCAAGATATTGGTGAAAAAGGGTTTTTGATTTTTTCCGTTCAATTTCTCTGTAGCAGTATGCAATACCATAAAGGGCATTGTAGTTAGAACTTTCAAGATCAAGACTTTTTGAAAGGAATCTAAAGCCCTCTCTGGTTGACTTGATGCAACATATCGTGATCCTAAATAGTAATATAACTCACTCAGCACTTTCTTCCTTTTGGATGTTCGTATTTTAGAGGACTTTAACTTGGCAGCAAATATTTTCCCCATTCGTATTGCTAATTTATTTCTTTCAGTCAGAAAATAATGACTTTTCATGTTCTGAAGATGAACACGTAAGTACGAACAGAACTTTTACATATTCGACCATCAAGTCGTCTGGCTTTAACTTCAAATACTGATCAACTAGGTTAGAAGTGTCTTTTGATATAATATTTCCAAACAAACTATGGCTCGGGATAAAATATCAATGTTCGTCAACCCATGTTAAAACTCAAAACACATTCTGCCTTTCATGATTTATTTCTTAAATAATAGTTGTGCCAGTCTTCTGTGACATTGACCAAAGTTGGAATTCAAACATGTTTCAATCCAATTGTTCCATGTCACATATATTGCTATTTTTTTATGCAAAGACTGCCATTTTTTTATGGAAGGCAGAGCTGCAGGACATAGCTTTGAAAGTGGACCATCCAAAGACATTCCGGCTAATTGATTATTTTTAAGTACAAGGATTTCCGAGAAAAAATTATTTCAAAATAATTTTCGTCAAAAAGTCAATAGTCGGCAAAATTACAAAATTTTACAAGAAATCCTGGAATATGTGGTACATTGCAATATACTTACTACTAAAATGTGGCTTATTCCAATTACAAAGGTATATGTAATGACTATTTCATGAAAATTCTATATTTTTTGTAATGGTTGATTGAAGGCAAGGCTGTTAGATACATATCTGAAAGAGGACCATGCAAAGACCATTCTAATGAAGTTTGGCTTGATGTGGTAATGTTGTTCCCGAGAAGTGGGTTTTCGATCAAATCAAGCCCATTTTGCATGCACACTGTATTTGTCAAGAATCGAAAAATTAAAATGTTACAGAAAAGCCCTGAATATGCATTAAACAAAACTAATGGCCATATATCTAATATCTAAATTGTAGCTGATTCCATTAAAAATGTAGAATTATTGTATATTAAAAAAATAGTAACGGAGGCAAACTTTGCAGGCGAGGGGACTTGTTGGAATGGTTTTTAAAAGAGAACCAAACAAAGACAATTCCAGCTAAGTTTGGCTAAAATTGGCTCATTAGTTTCAAAGACGATGTCGAAATTAGATATTTCTATTTTCTATTTTCTAGACGAACCAATGAACATGACCATGTGGTGTTAGAGATGTCAAAGGTATAGTATTAAAATTTACTTGCGGACGACAGACAACGAAAGCCAAGTCATGGAAACACCTTGTGTACAGGTACGATAAAAAAGGCGAAATCGTCCAGAGAGTACAATGCAAAGTCCCTGAGAGCTTCGGAGGTGTGAGTAGTCCCAGCGGTTACTAGGGTTCAGATTGAAATTTGCTTATAAAGTATATTTTTTAATAACATGCTCTGCAATTTTAAAAAGTGGCGCATGACCAACACAACGCTTGGTGTACGACGAAAAAACAACCCTCTTTAAACTGAAGTCATGTTATTTTATGACACTGGCAGCTGGATTTGATAATAGCTTCAATAACTAGCGAAAGGTGTGTTGCATACATATACATTTGTGTATATAAGAGAACGGCCTTGATAAAGAAAATGCCATTACCTTTCAGTCCTTCGAAAAACCACAAGTCACTCAACATTTGAAAAGTATTTTACATAAAATTGAACATAGAGCCGACCTCGCTTTGAACAGGAATCAAACTGACAACACCGGTGGTTATAGGTGGTAATGAAAACATCCTAGCTACTACCATACCACACCACGACCACAACGGCCTTGTTAGGCTACATGAGCATTATGTAAAGCTCAGCGTTTGTGTTTATATTGTTTTAGCTTTTTGTATCATCGATTTTTCTCGAAAATATCTTCCTATTTGGACATTCTCTTTTCATCGATTAGCACGGGATAACAGAACTATTTATATCGGACAACCTCCCATAAAATAAAACAGACAGGGTAGTATGGTATTTAACAAGAGTAAGCATATCATACTGGGCATATATGTTACCCATCGAAAAGTTCAGATTCCCAAAGCCATGTTAGAAACAGATATTCACTTGTTTACAAGAAGTAGTCGGTAACACACTATTCATTGACATTTTCTAACCGTTGCTTTTATTTATTTTCATAGTTTTAGTTTCACATGCTATATGTTATAGTTTAAATGCTATATGATCTTATATTACGGATTTAGTTTGTTACACATATGTTCATTGGTTCTTCAACCCTGAATGTCAGCATATATTCGGAAAACAGACGGGGTATATATTTCAGTCCCCCAAAACGATTAAAACATGGACGATAAAACATTACGCTTCACTGAATCAATGGTATAATACGGAATAATAAATGTATTTCTACCAAATTAAATGCTGTTTTTATACTCAAAACGGCTGCATGAACAAAAAAATATTACGACGGTTAATTCCGTTACAAATAATCGATTCAGCAAACTCCTATGTTCCACGGCTGTACCATAACAAATAAACAAAACGTTGAGCCTTGAAAACTTTTGACGCCATGGGGCCACACCAAGGTTTTATTTACATGTTGTTAACATTTAAATTATTGAAACTGTTTCGCAAACCCGTTGATTTGTTATGTGATATATTAATGTTATATTTATAAAGTTTATAAAATTTACTACATATGAAACTGTATTGATTTAGAAATTTAGTACAGTATTTTCCTTCATGAGACACCCCATACATGAAATATGACGCGACACATATTTTGACATCATTGAAGAATGACGTCAAAGGTACGGAAACGGACATCTAGAGATACAAAAAATGAAAATAAAAGAGGCAAATTTATTTAATACAGTTGGATGTTGTATTTAAAAAAAACCAATGGTTAAATTCGTAATATATCTGTTATTCAGCTATCAGACAGGGTATATAATGTGACATTCCCGGCTTACGATATATATTCCCTTCGGCTGCGCCTCAGGGAATATAGATCCTAAGCCGGGAATGTCACATTATATACCCTGTCTGATAGCTGAATAACATATAATATTCCAATATTTTTGATAAAATACATTTGTATATATAATAACGGCAAAGATGATTTTATTATTTTTATCTTACCATCATATGACCAGCATATGTATTTACAGTGTGACCGTCATACAATATTCATGCATAAAATAATATAAATTAACCACATGGAGCATCTAAGTTAACAATGGAAAAAACAGCAATGATCTACAGATAAAACCTGTGTGTGTGTGTCTGTGTGCATATCATACATGAACTCATAATCTGTATGATGTCCATTTCCCATTTAGGCATTAGTGCCACCAATCGTGTTACTGTTAAATGATACGACTATCATCTGATATGGAAACCGTGTTTGACACCAGCATACATAAATAAATACAACGAACATAAATGAGAATGAACCTTCCTAAAAAGGAACTGGGGGAGGGGAGAGACGAACCGAACCTCTCTGTTAAGGGGAAATTGTAACGGGCATCACAACATGGTACTGAAAACGTGAAGAAACATTCTTAGACAAAAACGAAGATTGAGCCAAATTCAAACTTCAGGATTTAATTCCATGACATCATTAATACGGAATTCGGGGAAATCCCTTTAAAAGTAAACAAAACTTTGTCGACAAATAAAATGTATTTGAGAGGAAGCTATTTTATATAAATATCTAAAAGTTTCTCCATGATAATAAACCCGTATTTAAGTTTTTATATCGATAAACTACTTATGACATTTTCTCACAGTAACCTTTATTAGAGTCGGTTATTTATGGTGTCCTTATACGGGTGTATTCGGGCAGTCCTATTGGGATTATCACAGCTGTATTGACCCCGGATACGTATCGTCCCAATACAGTTTCGTTCGACAACGTATGACTATCCTTAGCTAATATGAGACAGGCAACCTGTTTGAAGGACGAAGTCCTAAATTTCAATAATACGATGATCCGTACACGTTAGCCTCACCGCCACCGGACGCAATTACGAACAATTTCGATGATATTGACCGTGGCATTTGATAATAATTTATAAATTTGACCAAATTGATGAAGCTGATTGCACGTTCATATTTCAGATTAAACACCAATATTCCTTTTGAATCATAGCCCATATATTATTCAATGCATTGTTGCGGATTTTAACTTGGAACATATTTTCATGACCCCGTTCTAGTCACTCTGTGACCTAGATCCGGACACAATTTCGAACGACATCATAATAACCTTTCTAGTGTAAATTATTTAATGACAACTGTTAAAATTGAAAGAGCATTCATTCATTTACGTTCACATACCTATTTGTATATAATACACATGACATAAAAACCTTTCCTTTATTCATACCATAAATGTGTGCCAGTTTGCATTCGGAATTCCTTGGACTCTTCAATGAATAAGGTACATTACGGATTTTGACATTTTGGGATAGATCAAGGTAAGGAAAATGTATTATATTGACTGTTTTTGTTTTAATTTCAATGTGTTCTACATATGCATAGAACCAGGAGATCATATTCTTTCCAATTACAGGCATACAAAATATGCGAACCTCAATGAATTTTAGCGATAGATTCCAAGTGCAATTGTCGATCGTTTTCTGTTTACAAATATGAAAACCCGTCGTCTGCAACATTCAACAACTGCGCATGAATAATGAATAATTTTCTCCCAAAACACGAGTAATTTAGCGGGGTATCTATTTATAAAAGCATTTTTTTAATTCATGTTTTGAAGGAACAATTAGGGGACATACTTTTTATTTCGTTCGTAATTGCGTCCGGTGAGGCTACTATCTTTTATTTTGAATGAATTGTGTAGCCGATTTGTTATGGCGTTCATTTTACCTACGCCGCTCTTCCATCGGTAAACTGACGAGTTCTGTCCCCTGGCTCGTACCTCGGCTAGATTGAGTCAGTCTATTCCATCGGGAGTTTCGTAGAAAGAGATTTTTTTATTAGACTTTTATTAAAAGTTTATTTCGATTTTGCATAGAGTAAATAATCAAAGAATTGGGAATTTTTCATTGAAATAGATATCTTTTGCGTTTCTAAATTATCAATTGATCTATTTTTTAAACTTCCGGTGAGCAGATTTTTAGCTATCAATATAGACAATATAGAAGGAAAAATCGGACAGCTTACCATTAGAAGGACTTCGTCCTTTATAATACAGGTTCAGAAAAGGTCCATTTAATAACACTATAGTGAATATACAAATGTACTCCCACATTGTACCCCAATTCTAAAATTAGAATCCGTTGAGATATGTCACACATCAGTAAAACTAAAAGCTGTTTTGATTTTATTCAGATACAATAAAATACATTCAAATTTAACCATTGATCTATATGTCTAGCTTATCATATTATTTATTAAGTAAATAAATAACGAAACTTGTCGTTTATTTACAAACACAAACGTGAGTCAAAGAACAAATAGTATTTTTGTTTGTCTTGTGTGGGTAAACAATCTATATTCTATCCTATGATTTTACTAATGTATTAAGAATCACAAATAATGTTATGTTGTATACGAAAGAACAATATCAATATTTGAGACTGACCTTAAGTTTTAGAGTGCAACTCGTCGACTGGTTCGAAAAATTTGATAGTGAAAGCAGGGGATGTCATAGGCAAAGGGGATGGAATCAGCAAATAATGATGCTAAAAAATGGCCGATTTTACCATTCGATGTATCTTGGGATTTTATAATAAGTAAGGAAATTCTCGTCTAGTTCTCGTATATCGAGAGACTTTTCATTGGATAATTTTTTGACGTATTTGAAGTGTGCATGCAAATTTAGAATCGATCGAAATAAGTCGGAAAATACCGAAGTAAAAGATGTTTTGATTTTGTTCACATACAATAAAATACATTGCAAATTTAATCGTTGATCTATATGTCTAGCTTATCATATTGTTTATTAAGTAAATAAATAATGAAACTTGTCGTTTATTTGCAAACACAAAAGTGAGACTAAGAAAAAATAGCATTTTTGTTTGTTTTTGTGTGGGTGAACAATCTATATTCTTTCATATGATTTTACAAATGTATTATGAATCACAAATAAACTTTGGTTATATATAAAAGAACAATATCAATATTTGACACTGACCTTGAGTTTTTAAGTGTAACACGTCGACTGGTTCAAAGAATTTGATAGTGAAAGTAAGGGTTTTGGTATTTTCCGGAATTGAATAAGAAACTGAATCCTTGTTGAATCAAATAAAAAAAAACGAAACGAACTCTACTGGAAAAATGAATGTAAATCTTGGGTAAATTGAAATGTAGCACACTTGAAAATACAATAACTAAAAAAAAAAAAAACACAAAGAAAACAACAACAACAATACAAACAAAAACGGTCACGAGTCACAGATACGAAGATTATTTGCTTGGGGCATAATGATAATATTATGTCTATTATTTGTTCAACATATTTACATGCACGAATGTGGGATCTTAAGTTGTAAGGTGTGCATATTTATGAAGACGAAGCGCCTAAGGACCGCAGAGCAGCGCCTAGTGGAAAAAGAATGTTTCGGCTATATCATGGCCAGAACAAGCTAATGTTCAATGTGATGATGGTGAGGTAGGCTTTGTATTAGACCAACAGGCTTAGTTGAATTTTCATAATGCTAGCTCACTGAAACGACAGTCCGCCGATAAACATGTTGCCCCACTCGGACACATTATCCTGATTCCGAGCCGCCCAGTCTATGTTCTTTCTCGTTATTAATGCGTGCTTAGCGAAGAAGCAATAAATACCAATTTATATAGCAAAATTAGTTTGACCCGACCGAGACTCGAATCCACGAACCCTGTCGTTTTCTAAGAGCTTAGCAATTCCGAGGGAGACGATAAGCACACATACCACAATATCCCTTAATATTCTTGCCATTGTTTGTCTTTTTGTCCCTTTTCTTTTGGCCACTGTATTGTCTGTCCTTCTTTGAAATACCTCCGGAGCGTCTGAGTTCATCCCTGTTTTTTATGGATTGGGTTGCTCAATATTTACTTTTATGTGTAGTGTTTTGTACACCATTGTTTGTCCTTTTTCTTTTGGCCACTGCATTGTCTGTCCTTCTTTGAAATACTACTTCTGATTACCCCTTTGGTGTTTTCACAGTTTTCTTTCCTCTACCACCGACTATAATGAACACGATGGTTGTCATTTAGAAAGAGGAACTACTTACACTTCGGGAGAACTTGGCTTGGTCCGTTTTGTTGTTCATCTGTTTAGTTTTCTGTGTTGTGTTTTTCTTTAGATTTATTTTGTTTGTCTTCGTTCTGTGTCTTGTGTCCAATGTTGCCACCTTCGTCTCTATATTGCCCATTCTTGATTGCCCTTCCTATTTTTTTCTAACCTTTATACAACGTATCATGTAATAGCAGAATTAAACGAACGGTCATTTACAAATCACATGTTAGGAACAGGACCGTATTCGTTGCTAGTATATATTTTTATTATAGAGGTAGCTAGATAATAGTTCTTCAGATTGATACTACACGTATAATACACACTGTTCACAAGACTTGGGAATATATTGGGTTAAAGTTCGGACGCGAAGCAAATATATTTTATCAGACCAGATCCACCCGCAAGTGTGTTCTCGAATGATGTGGAGGTGATCTTGTATATGTTGATGATACTAGTACATGTAGTTTGAAGAAGAAAAACATAGTACTCTTTCCAAGAAATTTACCAACATTGAAATAGACAAGAATATGACGACGAATAAAGACAGACGCCAGGTCCACTACATATCAATGTGTATTAAGGTGTTCATTCATTTCAAAAATAGAAAGGAGGAGTTTTTTGTTTATTCCACAGCACCTGAGTTCACTCCCGGTTTTTAGTGCGGTTCATGATGCTCAAACTTTAATTAGCTAGGTTGGTTTTACAGATCATGGCTTGACCATTTGTCCCTTTTCGGTTGGCCATTGTATGGTCTGTCTTTCTTAAAATTTGCGGCTTCAGATCACCCCTTTGGTATCTTAAAATGTTCTTTCAATCTGTTATCATCTTGACGTGATATGTTATCATAGAACATTAATCCTTGTAAATAACATTTTATACACAATAGGTAACATGTACGTATCATTTTAAATTATAAAATAAATTTGGAAAGGCCACGCATGGATATGGGTGTTTGTCGGTCTACTTAGGCATGTTTTAAGATCTTAGAAACGACAGGGAATCGGCTTCCGTCGGATCGTCTATTGCTATATTAGACAAAACTATTTTTTTATATAATAATTTGCATCCTCTACTTTCGAATTCTCATGAGATCATACTGAATCCCCTATTTTTCCCCTTCAGCGCTGATTTGGACTCGATGGGGAGCCTTAGACTCCTCGTCTACATGAAATATAGACACCTTTTAACATAAAATCCTGTATCCACACATGTCAAATGTTAGACTAGTAATAAATATAATATTTTATCCTGCAATCAGTACATTTGCTGTACAAATGTGCTATACGAATAATTTGTTTGCTTTATTCGTACTAGACGAATAAACTTTTCAGCCTACGAATAAACTTTTCAGCCTCCGAATAAACTTTCCTGGTACCCTGTTGCTATGTACAGCGGAGGGCGCAGACAAGTATGAAACTGGTACTAATGTAACGCGGGCCACGAAGAAGACACCCTTGACAACATTTATGAAAGGCGAGGAATGACGCTTGTTTCTGTCCTTTTTGTTTAAATCTGACAAGTTTTCCGACTTTTTTGACATTGCAGGATAAACACAATATACGTACATTGTCGTTAAATATAAAATTCATTTGTACTCGCTGCGAAACAGGCCTGAAAAGTTCGCCGAAGGTTCGTTATTCTGCCTGTTTCTAAAGCTCGTACACAATTTTTTTATATTTACCGACAATGTACGTATATTGTATATGTATCCTGCAATCAGTACATTTGCTGTACAAATATGCTATACGAATAAATTTTGCTTTATTCGTACTAGACGAATAAACTTTTCAGCCTACGAATAAACTTTTCAGCCTCCGAATAAACTTTCCTGGTACCCTGTAGCTATGTACAGCGGAGGGCGCAGACATAAATGACTTACCTGAAGCAACATCCTCAAGTGCCAGACTTTTTGCAGATGATTGTCTACTATTCCGCCGCATCAGAAAGATCCAAGATGCAGTAGACCTACAAAACGACCTATCATCACTAGAAGAACGGGAGAGAAAAGGGCAAATGTGTTCCCATCCTGAAAAATGCATTGTAATCAGAGTTCCTGGCAAACGTCAGTTCCACCAGACGTCATACACATTGCACGGCCACACTCTTGATGTAGTTGATAGTGGGAAATACCTTGGAGTCACCATCAACAAAGACCTGACCTGGACGAAACACATCAACCAGACAATAGGAAAAGCCTCTAAGACCCTTGGCTTCCTCAGGAGAAATCTGGGAAGATGCACTACCAAAACCAAAGCAACAGCCTACACCACTCTAGTACGACCTGTTTTTGGAGTATGCTTCGCCAGTATGGGACCCACACCATATTACCACCACAAGAGACATAGAGCAAGTACAAAGGCGGGCAGCTCGCTTTGCCTATAATTGCTACCAGGACAACTCCCCAGGCTGTGTAACAAACCTTCTAAACAGTCTTCAATGGGAATCCCTCCAGCAAAGACGATGGAAACAATCCCTTGTAATGTGCTACAAGATCCACCATCAGCTGATTGCCATTGAACCAGCCAACTATTACACAGCAGGGGACTCCAGAGGAAACCATAGACTCAGACAGATCAGAGCCAAGAAGGACACATACCAACATTCCTTCTTCCCGAGATCCATCAGGGAATGGAATCAAGTACCATCTTCAGTTGTAGATGCTGGTTCCCTAGAGGACTTTAAGGTCAGGTTGAATTCCATCCCCTGGCTTTCATCACAACACAGATAAACGACAGGGCAGCCGTACGATGTATATATTGTACATGATTTTTATTTGTATATACCATCCATCTCTTTGGACTTTTACCTGTTTTGGGGGGGCACCCTGTCTGATCGTTTATGCGCCCGAGTCACACACACTCAGTAACTACAGAGTCCGACTCGTATCCGGGAAGAAGAAGAAGTATGAAACTGGTACTAATGTAACGCGGACCACGAAGAAGATACCCTTGACAACATTTATGAAAAGCGAGGAATGACGCTTGTTTCTGTCCTTTTTGTTTAAATCTGACAAGTTTTCCCACTTTTTTGACATTGCAGGATAAACACAATATACGTACATTTTCGTTAAATATAAAATTAATTTGTACTCGCTGCGAAACAGGCCTGAAAAGCTCGCCAAAGGCTCGCTATTCTACCTGTTTCTAAAGCTCGTACAAATAAATTGTAAATTTACCGACAATGTACGTATATTGTATATATCATTGTCTCGTTCTTTGACGGTTAATACTTTTTTGTCTAACATTTGTTGTTGTATTTTGTTGTATTTTCAAGGGGTGCTACATTTTTGCTACACCCAAGATTGACATTCATTTTGTTAGTCGAACAGGTTTCGTTATGTATATATATACCATGGATCTTACGAATTAACTTATTTAAACCAACGAATCCGAAGGATGAGTTGGTTTAAATAAGTTCATGAGTAAGATCCATGCTATATATGGTTTGTAACAGAAATCAATATTGGGTCCTTTCGTCGAGGTCCGCAAAATCATGGAATAACATGAAGATCATGAAATAACATCAAGATCTTCATGTTAGACCATGGTTTGTAAAAGTTCACTATTTTTAAGTTGATCACTGCATAAACACATCAAAGGAAAAATGCGTATTTATGTTTCAATTTATTTTGTAACATAAATACGCATTTTTCATTTGATGTTTTTATGCAGTAATCAACTTAAGAATAGTGAACTTTTACAAACCATGGTCTAACATGAAAATCATGGAATAACATCAAGATCTTGATGTTATTCCATGATTTTGCGGACTTCGACGAAAACACCCAATATTGATTTATGTCACAAACCATATATACCATGGATTTTGTTTAATAAGGATTCAGTTCTTTATTAAAATATGGAAAATAGCAAAAGCTTTATTTACTTTCAATATTGAATTCTTCGATACAGGGGCCGAGGTGAACCTTAAAAACAAGGTCAGTCGTAATTACCTATATTGCTCTTTTGTATACAACCAGACATTAATTGTAATATTTAATACCTTTGAAAAAATATATGAAAGAATATAGATTGTTCATCCACACCGACCCCACCCCAATAAATCGGGGAGGGGGAAGCAAATACAATGAAATAACTGAAAAATTTCCCAGTTGGTGTTAAACAACAATCACTCACTCATTCACTTAATATGTACTTCTCAGGCGACCATACTGTGCTTTTTCCCTTCCCCCTTTCAAACTGGGCTCTGCCCTGGACTGAATGGGATTCTTAAACTCTTCGTCTTCAATGATATGCGCACTTTATAATTTAGTTAAAATCCCACATTCGTGCATGTGGATATGTTGAATTAATAACAGACATAATATCATCACTATGAACCAAGCAATTTTATTTTCGTTACTGTGATTACTTTTTTGTGTTGGTTTTATTGTTTTTTTTGTTTGTGTATTTTCAAGTGTGTTATATTTCATTTAAGCCATGATTTACATTCATTTTGCTGGTAGAGTTCGCTTCGTTCTTTTTAAATTTTTGTTCAACAAGGATTTAGTTTCTTATTCAATTCCGTAAAATACAAAAACCCTTACTTTCACTATCACATTCCTTGAACCAGTCGACGAGCTGCATTTAAAAGCATAAGGTCAGTCTCAAATATTGATATTATTCTTTCATATACAACCAAACATTATTTGTGATTCATAATACACTTGTAAAATTATATGATAGAATATAGATTGTTCACCCACACAAGATAAACAAAAATACTATTTTATCTTTGTCTCACGTTTGTGTTTGTAAATAAACGACAAGTTTCGTTCTTTTTTTACTTAATAAGCAACATGATAAGCTACACATATAGATGAACGATTAAATTTTCAATATCATTTATTTTGTTGTATGTGAACAAAATTAAAACAGTATTTACTAATATGTGACATATCTCAATGTATTCTAATTTTAGAATTGGGGTACAATCTGGGAGTATATTTACTATAGTGTTTTTAAAAAGAAAAATATTTCTTCACGTTCTTAGTACCATGTTGTGATGGCCATTACGATTTCCCCTTAAAAGCTATGTTCGGTTCGTCTCTCCCCTACCACAGTTCCTTTGTAGTAAGGTTCATTCACATTTATATTCGTTGTAATTTTTATTTATGCATCATTGTATGCTGGTGTCAAACACGATTTCCATAGATAATATTCGTATCATTTAACAGAAACACGATTGGTGGGACTAAAGGGAAATGGACATCTTACTGATCATGAGTTCACACACACACACACGCACACGCACCCGCACACCCGTTTTATCTGAATATCATTGCTGTTTTTTCCATTATCAACTTAGATGCTGCATATGGCAAATTTGTATGATTTTATCGCATGAATTTTGTATGACACGTGGTAAATACATATGTTGGGAATTTGACGGTAAGATAAAAATAATAAAATCATTTTTGCCAATATTACATATATTTTTATCATAAGTATTGAAATATAAGATCATATAACATTTAAACTATAACATATAGCATGTGAAACTAAGACTATGAAAATAAATATTGGTTAGAAATTTACGAGGTTATTGGAAGGGTAGCTAGAATGGCCGAGTAGTTACGATTGGTTCGATTCCTCTTCAAAGCGAGGTCGGCTCAATCTTACATAAAATTGTAAAATACTTTTCAAATTTTGAGTGACTTGTGGTTTTTCGAAGCACTGAAAGGTAGTGGTATTTTCTTTATCAAGACCGTTCTCTTTATATGTACAAATGTATATGTATACAAAGCACCTTTCGCTATTGATTGAAGCTATTATCAAATCCAGCTGCCAGCGTCATAAAGTACTATGCCTTCAGTTTAAAAAGGGTTGTTTTTCGTCGTATACTAAGCGTTGTGTTCGTCATGTGCCACTTTTTAAAATTGCAGAGCATGTTATTAAGCAAATTTCAATCATTCCTAGTAACCGCTGTGACTATTCAAACATCCGGAGCTTCCAGGGACTTTGCATTGTACTCCCTGGAAGTCTTAAGAGGTCGTCAGATCTATCACCTATATTTCATTACGCCTATAAATGCTTTAGCCTTTATCCGTACCTGTGCAAAGGTATTGCCATAACTTTTGTCTGCAAGTAAATTTTACTACTATACCTTTAACATCTCTAACACCACATGGCCATGCATATTTAGCCAAAGATGGCTCGATGTGCATTGGTTCGTTTTCTTTAATTGTGTCCGACAGGTCCATAAACCTTCAAATATGGCTACCGTCCCCAAAAATAGAAATATATAATTTCGACATCGTCTTTAAAACCAATGAGCCAATTGTAGGAAATCTTAGCTGAAATTGTCTTTGCTTAGTTCTCTTTTAAATTTCTTTTTTAACATGTCCCATCGCCTGCAAAGTTTGCCTTCGTTGCTATTTTTTAAATATACATTATTTCTACATTTTTATTGGAATCAACTACAGTTTAGATATTAGGTATATGGCAATTAGTTTCTTAATGCATATTCAGGGCTTTTCTGTAACATTTCAATTTTTAGATTCTTGGCAAATACTATGTGCATGCAAAATGGGCTTGATTTGATCGAACATCTTGTGAAAATCTTCTTTCTGGAAACAAATTTACCACGTTCAGCCAAACATGGCAAGAATGGTCGTTGGAATGTCCTCTTTCAAATCTGTATCTTACAGCCTTGCCTTCAATCAACGATTACAACAAAATATAGAATTTTCCTAAAATAGTAATTAAATGTGCCTTTTTAATTGGAATGCGCTAAATTTTAGTAGTAAATATATGACAATGAGTTCTATAACACATTCCAGGTTTGCTTGTAAAATGTGTAATTTTGCCGACAATGGACAAATATGCAAATGAGACCTAATTTAACGAATATTAATTTGGAAACATTTGTTCTTGAGAAACCATTGTACGAAAAAAAAACAATTAGCCGGAATTTCTTTGGATGGTACACTTTCAAAAGTTTGTCCTGCGGCTCTGCATTCCATGAAAAATGGCAATCTTTACATAAAAAATAGCAATACATGTGACATGGAAAAATTAGATTTAAACATGTTTGAATTCCTACTTTGGTTAATGTAACAGAAGACTGGCACAACTATTATTATTTTTTAAACTACCTAGTAACCTAGTAAACTTACATATTTCGAATCTGGATCACAATAGTTCTGACATGGAACAATTGGATTTCAAATATCGTGGAAAACTTATATACGTTTTGAGGGAAAGGTCCCTAGCAACATAACTCTAGCTGTGACATGGGAAAATTGGAGTTTAGTATATTTGAACTTTGGTAATTACATTGGAAGACTCTCAGAACTATTATTTGGTTCAATTGCTGGGATGTTTGTTTACACATTCATGCAATTGGCATTGCGATGGTTTCTGGAGCCAAATGAATGGAGACAAATATTTTATTTCACTAATCAACAGTTTCTCTCTATTTGTATTTGAAATGAAAATTCGTTTTGGAATGACGATTTAGTCCAGTAAAAGGATTTCTGGGTCCTGGAGTTCATAAATTAAGAGTGAAAATGTCAGAAATGGTATGAATCGTTGTGATATGTAGCTTCAAGTTTGCGGAACGTTAAGCATAGGGTATATTGGTTCCCACCTTGTGGTACTAAGCCTAACATAGGCTGCAATGATAAATTATATCTTCTGAAGAACCAGGCATAACATGCAATTGTTTTATTGTACGAATGCATAGCCCATGTTCTACTTGGTACGAGTACTGGGATAAATTCGCATATGCTATGGTATGCAATGGGTAGTTAAATCTTCTTTAACAGGTCAGCAATACAGGCTCATGTTAAACTCTATAACATTCTACTCTATAAACATATCTTGTACATACATCGTTAAAGTTTAAATTCCTGTTTCTTTTCATAGATATTTGGAACCGTGTTTCATGCGAAATGTCAGAGAATAAACAAATGAAAAAGGATATGCCGTCATTGAATTCCTCAATGAACATGCTTGATATAGAAATGGAACTGAACAGATTTTCTGGTGATCCCACATATCAGCCACTTATTACGATGGCGAAATATCTACGAACGGGACAAGAAGAAGGCATGAGACAGTCTACAGACTCCTGGAGGATATTTGCATGCGAAAAGAAATGTATTGATGGCAGATTGCTTGTGAAGTATCAGCATTCTATAACTACACAACATTTTATGAAAGCTATTGAAGAATATGAGACTGGGTCAAATCTTCTGCAAAATTATAAGAAGAAAAGTGTTGATACAGAAGGTGATTGTGATTACCTAAAGCCGGCCTTTGAGAACTATGTAAACGGTCACATGCATGAGAATAGTTTTTTTGGAAATTTTATATCAAAAGACACTTATAACCTAGTTAAGCAGTATTTAAAGCTAAAGCCAGACGACTTTATGGTCGAATATCTAAAAGTTTTGTTCGGACTTACGTATTCACCTTCAGATCATGAAAAGTCATTATTGTCTGACTATGAAGGAAATAAATTAGTAATACGAACTGGTGAACTATTTGCTCACAAGTTAAAGTCCTCTAAAATACGAACATCCGAAAGGAAGAAAGTGTTGAGTGAGTTATATTACTATTTAGGATCGCGATATGTTGCTTCATGTCAAATAGAGAGAGCATTAAATTCCTTTCAGAAAAGTTTCGATCATGAACGTTCTAACTACTGTGCCCTTTATGGTATTGCATACTGTTATATGAAAAGCGAACCAGAAAAAGCCAAAACACTTTTCTATCAATATCTTGAGATGGCACCAAGCTGTGATAAGAAGTTTCCGAATGCATATTACATGCTAGCAACATTATTTGTGGAAACTAACATTGATGAAGCATTACGATATTGTGCACTGGCTGAAAAAGCTGAGAATGAAAGACTTCCATTTCTTCAACCAGTAATAATACCAGAGAAGAAAATGATGCAGACTTTAAAAGCTTTCAAGAGTCAACTAGGTAAATGCATGAAGGAATAAATAATATGACTTTTATTCCACAATAAATAATATGACATTTATTACACATGTTGAGTTTTCTATTTCTATGACATCATCAGGTCGGTGGTTTTCTCGAGGTCCTCCGGTTTCCACTACCAATAAAACTGACCTTCACGATATAACTGAAATATTATTGAAAGTGACGTTAAACACCATCAATTAAAAAACAAACAAACAAACAAACAAACAAACAAACAAACAAACAAACAATGACATCATGATTCTTTCATTAGAACGTTTCAGGAATGGACTAAAATGTCAAAAATTAGTTATTAATTTGTAAATATATTATCTTTTACATATATATATATATATATATTATTATTATTATTATTATTATTAAAATACTCCAAAAAAAATTATCTAACATCAAACAACAGCTATTTTAATCAAAGTGGAAAAAAAATATTCCTGAATATATTATTGTTATTATATTGAACCATATGAGAAATATGTACAAAACTCTTTATTTTCTTCTTAGTACCGCTTTAATAATTGAAACCAAATATTGTGTGTTTGTTCCTTTGCAAATCCAACAAATTCACCTATCTACAAAGGATATGATAAAGCAAGTTTATTAACTGCTTCCGGAGTGTTATTAAATGCCTTTCCGTTAATGTTCACAAGTCTATTACACGTCACTTCGAGCATTTCAGGAAAACTGTGTTTACAAACAGCTAATTATTATTTTATTGAACATTTGCAAAGAAATTTATTAACTGCCAATTTTCTCCCTTAAGACATTGAGAGTGCTAAATGAACGTGCATTTATTGGATTTGCATATTAAAACCATAGATTTCTTGCATTTATTTCTATCCAAAAATGACTAAACATTTTGGTAGATATAAGTTATTTCCTCTGTTGAAGTATATGATAAACAGACACACGATATGGCAGCCAGCGAGGCACTGTAACATTGAGCCATATGAGAAATATGTACAAGAAGAGTTTGAAGATACCACAGGGGTAATCATAATCCGTATATCGAAGAAGAACAGACAACACAATAGCCAAAAGACACTTTTCTTATTCGTCATAGTATTGCTTTGATAATTGAAACCAGATATTGCTTGTGTGTTCCTTTGGTGGAGTTCGTATCAATGTCATTTTGTCTATTTGCGTGTCATCACTTTAAGTTCCCTTTTGTGATGTTCTCTACGATTTCCTCGTCAAAATAATGTTCGTTTTGTCTTTATTGCTATTTCTTTTGTAAGGAGTTGTATTTCATGGTTTATTTGCTTTCTGTATGTATCTACATATACTGGTATCCCAACATCATTTCCATATCAGATGATGTTCATACAGTTTAAAAGTTACACGACGGGTGCCACTAATAGAACAGGTACTGCTTACCCTTACGGAACAAATGAGTTCACCACAGTTTTCAGCTGAGTACGTTTTATACAATCTTTAGTTGTCCAACCGCAAGTGTCCATCATATTTAAAAGACAATTAAAAAAAAATTAAAATCCACCTGTGATGTAAATCTATTGTCTAAACTCTCCATTATTTTAAGGAATGGAGAGTTGTGAACAATATGTACAGGGGTGGAGCTAGAGTTTAAAGGTAAAAAACCTCAACCTGTTTAAAATTGCAAAAGGGAATAACAAACTATTTATTTAAATTTGTTTGTTACAAGATTAATAATTAATAAAATTATTAAAGTACAATGGGTGGATTTTAAGTTGGAGAATGTCCTCGTATCTCTCCATTCCTTAAAACCAATGGGCCTCGGCTCCATTATTTTTAAAGAATGGAGAGTTACTCGGACATTCTCCTATACGTCGATGAACACCACGGATATAACACTAGATGAAGTCAATTCAATTTCCATACATTAAAGGAGTGTACTCTTCATCTTTTGTCTTTGACGCTTTTAAAGATTGGAATGCGCTTACCAGCAGCATAAACTAAATAAATGGTCATGACACATTCAAAGCTGCAGTAAAACAACATGTGAAATATAGATAAATGTGTACAATGACCAACAGAAAAGGGACAACAAATTCAAGCATATTAAATGAGAAAAACATTTTGACACACTACCTAATAATAAAAAGAAAACACTTTTCTTTAGCGAAAGCAATGGCATGCTTCATCATCATTTAACAAACTGGCTAAGTTGGAAAATGGTCACCAGTTTGTTTGACAGGTATACACGTATTTGGAAAAATGAATGAAAGTCCTTCTCCAACACATATCAAAATATTCTGATTACCCCTTGAAACTCTTCTTTTAAAAATGATGAGAAACCCAAAATCGTCACCATCGTCGACTACGATAATCAATGATACTGTTTAGGAAACGGACTAATATAAGCGTTATGCTTGTTTCTGAATCCTATGTTATAGTGTATTGCGAAAAAAATGTATATGTAATTCATCAATAAGATATGTTTAAGTCAATGCTACTGCGCTACTTCTAATATTCACGTTGTTTGTTGCTCTGTAAAACACACATTTGTCAACTGTATAGCAATAACAACCATACATAGCAGTTTCATTTAAATGGATAAGCCATTACTTACTCGGTCAACGAATTATCTCCCTTGTGAGGTGAAACATTCGCCATTTTGATTAGGTTAAAACAACATCGAGTACCCGTTAAATTTTAAATTACGTTGAACAAAAATCACTTACAGCATGCCTAAAACATGTGCAGTTGGTTGTTCTTACCATAATATAATGTTAAGAAAGCTATCATTCAGGGTCATAACGGTTTTCACAGTTTTCCGGTTGTTGACTGATTTTGTCTGTTTATATACTTATGAGTTTTGACTTTCCCTTTGTTAGATTGTTCGGAGTTCGGTAATTTTGTTATTACCCTTATTCACAAGTTTCAGAAAGACGAAAACAGATGTGCATTCTGGCTCACCGCCCTAAATTTAATTTAGAACAATGAAAAACCCGATTTTTCACGTTTTTCATTTGATTAGAAAACCCCGTAAAAATTATTATTTCGTGAAACAAATTACAACAGATAAAAGTTTAAAACTAGCAATTTATATCATTGGTAATTAAAAGCAATAAAAATATGATTTTGTACCACTACTGAGCGTTTGAAGTGAACTGGTTCCGAGAAAATCGGACGCCATGTTGATTTATGTTCCATACTGCAAGTGTGTGTGTCCCTCAATAATCTTGGTGAGGGCATTGACTATTCAGAAACGACAATGTATACGACTCTTTTCAAATTGTTTGCATTATTTATATTCTTCTGTAATATGTAATAAATATATGCTAGTAATTTACTCTCATGTGTGTTGTACTTGTAAAGGATTAGACAAACTTAAGGTACCCATGTTAAAGGAAATATTTAAAAAAGCTTTTAGGACAATCTGGATACACAACAGAACAGCGGTATGGTTAGGGTTATAGTGTTTAACGCCACTACCAACAACAATTCAGTTACAGGGTCCCGTGGCTCAATGAGTTAGGTAGTTGGATTACCTAACAACTCATAAGAGAGAGAGAGAGAGAGTTTAATATCCTTCCCAGTTATTAATTTCGACCAGTATAAGATATTTCTAAGTTTTATGTCTATATCTAAAGGATAACGACCAAGCTCCCCATATATTTGGAGTTGTAGCTTTTAAGTGAAGAATAATTTTGCAAAATTTCAAATATACCTTTTCCAAAATGTCATTATTGCCGGAACCTCAAATCTCACAGCTGTACAATAATATTGGTTTTACTAATTTATCAAAAAGATCAAATTGACAGCTGATAGAAAAATTATGTCTCCTCCTCTTTTTTATTACTTCATACATAGCTTTAATACCCTTTTCAGAAAGATGATTTTTACAAACTTTGAAACTTCCAGTCCGAGAAAAATAATTTCCCAAATAATTGAAATCTTTAACTATCTCAATATTAGCCCCATTATAATTAAAAAAAAGATTTTCTTGGTAGTTGTCCTTTAGAAAATACTACTATCTTTCTTTTATCAACATTTACTTTCATTTTCCAAGTGTCACTATATAGATAAAATTTATGAAGTAATGTTTGAAGATTGCTCGAGGACTTTGCCATTAGGACAGTATCATCTGCATACACGATGATAAACAATTTCATAAAAATATCTAACCTGCAATCAAGTTCATCAGAAATAGAATTAAATCCCAGAACATTTTCATGTAAAGGGGTTAGGGTTAAGGTGTTTAACGCCACTTTCAACAATATTTCAGTTATATCCTTGTAGTCAGTTTTTTTTGGGTGGAGGATACGGGAGTACCCAAAGATAACCACAGACCAGCAAGTCACTGACAAACTTTTATCATACTAGTATAATGTTGTGTAGATTGAACATGGACTGACGTTAGTGATGATTAACACTTATAGCATAGATAGTTGTAAATCCGACTACCATACGACCACGATCTCGACGACAATGGTACAAACACATAGATGACAACAATCTGCTGGTACAAGAAAAAAAAAAAATATTGATTAGAATAACGAAAAATCCAAATATCTTTTAAACTATAGATTTTTGGACAGCAAAATAAACGAGAGTTTTATTTAGAATTAAGGGTGCTAACTAAAAATGTTACAGTAATGCTTCTTATTGTTTTGGCTGAGGCTGCACTCGGATGAAATTATTTATTTTGGTCCTATTTTGTTGTCATTTTTCGGGTGGGAGTAGATGTACTTTATAGAAGAGCCATCCGTACGTCAGGTATCTTACCTGTATAATCTTTCTCTCAGCCACGTGTACTTTAGACGAACCTGACAAGCATTTCTCTCATAAATTATTGTTATATTTTGCATTTTTTGTAAAATGGGTAAAAAGTCTGACTTATCTTCGGAATGCCAAAAGTTTGTAAAAAAGTTGTTTGCCTTTCTTAGTAAGAAAAAGACAATGAAGAAGCCAATTGTCTCATTTGATAGGGTATATCAAAGGACATCTAACGCTTTGGGTGTGTCTTACACTTTAGTGCACTGTATTATGAATGGTAAGAGGCCTTGTAAGTCAAATAGACCCAAAGAAAGAGCTAAAATTTTGGACGACTTTGATCATTGTGTTATTAAAAGAACAATCCACGGTTTATATTCACGGAAAATTGCTCCGACCGTCTCAATAATACATAAGGAAATAAAAGATTCTATGAAAATATCAAAGTCTAAACTTACTCTAACTCTCATTGATCTTGGATATACTTATTAAAAAATAGGTGATAATCGAAGAGTTCTGTACGATCAAGTGTCTATTATCAATGACAGGTGTAATTATCTGAGAAAGATCAAATCTTTTAGGGAAGCAGGGTATGATATCTTGTACATGTATGAAACATGGGTTAACCAAAATCACTGCACATGTTATATGTGGCTTCCGAATGATGGGTTTGATGCCCCAAAAATACCCTCGGGTAAAGGCAAACGTTTGATTGTTTTGCATGCAGGTACGCGAAGTGAGGGTTTGGTTGACGGCTGCGATTTAGTGTTTCTGGCCAAATCAAAGGATGGTGACTATCACCAGGAGATGAATAGTGTTGTCTTTCTTGAGTGGTTTGAAAATCCATTGATGCCTGCTCTGAAAAATCATGGCTTGGTTGTGTTAGATAATGCAAGTTATCACAATGTTAAAACAGAAGATACGGTGTGCCCAAATTTTAGTCTGAAAAAAGCTGTTCTCCAAAACTATCTTACACAACACAACATTCCTTTTTCTGCTACTGATACCAAAAAAGTATTATATGAAAAAATAAAACAAAAAAAGACCCAGTAGTTTATAAAACAGATACAATTGCTAATTTACACGGACATGAAGCATTAAGAACCCCCGTTCGACACTATGAACTTAACCCGATAGAATTAATATGGGCGCAAGTCAAAGGTTTCGTGGCTAAAAACAATACCACCTTCCGATTAAAAGATGTTAAAGAACTCACGTACGCCGCTTTCGGAAAAATTACAAAAGATGTGTGGACAAAAGCAGAAGAACATGTGGTCAAAATTGAAAAAGAATACTGCAAAGAAAACGGTATAGATAGAAGTGTCATAGAACCCATTATCATTGATTTTTGTGATGATGACTCAGATGACGACACGGGTTGAAGTATAATCATATTAAGTATAATAGACAGAAAAAAATGTAAAAACCGAATAAATGTCACGTTAAAGCCAATGCCGAAAATATTTGGAACATGTGTCTGCCAATTCATTAAGGTTTAAGAACAGTTGTAACTGTTGAAACTATCAGGGGTCGGGTGAATTATTTAACTTATATTGATTATAACACATAAATAATACACAAAACAACTTGACACACAAACAAGCTCAAAAGATAAACAGGGACAGTTTATAATCGAACCGAAAACCAAACACAAAACGGGCCTCGTATTCATGAAAAGTCTAAACAAACAAACAAACACAAAAGTCGAAACTTCGGATTCCTGTTTTGGATAAGCATTTCGAAGTGGAATAGGTTATATATATATTTCCGAACTTTTAGCTCACGTTTAGTAGAATAGTTACGTAAACCAATTGCAAGTATCAATGATTCATCAATAATTTTTGCAGTTTTTAGGTATTTTTTACCAATGTTAAGTTGAAGGTTTGGTAAAAAATAACTAAAAAAATGAGTGCTCAATGTCATAATCTACCCCCCCCCCCCCCAAAAAAAATCAATCCTCCAATAGATCTCTGAGGTTCTATAAATTAAAAATGTACTAATTTTAGGAGCATTTTTTAATTAGGAAGTTGCACTATCTCAAAACTCATTTTTCGTTCCGTTTCTTACATGTATATAAATTAAAAATGTCATACAGAATCGAACAAAACGACAATGATATATTCTTCATATTAAAACTTCATTTTTTCACTATTAAAGACAGAAGCGTTAATTTAGTGAAAAAATAAAAATAATGAAAAATGTCCCAGTTTAAGCAATTTTTACAGGTAAAATATTTTATAGGTAAAAATCAATGAATTCAATAGTGTGTGTATGAGATGGTGACAGGCTCTACGGAGAACAATGGAATCTTTCGGGTGACCGTCGAGTGTCTATTGTCCTCGGGGATTTAAACACACGACCATAGGCTCTTCTCTGTTATAGACTTATTCCCTCCGTATTTCATAAAACTTTGTCAAAATATACACCCAAAAACTCCTTTTAAGTGCGATTTGTATATATGAGCAGGGCCATATACGTTCACTTTCTGGTCTGCAAACTTCCAAATTAAATTAGCACCCTTGATTCTCTACGCAACTCTCGTTTACACTTCTACTTTAAAATCTATAGTTTAAAAGATATTTCAAATTTTCGTTATTCTAATCAAAAAATTATTAGTTTTTTTTAGTAGGTTTGATTAATTAAATCTGGACATTTATATTTTATTCCATCTTATACTACCATTTTATGTGCAATATTTGATTGTAATAAATATCTTAAAATTATGAGAAAATTTTACCTCACAATGTTCATCCTTGATTTTAAGTACAAAATAGAGATAAAGTTTTTTTTCACTGAAGGTTTATTTCTCAGCACATCATATATTTACATCATATCAATAATATAAAAAAAACACAATACAATACTCTTAAATTACTGGATAAGTGAAATAATAATAAAAACAACTTTTAACAACACTCTCAAGGATGGTGTGCTATCGGCTTTGAGGATGGTGTGTGTAGATTGCTCTGTACTGTAGCATTCTCTGGTGAATATACCTAAAATAAATGAGAAATTGTTACTCAATTTGTACTTATATTATCTTCAGAAATATATTACAAAAAAGTTTTCCCTTAATAATAGTAGTCAGTACACAAATAAGTAGAGTACCATACAGGCAATAGTATTAATTTGGGTAAACGGACAGAAAGTTTCAGGACATAAATTCAAAATTTTATAGGACAAAAAGTCACAATGAATATTTTGGGTTAAATAATGCTATAACAATAAAATGTGGTACAATAAAGGTGACCTTTTAAAAATTATTGCAAGCACAGGCAGTCGTGGCACGGAATTACGTGTGTGGCCTTTTACCACTGAACACCGCCGAACACCACCGAACGCCTAAAAATTAGCACATAACACCTATAGACACTTTTCAATAATCACCAAACACCTTCAGTGTAATAATATACATATTTAAGTACTAAATCCAAATTTTGGTCAGTGTAAATGTTTTAATAAGGAAGTTAGTGACCAGTTTATTACCACCGAACACAATAAATTTACCACCGGACACATTCAGAAAACATTAAACGGAAATATATAAAATGGCCATTTCTTGAAAAGTACTTTAGATATTGCCATACAATGTTCACACAAGCTTTATTGATATAGTACAACACTAAAAACGCCAAAAACTCAAAATCTGATTTTTCCTCATCTGGACCCCTTTTCTGAGCCATGGTCACATATGTGAATGAAAGCAAGAAAATGTTTTATTTTTTACTCAAAACATTTCTCAATATAATTTGATTTCAAAGAAAACAATTCAAGTTTATTTAACAGTTACGTCAAACAATACGATTCTACAATTAATGAAGCCATACTAGAAACTTATTGGATCAAAAGGAAAATGTACCACTCTCGAAATTTTGTATTTGTTTGCCAATTACTGGCAATTAGTAAAGATCAAATACATTTGTCTATTTATATAGGTGCCAGGTCGTATCCACACGTGATAATTGATGATTAATGGATGTATATTGCTTTTGTACTTTACACATGCAGTATTAAATTGTGCATTAATTTTAATGAGTGTGCATGCTAACCGGGGTTTACTAACACGAAAGCTGTATTTTGAATTAATAATAAGGTCTTTCATAGATTTAATAAAAGTAAAATAAAAATCTTTATATCATTACAATTTTAATAATACGCTTTTCTTAAATGGTTGTTTTTCTGCATTAAATCAAGTCAATCGGTTGCAGTAAAAAGTGTTCGATGGTCAAGTTTAGCTCGGTGAAAATATGCACATTGTGATAAAAAAGAAGTGGTCGTCGGCCGTTTTTATGTTTTGTGGTAAAATTTAGTTTCTCAACATGATATTAAAAATTCCCGTATAGTGATAATGAAAATGTGTTCGGTGGTGACTTTCAGGTGTTCGGTGATAGTTTTAATGCGTTCGGTGGTAGTTTTTAGGAATTCGGTGGTGTTTGGTGGTACAAAGACGGAATTACCACCCCCTTTCTGAGTACCTATTTATTTTCAATAAAATTTCTTTATTATATCATCTCTTTTTCCTGAATTTATTGTGGATAATAAGAGTATAAAGGGTCGACACATGTAACTTGCTGTTAACATACGATTGCATAACTATGGATATGCACAAGTTAGATTAAAGAAAATGGGCTGAAATAATAAAGAAATTTCACTGAAAATAAATATATAAACAGAAAGTTGATTAATTCAGAGGTAAATACTTATTAGACTGTTTAACGAAGATGCATTAGGACTAAGACATATCTTAGGATGGTCTTAGGACATGTATTTGTCTTATGTCTGTTTATCGAACGCCTCTTAAGATAAGATATGTCCTAAATTTTATCCTAACTTTATAACAATGAATTAGGTGACTTACTTACTACTTTATGATATAGTTAGGACATCGTACATTGTAAACAAATATGGCTGCCATTTATGTTTTCTTGAGACGACGGAGACAACATATTAGAAGAAACAGAGTGTTCAGGGACCGTGACAACCCAATGGACTACACTGATGATGCTGACATTATAAGTAAATATAGGCTTTCACGTCCATTGATATTGAATTTGTGTCAAATGTTTCAAAATGATTTGCAACGTCCCACCATGAGGTCCCATGCATTCCCAGTTTCGTTGCAGATAATAGTTGCCATTCGATTCTATGCAACAGGAAGCTTTCAACAAGTCAATGCAGGCGTACATAAATATCTCAAAGAGAAGCGTATCAAACATAACTAAAGATGTGACACAATGTCGTAATTATATATGCAGACAATACATTAAGATGCCTACTGATAGAGCCGAGCTACGCAACGTCATGCACGGATTTCATGATATCGCTAACTTTCCAAATGTGGTTGGTGCAATAGACGGAACACACATCAGAATTAGGGCGCCTTTAGCTGATGAAAACGTTTATGTGAAACGCAACAACTAACATTCGATTAATGTCATGGGGGTTTGTGATACTAGTATGCGATTCCTGAACATTGTTGCCAAATAACTAGGAGGAACACACGATGCCTTTATTTGGTCTAATTCTACACTCTGCGAAACGTTTGAAGACAGAACAATAAATCACGGCTGGTTATCAGGATATAGTGGATACCCATTGCGACCTTGGCTTTTGACACCGGTTTTGAATCCAACTTTACCACAAGAAGTAAGATACAACGAGGCACACATGAAAACTAGGAGTATCATTGAAAGGAGCTTTGAACTGCTTAAGTCACGTTTCAGGTGTATTGACACTAGCGGAGGTACACTTCTTTACACCCCTTTAAAGTGTTGTGATATTGGGATTGCCGTTGTTGTGTTGCACAACTTATGCAACATTCATCACCTTCCTCTGTCAGCGAACGATAACATTCCCCTTGATCGTGGACACATTGTCAGACAACCATATGCTGGGAGATTAAACGATGGCGTTGCAGTTCGTGGAAGATTGATAAATGGACGCTTTCAATAAATAAAATTGTCATGCTTATTTGAATATTTTAGTGTATTCAATACCCTATGTAATCCAAAACGAAGACGATCTTTTAATAATATGAAACAACCAAGACCATGAAAACTCAAGTTCAAACTGAAAATCCAATCATAACTTTAGACCAATTACAATTTAAGGGAACACATGGGACAACGTCTCATGAACACTAAGGGTTGAGATCAGGTGTGTCGTCAGGGTAAGCAGGGTACCTCCTATGAAGTTCATGCTTGGCTAAGGGGAACCCCAAAGTCATTTAGATTTAAAAAAAATATATATGAGTAGAAGTACATCACATATGGAATATTGATGCAAAGATCCATTGAAGTCCATCCAAACCTTTAAGAAGAATTGAGATTACAAAAGTGTGACGGACGAATGGACGGAAGGACAGAGAGACGGACGAACACACCGTTTACTATACATCGCCCGCTTTTCAAATAAGAAATATGAAATTTGCAAAACAGTATGAGGAAAATAATGTATTAGTTCGAAACTGTTGGATACGACTATTCATTTCATCAGGATGTATCATTTTCGTTTGATTGATTATTCAAACCAACATAAATCCCTTTCTGTGAAAGGTCAAAGTTAAGCTTTGTCATGTACAGCTGATGTTTCTGCTCTTCAATAACCAATCACTTTTTCTCTACATCGAGTCTTTGCTATTCAATTTCAAGTCTATCTTGCTCTACCTTTAGCCTTTCTCTTTCAATTTCAAGTCTATCTTGCTCTACATTTAGCCTTTCTCTTTCAATTTCAAGTCTATCTGGCTCTACCTTTAGCCTTTCTCTTTCAATTTCAAGTCTATCTTGCTCTACCTTTAGCCTTTCTCTTTCAATTTCAAGTCTATCTGGCTCTACCTTTTAGACTTTCGCTTTCAATTTCAAGTCTACCTTGCTCTACCTTTAGCCTTTCTCTTTCAATTTCAAGTCTATCTTGCTCTACCTTTAGCCTTTCTCTTTCAATTTCAAGTCTATCTGGCTCTACCTTTAGCCTTTCTCTTTCAATTTCAAGTCTATCTGGCTCTACCTTTAGCCTTTCTCTTTCAATTTCAAGTCTATATTTCTCTACCTTTAGCCTTTCTCTTTCAATTTCAAGTCTATATTGCTCTACCTTTAGCCTTTCTCTTTCAATTTCAAGTCTATCTTGCTCTACCTTTAGCCTTTCTCTTTCAATTTCAAGTCTATCTTGCTCTACCTTTAGTCTTTCTCTTTCAATTTCAAGTCTATCTTGCTCTACCTTTAGCCTTTCTCTTTCAATTTCAAGTCTATCTTGCTCTATCTTTAGCTTTTCTCTTTCAATTTCAAGTCTATCTTGCTCTAAATTTAGCCTTTCTCTTTCAATTTCAAGTCTATCTGGCTCTACCTTTTAGACTTTCGCTTTCAATTTCAAGTCTATCTTGCTCTACCTTTAGCCTTTCTCTTTCAATTTCAAGTCTATCTTGCTCTACCATTAGCCTTTCTCTTTCAATTTCAAGTCTATCTGGCTCTACCTTTTGCCTTTCTCTTTCAATTTCAAGTCTATCTGGCTCTACCTTTTAGACTTTCGCTTTCAATTTCAAGTCTATCTTTCTCTACCTTTAGCCTTTCTCTTTCAATTTCAAGTCTATCTTGCTCTACCTTTAGCCTTTCACTTTCAATTTCAAGTCTATATTGCTCTACCTTTAGCCTTTCTCTTTCAATTTCAAGTCTATCTGGCTCTACCTTTAGCCTTTCTCTTTCAATTTCAAGTCTATCTTGCTCTATCTTTAGCCTTTCTCTTTCAATTTCAAGTCTATCTTGCTCTACCTTTAGCCTTTCACTTTCAATTTCAAGTCTATATTGCTCTACCTTTAGCCTTTCTCTTTCAATTTCAAGTCTATCTGGCTCTACCTTTAGCCTTTCTCTTTCAATTTCAAGTCTATCTTGCTCTACATTTGGCCCTTCTCTTTCAACCGATAATCTGCTTTGTTCTATATTTATTAGTTGTACGTCCTCCTGGTGCGCTGCCTTTTGTTTCCGACAACTCGTCGACGGTTTGCTTGCTGCTTGGTTTATGCGTAATGTATCATTATATAGGTCACTGTCCTGCGAGGGTAGAATATTGTCCGGCCAACTGCTACAGCCTGCTTCAGAAAAGAAAGATAAAAGAAAACATAATGATTGGTGCTAAAAGCGTCTTTCAATTAAAATATCAGGACATGCGGCAAAAATTAGGGCATAACAGTTGCTTTGATAACGTCAATCGTGGACTTTGTGGTCGCAAATTGAGTTAATCACTCAGTGCATGCATGTTATTTTATCCATATACTATGAGAAAGGGAAGTTATGGAGAAAATGCCAGGAAGACGTAGCTGTATCTACCAATGAGCTAAAAACTAACAATAAGGCACATTTTAAAATTCAATTAAATGCGATAAAACAACTTTTGTAATGTAAGTGGTTGAAACATTTTGTGTATTTTTTTATTTTTTTATTTTTGAAGATTTACATACTATGATCTTGGCGGCTTAATGGCGGTACTTTTCATGATACCCCCCTCCCAATTCTTGCGGTAAGTAAAGATAGAGGACTTGAAGGAAACCACATATCAATCAAAAACATTGCTACTTTAATATTTCATAAGAATATACAACTATGGCAAATTGTGTTGTTCGATACCCTTTGTATTTTGAAAGTCTCATAAATAAAATAAAATAAAATTTGTACATACCATTTTCTACACAAAAATCTGAGGTTTGGTCTGAATCTGCATGCGGTTCCTCTGTAGTCTCGTCTGCCATGGTGTCAGTAGCACCTCCGATTCCTTCAATTGGAGTATTCCCCAATATACCCAATACTTTATCTTGTAGCGACGTCAGCTGTTCAGGTGGGCCTCCTCCTGTTTTCCCTGCCTCCCGCCGGTTAAGAGACACAGTTTTCTTTATACTGCTTGAATAAGCTGTCCATTTTTTACGGAGCTCCTCAACGGTGCGTTTGTAACCCTTTGAGTTTGCTGAATTAACTTTGCTGCATATAGTTTGCCATAATTTACTTTTGGTGGTGTTTGTAGTTGTGTTGGATAATTTACTGAACAAATCCGATCGGTTTCTTTCTACACCATCGATAAGTATCTCGAGTGCAGCTTCACTGAAGTTCGGGCTATGTTTTCGGCTCATTTTGGATGTTTGCGTAACATTCAAAATACGATTGTATTTATATAAGGTGAAAGTCTATCATACAAAAGAACACGATTTGCACGACTTTACTCACTGTTTTCATCTGTATAGGGTGTACTACCCGTATATAACTCGTTTGACAGGTTAATAATGTCAATATGCAAATTTCGATATGCATATTGTACACAGGAGAAATTTTAACTATAACACTTGTGATTAACTACAAATTGTCTTTTTAATTTAAATTTCTTTCTGATTTTACAGTTTAAAGTTATGTAGTAAATGCAAAAAGGCAGCGTACTGTTCCAAGGAATGCCAGTCTAAACACTGGAAAAGACATAGACATTTGTGTAAGCTTTTAAGAGAATCATACACTGTGGATATTCAAATGATAGATATTGTGCCTTTCATGGATGTTGGTCCAGATATGGTAGGAATAAGATGCGTTCGAAACCTTTTTTAGTTAAAATTCAAACAGGAAAGGAGTATGGGTACTACGATCCATACAAGACATTAATGTTGTATGATCGGAGTGTCACACTTGATATATAATTTTCATCATCTGTTCTATACCATCTTGCCAACGAATGTGGTGTTTTGGCTGGAACGAAATGGACAACTAAACAAATATTTTGTTGGGCATGCTTTAAGAACAGGGGCTTTGTATTGTGTATACAAACAGATAATCTACCACCGTTTCAGACGTGGTAAATCGGACAGTTGTGTAGGAGTTGCATGCCTTTTATATGCCTTACATGTTGATTGAATTATTGTGATAAACAGTGGTGGATAAACAAGACACTTTCGATGAACAATTATTTTGATGTAAATGACATGTACAGCCTTCAATAAATCAACTAATCATTCAAGTAACGATTTTCATGTTAAAGAATATGGAGGAATTGTTTGTTTTTACCAATTTCACACTATACAAAACTCCTATAAAACAACAACACTTCATTTATGTGCCGATACGCTTAACATTTCAAATATCAATAAACCGATCGGTGATGTGATGGTTTGCGTTCTCACATCGAGTGCGGTAGTAGATCGTTGGCCAAACCACAAATTGTAAGATTGATATTTGCTGCTTCTTCGGTAAGTATGCAACATTAGGAAGTACGAGCAAAGACTGGTTGGCTCGGAATCAGAATGTGTCCGAGTGTCTATCCGTGAACTGTTGTTTCAGTGAGTTAGACATTAACTGACGTATATCAATGGTGGCCTCCTCACTGGTCACAAAGATGTAGTTTATTAATCACATGTTTACTGGAAATAAATTCTGCTGATCACGCTTCTCGAAAAAATGAAACCCGACGTAATTGATGAAATACGTTTTACCCTTGTTACATCCCTAACTAATCGGGTCTTTTGTGTTAACACATTTCGTGGAGGTGACCAGTAATGATCACTACTACTAACAAATCCAGTCGACAAATGAATCACATATGTCGTCAAGAAGACCACGATGAAACAACTTTTTTTAAAACGTTAGGTGATAGACAGTTATCACGGTGAACGTACAATAATTTTAAATGAAAGGATTCATTGCAATATCCTTGTGACGATTCACTGTAAATTAGAAAAAAACGATAAAAATGAATCACACTTACAAAATCTTCGATGTTTCAAAATTACTTCATAGGAAATGTTAGCATTAATATTTATATGGTTAGGTAGTGATCTTCTTGTTTGCCAATAGTGTTCTGAAAATTTAACTGTTGAATTCTTATTTTCATTTCAATATAAAGTCCTTAATTTTTTGTTTTTAAATTTTATAATTGCCTCGTATTACAATTTGTCGGTAGTATATGATAAAAAGATTAACACATGATCTTTCCCATATCATCTCGTCTATCATCCCTCGACTGCCCCTCGGACTGATATGAGGGTCTCTTGATAATTACCAGGTCGATATGGAAACGGCCGTGTATACAGGCTATTTTTATTAATTTTCATTTGCATCGATAAGCATACAAAATGGTTTGAATATACCACAGTGGTAATTAAAAGCCGTAAATCGAGGGGGGATTTATGGTGTTTAACCTACTTTCAATACCAATTCAGTTATATCGTGGCGGTCATGCGCAGGATTCGGACTCACAACTTTAATGGTGATAGACACTGCATGATTGCACAGGTATTTCCAAATTCACACTACCGTATGATCACAACCACGACGGTCCTTCAAAGTGTTACCATGGGGATTTCAAATACTATTTATTAAGAAGGGAAAGCCATTTTTATAATGCCAAGTAAAAACTAAGAAGCATGAGGAAATGTGAATTAGGTTTCATTATTAAGCTTTAGTCTACACTAATTAAGAACAAACTAACTGAAAACGTAAATCTACGAAAAACAGACAATATAATAATATAATTGCCAAAAGAAAAAGGACAAATGGACAAACAGTGATCTACTAAATACCACAAAGAAAAATAGAGATAGAGTAACACGATCGCCACTAAAACCGGGGTGAGCTCAGGTATTCCATAAGTGTAAGCAAATCACTTTATTTTTCAATGTCGGGGAGAGGGGAGTTCATTCTTTCCACCAGGCTCCTACGCCTCTGGTAGAATATTGTGGGTGAGACAAAAAGATTTGCCAAAGCTAGAGAATTGGGAAAAGACCTGGAAGATGAAGTTTACCCAAGACAAATGTTGTCATCCATGTTACGAAGAAGACAACGCCCCTTAAATTTAATTATTTATTGCGTAAGCATATGCATGTAATACAGCCAGTTGAAAACAGTAACTATTTAGGTGTAACTATGATCGAGATTGGGGTCCACATATTAACAATTAACTACAAAAGCCAATAGAATCTTAGGATTCCTACGCAGAAACATGAAAAACTGTACGCATAGGATTAAAAACTTTACGTAAACATCACTTGTACGTCCGGTTGTGGAATACTCTTCAACAATTTGGAATCTAACTACCCAACCACACGAGCCCCTACATAATTATATGCAATTAGTTATTTTTTATTTATTATACTTTTTAAAGTAAGTTGTCCATGTACATACCGCACACAGGACCGGGATGGCTCAATGAGTTAGATGGTTGGATTATCTAACAACTCATACAAACCTATCACCAATACGCGTGGGTTCGCGTCCGGCTTTGTAAATTTCAAAAAAGGTGCACTCGACTCGCAGCCGCAAGTGATAAAGTTTACCAGTTGCTTGTCCATGGTCAGTGGTTCTCTCCGGGTACTCTGGCTTCTTCCACCACTAAAACAGGTCATGATATTGCTGAAATATTGCTGAAATAGGCGTTATGCACAATAAATCAATCCGTTCCGGACTTTACACACTCTATTCTTAAAGTCTAGACCTGTACTTGTCAGAAGAAGATACAATTGGTAGTTTTTAGTTAGACCACCCGAGTAACACGAGTCGCTGTATTTTCAAATAAAATAAAATGAATGAATGAAAATAAAATAACATTAGTACACCACACTAGTGTTGGATGTATACTATTCAATTATATAGGAACACACGACGTCGTGTTAAAGATGGCTACCGATATAACCGAAAATATCCGTTCAAAGTTCTTTAATTTAATTGAGTAAAAAGTGAAATGGTTGGCATCAAAGCCATTTTTAGCGTATCTTGCTATTGCACATTTTTATTTATTAAGCAGACAACATACACTATTTCTGTTTTTAAATTGCAGTCCGGCGGCATTAGTCTGTCTTCGACAGGTGGTGTCCAATAAAATGAGACATGAATTGATAAATACAAAAGTCTGGTCATGTTTATTTTGTTTGTACGTCTTATGTAGCAACAACAAAATAAATGGCGTCAATATTTGTTTGGTTCTAGTCGATCGGTAATGATACCAGTGTCGACAAAAGATAACATGCTCAAATTTGATACAAGAGTTACGCGTGTTATTCTAAATAAACGCTACCAAAGTGAACAAATAATCAGTGAACAATTTGGATTTCTATATTTCATAGTGGGTATTTAATTTAACGGCAAGCTCAAAAATGCCGGGAATACAAAAAAAATTTTGTATTAGGAGGATAATACCTGCTTTGTACTAGACCAATACTCTGCGGTTGTTCATTGAAACAGCTGTACACAGTTAGACATCTTATACCAATCGGTCACATTATCCCGAGCCAATCAGTTTTTGCTCTTATTCGTTAATTCTGTGTGTTTATCGACGATCAGCAAATACAAATTTTATGGTATTTAGTTTGACGCGACTGTGGAGAAAAAGCTAAATTGTCTGCCCTTGAGAAGAGAGCACAAACAAGTTACGCCTTGCTAACAATAAATCAGTAATATATATGGAGGTCAGTTTTATTGGTGGAGGAAACCGAGTACCAGACTAAAACAATTACTCTTTTTAATCGGCGGACCTAGCTTGATTCCATTACATCCATTTAAACTCGGCCGCTATATGAAACCATTTGATATGTGTATTCGCCACACATTTTTATTATTAGGACGTCGGCTTACAGAGCAGGAATTGCTAACACTTCCGGAACATCTGAGCTCACCCCGGTTTTTAGTGGGGATCGTAATACTCCATCTCTAGTTTTCTGTGTGGTATTTAGTAGATTACTCTTTGTCCTGTTGTTCTGTTTCTTTTGACAATTGTATTGTCTGTTTTTCGAAGATTTACGTCTTGAGTTATTCTTAATGAGTGTATTATAGACTTTAGTAATGAAACCTAATTAACATTTTCTCATGTTTCATAGTTTTACTTGGCATTATAAAAATGTATATCCCTTTTTAATAAATAGTATGTTAAATCCCCATAGTAACAATTTACGGGGCCGTCGTGGTGGTGATCGTATGGTAGTGTGGATTTACAAATACCTGTGCAATCAGTGGCTATCACCTCTGAAGTAATGAGTTCGATTCCTCCTCATGGCGAGGTGTTCTCGATACAACAGTTTGTGATAAAGTTTGCCAGTGACTTGTGACAGGTCGGTGGTTTCCGAGATACCCCACCCCGTTTCCTTCACCAATAAACCAGACCGCCACAATATAGCTGAAAAATTGATGAAAGTGGCGTTAAACACCATAACTATTTTCAATAAAGAGCATCACTACACCTTTAAATTTTAATGCTAGCATTTCCTATAAAACAATTTTGAAACATCAAACATTTTGAAGGTGCGATCCGTTTTTATCATTTTTTATTTCACCACGAATCGTGACAAGGGCACATTACCATGAATCCTTTCATTCAAAATTATTTTACGTTCACCGTAATAACGGTCTGTCATCTATCGTTTTAATAAAGCTTTTTCATCATGGTCTTCTTGACGACATATGTGATTTATTACTCGACTCGATTTGTTAGTAGTAGTCATCATTACGGTCATCTCCACCGAAACGTGTTGACACAAAAGACCCGATTAGTTAGGAATGTAACAAGGGTAAAACGTACTTCATCAATTACGTCGAGTTTCACTTTTTCGAAAAGCATGATCAGGAGAATTTATTTCCAGTGAAATGTGATTAGTAAACTATATTTTTGTGACCAGTGATGAGACCTCCATGAATATGTGTCAGTTAATATCTATACACAGTCAGACGCCACCGGAAATATCGGAAGTAACTTGTGCTTGAGGAACTGTGTTTACGGATTAGACGTACCTGATATGAGTTATAAGCCTGGGGCGGGATATTATGGCTGGTTTACTCCCGCTCGTTACACATACAAAAACTACCATAGTAATGCTAAGTATATGAAAAAGTGAAACATAGCCGTGCATATGGTGATGAAAATACAGACATCAGATAAATAGTGCGGAAAGGTTCAAGATCGGATTTAACTCCATTAGAGGTGTGCCTATTGTATATGTTAAAAGATAAAAATAACAATAACAACAATGGCTGTCTCATCATTCATTATTTTTCACCGGGTTTGTAACTAGAATAACACGACAGGTGTCACTAGTGGAGCAGGAAGTGTTCACTCTTCCGGGCGTACACGAGTTCACCCCCGGTTTTTAGAAGGGTTCGTGTTACTCGATCTTTAGTTTTATGTGTATGTTTAGTAGATCGTTGTTTATCCTTTTGTTATTTTTCATTTGGCCATTGTGTTGTCTGTTCTTCGACTTGCTGATTCTGATTTCCTCATTTGGTATCTTCAAACTCTTCTTGAAGAATGTATAGAACTTGATTACAAAATTGTTCATTATTTAGAAACGGAAAAATACATTAAAGTAAATGTTATTGATACGATATGACCAAAGTATTAAATTAATATAACGAATTTTATAAAAGTAAGACTGATTGCTATGCTATAATCCATGAACACAGACATGTTGTTAATCCAGATACTCTGAAAGTAGTTCCTTGTCGGTATATAAGGTTCAGTCGGGAGTTGGGTGGAGAAAAATTACCAACCGAAATGAGCCGATTGTATCTTTTATTACATAAAGGTGTGTCGAGCACACCTCGTCACGAGTGGGAATCTAACTTTAAACCTTAGTGAGTGATTGTTGTTTAACGCCAAACAAGTATTTTATAAGCTGTATTATGGCAAAAGTAAGTTACAATCGACGAGATGATGATGTCCACTTTGTACTTGACCAACACGTTAAAGGTGGATTTGTATCGTGCTAAGGGACCGACCATTTAACTTGAAGGGGAGGGGGGTTATGGTTTTTTGTTTCGTTCAGAAATTTTTTTTCGGACAACACAAGAGTTAGAATATTTTTTATTTTTGTCGCGCATAGCGCGAAATTTTTTTCCAGAATTTAACATTAGATTATATGACAAAAACTCTGAATCAGATTATTTTTTTTTCCTCCACCAAAATCAGAATATTTTTTTCAGCAACATTGGGAATCAGAATATTTTTTTAGAAAAAAACCATAACCCCCCCTTAAGTTAAGTGATCGTTCCCTAACTCACTGAAACAACAGTTCAAGGATAGACACTCGGACACATTCTGATTACGAGCCAACCAGTCTTCAGCCGTACTCCCTAATGTTGCATGCTTAGTGGAGAAGCAGCAAATATCAATCTTACAGTTTGTGGTTTGGCCAACGATCTACTACCACACTCGATGTGAGAACGCAAACCATCATATCACCGATCGGTTTTTTGATATTTGAAATGTTAAGTGTATCGGCACATAAATGAAGTGTTGTTGTTTTATAGGAGTTTGGATGTTGTGAAATTGGTATAAACAAACAATTCCATCATATTCTTTAACATGAAAATTGTTACTTGAATGATTAGTTGATTTATTGAAGGCTGTACATGTAATTTTCATCAAAATAATTGTTCATCGAAAATGTCTTGTTAATATATCCATCACTGTTTATCACAATAATTCAATCAACATGTAGGGCATACAAAAGGCATGCAACTCCTACCAAACTGTCCGATTTACCATGTCTCAAACGGTAGTAGAATGTCTGTTTTTATACACAATACAAAGCCCCTGTTCTTAAAGTATGCCCAACAAAATATTTGTTTAGTTGTCCATTTCGTTCCAGCCAAAACACCACATTCGTTGGCAAGATGGTATAGAACAGGTGATGAAAATTGTATATCAAGTGTGACACTCCGATCGTACAACATTAATTTCTTGTATGGATCGTAGTACCCATACTCCTTTCCTGTTTGAATTTTAACTATAAAAGGTTTCGAACTCATCCTGTCCGGTGGAGGGCCTTCCTGTATTCCTACCAGACTTGAATCGAACTCTCGTATTCCTACCATATTTGGAACAACTTCTATGAAAGGCACAGTATCTATCATTTGAATTTCCACAGTGTAGGATTCTCTTAAAAGCTTACACAAATGTCTATGTTTTTTCCAGTGTTTAGACTGGCATTCTTTGGAACAGTACATTGCCTTTTTGCATTTACAACATGACTTTAAACTGTTAAAAGATTCATGGCAAAAACAGCAGGTTTTAATGACATTTACTAAATTTATAGGGTGTTGAACGCCTTTATCGTTATTTCTTCTAACGTTCGTGCTTGTAATAATAGGACGCCGTGAATACTGTTGTGTTTCATCTTCATTGATGGAATGCATAAACACTGTATTTTCTGTTGTTGATTGGTTGTGAAAATTTATCGCGCATACACCCGGCCCTGTATGATCACGTATAGTATTCCCATCAATTAACACTGATGCAGAGAAGTTGATTCCTACTCGGATTCCACCGCATTTGTTTTCAAAAATATCATTGTTTAATAAATAAGTTGAAGACTTTGATTTTATCATCAAACCCCAGAGCCAGTTTTCAAATATTTTGTTGTTTTTTACCTCATACGAACCTCCATCGAATGAAAGACCCGATACACCATTGTGACTTATTACATTATTAACAATGACAGATTTCGACCCACCATTGGAAATTCGAAATGGTTCTGCTAGCCCTCCACACCAAATACCTTCTTGTCCATTTCCCTCAATAGTATTTCCACTGATATACCCAATGCCTCGAGGTCCAATAGCAACACCGTGAAACTGATTTTCAACTATGAGACAGTTCATTGCTTTGATGGTGCCCCCGTTGCGAGCCTCGATTCCCATTTGTCGCATGTGACGTACAGTGCAATTGTTCATCTCAATCAAGGATCCGTCTCCGTATGACACAACACCACCGCCACCACATCTATCAAGAATACAAGATTCTAAATACACTATTCCACCGTTAGACGCTGATATTCCGGCATAAACAACTTGGCCAGTTGCATGAATTCCCAGTGGATAAGACTCTGCTTTCTTGACTAACAGCTTACACTTTGGAGGATTTATGCACCCTTTATCTCCTGTACATTTTGGAAACTCATCGCAACCTTTATCGCCATTTGAAAATTTACATTGATAAAATGTCGCTATCGAATTTGATTGAATTTGTATTTGAGTTCCTTCTGATACAAAGAAAATATTTTCAAAATGAACACGAATTGTCTGTTCAATGTCAATATCTACTGGTGGTATTTTCTGAGGAGGACGACATACACAGAATCCATTCCCTGCATTTATTTCTACTCCATCTTCGATTCCAATAAGTTGGACACTTTTAGTCGTTATAACTTTCTCGTTAAACGTATATCGCCCTTTCCGTAGCATAAGAGTTATGAAGGGCCTATCTGTCATTGACATAATGTCATCCCCAAGACGTTCTGGCGTTTCAACAATTTTATAATTAATCACAGGATAAGTTATTGTCATCTTGAATTCCAAAAGACATGCTTTGTCCATATATGTTGCTATGGAGGCTGACGCTAAGCCGACTGATTCCATGGTCGACGGTAATGATCCATTATCTATCAAACCAGCAATTGTAACCTGGTGCATCACTAATACAACGTCATTGTGGAAGTAACGGTATTTTGCCGATTTAACCTTGTGTTTTAACCTGTTTTCTTGTTTTAATCATGTGGTTTTTCTGACGAAACCTACCTCGTTAGAAAGATCGTTTTCTGCTCTTTAATTTTATATAACTTTAGTGTCGATCGTGAAATTTTAAACGAAAATGCAAGCGTTTGAGCACGACGTTATCTACGAATATATATCGCGGCGTCATAATTTGACCGTAAATATGTCTCCGGTACCAAACTTCAGCCTATGTTTGCCATTATCGCCCCGAGGATTACAAAAACAAAATTTGTGTCGTAGTAATTTGCGTTTTCTCAGCTTTATTTTCGTACCACTTTATTGATGATATACGCAGAGTTTCATATCTTATTTTCGATTTAATTGTTTTAAACAAAATTTGCGTATTGTTAATGGCGGAATATTGAGAATAAAATTATATCGTTAAAATCTAGAGAACTTTTTCTGTCAAACCATCTAATTTACATTTTATACGAAAATAAAGCGATATCGACTTTTCCTGTTTGTAATAAAGGTCGCGACCTCCAAAAGACGCTCTAAAAAATGACGGCGCTTATTGTATTAGCAACTAAAATCAATAGCGTGTTTCGATCGGTCGATCACGCGTTGAAGCACAAAAATCGAGGTATTATTTTATATTAATTCGGAACCAAGATTTTGCTAACACAATCAGATAGATTACTTGTTATTCTGTCACATTTCCACAATGCCTGTGACATAATTTGACTACGACCGAGCTACTCGAGAAATTCAAAACACTGCATGTCTTTCTTCAACTTAAATTCTTCTTGCATATTTGTATGCCACTTTATAAACTGCTTTAATTGTTGCATCTATGAATGACATTCATGAATTGAAGTTGGGGAAAAGGGATGCAGCATATAAAGTCCCACTATGAAATAGGGACCAACCATTTAACTTGAAAAGGGGGGGGGGGCTATGGTATTACGGTAAAATCACACTTTTCTGAGTGTTTCCATGGAAACTTCTAGAATTATCCAGAAATAGAAGAAACTTTAACATTATTACTAATTATACAAATCATATATTCAATTATTTCCCATACAATATCATTCTTTGGTGAAAGAAAACCGTATGAAAGGAAATGTTCATTTTTTTTCCTATTTCGTTGCTATGGTAACCAAGCTTCTCTGTTGAATTTGTAAAAAAATTTGAAAAATTTAAAGGATACAAATTTTGAGGGTCTGTATAAAGAGAACCATGTCCTATTATATGCATTTATGGAAAAATAGCTGTTTGGAAGTAGTATTTCATTTTTTTTTCATCCGTTCTATGGTAAACACTCCTAGAAACGTGTTTAAGTAGAATTTTTTTATGAAAATAGGCTTGTATCAAATGGGATAAAACGACCTCTAAGTATGCCAAGTTTCAAGAAATTATCTTTCACATTTTTGAAGTTATGGTCATTTTTCTGCTATATTTTGTATTTATGTCACCTTTTCGGTGCCATATTTGCATATAAAGACATTACAGTGAATATGTCCAGAATCATCAAAAATAGCAGACCTTAAAATTCAATATCTCGGAAACTACTTAACCAATTTTGACCAAATAAATTGCATTAACTTTGTTTTTCATAGTACTTTCACTTGTAAACAAAATAATTAATAATTGCTTTACTAAGAAAATTGGATGCACCAGGTTAGCAATTGCATATGCTTTACTACGATAAGCCTTCCAATGATCTGAAGCTAATTTAATGCACTTGTTTGCGTCTGCTAAAGCCTTTTCATATTCTCCAATTCTGATATAGAGCTGACTCCTGTTAGATAGAAGTTTGTACACAATGTCACCCTCAGAACATGCTCTTATTCCCTCCGTGTAATATTGTAATGCATCGTGGAATTTACACTTCTGAAATGCTTCATTTTCTTTCGACTTTAATACTTCTGGTTCCATTGGTACATGTGAAATTTGTTGGTCATCTGTGTCATTTTCCTCTGTCATGACAGACGCAATGCAGTTCTGGATTATCAACCGGTCTTGTTGTAACAGTGGTATTTTTTTTGCTGTCAGTTCTTCATATTCTGTTTCACTCAAATCTACCGTAGTTATAATACGAATCATTTGTTCTTGATCTGCAAGGGCCTTATCTTGTCTTTGATGTAGGCTATGACAAACAGATGTTGTTTGCAAAACTTTGATTGTTTCAACTTTAAAGAAAAAACTGTTTTTACACCTTATCTCATTAGCGAAAGTTACTAAATGTCCCTTTAAAACAATCGCATTTGTTGCAACTTTGCTCCACATATAGAGTGATCCTCGCATTATGCATTGTTTATTTCGATCTTGTAATGCATCGTATGGTGAGGTAGTCGATGCTAAAGCGAAGTTCACCATCCGTATGGCATTTAAAAGTATGACGCGTTTGTCTTCGTTATTAATGGAATCTTTTATGACCTCCTGAACAAGTCTATGCACCGATAATGAGCCCCCACGAGTGGACTGGAACAAAGAAAATCTTGTTAAAATTTCAATCACCTGTTTCAAACCCACTTCATCCTCTAATGCCTCGTTGATATCTTCGTCTTCAACAACAGGACTACCAACGTTGATGAGTTCCTTTGGGATATCATCGGGGAATAAAAAGGACGTAATTTCCATGACAGTTTTTGCAGCAGTCCCTATCCCTTCACTCATTGATTCTTGACATATGTAATCAATATTTAGCTGCCATGTCGTTTTAACAGTAAGTCTGTCTTTACTTATTGGTGCAGATTGTGCAGCCGTTTTCAACAATTTAAGCCTTTTCTTCTGGAAACGGTTAATGTAGTCCTCAAATGAACATTTAATACTTTTAATATGGGCAGCTGCTTGTTCCAGTGCTAACGGAAGACCTCCTAACTCGTCAACTAATAATACAATGTTGGAGTGGTCTTCGTCCTTGACAAAACCGGTTCGCATTTTCATGAAATCAACCCCTTCTATATCATTTAATACATTCAGACTGATACAACTCTGCCTTTTAACAAATATTGATTCTTCAACTTGCGTTTCTTCCCGTCTCGTTGTTATAAGGATGTGACCATGTGTATTGCGTTTCCATGTACCTAACAACAATTCTTTGACATTGTCAGATATATATTCTTCATCTGCGTTGTCAACAACCAAAAGCCATTTTCCTATCAACTTTGATAACCATTTTAAAGTTCTTTTCAGTGTTTCTTTTGAGTTTTGACCGGTAGTATCCACATCTATAGCTAAAGATGTGATTGAATCCTCCAAGGCGTCACTTGACTCTGCAGACATCCAAAAGACTCCACTTGGATACAATTGTTGAAAACGCCATGCAAATTCAATGGAAAGTGTCGTTTTCCCACAGCCACCTAAACCACATATTGCTTGTGTGTGTTGGACGATGTTATTTTGTTGGAAGTGTTCTATAATAAGTGCTAGCTCTTTTTCCCGTCCTACAAAGTATTCATTACGGACTGGGGGATAAAAGAAAACCTGGTCATTGGGTCTTAAATGTGACATATACTGTTGTTTTAAATCATTGATATCTATTTGTAGTAAAGCTATTTGTTCCGTAGTTTTTCCTTCATTAATTTCTAAAGACTGTACTCTTTCCACTGTTATCAATTGTTCTGCTGACATTTCTTCAACCTTTTTACTAATTTTTCCTACTTCAAATTTGGTCTCATTTAATTGTTGTACTTCACGTTTCTGTGTGATGTCAATTTCTGCAGTTCGCATTGTTAAAATGTCTACTTCGTCAGTTATTGATTCCATTTTGGTATCAAGTTGATCCTGTCTCGTGTTAATACTATCAATACGTTCACATGCAATAGTTATTGCTCCCTGTATATCTACTATCGCGTCATGAACATTGCTAAAATTTGAATCAATTTTAGTTTTCATTTTCAAGGAATATTTAGCCAATAGACTTGTTTGTTTTTTGATTTCCTGGACTACATCTTGTCCAATGGCATATCCTTGTAAGAAGCTAAATCCTACAAATGAAAATGGAAAACATTTATTAAAAACAAATGCATTTCAAACCAAAAATATCTATATAATAAACAGTATTATTAATTAGTTCTGTCGATTAGATTATCACAATATATGTCACTCGTGACAGACAAACATTCGCGCATTCGTGAATCACCTCTGAAGTCTGGTCACACGTCACATTTATTATGATAATAGAATTAGCCAACTAGTTATACTATATACCTTAAATCTATAATTATTTTTTTCTTACTGTAAATATACTGTCAAACCTGCAATAAGAGGTCACCTTTGGGACAAAGAAAAGGTGGCTTTATAAGACAAGCGATCTCCTAAAGAGGTTAAATTGATATGAAATTGTATATGATAGGATAAGAAAAAGATGACCTTTCAATACAGGTAACCACACAGACTGGGTTGACTGTATTTGTATTTACATTATTTTTGCTGAGAACCAGATATTGAAATGGAATTGTAAAAACCTCATGATTCCTGAGGTGAATCTATATATATATATATATGTGCTAGGGAAGGATAAACATGTCATGCTTTTATTAAGACACCCACCGTGTTCCTCATATCATCAAGACAGGTAAAAGTCTTGTCGGTGACAGAGGAAAGAATAAATATAATGCAAAGACAAAAGATCTATTGCCATTTAAGAAATGACAATTTCGTCAATCAGTTCGTAATGACGACCGTTTAATTTTTGTAGCGATGACTTAGGAGCGACATATCATTAAGCTTGTCCAGAAAATTACCATATTGGGCACAAGCTCTAGACTATCGCATTGTGAAATTAAACTCCAACAGCTGGTGCTGTTAGAATATTGCTACCGATGAATGGGAAGGTGACTACTGGAAAAGTGAAGTCATCACGTTTGTCATAATATTTTGCTTTATATCTTCCGCTATTGCTATTGTCAAGATAAAGGGTACGATAAGAAGCAGAATTTTGAGTGTCATTATTATCCTTTACTTCAAACTCATGTGTAGAGATGAGTTGCAAATAATCACCAAAATCAAGCATCGTTCAATGAAAGAATAATATCTATATAACGGAAGCTGGAGGTAAAGATCTGGACTATTACTTTCTTTTATCATTATCATTGAGAAGCCTTTGAAAGACATCTGCCTGATATCCGTGTAGAATCAAATTAGCGTGCAGTGGAGCACAATATATTCCAGTTGAAATACCCATTTTTGTTGAAACACCCGTCCACCAAACTGGACAAATATGTTATCGATAAGAAAAATCTAACATATGAATGATCTCGATATGCACTCATTTTGTTGGAAGTACCAATATAATAAATATATAGCATATAATAAATATTAGCTTAATTTTTAACGATTTTTACAGTTTTATTCCTGGGAGTGATTGTGTAGATATGGCCTATTATGATGTTAAGACGGTCCTGCTTAAGAGGACATACATGTTCATGTACAATTACCTATCATCAACAAAAAACAATGATATAATTAAATTCTGTCCTACCATTTATTTCCAAATAAATGGTTGAGAAAATAAATGGAAAACAAATGGTTTTGTTGTTAGAAATATTATAATAGATGTCCATATTTTATCCATTTCTACAAGAATGGTTCCACAATGTACCATTTAAAATCCATTTGGGCAATAAATGGTAAATAAATGGCAGTAGTAAAAATGGTTGGCAGTTTGCTTGGGGATATTAAAATGGTAAATAAATGGATTTGAAATGGTAAATGGAAATTAAATGGAATAACAATGGACATTAAATGCTTTAAAACCATTTTATTTTGTTATGGGTCATCCTGTTTTTATTTATTTTTAGATTCGTTTTAGAATTGGAATAGCCTTTACCAAGGTAAGAGTTGTCTATACCAGTAACAACATACGGGTACCGTTGTTCTCCGTTCTTCTTTGAGATGTAACGGTGTATCAATTCTAGATTTTAGTTCCGCATGTGGAATAATGGAATATAAGATACATGTAGAGAAATAAAATGTGTGTATACATCTGTTACAAAGATGCCGTACTCTAGAGCTTAAAGGTTTCAACTATTCTATTGAGTTTTTCAATAATGGGACAGCTATTATATCTTTATTAATGGAGCGATAGAGGCTCATGTTAACCTCTGGATTAGTTTAAACTGTCCACACTGTATACAAATACCAGCCTGAATTTAGTTGCATCACATTGCTATTGTTGTGTATAAATGTTCCCAAGCATTTCTAATGAGAAGAACTTTGTGTGATTGGTTGAAATATAGCCGTTTGTTGTATAGTGTAATGATTGTTTTGTGTGTTTAAAGCCCCTTTCAGCTATATCATGGCGACCAGTTTTAGTGGTGAAAGAAGCCGGAGTACCCGGAGAGAACCACCGACCATGGACAAGCAACTGGTAAGCTTTATCACTTGAGGCTGCGAGTCGAGTGCACCCTTTCTTGTAATTTAAAAAACTGGGCGAGAACCCACGCCGTATTGGTGATAGGCTTGTATGAATTGTAGGTAATCCAACTACCTAACTCATTGAGCCACCCCTGCCCTGCATAGTGTAATGAGATTAACTTTTTCAATGAAGAGTTTTAACAGTAATGAAATATTTTATTTTATCATTACCATTGAAAAGCCTTTGAAATACGTCTGTCTGATATCGTGTAGAATCAAATCAACGTGCACTGGAGCACACTTTGTTCCAGTTGAAATACCCATTTTGTTGAATCACCGTCCACTAAACTGGACAAATACGTTGTCGATAAAACAATCTAACATTTGAATGATCTCGTCCTGTTTATATATATTTTTAGATTTGCTTTAGAATTTGAATAGCCTTTACCAAGGTAAGAGTTGTCTATATCAGCAACAAAATACGGGTACCTTTGTTCTCCGTTCTTCTTTGAGATGTGACGCTGTATCAATTCTAGATTTTAGTTACGCATGTGGAATAGTGGAATACAAGATACATGTAGTAGAGAAATAAAATGTTTTTATACATCTGTTACAAAGATTCCGAACTCTAGAGCTTAAAGATTTCAACTATTCTATTGAGTTTTTCAATAATAGGGACAGCTATTATATCTGCGATACAAGAACTGAACATATGTTACGATAGTGAATATCATCGTCTTTATTAAGAGAGCAATAGAGGCGCATGTGAACCTCTGGATTAGTTTAAACTGTGAACACTGTATACAAATACCAGCCTGAATTTAATTGCATCACATTGCTATTGTTGTGTATAAATGTTCACAAGCATTGCTAATGAGAAGAACGTTGTGTGATTGGTTGAAATATAGCCGTTTCTTGTATAGTGTAATGATTGTTGTGTGTTTAATGCCACTTTCAGCAATATTTCAGCTATATCATGGCGACCACTTGTAATGGTGAAAGACTGACCTTGGACAAGCAACTGGTAAACTTTATCACTTGCGGCTGCGAGTCGAGTACACCCTTTCTTGTGATTTAAAAAGTCAGATGAGAAACCACCCCATATTGGTGATAGGTTTGTATGAGTTGTTAGGTAATCCAACTACCTAACACATTGAGCCACCCGGGCCCTGTATAGTGTAGTGAGATTAACTTCTTCAATGAAGAGTTTTAACAGTAATGAAATATTTTATTAGGTAATACCGTTAGTTTCCCACTTTGTCAAGTCCTTCATTATTCTTGTTTCATCTGCAGTATTAAGCTGAAGGTGGTTTACCAACTGACACATAATCTGGAATGACTCTTGATACTGTAGAGAATCCCATTCCTGAAAATTGTAGTGGTCCCAAGAATTTCTGACATTAGAGCGAACCTGAAATTAATACAAATGTCAAGATATATACATTGTCTTTGTTACAGATCTAGATTTCGTCTGTGTTGTCGACTGAATTTTGGAAGTGTTCTGGCGATGAGGATGTTTTGTTTTTAATATGATACTAATATTGGATTTAAATTTGCGATACATGTCATGTATATATGCTATCGTTGTTTTATTTTTCAAAAATAGATTTCTCTGAGCAATTTTCACTCCAAGGCGAACACACTTGCCGCATACATTTATATGACGACATCATTTAAATAATAGAGGAGCTTTGGGCCACAAAACTAGCTAATTCCCCACACTGCTTGTTTGCAATGCCTGTAGCAAGCCAGGAAAATGAGTAGTCATTTGTATGTGTACTAGGCCCTGGGTATTTCGATTCTAGTTTTACTATTTTCTGGTTGAATTTGGGAACCTATTTTGAGATTTGATATTGTTTTACCTGTCATTTTAGTATATATAGGGAGTGGATGTGGTCGAGTGGTCTAGGGCGCTGGACGTAAGGCTAAGCGAATGGTGCTGCAGTGTATCAATGGTGTGGGTTCAAATCCCGTCGAGGGAAGAACACAAATTTGACAGCTGTAAAATCGAATTCTAACACTGTTTGGTTTAATTTTCAGACGTATATATGTATATATATTACGAATTTAGTTTATTACACAAATTTTCATTGGTTCTTCAGCCCTGAATGTCAGCATATATTCGGAAAGCAGACGGGGTATATATTTCAGTCCCCAAAAATGATAAAAACATGAACGACAAAACATTAGCTTCACTGAATCAATGGTATAATACGGAATACCAAGGTTTTATTTACATGTAGTTAACATTTAAATTATTCAAACTGTTTCGCAATCCCGTTGTTTTGTTATGTGGTATATTAATGTTATATTTATAAAGTTTATAAAATTTACTACATATGAAACTGTATTGATTTAGAAATGTAGTACAGTATTTTCCTTCATGAGACACCCTATACATGAAATATGACGCGACACATATTTTGACGTCATTGAAGAATGACGTCAAAGGTACGGAAACGGACATCTAGAGATACGAAAAATGAAAATAAAAGAGGCAAATTTATTTAATACAGTTGGATGTTGTATTTAAAAAAAAAGGTTAAATCCGTAATATATCTGTTATTCAGCTATCAGACAGGGTATATAATGTGACATTCCCGGCTTAAGATGTATATTCCCTTCGGCTGCGCCTCAGGGAATATAGATCCTAAGCCGGGAATGTCACATTATATACCCTGTCTGATAGCTGCGCCTCAGGGAATATAGATCCTAAGCCGGGAATGTCACATTATATACCCTGTCTGAGAGCTGAATAACATATATATATATAGTAATAATACTTTACCTGGTCAGAAATTTTCCGTACATTCTGAGGGAATGTGTCTATGTTTATAATCATTCCAAGAAGAGCAGATATATCAACTGTCCCGTCAAACGCTGTGTAGATGGCCATGTTTGTAGCCAGAAATAACTTTGAGAAATCAACATGATTTCGTACTTTGTAGTCATACATTGAATTTTGGTACTTGGGTATAATTTTGTTGTTATTATTGATAGCTTCATAATTTAACTTTTTGTATGTGGTACCACAATCCTCGCATTGGTGTGGCTATGATTGCCTGTCAATTCCAACGCATTGCTTGTATATATTTATTATGATAGGTTCTGTATATGTTCGTAATGTTGGAGAAATAATTTTCTGCAGACATATACCAACAATTAGCCATCTTTTCTCATTATCTTCTAGGTCAGGTTTGAGAGCTGAAATAGTAAATCGTATATATGATGAAATTCACTCTATCATGTTTAGGTTTATAGTGTTTTACGCCACTTCCAACAGTATTTCAGTTATTTCGTGGCTGTCTTTTTTTTTTATTGGTGGAGGAAACATGAGTATTCGGAGAAAACCACCGAGCTGTCGCAAGTCACTGACAAACTTTATCACATACATATAATGTTGTATCTCGGGCTTTGAACTCACAATTTTAGTGGTGATAGCTATATAGGCACTGATACGTCGGCCCCTTCTTTGTACCAGATATTACTTCTCACTAATACATTGTGTAGCCCCCCCCCCCCCCTCCCTCCAAAAAAAAAAGAAAAAAAAGACCAAACAAACAAAGAAAAAGAAAAAACAAAGAAAAAACGTTTGCAGCATTCCGAATTTTACCACATGATATTTCTTGTTATCAGACATATAATTAAAAATGTAAACATCTTATTTCGGGTGTAAGACACGTTTCTTGAATAAACTTCATCAAGTACTCCCAAATTCACAAGATTGCAAATGGAAATATTTAAAAAAAAATAAACTGATTAAAATCAAAATACTCTTATCATAAGATTTTTATTAATGGTGTAAAGCGAAAACATATTTTAAAATCCCTGATTCGACAAACAACAACACTACATACTAAAAGGTAACAAAAGCAAACAACAGAATCGTGATGGACAATATATTTTTCACAGTACTATAAGAGGGATCCGAGACCCCTTTAAAAAAAAACGTAGATATCAAATTTAGTGCGCGTTTCTGGAATGACCTTCGTTGGATACTCTCAAAATCTAAAGATTGGAATGCCAAATAATTTAAGGAGGCAGGAGAACCTTAGTTTTATCTATAATTATATTATATTTTCATTCCATTCAGATGCCTACTGTGATTGATCAAAAATATCCAGACGTGACTTCGGTATTGAAACCACATTCTAATATAGCGTCCCGTATTCGGTATACAAATAAAGGCATATTTGAATAACAATCAAATATAAGCCACACATGCGCGCTGAGCTAAAAAAAAGCACCTACATAAACACTGACTATTTTCAGAAAATTCTTCATGGTTAGCGATTTTCTATTATTGTTTATCTAAAAATTGTTGAAATAAATGAAGTTAAAATTAAATAAATCCTAATCAAGTCTCATCATTATTAAACTCTTAAAAACACGGCTTTGTTTACCTTTCGTACGTTCACTGTTTCCATGTTTATCTCCGATCTGACTGGCTGCGTTCAACTGGTAATTTCGTTGTTAATCATTTAAAGTTGTTTATTTGTAATACAATTTATGTTGAACCTTGTCAATAAAATTCTTTTCGGTATTTTAAGCCACAATTTCAACCACAATTTCGCTATCCATCTCTTAATTCCCAATTTTACCATTTTTAAAATTCCGTAGGAGATTGATCACCTTGACCGCCTCGAATTTTAAGACTACCGTATTTGTCCTATTATAGTCGAAATAATTCATGCCGGCCATACTTTATTGTTATTCAAATATGGGTAGGCATTATATTCATGAGATTTAACCCATCGCTCTCACTCGGGGTTAAATATTCATGAATATAATGCCTACCCATATTTGAATAACAATAAAGTATGGCCGGCATGAATTATTTCTTAGTCAATGATTACACAACCAATCAACCACGCCCACTTCCGGAAGCTATTTTCGAAAGTCATGAAAACTAATAACTACATAACAACAGTTGAAAATGTCGAATATTTAAACAATTAATAGTAATTTTGATTGTATTTAATAATGGATGGTAAAATGTAATTATACAAAATGTACTTCGGTGATCACGTTTACAACGTATAAAACTACAAAAGACTAGATTCCATTCTAAAATGTGTGAATTGTTAATATTAGGATTTATCATTATACTTAGCATTAATATGATAGTTTTTGCATATGTGTAACGACCGGAAGTAAACTAGCCATAATTTCAGCCCCAGGCTGATCACCCATATCAGGGACGTCTCGTGAAAAAAAATCCATAATCGTGCGTCTCGTGCAAGTTACTTCCGGTATTTCCGGCGTCGTCTGTTTAAAAACATTAAATGACATACAACGTTGAGTGGATATAGGGGTCTCGTCACGGTTCACGAAAAATACTTTTTACTAATCACATTTCACGGGAAGTAAATTATGATGATCACACTTATATGAAATATGAATCCAAACGTAAGTTGGTAAAAGTACGTCTTATGTTTGTTGTTTTACACTCCTTACTTCCCTACTAATCGTGTTACCAAGCATGGGAGGAGGTGACCAGTATGGCAGTAAGGATGCCTTTACTATTGACAAATCGAGTTGAGAGGGAAAAAATGTCAAGAAGACACCATTAAAAAAAAATCATAGAACGTTAGGTGATAGATGATTATATCACGAAGAACGTAAAATGATTTTGAATGAAAACGATTCACGGGCAATGGCCATGTCACGATTCACGGTAAATAAAAAAAACGACACTAAAGAATCACATTTATATTTTCCATGTTTCAAATTGCCGTCATAGGAAACGTTGTCATTAATATGTATGGGGTAGAGATGCTCTCCTTTGACAATAGTGTTTTGAAAATGTATCTGTTGAATACACAATTAAGCTTCCATATAAATTCATTTTATTATTTCATTTTATTTATTTGCTTCATAAAACAATTTGTCGGAAGTATATGATAAAAATGTTATGAAACCCAACGTAAATTGCCAACGATACGTTTTTATCCTTGTTGCTTCCCTACGTATTAGTACTAATCGTGTCAACGAGAATCGGTGGAACTGGAAGTGACCAGTGTGACAGCAAGGATGTCTGTAATATTAACAAATCGAGTTGAGAGGGGGAAATTGTCGTCAAGAAGGCCACATTAAATAAAAATCACAGAAAGGTTAGATGATAGATGATTATATCTCGGAGAACGTAAAATGATTTTGGATAAAAACGATTCACGGGTAATTCCCTAGTCATAATTCACGATAAATAAGAGAAAAAAAAAACGACACTAAAGAATCACATCTATATTTTCTATGTTTCAAAATGCCTTCATATGAAATGTTGCCATTAATATTTATGGGGGGTAGAGATGATCTTGATTGAGAATAGTGTTCTGAAAATGTATCTGTTGAATACACACTTAAGCTTCCATATAAATTCATTCAATTAATTCTTTTTGTTTGTTTGTTTCATAGAACAATTTGTCGGAAGTATATGATAAAAAGATTAATACATGACCTTTTCCATATCGTCCCGGCTATCATCCCCTGACTGTGTCTCGGGCTGATATGAGGGTCTCGGGATGATACCCGGGCGAATATGGAAAAGGTCATGCATTAATCTCTATGTTATCATGGTCGGTTTATGACCAAGTAGGCCGAAACTCGTACAAAGGGATATAACTCGAGATTTATTTACGTTTAATTGAGATTCATACACCATAATCCTGAACTTAAATATTCTATCTGTTGCATCGGATTTAAGTTCTTGTTCTAAAAATACACATGAAAGCTGTATATATTGGAGTCATAATGAATTACTCTTTTCTGTTTATGGATAAACCATTATCAAAATATTGAATCTTTGTCTACTACAACCAAGAGGCGATTATATAATAAAGGTAGTTTTGAAGGCCGAGATAGATATTATCATGATCAGTATTGCAGCGAACGCGATAGGACGAACTTGTATCTTAGTGATAATGTATGAGAGACCTTCAAAACGAACTTTAATGTTTTTATCCGTATTAAACGTAATAACGTGATGTCACACTGACAGATATTTTTCAGTATCAAAGTCACTGACAATATCACTCTGTTAGATCAACCAGACTATACTTCCACACCTTCCACAATTCGAGTTAATCAAGCATACCAGAATAGCACCGAGGCAGTATTGTCCAAATATTTAGATATCTACACATGTGCAAATCTGTAACTCGAACAACAATAAATGAAAGGCATATATCTTATATGTTGATGACAGCCCTAAGAAAACTTTGAATATACCAAAGGGGTAAATAGAGACCGTAAATCGAAAAAGGACAGGCAATATAATGACCAAAAGAAAAAAGGACAGGCAATATAATGACCAAAAGAAAGAGGACAGGCAATATAATGACCAAAAGAAAAAAAGGAAACAATGATTTCCAGATGTTGCAAGGTGTGCTCGATACAACGTTATGCCATCACATTTTACTTTTAGTCAGTAACTTGTACGAGATCAGTAGTTTTCTCTTATTAATTTCCTTCTTGTATGATAATAGAAAAATAACAGTACACTGAATCATAATCTAGATTGAGGTAAGAACACAACTGAGCAAATAGAAACATAAATCATGTATAATGTTGATAAACTATCTATTAACAAAGTTAAAAAAAACACAAAAGACAACCTAACAATAATAAAACATGGGAGGATTGAAGCCATATATCATGTATATGTAATATTTGTGAATTGTCAGTTATTAAATGGAAGTGTCATTTTTCAACTATTTAATCGCATTGTGGACTTTTATGATTTTGAATTGTCAATTGTTAAATTAATTCGTTTTTAAATTTTACTAATAAAATTGAATAACAAAAATTATACATAATATCGACACGGAGCTTAAAATACCAAAGAGGTAAGTAGAAGCCGTAGATCTAAGGACAGACAATACAGTAACAAAAAGAATAAGGACAAAAGGACAAACAATTATCCACAAAATATTACTCAGAACTCAAACGATTGAGCAACACGGGACATGCATTGGGTTAATTCAGGGGATGTCATAGGGAAATGGGACGGAATCAGCAAATAATGATGCTAGAAAATGACCGATTTTACCATTCGATGTATCTCGGGATTTTATAATAATTAAGGAAATTCTCGTCTAGTTCTCATATATCGAGAAACTTTTCATTGGATAATTTTTTGACGTATTTGAAGTGTGTATGCAAATTTAGAATCGACCGAAATAAGCCGGAAAATACCGAATTATAATTGTAATATACGGAAAATATCGAAGGAAATTCGTCAATATATTTATTAGAGAGTGAGAGTTGATTATATAAATAAATCCAAAAGTTCTTTAAGGTAGGTATATTTAATTTAAATAATTGCAACTATAATATTCATGTAAATATAAACTTTAAAAAAGTTATTGTTTAATATTGATAACAATCTCAAAATATTAACAATAATTATTGGGGAAAAAGGTTTTTAAGGAATTTTAGTAAAGGAAGATAATAATAGTACTGTATAGTATTATAGAATTACTACTGAACAAGTTTTTTGAGTAAAAAAGAATTGAACCAATAGTGATTTACACAGTTTGCCTATCAGCTAGTAATAAGTATTCTTATAGTTAAAAAAAAATGAAATAAATATTTTACAATACTGTCTGTACTCCTGTAGGAGTGGGAAGCCCATCTAAATAGATCCTCTGTTTTTAATAACAATTTATATATTCATAAAATATAATAATCTAAAATGCATATGTATGCCAAATAAAATTTGGATTAAGTGTTAACTATGTTAGATATCTACATACCATAGGTTCGGTAATTTTGTTATTACCCCTTGTTTACAAAATACACTTATAATTATTGTTTGTAATCAAACATCTGCTTTGCATATCATAAATCCTCGGATTTACCATATTCTAAGAAGACACGTTTTTTTTTTTTTATTAATTTATTTTATAAAAATATATAACCTATATTTTCTGTTTCTATATATAATAGCTAAGGTAAAAATACATTACAAAAGAAAAAAAATCCATTCAGAAAAAATTGTCAAACTAAAAATCCTCACGATTCTGAACCTGATCATGATCTTAACAGCAGCTCGCTGGTAAGATCTGCCTAAAATTTGTTTATATTTTACATTACATCCAAAATTTTACAAGAAGACGTATGTTGAATGTAAAATAATACAAACCTCCATGGGAAATTATATATTTCAAACTATTACATCCATATTTTGTCACAATATATCCATAAATAAATGTCTGGTAAACTTATTTACCTAACACGATACACACCTTAGCAGGTCCCTATATTTTGAATGGCTGAGTATTTAGCCAAGGCAGATCATCATTTCGATTACCTTGTTAATTGAAATGTAGGACACACCACTCCACACATTTTCTTTAAAAAATGCATTTTACATGTTATATTAGAACAATATATGATCAGAGACATATTATTTTATATGTTTCTGATATGAACGGGTTATCGAAAGCTAAATCATAATTAAATACAGAGTTATCTAACCTGATTATGACTGGTATAGTTGAATATGTTTTCCACTGGGCGCTGCTCTGGGCTTAATGGTGTTCAGGCTCTTCATCTTCAAAAATATGCGTAATTTATAATTTAGTTAAAATCCTACATTCGTGCATGTAATTATGTTGAACTAATAATAAAGGAAGGGGCCCTTTTAACGGTAGGCTATACGATTTTTGGTAATAAGTCATACTCCTACAAAATGCATTCATAGCCAAATATCTGTTCACCGGAAGCATGAAATTATAGAACAAAGTGGTATCTAAAAACAAAATAAAAATTATTTCAATAAGAAATTCGCAAATCTGTAACCATTTCAATTCTTCTCAATTGAAATAAACTTAAAAGAAAATTATATCAATTGAAATAAACTTAAAAGAAAATTATAATATCAAAATCGCGTGCTACCATGGCTACGAGAAATGATCGTTTACAGTACATGGATGACGTCATTTTCTAGTGTCCACATATGTATTGCATTTCGTCTGCTTCGGAGAGGCAACATGAAATTGCATGCACTCCTTGGTCATCCTTTCTCTGAAAACTTTGTGAGCTGGTGTCAAACATTGAAGAACAGCTCTGCATCGTTTTGATGATATCACCTTTAACAACAGACCAAGCAGAAATTCAAATAACAGACAGATAAAAGTGCTATCAACAAACACTGATATATATAAAAACTCTTATTTTCCTAAAACAATCAAAGATTGGAACAACCTATCTCACAGTGCTGTACATTGCAAAACTGTAACAGCATTCAAGACGGCCTTAACATCGTCGCGCGACTAAACAACCTAGCGCACACACTCCCCGGATAGGCAATACTCATTACCTGAGTTCATTAGTTTAGTTTAAACATATTTTATTGTCTTATAAATGTACAATTAGATTGGAAACAAGTTATATCAACTTAGTATATCCGCTCTATACAATAATGTTATATACTCAAATAAGAAAATAACAGCAAGTTACATAATATAATGAATGTATACATGAATATATTTGATAAATAGAAGTAATGGGGGAAAAAAGGGGGGGGAAGGGGATTGAGTGCAAATAAATGATAGCATCCTGAGTACAGGGTATAATTTCGTATCATTCAAATTTATTAGAATGGTGTATATATTTTTGGACATTTCTAAACACTATTAAATTGTTTTCGTCAGTTAAATTATCAGAGCCAAATAATAAGTTTTCAATTGAGATAACTGTATACGGTGTAATACTCATAATTAGTTGCATTCTTGCATTCGTATAAAGGGGACATTCTAATAAATAATGAATAGCATCTTCTAAAGGACATCCGCAGGCGCAGCTGGGGTCACTAATTATATTTGCTCTAAATAAATCTGCTCCCAGTGAACTACACTGATGTCTTAATCTAGTATGTATTATATTACATTTCCTACTTCCTAACAAATAGTAATTAGAAACCTTAAATGAGTTCATTTCCGGTACCATACAGATACAGATATGTATACAGGAAACCTATCGATCATCTCTACGATCTCGCAATTTGAAAGCGATTCAAAAATGTGTACATTTCATTTGATTTGAAGTGCATTTGTGTATGATCCCAGCAAACAAAGTAACGTTGGAATAACGTTAACTTTATGTTGTACTTACGTTATACATTAACGTTGTGTTGACGTCATTTGTGGACTCCGATCAACGTTGTTATAACGTTTAAAATAACGTTATTTAGTAACGTAAAATTAACGTTACAAAAATCACGTTACTCTATAACATTACAGTAACGTCTTCAATTTTACGTTACTTAGTAACATAAGATGTACTTTTTTCAACGTAAACCAGTAACGTTGCAGTAACAGTATTGATTTAATGTTACTTAATAACGTACGAGTAACGTTTGAATGTTGCCTAGTAAAGTTACTCAAAAATTATTTTAATGATGTTTATTTTAACCTTAGTCTGAGAGGTTACTTGAATACTTAAATAAATAATGCATGCAAAAGTTCACAAAATTCCAACAGATCCCCCATTTATGGACACAGGGGCCCAGGTGGCTCAATGAGTTAGGTCGTTGGATCTAACAACTCATACAAGCCTATCACCAATATGGCGTGGGTTCGCGCCCGGCTTTGTAAATTATAAAAAGGGTGCACTCGACTCGCAGTCGCAAGTGATAAAGTTTACCAGTTGCTTGCCCATGGTCGGTGGTTCTCTCCGGCTTACTCCACCACTAAAACTGGTCGCCATGATATAGCTGAAATATTGTTGAAAGTGGCATTAAAACACCAAAAATCAAAACCCATTAATCGACATCTTACATTGTGACATTTCAGACTTTACAAAGTTCACTCATATTTGTTGACTGTTTTAAACACAGGTTTCCTACAAAGTGACCAGGTTCAACGGTATATATACGAAATTAATGGGCTCAACATTAAAGTTTTGAAGACTGCTGCATCATCAAAATCAATCAATCTATATTTGTATACATTTATCATAAAATGTTCTCAGTTATTTAATGTATCATAATGATGTCTGACAGAATATTAAGATCTGTTTCGTATTAAGTCAATTGTCTCCTCTGCCACCACCGCCTATCCTTTCTGGTACAAACTTCAAGTAATTGGCAGCACATTTGGTAATTTGTGTCTCATCTGTGTTATGACATGTCAGAAGATCTTCTGAAAGTAAAAATAAAGATTTCTATTACTATTTCTGATATATACCTGAACACACAAGTTGATGAGGTTATTGAAGTTTAATACACATGATTTGGTTTAAGTGAATGGTTTCTGTTGCACTCAAATAATCACAAATTGAAATGTTAGTCTTTATATCTGAAACATATGAGTTCACATAATATCCAACTTGTTCTCATTTCTTTAATGTGTATGCCAACAAAATAGAAATGACTAGGTACACAAGACTGCTGCTACTGTAGTTACTTTAGTCCTTAAACTGGATATTGTTTATTTGGATTTCTTCGTATGTACATGTATATTTACAGTTTACTTTTTAGGAGAAAATAAAGCACCATGTAAATTTCACTGCTACTGTTTAAAATTCACTACAAATACCCCCTCCCCCTCCTAAAAAATGTTTTAATAATTTTAATATTTGCATAGTGTCCAATAACACAATCAATTATTATATTATCAAATTAAATGCTAACTTTTTATAAAATATACTTATTAAAGACTTTACTTGAAGAACATCACAATCAAAATGAAAAGAATAAAACTTTGTAAATACTATTTAAGTAAACTCTTGAAAATCATAAACAAAATTACAATCTTAATAATAATCACTAACCTTTGATTAGTTTAAATAAGCATGACTTTGCAAAAGGGAATGTATCCTTCTTGCCCTTCTGTTCATCCCGGCCATCAGTCCATTACTCATACATCTGAAGAAAGAAAATCAAATACACAATGTATTATCAAAACCATTCCATGGAATTATACTGCGTTAAAATTGGATTGGTATAGTACTGACTGCAAACACAAAATGGACAGGATTTAACTAATAGCTATAATGGTTACTGTAACTCCCATTCCCTTGGAATGATATTGCAAATATGTATTATTCTGCACCTTTAGCAAACTTGACTAGTGTAAAAAACAAGCAAAATTGCCTTTGTGCAGACTACTGTTTGTCACACTTTCTTTTCTTAGATACTGAAATTTGATTTGTGACCTAGTATAATTTCTGTTCTCAAGTAAAATTCTTATTTTGACTATTTAAAAGTTTTCTATGTACAATGTATTAAGTGAGTGATGTTAAACACAGCAAGTTATAATTCTTGTTAAGCAATCAACAACATACCTGTACCTTGACATGGCCTTTTTAAGAATTTTAATATCTAGCTTTAATCAAATGAAAATATATAAATGTTCTTTAATTTTAGTACATTGTATTCAATAAATAACAAATTACAGGTAAAAGTATTGATTATTTACACGTAGAAATAAACAAACGTATTCAGTTGTTTACACAAAACATGTTTCACATAATCAGTGTGAATACGGCCTGTGTTGATGTGGATTAATTCATTCCTTTGTCATTGTGGGAGAGGTGACCAGTAAATCTATGATTATCAATAAAATCAGAAAAAAAACACAGGAAAAAGAAACAAATTTAAATATTTTGTAATCATCACACAAAGTTATGTGATAGTGTACTAGATTTTAAGCCTTTACATGGTGTTAATCTTAGATTACACACTTGACGATCAATTGAGTCCTGAAGCAATGAAGTTTGACATTAAATAACAACAACAATTTTGCTAATTTCTTAGAAGTCTGTATAATTTCCAGTTTGTACTTTTCACATATGAAATCTTGTTGTATGACCTATAATATGGTCAACATTTTGGAATTGTATCTTATAAAGCCATCTTTTTTCTCCAACGTCGGGATTTGTTGTACATTTTGTAACTTATTCTAACGCTCTATAACTGTTGAAAAAGTGGCTCAACAATCAGGCAACACCTTAATTAAACAATGTTTGTATGGCAGTTGTTAACCCATACATACTGAAGTGAGTCAGTCGGTCAGCAAATTTACACATGTATTTTACCAGCAAAAAATATAATAAAATGAATAAAAGGTGAACATGCGACACAGATGCCCCACTCTTGTTTAATTCAAAGTTGACAGACCTTTTGTGATTCTTAACACAGCCAAATTTCAAAACATTTGACCAAGTCCAAGGCAAACTTATTGAAGGGAAACCAAAACATGACGGAGGGAAAGACAGACGGACAAGGGTAAAACATAGTGCAAAATTGGTCAACTAGAATAAGTAAATGCACACAAACCAATGTGTCCACAGATGAACGACAATGAATAACTACCCCAAAATAGGGTGTCCCCATCGATATTATACTTGCAGAAATAGTGTTTTAACATGTTGTATAATCTGCCGTTTTTGTTTTTTTCATTTTCATGAGTCACATTAACAGACAGTAAGTAGGAAGTCACAAACCTATATATACACTTTATTTATTTATATATATAAAGTGTATTTTTTTGTGCAGACTGTTTTACTGAACTCTAGAACTACACCACGTGATCAAAAATCGTGACGTATTTTGGTATAGTCTGTTTCGTAGTTCGAGATGTCGATGTAAAATATTATATTATACTTTAAAAATCCCATTTACACGGCTTGAATTTTTTTTAATTTTGTTATAAATATTTTATTAAAACCAATCAACAGCCCATAAAGGATATGCTTGCATATACACAATAAATAATTGACATCGACCTTTCATTTAGAAACATGCTGTAGCAAAATTCGTGACGATTTTGATCACGTGGTGTAGTTCTAGAATTCAGTAAAATGGCGGTCAGCTTAAATTGGATTTTGGATTATTTTGTCGGATATGCGCTGTAAAAGGTAAGGAAATATCAATATTTTTGCAGATTTGAACTGGAAAATATGTCTATTTATGAAATCTTACCTGCACTTGATCTGACACAATCCGTACAAGCCAAAATATCCATCGGATTGCACCGGGGGGTCAAATTTAAAATTTCCAGAATTACCCTTGATAGGGCTTGAAACGAGATTAGGATGAAGAACTGACAGAAAATTTCTTCGGAATCCTAATCTCAACGAGATTATTCCCCCCCTCCCCCCCCCCCCCCGTTCTTTTTTTGTTATTCCACAAAAAGTCACAGCCCGTGCTTAAAATGTACATTCCTTTATGAATATGTTTGAATAAAGATGTTTCCATTTTCTAAGTAATATTATTCGTTGTAACAAAAACTGAGGAATGCAAACTTGAAAGTCAAATATGAAACCACTGAAACAACAAACAACGTAAATCAAACACGACACGAGCACTGCTCTTTAACCAGTTTAAAACGAAAATCTTGGTGGTGGTGCTTTGTGATATGCAAATTACCTCTCCAAAACAGTTTTCACCAACAACAACACCTTCAGGATACTAAAAATCAATTACTTTCTGCTTCTTCATGTCTCTGTGTTGATATGCGAGCTCGATATTTGAACCGCTCGGCAATGCGCATGTACGAATTTTGTTACTTCCTGTTTCTAGCCCGCGAAAATTTAAAAATGATCAAACGAAATTTTACCTACAGATTCGATTAACAGTTCAACGCATACATGGTGATTACTAGTAGGAAGGAAGTCCCAGTAAGAGACTTACCTGGCTCTGATTTAAATTAAGGGATGTGTCTGAGGGAAAAAAAAAGGGGAGGTGCATGAAAATAAAATTAGGAAGGGGTTGGCCTTCAAGTGAAAAGGGATTTTGCTCTTTTTGCACCAACTTCTTTATTTCTTTGACCTTGTAGAGTTGCTGACTGCTAAACACTATTTTAGCCTTTTTTTCAATTTGTGAGAAATACTTTTAAACGCTAAAAAACCGTTATAATAATGTTATACTTTAACGTTATTGCAAGGTTTATAAGTAAACGTAAACATATACTTATTCAAACGTTATATAAATGTTACAAAAAAACGTATAACATGTAACGTAAGTTATACGTTGTACAAACGTTATTATTTTACGTTATATTTTGGTTTAATACATAACGTAAAAACACTAAACGTTAGTTAAACGTCAGGACAACGTTTAAGATTAAACGTTAATAATTGAAAGTTGCAAAAACGTTTAAAAAACAATAAAAATTAACATTGTAAATAGGTCACTAGGTAACGTTTATTTTTTACGTCGATATAACATTATAATAACGTTATTTGTGTACGTTACCTAACTATAACGTTACTTTAATGTTACGCTTACATTACGTGTTTGCTGGGATGTCTGGACAACAGCTGTTTTAGATAACATAAAAAATATGAGATGATTTCTGTGTTTCTTTTATTTAATGTTTTGTTAATGTTTACATCGAATTATTTATATGTAACGCCACATTCTATATTTTATTAGGTTATATAAGGAATATTTTCAATTTTTGAACAGGTTATACGATATAACCTGGTTTGGGGCAGTTTATGCTGGATACCTCAAATTACCGAAATGCCCAATGGAAAAACGCAATGCCCCGGAATTAGGTGTGTTATATTATTACAAACATTTTCTGAAAATTTTATGAAAATTGGTTAAGAAATGATGATTTTATCGTCATGTTAGTGCTTTTCCATATAGTTACTATAGTGTGCGGGAACATACCAAAAACATGATGACCGGGTCCCGATAACGATCCCGACCATCGCTATTTAATATGAAATACATGCAGCTTAATATTTAACAGACATTTATATATGTGTGTGTGTGTGTGTAAAATGTTAAGATTTGAATTTCTATAGGTATTTTTGTAATGTACAATTTGAATTCTAGAAAAAAAAATGGAAATGAAGTTCTGTTTTCCTTTTATTTGTACGTTTATATTTTGATCCTTTGGATTTTTATTCTTATTAATAGTGTTTTATACATTTTTTTTCATGAAATTTTGATTTGATTTGACTATTTTAATCTTTAAATAAAGGCCAATATGTATTTTATCGTGTCTTGTTTATTTAACCTCGGCTGGGATATGACTTGGATATTTTATGGCAGGCATAATGCGACACTTGAATAAAGAAATTTATCACTGCAATACTGTTGTATGAATTTTATTTTATATAAGGGCATTAAGAAAGGATCAAGGATATAATTAAAAAAATATGGGGGAAAAATGCTCATGTTAGACTATCATTCTGTACAGTGTTCGTAATTAGTTATAGTTTTTATTGGAAATAACATTGATGAGAATATGATGCCAATGGTAGAAGTTATATGATAAATTAAACATTGAAGCAGAATCATTTCATAAATTACGGTATATTTAAAAAAGGATTGTACAGAATGTTAGAGCCTCCACGCCACGGCCATGAGCAATGTGGGGGTGGGAGGGCCATGAACAATGTTGGGGTGGGGGTGGGCCCTCCCTTTCCCTTTCCCTTAATTGAAAAAAATAATTGTTTTATTCTTTAGCTTTATCGAAGAAATTAAGCTTAATACATGGGGACTTTTTAACCTACCAAGATGTCCTGCACGTGGCCCGGGATCTCTTAGGAAGTCCGCGATCATTTCTATTTACATATTATTTATTTAAAGAAAAGTATATTGAAAGTTATAACCACTTAGACATCCTGCACGAGGCTCGGGACATCAATTATGGTCCGCGATTAAAAAGTTTATTTTAAAAAAGGGATAGTTTATTTATACAGAAAAGCGAAAAGGAAAGATAGATGATTTTTTTCAACCCCTGGCAAAACGGAAGCAGAGTAAAGGTAAGAAGTTCATGTTTACATAATGCATGGAAGCCCACTCATCCTCAATATGTATTTAAGTATGGCTCCACGTAAGGATCATGTAAAATCAAGAAAAAGTGATTTACCGTATGTCACCAATTCTCTCAATATTTTGTTATATGACGTATTTTGAGTAAAAATAAATGTATATTCGAAGACAAGTGTTTATTTATGATATTGTTGCTATTATACCCATATTAAAATCAGATTGGTCACATTTTTTTTACTAACAAAGTATGTAAAAAGGTTAGATATCAGAACACATTATCTCCTGTGAACAGGCGATTTGTAATAAACCATATAGCACAATGAAAAATATAGGATCTCTTCTACAAAATATCAATTTTTTTCACGTGTAGCCTAGTGTCACTTTTTTGTTATTTTAGTTTTAAATTAACCGCTCCAAATCACAATCCCAAGAACGATAACTCTTGTTGAACTTCAAAATGAATAACATTTTACTTATTTCAGGTTGTAAGCTAAACATTTGGAGTAACAATCTTTAATTATCTATTTTTATTCTTAATTGGTTAAACTAGCAATAAATTTTGATGATGAAATTGATTAATTTGATATTTTATCTGTTAATTTCCATTCTCTGCCAAGATCGTTTGTTTACCATCCTTCACTTCCGGTTTTGGTCAACTATCACATCACATATCACTGGACTGGAGTACTTATAAAGGACTGAGAAATTTTGTTGTGGCACATGCAAAATATAATATTTCATATAGAAATTATCTTGGGGGTACAGAGCAGAAACTTTTTTCGATAATTTAATCTCAACGAGATCTAGTTGTGTAGAGTAGGACTTTTTACAACGAATCTGTCTCTTACTGTAACAATATGAATATATGCACATCGTTACAAACTCGTGGTAGACTTTCAACGGGCACCTATAAAGTGCGAAACGAAATAGAAACGAAACGAAACGAAATCAACGAAAACGAAACGAAACGAAACGAAACGAAATCAACAAAAACGAAACGAAACGAAACGAAATCAACGAAAGAAAAACGAAATCAACGAAAATAAAACGAAATAGAAAATGGAAGAAAAATAATAGGGGCTAAAAGAAATCAAACCTATTTTCACAATTACGATGCTAGACTACTTCTCACACATGTCTCAGTGTCTTTCATCAGGAGAGGACAGGATTTGATCACCATTGAACAAGAATACTATGCATGTATTCAGCGGGAGTCTGTCCTTTTCACTTAGTGGCTTCTTTTAAATTTGGGAACCATAAGAGCAACGTCAAGTCTGTTGAAAGGAGAGGAATCAAAATAACAGAAGTGCAGTGGTTAAAGTTCACCAATAAATATCCCCGTCCGAGCAAAATTTAAAAGTGTGTCGGAGAGACGAAAAAGTGTGACGACCGGACGGACAAACGAACGAACGGAAAACAGAAGTCCTATATACCCCAATCTTTTTTTGGCGGAGGTATACAAATCCTATCAAAAATTAACTTTAGAATCTACATATCTTGTAAAAGTACCTTTTTTCCCTTTGATCCCTTTTCATATAAAAAAAACCCCAAATCACCCCCCCTCCAAAAAAAATTCCGGTATTAATAAAATTTGATACGGCACATATGTTTATACCCCCCGCTATCCAGCGGGAGGGGGGTATATAGTATATGTCCGTTTGTCCGTGAGTGCTTCCCTCACTGCCTATGCAATTCCTCCTTAACAACTTGATGGAATTGAATGAATCTTACAGGAAATCTTTAATACCATATGGCAAGGTTCATTAATTTCATGAATTCTTTAATACCAAATGGAATTGTGCACCTTTTATTTTTGTTTTCCCATTTTAACAGTTCTTGCTAAAATTTCTTCACTTTTGGACTTTGTCATTTAAGGCTATGCAATTGTCATACAAGGCTATACAATAGAGAGAGGATACTGTTGCGTTATCCATAACTCTTCCTAAACAACAGAATGGATTTCAATAAAACTTCCAGAGTTTCTTATGTTTAGTTTTTGCAACATTATTTTTTCCAGAAGTTCTTCTGTAAGGAGGGCGCTCACTGTACGTCCTGTTATGTTGCTGTTGGTTTTTTTTAGTTCTTCAAAATAGAACAATAGGATTTGAAATAAAAAGTTTATAGTGTTGGGTCTTGACCCCTTTATATCTCGGAAAGAACAACGGTAAGACATGACGCCAGATCTGTTGGCACACTACCGAATAAAGGTAATAACAATGGTACCGTACTCCAAGGCGCATTCAAAAGGGAAAGTCCACAAAAACAGACAAAACCGATAAGAAGCTCAACCATCTGAGTTTTCAATCAACGGAACAACTGAAAAACAACACATTCCTGACTTGGTACAGGCATTTTCTCAGGAAAATGGTGGGTTCTGATAGCAGATAGGCAGATGCCACTCGTCTAACCCTAAGACGTTACCAAGTATAAAAACAATCGGTACATGTAAATTCTCTAATCCTAAGACATGACCAAATGTGAAACTAGAAAACAACTATCATATTCCCGACTTGGTACAGGCATTTCCCAAGAAAATGGTGGGTCAAACCTTCCACTTGTATAACAGTCGTTAATAGTTTCGTCATATTGACAAATGGGGGGGGGGGGGGGGGGGGGGGGGGTGCACGGGGATTAAACGTGACAAGTCGGGAAAATCCAGTAGTCAAATAGTGCCCAGAATCTGAAACTCAAGACCATCCTGTATGATTTCCGAATAGGCAAATTTATGAAGAATACAAACGAAGAACGTAATAAAATCAGACGACAAATGAACCCTCAATATCCCAATCTATGAAAATACTCCCTCATATCTCCCCCTTTTTTTCTATATGCCCACTCCAGAAACTTTATAATTCATAAATACTGACACACACTCAAACACAAATAAAAATATGACATTTGAACTTCTGAAAGTTTGTCGGCAAGCAAACCCGGCTTGAATTGAGTTGCGGGTAATGTAAATTATTTTATCAAGTTCGGTGGCGAACGACCCACACGTGGAAAGGGACAAGGAGGGGGTACCCGTTGACAAGAAACAAGTGCTTGTCGATCGACTGACTTTTCAAAATTCTGCCTACAATTTTTGACTAACTATTTATTTAACAGTGTTCTCACCACTTCTAGGACTATAGAAAATAACTTTAATATGCATCAAGGCTTTGGATTTAATGAAATTATATTGAAATAAAGTGTTGATTCACCTTGAAAAATAAATGCAACAGGAATTAACAATGTAAAAGCATAAAAAAGAAAGATCTGACTGATTGCAACAAAACATGAATGGGGCTGTATTATTAATATATTTTGGTCCGTAATTTGATGATCGTAAGCTAAATATTGTTAGGGACAGACCATTTAACATCATGGGGGGCGGGGTGGGGGGGGGGGGGGGGGGGGCGGTGGGGTAGGGGGGGACGGGGTACTATGTTTTTTTTTCGGACAGAATTCTTTTCCTGAAATTTCAGAGTCAAATATTCTTTAAATTTCCATGTGAAGCTTGCAAATGTTTTTTCCAGGATTTGCCATATAATTTTATGCTAAAAACCTGGATCAGAAGATTTATTTTTTCACTTAATCAGATTATTTTTTTCTTAAAACTGGGAATCAGATAGTCTGAGAGGCCAAGAAAAATGGCCCCAAAATGCTAAATCTCTTTATCCCTGGACCCACTGGGGGCCTTAAGCGGCCCCCAGACCCCTCGCCGATATATTTTTTCCCGCCTATTTGTCCATTTTTGCCTCCTATTGAAATTATTTCTGAAAACACTGCCTTGTCATTGGCAATGTACAGTCGAAGTCGCCTGTAGAGTCTCCATCTTTCCTCATCTATCTTGCCGACCCATGCTGTCTTCGTCATGGAAGATTGTTTATGATTGGCACATAATCTATACTCGCCAGTGTTAACAAGAGCTCTCTTCATATCTTTAAACTGTGTTTCAATGATTTTGGTTAGAATGTTCAAAATATCCAAAAGTGGTTGAGATTTCCAATCAATAACTTGTTTGAGAACATGGTTTAACGATTCACTATTATTGTTTGTCCACATTTTTTTATAAATCTCCAATAGAAAATGGTACTTGCACTTTTTCTTTTATGTTGGTTTTTAGTTTGGTCTGGTAGTATCTGTAGAATTTGGAAGAGAGCGCTTTAGATTTTTCTTCCAGTACAGTTGATTTTTCGTCACCTGCGCATATGTGTCCGTCATTTCCAAAAAACAGGTTGACAAGTTGATTTTAGCGTGCATTGATAGAGACGTTATGGTGCTATTCATGTTCATCCTTAATAGGTCAATCCCAAGATATTGCACTCCAGAGGAATATACCACCAGAAGAAAAAGTGCAAATGACATACTAAAGAAAAAGGGAGAAGAGTTCTCCAATGTTTATTACTTCAAACCGGTAAACTGCTATGATAGTGGATGTGAAGATACAGATGGGGTACACTTTACAGAGCACGGTTACCAGTCAGTGAGAAAGGCAATGAGTTGGTGTATCAACAGTTTGAAGAAATGATAAAAAGCTATTGACTCTTGACAAAATAGTTAATATATTGTATGTATAAATCATTCTCTATTAATATCGCTTATGTCTACACAATAAAGCATTTACCTTGTAATAAAATTAATATGCATATATAACTTGTCGATTTAATAGTATTTAGGCGTAAGACTTGTGCTTTTCAATGCTTTACCCATACAAGTTAAAAATATAAGAGTAACTTTTTTCGCAAATGACATGCATGAAGGCTATGGGAGGAATAGAAAATAAAAAGCGCAGTGTTAAACAACACGGAAACACGGAACTTGTAAGAAAACCTGATAAAAAATGTTTTACAAACTTTACATACTTTTAAAAAGATTTATAAAGACAATTTTGTTGAAATTCTTATGAATATGGACCACATTCAACATTAAAATCCTATTTTACACATTTACTGCGTATGGACCAGATCTCGGTTTCAAAAGAGTCACAAATCGTATCAAGGTTCAGGATTGTCTTAGGTAAATCATATGACATAATTTGCTTATAAAGATAACCTCACCTCTGAAGTGCCTTCCTCGGGTCATACTGGTTTTCTGTGAAACAGCAATTTCTACACAAACAGTCTAAGTTAGCATCAGACCATACGGCTAACTGGGAAGAAGTCATAGGCACACATTTCATATAATGCCATTTATCACATCCACTACAATGAACACACTCAGTGTCCTCATCGCAATAATTGTCACATAAACCACAAGGAACTTCTGCCATGGCGCTTAGAAAGTTATCGAAAACGATTCTTTGACTTAGATAATCAAGGGGTGTTCGGTTTGAACTTAACGAAAATTAATTTTACAATTCTCTTTTATGCCCACTATATTAAAACCATATCTTCATTTCAACGGAAATAATGTATGGCTTCAACATATATGATCATCTGACATTTACTACCAGAATCACAATGCTACAATAGAAATCGGATGGCACTGTTTTAACAGTACTACCTTTCAATATATCAATATGGTTTCCTTGTCATAAAGGATCGCAAAGCAGGGTGTCAAGCAATACACATTATTTGCACATTTATAATAGATACAATTTTAAACAAAATACATGATTTACAAATATATGTACGTTTGTATAATATACTTTATTTCCTGTGACTGTATAATGAATTCTTCATTATCCTATACAATATATTAAGAATTGCTGAGTTAGATTGCTGTCGAATTATAATATTAAGTATATATGTACCATCTACACACGCTTATACACATGTCTTACGTCTATCCCTAGATTTGCCTTACGAGAAAAGGTAACACTACGATTATTGAAGCTCCTTTTTTTGAGGGAGTGGATATGGTCGAGTGGTCTAGGGCGCTGGACGTAAGGCTAAGCGAATGGTGCTGCAGTGTATCAATGGTGTGGGTTCAAATCCCGTCGAGGGAAGAACAAAAATTTGACAGCTCTAAAATCTAATTCTAACACTGTTTGGTTTAATTTTCAGACGTATATATATATATATATATATATATATATATATACGGTATATATATAAACGTCTAAAATGGTTTGTAAAACAACACCAAGTACACAAAACAAAGTGATAAAGAATTAAACACTTTGTTGAATGACAAAATGTTCGTCCCACCGAGGGACTTTATCAATGTCTAATTGAATAAAATGTCGAACCAATATGGCGACTTTACAATTTCAAAAAAGGTTATTGACGGTCAATCTGCGGGAAAAAAGAACCGTTTTCCAAAATATTTTTGACATTTTCCAAAATATTTTTGACAGTGCTGTCTGATACATTAACCAATAATGTCTCATTGTTAGCTCACCTTGCCTAAGGCAATGTGAGCTTTTGCGAGCACTTGGCATCCGTCGTCCGTCGTCTGTCGTCTGTTAACTTTTCACATTTTAATCTTCTCCTCTGAAACTTCTCAACCATATGAACTGAAACTTGGTAGGAAGCATATATGAAAGGTCCTCTATAAAGATTGCTAATTTCATCTTGATCTGTTAACAAACATGGCCGCCACAGGCGATTCTTGTTTCTGATTGAGTGATATCTAAAAAATCATTTTTTCTGTTAAAAGGGAGATAACTCTAGTTTAAATATAGATACATTTTGTATCTATTCAAAATGCAGTTATCTCTTAATTGAATTACAGATAAATATGCCTCTAAAACCCTTCAACCAAATGAACTGAAATTTGGTAGGAACCATCTATGGAAGGTCCTCTATAAACATTGCTCATTTCGTCTTGATCCATTAACGAACATGGCCGCTACAGGCGATGCTTGTTTCTGATTGGCTGATTTAAAAAAATCTTCTCCTCTGAAACCGCTTGGCCAAATGATCTGAAACTTGGTAGGAAGCATCTATGGTCGGTCCTCCATAAAGGGTACTCATTTCGTTCCAATTCCATTAACAAACATGGCCGCCACAGGCGATTCTTGTTACTGATTGATCTATTTCTAAAAATCTTCTCCTCTGAAACCACATGGCCAAATGAACTGAAACTTGGTAGGAAGCATCTATGGAAGGTCCTCTATAAAGATTGCTCATTCTGTCTCATATCCATTAACAAACATGGCCAAAAATGGGAATTTGAATACACACTATTTGCTTTCCAAGACGATTTGGTATCGTTTATTATCTATTAAAGATAAAATATTCTTAAAACATTAGAATAAATATCATGTTGAAATAACAGGAACAATTTATGTTTTAGATGATAAAAAAGTATACATCATCCTTGAAATTATAAGTTTTCATTATGAGAGGCGCCAAATTGGTCTAACTATATATAGCTGTCTCATCATAATAATTTAACGATCGATGTTCATAAAAGGTGTTTTAATTTTAATTTTAGATAAAATGATTATGATTTTACTCAATCATTATTTTAACAGTCGGTGTTCATAAAAGATGTTTTAATTAATTTAATTTTAATCAAAGAATTATGATTTTACTCAATCATTATTTTAACAGTCGGTGTTTATAAAAGATGCTTTAATTAATTTAATTTAATCAAATGATTATGATTATACTAAATCAATATTTCTTTACTTTTCTTTTGTTCAACGCGTGTTGTTTGTTTGGGAACATTTCTATATAAAGCACCGAAATTAATGTTTTAGTTATAGCTTAAATATGTCGAGCTCAGGTACGGAAAGTGACTAGCGCCTCAAGTGATGTAGATTTCGACGACTATGGAGAGTTTGGTTACCAACTTGAACCAGAATATACGGAAGAAGAACTCAGACAAATGGAAGAGGCAGCGAGTGCCCAACGTCGGGAAATAGAGAACAACCCATGTCAGAACGACACAATTGGTGCTCATGCTCAAAATGCATTTCACTACCTTTGCCGTCGGAATGCTTGTGCTGCCATGGATTTTCATTGTTTGATGGTCAATTGGAACCCAGTGACTGCATTACCGATAACACCAACTTTAGAACAGTTTGTCTCAACCCTGTTGTGCATGAAACAAGCTATATTAGTTTTTTGAGGTACAAACGTCACAGAGGAAGAGCTCCAGATGTGTTAACTTACCGACAGAGTAGACTCATGGCTTATCGTCAGTTTGTTTGTTGGGTAAGAAAAGGTCAACCACTTGACAAGAAATACAGAGTGACCCTACCAGTCTGCGTTGTCAAAACTATAAGGGAAGAGTTTCCGTCACAGATGGAAATTATGAAGGTTTTAAAGAGTGTGCATGTGAAAGTGATAATCAGATTCTGACTAGTTTAAAATAAAATGGACATGATTAAACTGTAACTAATATGAAGATTTCAATTATATACAATAAATTATTTATTTATTTATTTAATCAAATATGTTTAAGCATATTCGGTTTATTGTAGTTTACAGAAAAAAACTTCTTTGCTCAGTGACCCCCAAAAGGCACAAAACCTAAATATATGATTTTTTCAGCTCGGAACCCCGTAAACAAACTTGACCTATAATTTTGATATCCACTGATATTCATCTAGACAAAGTTCGGAAGAGATCATGATCATGAGCGGTATAAACAGATGAAGGGCAGTCAAATATTAAAAAGAGATTAGGCCACACCAGATTTACTTCTTGTTCTTCGGATTTTGTGCTAAAAACCTTGTCCAGAGCGAGCAAGTGATTTAAAAATGTTAATTTCTTTTCCTTTTTTTCGCTTGTCATTTTTGATGAGCGAAACGTAAAATATTATGCGAAGATTATATTTTTCATGTATTTTCAGAAGCGAGAGACCATATTTTAATTTTAAATATTTTATTCTTCAATAAATTAAGGCAAATAATTCCTGAAGTAAGAAGTGAAATGCTGGATTTACTTATTTGTATCTTCATTCTGAAAACGACAGGTACATTCACACCGGTTCACTCAGTAGGGTACCTAATATTGCGTAATGAGTTTAGGTCCCCACAGGAAATCGCCAGGCAGAATATACAAGTGTCATTTTACATCCGGTCGACGGGCCTCTGACCGAATACATGTGTCACAATATTTGGCAATAATCAGAAACGCAATGCACATTTTGTGACCCGTTAACTAACTAACTTTATTAATGCTCAATTTTACCCCTAATGGTTGAAGACATGTACAAGGAATATATACAAACAACGTACACAAGTCAAATAGACAAAAACATAATAAGAACAGAAAATAAAATGAAAACAAATTGCGCTACCCGTGACTAGAATAGCAGATGCAATACACATTTTAAAGGTTCTAATAGGTGATCAAAATACACCACCCTGATCACGTTGAAGTATACATTAGGAATGGGTGCATATTAATGCACACTGCCGGATCAAGGGGGTGTTCGACAATTTAGTAAAATTCGTGTATAAATTGGGTAAAAATTGGCAAACAAGAGCCTGGCACTGCTGGATCCGCACCTAATGCAGCAATGATTCATTGGCTATTTTCACAAAAAAAGCTATATTGAATTGTTCATTTTTATCTTGATTTTTTTGTGCCCCATCAGAATGATGTAGCAACAACCACAATTATGAAATAAAGCAGGGTGAACAGGGCAGGGTAGAAATTCTTCTTGCAAAATAGACAAAAAACCATTCGTATGCAATTTTTCCATATAGAAATAGAAATTAACCAAATCAGGGCCCCAGGAGGGCATATACAAATAACAATTATGATTGATACACAACAACAATACATCAAACTAAATATTCGCGGTGAAATATCAATAATTGTGATGAACAAATTTTTTATGACTATTCTGAGATTAATCAGAAGGGTCCGCCAGTTCGAAAGACGTGATTAAAATAAATAAAATATGTTACGCAGAGACATAACGCAGAGACATATTATATATTACGCTTTGTTTTTGTATAATAAACTTTAAAAGTATTTATAACACTCATCTGTAATTGTCAAATGAAATCTATTACAAATTATATGTTTACATAATCCTCTCAATTATATGGCTTCCTACCCTGTAACTTTCTGTGCTTTTAGCTTATGTGTATCTTTATTGTAGTGCATGCACGATCGATTACAAAGTGCGATCTTACTGAATAATGTCATTAAAACAATTTTGCCCCGTAGTATAGGCCTTTTTGGATTTTTTTTTAACGAATTCAGGGCATTGTACCGATGTCCGTTCTTTTTTTTAGCTTAATTTCGTAGTTCTTCAATTTTGGAAAAAAATCTTTGGTAAATGTGTCTCATTAAAGACGAACCTTTCCCCCCGATTCATTTGTTTTGCCATAATCTATAGAAGCAAAACGTAAATCTGCAAAATGTGATTGTGTAATAAATTCATATATTTAGAATAATAAGAAAAATACAAAAAATTACCACCAAGTTAAACAACCGTACGCCTGACAAGCCATATCGACACTGAATGAGGACCCTGGTTTGTCACGCTTGTTTTGGGGCGTGGTGGTATTTAGACGTCACGTGATACTTGGTATTGAGATGCTATCAAAATGGCGACTTCCATATATCGTTGACAGAATTTTAAAATCGATTTCATTCCCTTATCCAACATAATAAAACGCTAATATGAAACAGGCACTGCCTGGAAAGCTCGCGAAGCTAATCACTAATTAGATATCCTTGGTCTTGGATGAGCAAACATATGCAAAACTTTATGCTTATGTACATATAATTATTTACCAACTTTGCCTGAAAATAGAAATTTTGTTTACTAGTGACCACCAGTAGACATAATAGAGTATGTAAATGTTGCACATAGAATCTAGGGTAAGGGTAATAACAAAATTACCGAACTCCGAACAATCTTACAAAGGGAAAGTCAAAACTCATAGGTATATAAACAGACAAAATCAGTCAACAACCGGAAAACTGAAAACCGTAATGACCCTGACTTGGTACAGGCATTTCTAAAGAAATGGTGGGTTGAATCAGATTTTAAAGTGCCAAACCTCCCGCTTTCATTACGGCTCAAAGTTTCCGGCTGTCACTATAACAGTATTTATAACAATACTTGAACAAAACAGGTAAAACAGCTGTAAAACCAGCACCAAACTCAGTGAAGTAAATGTCAAAGACACTTTTACGTCACACATTGATAAAAAAATATTTTGACATTTTTGTTGACACCTTATCTTTATACATTTTCACTATATGAAAATTCATCGTTTATAATCTTTTCTGCAGAGACGGAATATATTTTGACAAGATCTTGGTATCGGAATATAAACTTTTTAAGAGATCGAATAAGGCAAATCTTTTTGTAAATGTTGCACATAACATAGGGTCTGAGACACTCTTCAAGATCACAGGTACTTGTGGACAGGACCCTATGGTGCCTCTGATTGTCCATCCCTCCTTTTTTTGTCATGTACACAACATTTTGCAACTTTCTATGCATCACTGTATGACATATATACAAAAACAAACAATCAAAGAGCAGTTTCTATCCATACTGGGTTTCTGACATATGCATAAGGTTTTGAGTGTTTTTCTTTGAGACATTTTGGGCAATTGTGTATTTTATCAATACCTGATGCAATTAAGAGAATATAAATATAAGCTTGAGTTTGCTCTAGGAATAATCCAGAGCAGACGATCGGATTGCGCAATCGTGCTATTTTTAGCGACTCGTTACTTTCCGTGTAGGATTCGATAATTATCGGTTACCAATTTCACGCAATCGTAACTACTCGGCCATTCTCGCTACCCTGCAAATAACCTTGTATGCATTAGGCGTATAAATCACACTACTTTTCACATGTCAGTTACATGAAAGTTTGATAAAGTTATATTTTAAGCAATTTTCTATATTTCAATTAAAGTTTTAATTAGTTTTGCATGATTAGATTTTACTTAGTATGTCTTCCATATTGGATTTTCGTGAACTATATTTTTGTGCGGCTTAACTTAACTTAACTTCCGGCAAACCATTTAAGAAGAATTTCTACTATGTACGTACGAGGTTATTTGCAGGGTAGCGAGAATGGCCGAGTAGTTACGATTGCAATTTCACGTTACTGCGCCATTATGGTTCAAAGGTCAATCGGAGTTAAAAAACGTAAACAAGACGTCATTGCATTTGTAAACACGGTGACGCAGTTTATTCATCGTGGCAGCTATGCACATATCGTCCCTGTCGTAAGGGAGTTTTCGTGAATTTGTTGATTAGGAAAATAATTTATGACTACATGTATCCCGTAGATCTTGAAAATAATGAGAGATCGTGTGAATATTCAGCCATAGTAGAATACATGTAGTAGTTCCAACTTCCAAGGATATTGTGACACAACCTCGCAAATAGTACTGTTTACAAAAAATCCTAGACCTGCAAGAATAAATAAAAATATATCATCCTAGAGGGTACTTATCGATTAACTTGAAGAAAATTAATCTAAATCTTGTATATTTTGTTGTCCGACTATCCTATAAAAAGGGGAGGGGTCCTTATATAAAAGGGAAATCAAAGAAGTCTTTTTTCCCCCTAAGCGACTGGCAGGTATTCGTACAAAAACCAGCTTTGTAATGTTAATGCTTTAAAGTTGGCATTATGTTAGACTTTTGCATGGTTTTATAGTTTATCATATTTATATCACATTAAACATGCAATTTGTAAATTATCATATTATGGAGCATCAAATAACACTTTTTAAAAGGCCCAACTTAAAACTGGTGTGCCCCTTTTGTTAGAGAATGTATAAAGTCTGTGTGTGTAAGACACTTTAGATGTACTAACTTAAAAATGACTTAGTTCAACTATATATCATTTTGTGATTTTTTAGAAGTCAAAATCCTGTAAGAATGCACACCTTTAGTATTTGTACATTAAACACACTGCAAAATATTACAAAAACTCTAGCTCAAAACTATAGGGAGGGACAGACAGGGGTTAAATAGTATGCCCTGATACAGGGCTATACATTAACAGTCATGTTCCATTCTTACATGTATGTTAAGCACATTATTATGGTGTGGTTTCTGTTCATGAGGCACTCCATTCTTTCTTGTTTATGCCAATGTCAGGAGACCAATAATAACATATAAGGATTAGTATGGAAAAAGTGTTAAATTCAGGAACAAGTCAGTCTTGGTTGGGCAAAATATGTACATGCACATGTACTTTGTAAAAGATTCAACTGGATAACTTTTGTAAATTATAGAGCACAAAAATTAAACAAATATAATAACAAGAAAATATTTATTGCAAAAACAAAACATTATTAAAAGGTCAGCTACATGTATAATAACAATGTTGTAAAATAACAAAACTATGAACTGGAACATTGAAGAATGGGTAATAAAACATTCCCCTCACCCTGATTAAGTCTTAAGTTAATGATTGAATGAAAATTATATTGCTTTTAACATCAAAAAGTTAATATTGGAGGACACTATGCAAATTTCTCTATCCTTTAGTTATTGAATTGAGAAGTTATAAAATCTGACAAATTTTTACCCTCCCCCTCCCAAAAAACCCCCATACTACATGTAATAAGGTTCAAAACTCCTTTAATTTAAAAATATTTGTCTAAGACTTTCTCAGGTAAATGAACAAAGCCCAAAATATTCAATAATGTTACATGAAAAACAACACTCATATGGGGGACAAAAACATTCTATTCATAGAATTTTTAAACAAGAAACATAAACTATAACATGTGATGTGTAAACTATTTAAGCATGAGCAACAGGAAACACATTTAGATACAAAAAATGAAAAGACCAACACCCTTAGTTGGATTTTTAGAGTGCTACAAAATGTAGTTCATTGAAACAACAGATATGTCGTTCCACTCTGAAACATTATTCTGACTCGACCAGTTTTTGTTCTTACTCCTTAATGCTGCATTCTTACCAATATTATAATCTTTGGTTTGACTAGACAGGGGCTAGAACCCATGGATCTACCACATTCTAGGTGAGCATGCTAACTATTACACAACATTTTTGCGGTCGCATTGAAAAAGGAGTAGTTCTTCAAAACTTTCATTAAGCTAGGGACTTGTGTCCAAGTTAGTTAATGCAGTCAACATGATCAGGCATATATTAAAATAAACCCATACTATGATAGATTAGCTTCCAGTCAGATTTGAACTGACATCTTTTCAACATTATTGAAACGTACTACCTTGTACTATAGAAGCTACATTGTATATACATGTATTGTAATTGTTAGTAGTTGACAAACCTAATATGTATGCAGATCATTAGCTTCCAGAGAGATTTGAACTGACATCTCTCAAACATAATTGAAATGTACTGATTCATTGACACCATAGTAACTACAACATTTTGTCATGAATTTGTTAGGAACATTTCAGCCAAGATTGGTTGCAATCCCTTCTGTTAAGTGTTATTATCTAATGGTCCTGAATTGGCACTACATAGACACGATATAGAGAATAAAAAAAAACATGCATAAATTTCATACCCTGCAGTGCAAGAACAATAAGCTCCTTCTGTTAAACCATCATCTTCTTTGGTGCAATATCTATACATTGTGGGGGTCGTCATCCAGTGTCTGTGATGATGAACACTTTGTTCTTAAAATAAATAAGTTGTTGTTGTTCGACTTCGTCTTTAGGAAATATGCCTCCTGCAACCACCCACTTAAAAATATTCAGACCTGGGCAACCTTATAGGCTTTCAGCATGTCATTTGTCAATGCAACATAACCATGGGCTAACCAGAACTGTTTTATGTCTGTAAAAAAACAATTGGTGTCCAAAATTGCATACCATCAATCATGTTCATCAAGCCTACCAGAATACATTTGAAGCCCAATGAACGGAGTCTGAAATTCCAGTCACTCAATATTTTGTCGTAGCACCTCTTGTTATCTTGTAAAACATAATCTTGTGATGGCACCAAAGGTAAGTTTAACTTACCTGCCGACAACACAAGCCTGAATGCCGTTGGCGTCAGCTCTCCCTGAATCCGGGTCGTTTCGCCCCGTGAGTCGTTTTTCCCCTATTCCCGTTTGCCCCGGGTCGTTTCGCCTTCATTTATTAAGAGTGCTTTAAAAAATGAAATATGGAAAATACCATTGTAATAGTGCTTTAAAAAATGAAATATGGAAAATACCATTGTAATAGTGCTTTAAAAAATGAAATATGGAAAATAGCATTGCAAATATTGGTATTTTGGATGTTGTAAGGCTTGTTCATGGGTACTTTATTTTTGTCTTCCTCATAATTAACATGCTTTCTTGACGTGTTTAATATTATGTATGGCTTCACTTTCATTGTTTGACAATTCAGGCTGTCCAAATTCCGGTGGCTTCATTTGACAATATTGGCGATAGGAAAATTAACATAATACATACTAAGCTAAGACATAGATGTAGTGGCCTTAATGCCGATTTATAGAGTAAATTTGAAGAATGATCCACGTTGTGTATGTGGTCATTTATTTGAGGATGCTATTCATTTTTTTCTTGAATGTCCACTTTATCAACACGATAGAACTTCTCTGTTTAACTATTTTAATAACATTGTTCCCATCTCTATAGAATATATACTCTTTGGATGTAATGAAATTAGTGAAGAATTGAATACTTTATTGTTCAAATCAGTGCAAAAATTTATTCGACAAACTTGTAGATTTAATAATTAATTATCACAGGCACTTGTTTCATTCAAAAAATATATGCCCCCTCCTCTTCCTTACTTCAAGGTAAACATCTGCCCTTTACCCCTTCCCCACTTCGCCTCAATATTTTTCGCATATTTGTGATCCTTTCGCTGACCCAATTATATCGTTACACTCCCGAGATATTTCTCTTTTCGACTGCCACATTTAAATATACCTACCGGGACCCCCTCAGACGAATTGGACAAGAGTATTCAGCGAAAGTGGCTTGGTGAAAATTTAAGACATTGAAACGGATACAACCACTTCTGGTTTGCACTGGATTTTTCATATGCATTCGGAATTCTCTAGACCGGCCATGTGTAACAATGCCATCATGATCATCTCTCAAATGTAAAGTAAGCCTTTAAAATACCGATAATTGTTCCAATGCAGATTATAAAAATATGTTCAACTCCAAATTACTGACATTTGATTTTTAAAACACCTTTTTTTTTAGTTTCTAAATCAATTTAGAACGGACCGGAAGTGACTGTATCCGTTTCAGTGTCTGAAAAATAGAAATTGCGACTTTCGCTGAGGTATTTATATTTAAATGTGGCAGTCGAAAAGAGAAATATCTCGGGATTGTAACGATATAATTGGGTCAGCGAAAGGATCACAAATAAGCGAAAAATATTGAGGCGAAGTGGGGAAGGGGTAAAGTGCAGATGTTTACCTTGAAGTAAGGAAGAGGCCGGGGCATATATTTTTTTAATGAAACAAGTGCCTGTGTTAATTATCCCCAACCGTGATATTATCTCAAAACAATTTATTAGTTTTACCATCCCCCTCCTTTTTTTCTGTTAAATATTAAAACAATATTTAATATGTATGCTTAGTTTGACATGATTTTGCTTAATTTACTAATTATTGATATAGCATGCACATTTGCTGTCATTTGATTTGTTTATGCTATTACTGTATTTGTATGGAGAGGGACTAGTAAGTTGTAAAAACTTGTTCCCAATCCAATTGTATATATATATTGACAATAAAATCATTATATAGTAAATTGTTTGACACCTGCTTAAATTTGTAAAATTTCTTTGAACAATACAGTAATAAATTTATATGTATTGTTTGTTCTGCATGGCTTCAAATTAGTTGTTGACATATGACACATATCAGTTGTTATTATTATTTCTTGTATACAACTAATAAATAAATAATTACCAACAAATTGTCGAAAAAGACTTCATCTATTATTATATAATAGCGATTAAGTGGGGCGAAACGACCCGGTACCCTCCCCTTCGTTCTTGTTTTCGTCAGACCTCTGATCGTCAAGATTCTCGACTTTCCAACATCTAAACTCATCAATAGTGTAGATTTTACCACCATGATCCATGTGTAAATGTAGAATAAAATTATATAGTTGAATAGAACTTCGAAAAGGTTAAAAATGAAGTGGTATCGCCAATGTCAATGAGACGCCATGAAATAATCCAAACAGGAAGGCCGTTTAACACCTGGATTTTATTCCGATGGGACTTTGGACCATTTGTTGTAAATTGGGGGGTCAACGGAACCTTTGAAAGTGTTTTTCTTTGAGACATTTTGGGCAATTGTGTATTTTATCAATACATGATGCGAATATAAATATAAGCTTGCGTTTGCTTTAGCAATAATCCAGAGCAGACGATCGGGTTGCGCAATCGTGTTATTTTTTGCGACTCGTTACTTTCCGTGTAGGATTCGATAATTATCGGTTTCAATTGACAGACAAAATTCTTTAAATATTCATTTCAAACAAATAATTTGTATATTTTCGTCAAAGAAGAAGAATGTTGAATTAAATTTTATGTTTATTTCACAAGCAAACAATATAGGCAACAGCGATTCCGGTATTCGATACCTTTCGTACACCGTATCTTTCATACGGTCTAGAGGGTGTCGCGAAAAGCAGTTACCCGGAATGTCCCGGATGCGTTGAAGCTTTTTCATAGCTATAGTGGTATGGATAACCCGGATGTGGTGAAACTTTTTCATAGGCATAGTGTATGGATGATAAGGATTTCTGTTTTTGTCAAAGTAAATGGTATTCGTCATTATTCCTTTATTGATTTAATTTTACCATGTTTCAGTCATAAATAGCTCGCTTAACGAAGCGAGCTTAATATACATAATATGAAACAGGCACTGCCTGGAAAGCTCGCGAAGCTAATCACTAATTAGATATCCTTGGTCTTAACGAAGCTAGCTTATAAACATCCATATTTATACATCAGGAAAAACATATAAAAATATTTTTTTTTTGCGAAGTTTCCCTTTAACAAACATGGCTGCCACAGGCAATTCTTGTTTTAGATTGGTCGCTTTCTACAAAATCTTCTTCTCTGAAACTGCTTTGCCAAAACGAACCGAAATTTGGTGGGAAGCACCTATAGGCTATGGAAGGTTCTGTATTAAGTTTCCTCAGGGCAGAATGAAAGGTGAGCGACACAGGCTTAGCTCAGTGCTGAGCCTCTAGTTATTTGTATTTCTAATTAAACATTTATTTAAATGTGTAGCCCTATTGTGTATTTATATTATTGTTGTTGTACTTTTGTTTATTTATATGTGGGATTTTAATTCTTTTATGTATGTATTTTCATATGAGTAACATCTGGTTCTTTTGTCCCGCACATTGACCGTCAAAACAAAAACTTTTTTGAAATTGTAAAGTCGCCATATTGGTTCGACATTTTATTCAATTAGACATTGATAAAGTCCCTCGGTGGGACGACAATTTTGTCATTCAACAAAGTGTTTAATTCTTTATCACTTTGTTTTGTGTACTTGGTGTTGTTTTGCAAACCATTTTAGACTTTTATAATTTATTTTACTTCTATTGTATCGTTATACCGTAACGATCCAACACCCCGTAAGATTGATCGTTGACTGGTTTCTCAGACGTTTTATATATATATACGTCTGAAAATTAAACCAAACAGTGTTAGAATTAGATTTTAGAGCTGTCAAATTTTTGTTCTTCCCTCGACGGGATTTGAACCCACACCATTGATACACTGCAGCACCATTCGCTTAGCCTTACGTCCATCGCCCTAGACCACTCGATTACATCCACTCCCTTTAAAAAGGAGCTTCAATAATCGTAGTGTTACCTTTTCTCGTAAGGCAAATCTAGGGATAGACGTAAGACATGTGTATAAGCGTGTGTAGATGGTACATATATACTTAATATTATAATATATATATATATATATATATATATATATATATGTATATGCATTTGTATATTATATATATATAATATTATGAATTATTATTCTTATCTCATATTCCAAAAGAAATTATCACTACTTAATAATTTAATATACTTCTACTGATTTCACATAAATGAATAAAACTGGTAAATTCATAGCAATCTCATTTTCATAATTACAAATTAAAGACGAACTTTTCTTTGTATTATCCTCTTTCTTTTAATACTATAAAAAAAAAAAGAAGATAATTTGGCATTTACTTAATTAATTCATGTTAAAATGTTTTATATTAGAAACTCAAAGTCAAAGCAAGGATTTATATAGTAGGATAAATCCTTGGTCAAAGTCATACCTAGAAAAACCTCATTAGGTGTTGTACAATTATTATTTCTTTTATATATCGACTATTTAATTACGTTATCGGGACCGGGTCATTATGTTTTTGGTATATTCCCGCACACTTTAGAAACTATATAGAAAAGCGCTAAAATGACGATAAAATTTTCAGAAAATGTTTGCAATAATATAACACACCTAATTCCGCGGCATAGTGTTTTTCCATTGGGCATTTCTGTAATTCCGGGGCATTTCGGTAATTCGATGTACCGGTTTATGCTAATAATAAACCGTGAAGCAGAGACAACGACTGTGACCTATGTCAAACCAGGTCTCGGACCAGGCAATGGAAATGATGATCTCCCTTGGCTATATACTCAGCCATTCAAAATATAGGGACCTGCTAATGTGTGTATCGTGTTAGGTAAATAAGTTTACTAGACATTTACATGGGCTGCTCTGGCTCCAAAAAAGTAGGAGCCAGAAAAATCGCCAGGTGAATTTTCAGGTGCCAGTTTTGAAAGTCGGGAGCCAGTTTAAGAGCCAGCTAAAATTTGTACAAGGAGCCAATTTTTTCGAACCGAAACTGTGGATGATTGCATGTACCACTACCAGTTTCATGTATAAATGGTCCGGATTTGTTGGTAAAAATGTTAATGTCTGTATTGTACTTCTGTTTTTCATTTCGATTTCATCATCAAAAACAAAAAGATTTATATAAATTATTACAATATACTGTATTTTACGGATTATCAGGGATTCAGCCAGGATTTTGAGAATATTAGTCACTTTTGCGGAACAGATTTTTAATGAGCTTAATCTTATAATCAGTTACTTTGCCTTATTAGTTAGTAATGGAGATTGAAAAGCTATGAAAACCTCATAGGATGGGAACATACTCTGCAAATTAGAAACCAATTGATAAAACATAACATTGCCATGATTTTGATGTAATACCACACAAATTGTAATACCCCCCCTTTTTGAAATATTACTGTACTTTGATCTAATACCACACAAATTGTAATAGCCCCCTCCCCACCCTTTTTGAAATGCTACTGTGCTTTGGTCTAATACCACAACAATTGTAATAATTCATATTTGTGTAGTCTTCAGCAGAAAAAAATATGTCTCTGCCAATGGTCCAACTTCTAGATACTTTGTACGAAATGTAGGTAATGAATAGAACAAACGTCAAAAACTGAAGCAAGTTGTAAAATAAATAATTATTTCTCAGATCTCATAATCAAATTGCAACAATTGGAATACAAATACTGACTGGTTATTTTTATTAATTGCAGACACGTGTCTGTTTGTAAATAAGTCTATAAATAGAACGCAATTGTTACCCGGATGCTGATTGATGAAAAACTTATGAGTCCTCGTGCAGTGCGTTTCATTGGCCAACCTTGGCATATAAAAAATTACCATATTAAATATGAGAACTAAGATTACATTTCACAGAAATGAGAATAAATATAGCAAAAGTTCGTTTGGTTAAAAGTATCGGTGGATTACATTGCGAACTCCTGTTGATCGCGCCATTTTTATTTTTTAAGTTTCTTTATAAACCAAAGTTTATGACTTTTCGAGAAAGTCACTTTCAAAATACTTAATGAATACGATAGACAAAAGACTTCCTAACTCCGAACTTCCGTATAAACATGATGTCCACATTTTCATAAATGAAACGTGGTAAAAATAGTTCGTTATGGTTGACATTGTGACATATCGTGCAACGAATGACGATTACAAAAATATGTCCACTTAAAATACATACTGTGACATTTTGAGTACATGCCAATCATAACTATAAAAACATCATTATCATTGATTGAATTCTTTGTCGGGATCATTATCTTTAATCAGGTAAATCAAGCCAGGTGTGATCAAAGATTACGCAATCAAAACAAAAATTCTATAATCCGTTGGTTTGGCTTGTAACAATACAATACAATACAAATATTTTTATTTCCAATTAAGGAGCACATTCGGGCAGAACAATTAACAAAGAATTTAATACAATGATTATGGATTGATTACATTGATTGGAAGATGACAACATTTTATGAAACAAACAAATCAAAATTTAATCATACCGTTGACAAAGTAATAGTTGCATTCGAATTTATTTATGGATATATTGTGACAAAATATGGATGTAATAGTTTGAAATATATAATTTCCCAAGGAGGTTTGTATTATTTTACATTCAACATACGTCTTCTTGTAAAATTTTGGATGCGATGTAAAATATAATCAAATTTTAGGCCAAATCTTACCAGCGATTAAGATCAGGATCAGAATCAGGAGGATTTTAGTTTGACAAATTTTTCTAAATGGATTTTTTTTCTTTTGTAATGTATTTTTACCTTAGCTATTATATATAGAAACAGAAAATATAGGTTATATATTTTTATAAAATAAATTAATAAAAAAAAACGTGTCTTCTTAAAATATGGTAAATCCGAGGATTTATGATATGCAAAGCAGATGTTTGTTTACAAACAATAATTATAAGTGTATTTTGTAAACAAAGGGTAATAACAAAATTACCGAACCTATGGTATGCAGATATCTAACATAGTTAACACTTAATCCAAATTTTATTTGGCATACATATGCATTTTAGATTATTTTATTTTATGAATATATAAATTGTTATTAAAAACAGAGGATCTATTCAGATGGGCTTCCCACTCCTACAGGAGTACAGACAGTATTGTAAAATATTTATTTCATTTTTTTTTAAATATAAGGATACTTATTACTAGCTGGTAGACAAACTGTGTTAATCACTATTGGTTCAATTTTTTTTTCTTAGTCAAAAAACGTTTCAGTATTAACTTTATTTTACTATACAGTACTATGATTATCTCCCCTTATTCAAATTACTTAAAAAGCATTTTCCCCAATAATTATTGTTAATTCAACTTTTTGCATTTAACTGTTATATTTTGAAGTTGTTATCAATATTAAACAATAACATTTTTTATGTTCATATTTATATGAATATTATAGTTGCAATTATTTAAATTAAATATACCTACCTTGAAGAACTTTTGGATTTATTTATATAATCAACGCCCACTTTCCTATAACTCGAATAATACTGCGCCCTCTATCGGCACTATCGCTGGATGTAGCGACCAGCGGGAGCGTAAAATAACGAATGGATTATTCGGGTTAACTTTCCAATAAATATATACAATCGTAACTACTCGGCCATTCTCGCTGAAACTGAAAGGAAAACTCGACAAAGGAAAAACACTAGTGGTTCAACTTATGATGATATAATTGTCTCTATCAATGAACCCGAATCTGATAGTACCTGGTATACAAATCATGAGGTGTTCAACAACACAACCCCTCTAGACAAATTCACAGTTGGTGATCTCACACGAGTAGTGGCTGATATACTGGGTGATCCACACTTTGTGTCCCAGATATCTAAAATGATGTCGAAGCAAGTTGCTGTTAATCTTGGTAAAAGTATTGAAGCTACATGCTTAAAATGTATTGAACCACTCACCCACAAGATAGAGAAACAAAGTAAACTAATTGATAGCTTGCTATCCAGAGTATCTGTCCTTGAGAAAGATCTGGAAGAACAACAACAATATTCTCGAAGAACCAGCCTTCGCTTCAACAATGTTAATTTACCCTATTGATACCGATTCTCTTGTACTAAATATCTGTAACGATAGTCTTGGCCAAGCTATAAGTCTAGATGACATTGGAAGAACCCATACGATTGGTCAAATCAGAGATGGCAAGGCTTCTATTATAGCTCGCTTCAACTCATATCGTAAGAGACACATTGTATACTCCAACAAGCGCAAACTCAAAAACCATCCGGACCGGACTTGCATATCGGAAAATCTAACACGACACAGATTCGAGCTCATTCGTAAACTGAACTTTCATAGGAAACGTGGCGACATTAACTCTTATTGGACTCAAGATGGTCATATTATAGTCAAGCCAACTGAACAGTCTCACCCTCGTGATTTCAAGACCATTTCAACTGAATCTGACATTTATCGTCTACTTGGTGTTCCTCCATACGATGAAAATGAATTTGGCATTGAAAATGAGTCTCAAAATGCTGATTAATATAGCCGTTTGATAACATTAACTTCTGTTTTGAATATTCCTTGTCTTTGATTTTCCGCCTTTCTTATATATTGCTTGTCCCATATTGTATACACAAACTAACACGTGGTATTGTTTACTAACACTGGTTACATTCTCTGACATTTCCCCTCTACAATTATCACAATTAGCGGGGCAATCTAAGGGTGTATATCACAGGCACTTGTTTTATTCAAAAAATATATGCCCCCTCCTCTTCCATACTTCAAGGTAAACATCTGCCCTTTACCCCTTCCCCACTTCGCCTCAATATTTTTCGCTTATTTGTGATCCTTTCGCTGACCCAATTATATCGTTACACTCCCTAGATATTTCTCTTTTCGACTGCCACATTTATATATAAATACTCAGACGAATTGGACAAGAATATTTAGCGAAAGTCGCATTTTCTATTTTTCAGTCACTGAAACGGATACAGTCACTTCCGTCCGTTCTAAATTGATTTAGAAACTGAAAAAAAAGGTGTTTTACAAATCAAATGTCAGTAATTTGGAGTTGAACATATTTTTATAATCTGCATTGGAACAATTATCTGTATTTTAAAGGCTTACTTTACATTTTTGAGGAGATGATCATGATGGTATTGTTACACATGGCCGGTCTAGAGAATTCCGAATGCATATGAAAAATCCAGCGCAAACCGGAAGTGGTTGTATCCGTTTCAGTGACTGAAAAATAGAAAATGCGACTTTCGCTGAATATTCTTGTCCAATTCGTCTGAGGGGGGCCCGGTATTTATATTTAAATGTGGCAGTCGAAAAGGGAAATATCTCGGGAGTGTAACGATATAATTGGGTCAGCGAAAGGATCACAAATAAGCGAAAAATATTGAGGCGAAGTGAGGAAGGGGAAAAGGGTAGATGCTTACCTTGAAGTAAGGAAGAGGAGGGGGCATATATTTTTTTAATGAAACAAGTGCCTGTGATGTATATTTATTAATATTTTATACAGTCTAATTTCTCCTAATGCAAAAGAAAACTTAATACAACGGGTTAGAAAGTACTACTCTATGATATTATGTTAATATCAATAATTATGTGAAATAGTTCCTTTCTCTAAAATGCATGAGTAAATGATGGTAATAACTATTCAAGTGCACCCTAGAAGTTGTGATATAACTATACAATACATTTATTTTTCTGACATTTTCCCTCTACAATTATCACAATTAGCGGGGCAATCTAAGGGTGTCTATTTATTAATATTTTATACAGTCTAATTTCTCCTAATGCAAAAGAAAACTTAATACAACGGGTTAGAAAGTACTACTCTATGATATTATGAAAGGGCTAGTTCGTAGAAAATAATAAGATTATAGGACGCGCATAATGAAAATGAAATGGCGGGGAAGAGGCAGATAACCAGTAAAAGGGCTAGTTCGTAGAAAATAATAAGGTTATAGGACGCGGATAATGAAAATAAAATGGCGGGAAAGGGGAAGATAACCAGTAAAAGGGCTAGTTCGTAGAAAATAATAAGGTTATAGGACGCGGATAATGAAAATAAAATGGCGGGAAAGGGGCAGATAACCAGTAAAAGGGCTAGTTCGTAGAAAATAATAAGGTTATAGGATGCGCATAATGAAAATAAAATGGCGGGGAAGGGGCAGATAACCAGCAAAAGGGCTAATTCGTAGAAAATAATAAGGATATAGGACGCGGATAATGAAAATAAAATGGCGGGAAAGCGGCAGATAACCAGTAAAAGGGCTAGTTCGCAGAAAATAATAAGGTTATAGGACGCGAATAATGAAAATAAAATGGCGGGGAAGGGGCAGATAACAATTAAAAGGGCTAGTTCGTAGAAAATAATAAGGTTATAGGACGCGGATAATGAAAATAAAATGTCGGGAAAGGAAAATCCCGTGGAAGCAACGACTATTGTACAGAATGTTGTGTTGTTACTTGCTAAACATGTGTAATGAAAAAAAAAAAGTGAAAAAAAAAATTAAAATAAAAAAAAAATGAGGAAAAATGAAAAAAAAAGGTCGATTGGTTGTTTCTTTTAGTATCCTCCTTTCTGATTGTTTTTTTTCCCCCTGGCTTCTGATTAGCTAATCGGTCGGAAATAGCGACTTCTGATTGGTCCAATTTCCAGTGATATGATTGGTTGGTGCTATAAAACATTTCAATCCTCTTTTGGGTTAAATAAATTCATTTTTGGCCCCTTCAGATCGCGCAAGCACGCACCCCACCCTTCCAGGGGAAGCCCTACGGGTGACGTTTGAATGGATATTCCGCAAGGAACATGAACTGTGTTATAACGACATGTACTAGAAAAACAACTAACTGATATTCTAAAACGTTCGATTTCAAACGTCGCGACTTCTGAAAAAGTACGGGAAAATAGTACGGGGGAAAAAATACGGGAAAAAGGTAAAACAAAAATACGGGAAAAAAAGAATGGAGAAAAGGTACGGGGAAAAAAAGTACGACAAAAAAAGTACGGGGGGGGGGGGGGGGGAAATTACGGGAAAAAGTCACTTCTGGTCACGTCACTTCCGGTCAAGCAAGCGCAATGGTCCGATGATTTAAGCTTATTTTATTGTTCATAATAACAACAAATGGATCAGACACACGTTTTACAACTTAGAAATGTCTTCTCCGCTAGTTACATCAATTTACATATAATCAGAACAGCATTAATTACATAATAACATATTTGTTCAGAATATGAAGACGAATAAAAAAAAACAAAAAAAACATACAATAGAACGAAAAATGCAAATTTCAAAAGTCGATGAAACATACTGTGTGCTAAGGTATATTATATGGCAAGTCGAGCACACCTCAAGACAATTCTTAAACACGTGGTGTATGTGTGTTGCATATTTGGATCGTATTACGATTAGACATAGTTTATATGTTGGGATTTAATTAATTCATGGGGATCTTACATAGGTAAGTACAATTTGAACTGAATAACACATGTATATTTCATCGACTTTTGACACGTCGATCAATCAATACCCCAAGCGCGACCAAGAAAAGAATATACATACATGTAGAAGTACACGATGTTGACAATTGTCAATGATGTTATACATGTTGACTTGTTAATTCAAGAGAAATGCCGTGTAACTTTTATGTATTTTTGTACACAGGAAAATATAGACGTGTTTATTTCTACAGACAGGTCATCATTTCCAAATAACAAAATATTGATATTTACCGGTAGACCCCCCATATCAAGCATATTTAATTCAATGATCATGTTATTTCTAAGTAAATTGAATTTATTACAATATAATAGAAAATGCTCGGAACAATCGTTTTTATATCCACATGAACAAGAAGCACTAGGCACCAACTTCGATTTAAATAAATCGCTGTTCAGAGAACTACATTTATTTCTAAGCCTAGCATGCAATACACTAAGATATCGGTCTCCAAAAGAAAAGTAAGAAGGTACAGTTTTCGGTTGAAAATATTTTTGTTGCAATTTGGATTTAAAAGACGGGAGTGTCGGCAGTTGACGAAGGTTCAGATCTAGAGTGTTCCATAATTTAATCGTACTTGGAAAATAAGACTGTTGATATGTCAGAGATAATCGGTATGATGGTTGTGAAATATTTAGTCTATTCCTTAAATTAAAATCATTAGTGTCAGCGACTGTAGGTGGTACCAATTCTGTTAAATAATCAGGCACTTGACCGTTAACGATTTTATAAAATAGCACCAATTTTCTTACCTCCCTTCTAGTTTTCAACTTTTCCCACCCCGTCTCGATATAAATAGAATTTATACTGGCAAACGATGGTAATCCCGTAACAATACGCGCAGCTTCAAGTTGTACTTTTTCTAATCTGTCCGAATTTGTTTGTCCACAATTATCCCACACTTCAGATGCATATTACAATACAGGTCTAATAAATGTTAAATAAATTTTTTCTAAGTAATTTCTGTTAAGACGGTATTTTAATTTTCTGAGTACATTAAGTTGTTTCGAAGCTGATTCAATTAATTTGTCTATGTGCTTAGTCCACTTACAGTCGCTGCTGAATACAATCCCTAAATGTTTGTGTGTATGTACTGGATCAATAGTTGTTTGGTCAAAATTAAATGTTAAATTACATTCAACGCCATTGACATTAAAAATAATAATTTCAGTTTTGGTGGGATTAAACTTTAATAACCACCTGTTTGACCATTTTTTCAGGTGATTCAGATCTGTATTAATCATATTTCTTAGTGTGCTTTCATCTTGTGCTATATGTCCAATAGACGTGTCATCAGCAAAAAGACGACCTAGACCTACTATCTCATCAGTAATATCGTTTATGAAGATCAAGAACATTAAAGGACCCAATACTGACCCCCGTGGCACACCCGCATGCAAATGACCAATCCCGGATAAAGCATCTTTTATCATAACCCTTTGAGTACGGTTAGAAAGATAACTTTTTAACCAACAAAGCAGATCACCTTTAATACCATATTTGCCAAGTTTATATAAAAGTGCTTTTACCCAAACTGTATCAAATGCTTTGCTTATATCAGCAAATGTAACGCAGGTCACTTGTTTTGCCTCTAATGCAAGTAATATTCTATGATACAACTCTATTAGTTGATGACTTGTAGAATGACCTGGTATAAATCCCGACTGGAACTTGTATAATAGTTTATTTTCAAGTAGGTGATTAAACACATGCTTGAAAATATTATTTTCCAGCCCCTTACTTACACAAGAAAGTAAAGAAATAGGTCTATAGTTAGACGGTAAAGATTTGTCCCCATTTTTAAACAAAGGGATTACATGGGCGATTTTCCAGTCCGATGGAAATACTTTTTCACGTAAGGATTTATTAAATAAACTACACAATGGTTTCGATATCTCCTCCTTTACAGACACCAGCACCCTATTACTAATTATATCGGGGCCAACAGCTTTATTAGCATTAAGAGTACATAACATATCGATTACTTCTTGCTCAGTAACGATAACTTGGGATAGAATATTTTCACATCTGTCATGAAAATCTGGCAAGACAGCATCATCGTCGTTCAATTTGGTAATCGAGCAAAAATATTTGTTCAAAACATTGGATTTCTGAGTGGCATCATATGCCAAATTAAAATTATTGAATGGATCATGGAGTGGAGGTAACTCATTCGTAGAGCGATCATTTTTTAGTAACATGTGAATTGTTTTCCAATACATTTTGCTATTTACTGTTTTGAGATCATCAAGATGTTCGTTAATATTATCGTAAAACCGTTGTTTCGCCTGTTTCTTTAAGTTATTAAATGTGTTTCTTTGTGTTTTAAATTTTTTTTTCGGCTGTTTCCGTTTTCGTCCTAAAAAATATTTGCCGTAGTCTGTCGCGTTTACGCGATTCACGCCGTAAATCCGAATCGAACCAAACTTTATCATCACTACGAATGGTTACCTCCCTTGTAGGAATGCACGTTTTTGCTATATTAAGAAATGTTTTAGTAAAATTTGAACATGCCGAGTTAATATCAATTTCTGCATCAATCACGTTTTCCAGTCTGTTTCAGTTATTTTGTTTTTCATAAGTAAATAATCCCCCTCTTATAATCCCAGATGTTACGCTGAAAGGTTTTTCTGTTACAATAGCCACAGTCTATACTGACATAAGTGCCGTCATGATCACTTATTTCCCTGTCAATAGGTATTGTATCACAATCAATAACCGGTATTGAATCGGTAATTAAAATTGGGTCCAATAGAGACGTGTTACTTGATCGTGCGTCGAAATGTGTAGGTTTATTTATTATGTTAACTAATCCGTTGATGACAAGAATGTCATTAACGTTATAAGGAAGATTACCAAGAAAATTTTGTTCACATCTCCCAAACAGATAATATTATTATTCTCATCATGAGTCTGCTTAAGCATAATATGCTCAAAATATTGCCAGTAATAAATATGAGATTGTCTCTCAGATCTGTAATTTATATTTATTAAAATATTATGTAATTTTGTCTTAAGCTCGTACCACATACTTTCAACATGTTCATGTTTTAAATCCAACCTCCTAGTCAAATTTACACAACTTTTATGATACATAATAATTCCACCCCCTCTTGAATCCCTATTTTTCCTACTTGTTGTTTCAAAACCCTCGATAATAATATCGCTGTCTAATACTTGATTATCTAGATGGGTCTCAGTAAAAAATACAATATCGAACTCTTCGATAATATCAGCTATATAATTAAGTTTATTTCTGAGACTTCTAATGTTGCAATGGAAGATGGACAATATATTTTCATTCGCAATATTGGATGTGCCTCCTGGGCCAGGGTTTATTTCAACATCGCCAGATAATAACAATAAGCTGATGAGAAGCAAGTTAAATGAGATAACAAAGTATGTAGATCTGAACCTGGTCAACGCAGTCCTACATAAGGCATGTACATATAATATTAACCAATGTAAAATGTCATATAAATTGAAAGATACAATCAGTTTAACTTTTCTACAACAAGCCATACCTATTTTATGATAAAACAACCCAATTACAATTCTATGTGCTACAATATCATTACCCATTATCAGAAATAAACAACATTACATAAGAAAAATTGGGTTGCTTTGTTAGTACATGTAGACAACAGTCATAATACAGGAAAAACATGAAAATAAACTTTAAATGGTCGCACTGTAGGTATCGAGTGAAAAACATAAGGGAAAGAAAATACATGTATATGTTACAGGCAATTTCATAATTCAGGCATTTTGTAAAATGCCTGAACTTTTTAGGCGTTTTATAAAATGACTGCCAATTTTAGGCATTTTATAAAATGACTGAAACTTCAAGGCATTTTGTAAAATGCCTGGAAAAAATGGCAGGCATTTTACAAAATGCCTGAATTGATTTATCAACATAATTTTAATGCAATAGATAGATTGTATTGAAAACATGTTTAATTGTACAAAACGAAGAAGTAGAAACTAAATTTTCAAATCTCATCTAAGGTATTTAGACTTAATGATTCAATATTAATTAACTTATTTACAAAACTGTTATTATAACAACTTATTTGTTGTTACACGCAATGTTTGGGTGGCATCGACTGTTACACAGCACTGTAGCCTTTTTACACGCACATCTTTTAGTGATACATCTAAGTTTCCCACTTGCACTGCACCCACATTTGGTAAACCCTTGGCCACCACAAACAGAAACGCTCCTAACAGCATTACGCAAAGATATTTCAGAAGTTTTATCAACTGTTTCTTTATCTAAAAATTGACTATCCGAGAGTTTGAACTGGTTTCTTGTGTATGAACCTAATAGCATGCCACTAGACGTACCAAGTTTGTAACTGTTGTGTACTCTTTCTGCTACAACTGCCATTACATTCCTTGGATCTCCTTTTCCTCTGTCTACATTTGGTATCGGAATCGGAACATTTTGTCCTATTTCAACCTCTGTTAGAAATTTTTCTGATCGATTTCGCATCCTTGTAGCTTGACGTTTAAGTGATTCAGCAGCTTGTGACCTTTCTGTAGATATGTCTTTCTCATTCGATCATAGCTGACAAATTGCGTTTGATGCCTCTGACTTTGAGCAAAGTTCGTGAACAAATTTATTGCAAACGGAACATTTCATAAAATCAAAACAAGACATTTCACATACTGCACATTGAACAATGTCAAGTGAAGCTTCTGATGGCGCGTCATGGATGGAATCATTGGCATATGTACTCGGGTTTTCACAGGCCTGAACTGAAGAAATGTGTAGTGTAGGATCTTGGGTTTGCTTATCTTCAAGATGTGCAACTAGATCCTCTTCCGTAGACATGGTTGACAAAATTTCCTGTGGTAGTGGTGACGATGTTAAGCCCATTTTTGCATTACTTCCAAACATGAAGTGACCACTTTATTATGTACTTCTGGTGAGTACATTTCAACCTTGTATAATTATACCCATGCACTGACAATTAATTCGCAAAGAATGTATTTCTTAACGCAATACTATAAAAGTATTAAATGATTTACAATGTTTAAGTCAAACTTTAAGGTTCTCTTTTTAAATAAATGCTGTTTTATATTTAAATTCATTTTTATTAAAATGACTGAAATGGGTTAGGCAATTTGTAGAAAAGGGTTAAAATATTCAGGTATTTTGTAAAATGCCTAGAGATTTTTAGGCATTTTATAAAATGCCTGACTGAAATAGTCATTTTGTAAATTGACTAGAATTCAGGCATTTTGCAAAATGCCTAATTTAAGAAATTGCCTGTAACATATATACAAGATGCAAAGGAAACTTTTTCCATCGATCTTGTATGGATGGAATTTTAAGTAAGCAAAAATAGGGAAATTGCTAAGTAATTCAAATTATTAATATTGTTTGATCTAAATTCACTAGATCACCGTCATTTAAAAGAAGAGAATTACACATTATACATATATTCAATTTCAATGCCTTGAAGTGAATCAATCGAGTTCACCTTGAATGTAAATTGTACTTTGGATAACATTGCATTTAATGTTGGTTTTCTTTTGGGGTTTTTTTCCAAAGAAAACAGCAACAAATAATACATGTAGGTTTAGCCAAATCCTGGTTCATTTATAATGCGTAATTGACATAGTATATTGGGATTTATCCGTTGTTTTTCATGCCTATTTTTTAGAAGCGGGGGTATTATTATGTATGCGTATTTAAGTGTTCATATATTCAGAATAAAACAACACTCTTTAAAGTAGAACAAATAGCTATGTGGTTTAGCGTGCTGGGTGAGGTGGATTTAAATGACCAATACGACATTGAATGTACAATTGCTTGATTGTTTATAAACATACGGTAAACGTGACTGTGCTAATATACACATACATGTGGTTGCGTTATTTACTTGTAACCAAATGAATAGTATCTACTAAATAAGTAAATCTATATACATGTAGCTATAGGTCGGATAGCTGTAGCATCATTTAAATGACCAATACAAACTATTATATATAGTGTATTTGAATTGTTATATTTGGATAACAACATAATAATGAGTGTGTAATGTTTGTAAACCTGCGTATATTTGTATACAAATGCACGTAGTCGAGTTATTTATGTTTCAGTTTTATTTCATGCCACTCTTTGTATGATTTTTGTGGCAAATCTAAAGTATATATAGGCGAATTAATATATATTTTTATACAAAAACGTGTTGGTAGAGCAATTATTTGCGCAGTGAAGCATGATGGCCGAGATGAATTTAAATTACCAATACAAAATATAATGTATTTAATTAACGATACACTATTGCCATGATTGCGTGAATACTGTTTGTAAACATGCGGTATATATTTATAAACAAATGCACGTGGTCGAGTAATGTATGTAAAGAAGGGACAAAATGGGTAACAAAGTAAATAAGAAAATTGGTACTTATCACAAATTACAAGTAAAGCATAGTGTTCACATTATGAGTTCAAATATAAAAAAGCAATCATCATTTCAATTTAATTTAGAGAACCAAGAGCAAGTCTGTCAACATCTTCTAGGTTCCTAACAACTTTAGTACCCGAATGTTCGCTCTTCTTCACAATGATGGAACCATCATGAGTCCAGTAGGAGTGAACTTTGTTGTTTATTCGATGGGTATTCAGACGTTTTAACATGTCATATCTGTGTTTGGTGAGGTTTTCACATATGAATATTTTGTCCTTGTTTCCTTTGAGTTTTTTCTTATTACTGAAGACCATTGCTCGTTGTCTGTAGGTGAGGAACCTGACAATAATTGTCCGATCCCCCTCGATCCCCCTCAAATGCTAACTGAACTGTACCCATATACTACTGGCCGGGTCTCTTTTCTGGAGGAATTTCAACCAGATGGTGAGCTCAGCTCTTGATTATTCAAGTAAAATTATCAGCCTTGGGGATTACAATATTGACTTTCTCGGAAATTAACCCACTGAAATAGCTGACATCATTAATTTGTATGGACTGGAAAATAAAATATGTGACCCAACCAGATTTGGTTCAAATTCGTATTCTTTGTTGGATCCCATTCTTGTTTCTGATTCAATCACTGTTATTGAGTCGACTACTATTCAAATAAATCGTACTATTAGCGATCATGATCTCACATATATTGTTGTTAATTGTGAATATCATAATGATACCTCGTTTAAAAGGAATGTGTGGTTATACAATAAAGGTAACTATGACTTATTTAAGCAGAGGGTAGGGGACACTGACTGGGGCGATATTATTAACAATCAGACTGACATGGATATATCTTGTAATCTGTTTGCTAAAAAATTCATGCAAATTACACATGAATGTATACCCACTAACTGTGTTACAATTAGACCTAACGATAAGATATGGATGACATTTGAGATTAGAAAGGAAATACGAATCCGAGATCGCCTTAGGAAAAAGTATATTATAATAAAATAGGTACAAATGAACGTAGATATAAAAATCAACGGAACAAAGTGAATAATTTGAAGAAACTTGCAAAGGAAAACTTTTATGTTAGTATAAATGAATCTTTGTCCGAGTTAAAAAATACAAATTGCAAACAATATTGGAAAACTATAAAAATGCTCATTAAAGGCGAGGGACCATCTTCTGAATATCACCCATTACGTAGTCCAAACCAGAACGACGCAAGTGCATTCGACAATTCTGACAAATGCAACTTGCTTAACGATTACGTCTGTTCCATAACTGACCTGCAAGACGAATACATACCATTACCAGACTTTGACGACCGGGGTCCCAACACTTTAACTGACATTACTGTTGTTGAACAAGATATTATTGATATAATCTCATTATTGATTGGCCCCGACGTATTAGTAACAAGATGGTTAGGGAAGTAAAGTATGAAATCGCTGGTCCTTTGTGTCTCCTTTTTAGCGGATTGGAAACTTGCCCATATTATCCCGATATTCAAATCTGGTGACAAATCGTCCGTGTCCAATTATCGACATGTTGCTTTACTTAGTACTATAAGCAAGGTGTTTGAGAAGGTTGTTTACAAACATATATTTAATTTTCTAATGGAAAATGAATGCTATACAAATTCCAGTCTGGATTTCTCCCTGGCCATTCTACAACACACCAGCTTATAGAGCTTATTAAAGAAATATGTATGGCACTCGATAATCGTGAGATTATGTTTAATATTTTGTGATGTGAGTAAAGCTTTCGACAGAGTGTGGTTACGAGGCTTATTATTAAAATTAGAAAGATATGGTATTAAAGGAAATCTTCTCCTGTGGTTAGGTAGTTATATTTCAGCCAGAGAACAACAGGTAATAATAACAAATGCGATTTCTGGGAAAGGTAATCTTAAGGCAGGGTTCCCCCAGTGGTCCATCTCTTCTTAGTATTTGTTAATGACATTGCTGATGAAACGATAGGCTTGTGTAGATTGTTTGCAGATGACACATCCATAGGAGAAAAATCGTATGAAATGAATAGTTTATGTAACATGGTAAGTACTGACTTATACAATATTTCAGAATGGTCCAAACAATGGTTAGTCAAACTTAATCCTACTAAAACTGACATTGTCTATTTTAATACTAGAGACATACCTCCTGGTTTATTCTTCCGGATAGAAAACACTAGAATTTATCCGGTAAAATGTCATAAGCATTTAGGTATCACTTTTAAGTGCAGATTGTAAGTGGTCAAACCACATAAATACTATTATTGCAAAAACATCCAAACAAGTGGCAGTTCTGCGAAAACTTAAATTTAAGGCATCTCGAAATATCCTTGAAACTATGTATTTAATTTTTATTCGTGCACTTTTAGAATATGCAGGAGAGGTTTGGGTAATTGTACTCTCGCCGACTCAGAACGTCTTGAAAAAATTCAACTTGAAGCCGCACGTATAGTAACCGGTTTAACGTCTTATGCAAATATACTGTCTATCTATAAGGAAACGGGATGGGAAAATCTTTCAGCTAGGCGTGAAAAAAGAAAACTCTCATTATTCTATGACATAGTCAGTGGCCAATCACCTGATTATTTTCAAGATTTATTACCTATTACGGTGGGTCAAACCAATAACTATAACTTACGAAACTCTAAAAACTTCACAATTCCCCCAGGAAGGCTTAGTTTATATCAAAGTTCTTTTATCACCAAGTACTATTAGACTCTGGAACAATCTGCCAACAGACTTGAGAAATTCTCCTTGCCAACAAATGTTTAAAAACGAAATACGAAAAATTTATGACATACCTGACAAACCACCATTATATTTTTCTACGGGTATTAGAAATGCTAATATATTACATGCTCGCTTACGTCAAAAATGTAGTAGCCTCAAATGTGATCTATTCAGATGTAACTTAATTGCCTCTTGTAATTGTGATTGTGGAAATTACATCGAGTCTGTGTACCATTTCTTTTTAAAATGTAATATATATACTGAACACAGAATACAACTATTCCGTGGCATGAGTAACTTGGGTTTTGATATAAACATCGAAAATATATTATTTGGAAATGCCTCTTTTGAAAACGACAAAAACTCTAAACTGTTCTTGCTCGTTCAAAAATACATTGTTAACTCTAAAAGATTTGTCCACTAAATTTATATATTGAATATCCATCAGACGACAACGACCTTGTATATACGTTTCCGTATTTGTGTTTAAAGATAAATATTATACAAAACTGACTCTTATATTCCAGCCAATAGAACGGTTTTTGTCCTGTTATGTCATCTTCAATTTTTGCTGTAGTAGTTATTCATATTATCTGTATTTGTAATATATTGTCATTGCTAATGTTTATATATGTACCGGAGAAGACTTCATAAGTTACAACTTGTGTCTTATCCATTTGTCTTGTTTTGTATGACAATAACATATGTTTAAAGTAGTCTCGCTACCCTGCAAATAACCTCGTACGTACATAGTAAAAATTCTTCTTAAATTGTTTGCCGGAAGTTAAGTTAAGTTGAGCCGCACACAAATATAGTCCACGAAAATCCAATATGGAAGACATACTAAGTAAAATCTAATCATGCAAAACTAATTAAAACTTTAATTGAAATATAGAAAATTGTTTAAAATATAACTTTATCAAACTTTCATGTAACTGACATGTGAAAAGTAGTGCGATTTATACATCTAATGCATACGAGATTATTTGCAGGGTAGCAAGAATGGCCGAGTAGTTACGATTGTAAATATATATTGCCGATTTTCCTTCGGGATTTTCCGTATATTACAATTATACTTCGGTATTTTCCGACTTATTTCGGTTCATTCTAAATTTGCATACACACTTCAAATATGTCAAAAAATTATCCAATGAAAAGTTTCTCGATATACGCGAACTAGACGAGAATTTCCTTACTGATTATAAAATCCCGAGATACATCGAATGGTAAAATCGGCCATTTTCTAGCATAATTATTTGCTGATTCCGACCCCTTTCCCTATGACATCCCCTGGTCAAACAGTACCACAGGTCAGGTGTATGTAAAGTACCACGAATGAGAATTAAAGTTACAACATTAGAGTTGATAAGTACTGGTTGCATAGGTAGCCTTAGATTCATCTATCGCATAAACGAGGCCACGACAATCTCTTAAATGGTGTTAGCACATTTCACTTTGACTTCATCTTAATGCCCAACACTTTTATCTATCTCTTTTGATCCAAAATATTCAGGAGACAAAATCATGTAGTCTAAGTAAGCATATTGTTTACAATAACAGCACAATAAATATGGCTCCCAAACATATTGTGTTTGCTCCGTTTCTTATTATTATTCTTAATATGAAACGGGCACGGCCATGAATGCTCGCGAATCTGAAAATTATCTGGCAATTTCACGCTCATCCAGTGCATCAAAAAGTGTCGAGATATTTTCAGCCGAGATATATCGGGGAAGACTTTTTTTTAGGGCCGAATCTAGTCTCATTCAATCGAACTATCGTTCCTTACGAAATCTCAAAAGTTAACTTCCGCGTAGAAACAAAAATTCTTGTCAGTATATCAGAAGAGATTGAATAAATTAAAAAATATCAATATAAGTAAAATAAGCTAACAAAATGACTTTTATTACACACGGGTTCCGGGTTTCAGTGGTATCGGACGTACGAGAGAGAGTACATTAGTTGAGTGTGTTAGTGTGTTACACGGAAACCGGTGTTTACAATTCATCAATTTTTTTTTATCCATCAGTATGTGCAGCCATGTTTGTCAAACAATCCTAAGTACACATTTTATACCATAAAGCTCGCTGACGCTGGCATATTATTACATCACCCCGACTGTTGTCGGGTGATGTATTGCTATTCTACGTTTCTTTTTCACTATTATTCTTATTCTTATTCTTATTCTTATTCTTCCACACATTTTTGTCCGCTCGATTTCTCGGAGATGCCTTGATCAAACTTCATGAAACCTTATAGGAATATCATATGCCATGTGAAGTTGTGCTTTTAAGGGGGTTTTTTTCAGAATGGCTGCCGTTGCCATGGAAACGGCCAAAATGCTAAAAAATTGAAAAACACAAAAATGATCATAGCAGGTTACTCGCCGAACAGAAATTGATGAAACTTGATAGGAACAACATCCACATCTAGTGGAACGAGATAAGTAAAAAATAATCGGAATCGATTGGACAAACTTTGCCGCAGTTGCCATGGAATCCAAAAAAAGGGGGGATTAAAAAAAAAAATTTGATTCCTTTCATCAAACTTCATGAAATTTTGTAGGAATATCCACCGTAGTGTGTGGCAGCTTTTGGGGGTTGAACAAATTCAAAATGTCGACCGTTGCCATGGTAACCAAGGTGCAAAAAATGTTAAATTCACTCCGTACAGCGGATCATTTTGAAACTTGACACAAAAATAGATCATCACTCAAAGTTGTGCTCTTTGTTTTTAACATTTTTAAAATGGCTGCCAATATAAAATCAAAATAAATTGTTAAAAATTCAAAAATGAAAAGATTTCAATGGAAATGGATATTTACAGGGAATAAGACATGCTGCACCATATGGTGACCATTTTGGTTTGCTATTGTGGCCATTTTGAATCCAAAATGGCCGCCAAAATACAAAAATCCTCCGATTTGGGCAAAATTTGGTTTCCAAGTAGATCTTACACTTGCGAATTGATAATCGTCATCGTTTTTGGAATTGTGAGCCATGGGGTGGGGTGATGTCCGCTATTGCTTTGCAATGGCAATTCTAGTTATTATTCTTCTTTCTTTCTTCCGCCAAAAGTTTGTCCGACACATTTCTAGGAGATGCCTTGATCAAACTTTATGAAACCTTGTAGGAATATCATATGCCATGTGAAGTTGTGCCTTTAAGGGTTGATTTTTTCAAAATGGCTGCCGTTGACATGGAAATGGCCAAAATGCTAAAATAATGAAAAACACAAAAATGATCATAGCAGGTTACTCGCCAAACAGAAATTGATGAAACCTGATAGGAACAACATCCACATCTAGTGGAACGAGATAAGCTTTGCGGCAACTTGCCATGGAAACAAAAAAGGGGGGATTTCAATTTTTTTTAGATTCCTTTCATCAAACTTCATGAAGCTTTATAGGAATATCCACCGTAGTGTGTGGCAGCTTTTGAGATATTGAAAAAAATCAAAATGGCGGCCGCTACCATGGTAACCAAGGTGCAAAAAATGTTAAATTCACTCCAAACAGGGGATCCTTTTGAAACTTGACACAAAAATAGAACATCACTCAAAGTTGTGCTCTTTGTTTTTAAAATTTTCAAAATGGCCGCCAATATAAAAATTTTAAAAATCGTTAAAAATTCAAAAAATAGATTTCAATGGAAATGGATATTTACAGGGAGTAAGACATGCTGCTCCATATTGCAACCATTTTACAAAATACAAAAATCCTCCGATTTGGGAAAAATTTGGTTTCCAAGTAGTTTATGATGATGCGAATCGATATCCATTGTTTGGGAGCCATGTTATGATCCTTCTGATCATATCATATCTTGTTGAACGTTGTGTTTCCTATTGATCTTTATTGTGTATTGTTGATGGACTCTCTTTGTAAATAACTTTGTAAGGTTTGGATAACCGTTAGAGAAAACCGATTGGACAATCAAGGATGGACAATCTGGAGCTACATCCGGCACACAAATCACAGCACGAAGACAAATACAACCATAACAAATCTGAATAAAATAATGAGCAACACGTACCCAACCAACGAAATTGGGGGTGAATCCAGGTGTTCACGAACGATAAGCAGTTCATGCTTCTTATTATGTTAATATTAATCTTTAATATAATGACTAACATTTATTTTTAAGACCATGGTAGGCACAGCTCAAATTCTCGACATGGCAAAATAAAGAGGCTACACACAGAATTAAACCAGCGATGGCAAGTAAAACGATATATATAAAACCTCAGCAAAGGATACCACATGAATTAGAGGCAGATATAGTAGACATATCAACAGCAGGACATAATTATCCAGGTATAAACAATATGTACAGTCACACCTGTATTTAGTTGTCATCTTTGAGACAAGGAAAGCGTGGCCTTATAAGACAGTTGACCTCTTAAAATAGGTTCAATTTATATTAAATTTGCTATGACAGGAAAAGAAAAAAGTGACCGTTTAATAGAGGTGACCACAGGGCAGGTTTGGCTGTATTTGATTATGTATTGACAAACAATACTGCCAATATTTATTTGTTAGCTAGTTATCACAATGCATGTCTCGTGTTTCCAAATCTCTATCAAACTTTTTTCTAAAGCATTGTTTGTCCTTTTGTCCTTTTTCGTTTTAGCTCACCTTGCCAAAGGCAACGTGAACTTTTGCCATCCCTTGGCGTCTGTCGTCTGTCGTCCGTTAACTTTTCACATGTTAATCTTCTCCTCTGAAACCCCGTAGCCAAATGAACTGAAACTTGGTAGGAAGCATCTATAGAAGGTCCTCTATAAAGTTTGCTCATTTCATCCCAATTTGTTAACAAACATGGCCGCCACAGACAATTCTTGCTTCTGATTGGTTGATTTCTAAAAATTCTTCTCCTCTGAAACGCTTAGCCAAATGAAATGAAACTTGGTAGGTATCATATATGGGCGGTCCTCTGTAAAGAATGCTCATTTCCTCCCGATTCATTAACAAATATGGCCGTCACAGTCAATTCTTGTTTCTAATTGGCTGATTTATAAAATTCTTCTCCTCTGAAACCTCTCAGCCAAATGAACCGAAACTTGATAGGAAGCATCTATGGAAGGTCCTCTGTACGGATGGCTCATTTCATCCCGATTTGTTAACAAACATGGCCGCCACAGACAATTCGTGCTTCTGATTGGTTGATTTCTAAAAAATCTTCTCCTCTGAAACCACTTTGCCAAATGAAATGAAACTTGGTAGGTATCATATATGGGCGGTCCTCTGTAAATAATGCTCATTTCCTTGCGATTCATTAACAAATATGGCCGCCACAGTCAATTCTTGTTTCTGATTGGTCGATTTTTAAAATTCTTCTCCTCTGAAACTGCTTGGCCAAGATAAACATGGCCGCCATAGGCAATGCTTGTTTCTGGTTGGTTGATTTCTAAAAATCTTCTTCTCTGAAACTGCTTAGCCAAATGAACCGAAACTTTGTAGGAAACATATATGGAAGGTGCTCTATAAATATTGCTAATTTTGTCCCGATCCGTTAACAAACATGGCTGCCATAGGCAATTCTTGTTTCTGGTTTGTCGATTCCTAAAAATCTTCTTCTCTGTAATTGCTTAGCCAAATGAACCAAAATTTGGTGGAAAGCACCTATCGAAGGTTCTGTATTCAATTGCCTCAAAGCACAATGAAAGGTGAGCTGCAAAGGCTCATCCCACTGAGCCTCTAGTTTGTTATTGTATTGTCTGTCCTTAGATTTACGGCTTCTACTTACCACTTTTGTATTTTTAAGCTTTTGTCGATATTATGTATGATTTGTGTTATTCAACTTTATTAGTAAAAAAATGAACCAATTTAACATTTGACCTTCAAAACTACATTTATTGTATAATTGTCTCTTGGTTGAAGTAGACAACAAATTCAATAGTTTAATAATGGCTTATGACTCCAATATATGCAGTATTCCTGAATATTTTCAGAACAAGAACTTAAATCCGATCCCAGTAGGCACCCGACGTCTAGTATTGGTTGTATGTAGATCGCGACGTCGGCGACCTGAAACTAACGTTCGTACAACGTCGGTTAGCACACGTCGATCAGATGTCATAAAAATGACGTCGAGATAACGTTGTTTTTTTTTTAAATCTTTTATTACATCATACATATATTCAAATTTAAATTCATACATACATATCACAGATGATAGTTCAATGTTCATGAAGCTTATATAATAATGTCACTTTTTTACAGTTTTAAAAGATTCATATTTGTCTATATTTAGCACTTGTGTTATTTTATCCAATTCATATTGTCACTAAATATGTGTAATTATAATTAATATCTCCCTTCATGCACAAAAACAATTTTTAGCTCACATTGGCGTCCGTCGTCTGTCTTCCGTTAACTTTTCACATTTTAATCTTCTCCTCTGAAACCTCTCGGCCAAATGAACTGAAACTTGGTAGGAAGCATATATGGAAGGTCCTCTATAAAAATTGCTCATTTCGTCCTGATCCATCAACAAACATGGCCGCCACAGGCAATTCTTGTTTCTGATTGGTCGATTTTAACAAATCTTCTCCTCTGAAACTGCTTGGCCAAGATAAACATGGCCGCTATAGGCAATGCTCGTTTCTGATTGGTTGATTTCTAAAAATCTTTTTCTCTAAAACTGCTTAACCAAATGAACCAAGACTTTGTAGGAAACATCTATGGAAGGTGCTCTATAAAGATTGCGAATTTTGTCCCGATCCGTTAACAAACATGGCTGCCATAGGCAATTCTTGTTTCTAGTTGGTCGATTCCTAAAAATCTTCTTCTCTGTAACTCCTTAGCCAAATGAACAAAAATTTGGTGGAATGCACCTATGGAAGGTTCTGTATTCAATTTCCTCAAAGCACAATGAAAGGTGAGCGACACAGGCTCATCCCACTGAGCCTCTAGTTTGTTATTGTATTGTCTGTCCTTAGATTTACGGCTTCTATTTACCACTTTTGTACTTTTAAGCTTCATGTCGATATTATGTATGATTTGTGTTATTCAACTTTATTAGTAAAAACATGAACCAATTTAACATTTGACCTTCAAAACTACCTTTATTGTATAATTGCCTCTTGGTTGAAGTAGACAACAAATTCAATAGTTTAATAATGGCATATGACTCCAATATATGCAGTATTCCTGAATATTTGCAGAACAAGAACTTAAATCCGATCCCAGTAGGCACCCGACGTCTAGTATTGGTTGTATGAAGGTCGCGACGTCGGCGACCTGAAACCAACGTCCGTACAACGTCGGTTAGCACACGTCGATGAGACGTCATAAAAATGACGTCGAGATAACGTTGTTTTTTTCTTTTTTTCTTTTATTACATCATACATATATTCAAATTTAAATTGATACATACATATCACAGATGATAGTTCAATGTTCATGAAGCTTATATAATAATGTCACTTTTTTACAGTTTTAAAAGATTCATATTTGTCTATATTAAGCACTTGTGTTATTTTATCCAATTCATATTGTCACTAAATATGTGTAATTATAATTAATATGTCCATTCATGCACAAAAACAATGTTTAGCTCACCTTGACGTCCGTCGTCTGTCGACGGTCCGTTAACTTTTCACATTTTAATCTTCTCCTCCGAAACCGCTCAGCCAAATGAAATAAAACTTGGTAGGAAGCATCTATGGAATGTCCTCTAAAAAAATTGCTCATTTCGTCCTGATCCATTAACAAACATGGCCGCCACAGGCAATTCTTGTTTCTGATTGGTCGATTTTTACAAATCTTCTCCTCTGAAATTGCTTGGCCAAGATAAACATGGCCGCCATAGGCAATGCTTGTTTCTGATTGGTTGATTTATAAAAATCTTCTTCTCTGAAACTGCTTAGCCAAATGAACCAAAACTTTGTAAGAAACATATATGGAAGGTGCTCTATAAAGATTGCTAATTTTGTCCCGATCCGTTAACAAACATGGCTGCCGTAGGCAATTCTTGTTTCTGGTTTGTCGATTCCTAAAAAATCTTCTTCTCTGTAACTGCTTAGCCAAATGAACCAACATTTGGTGTAAAGCACCTATGGAAGGTTCTGTACTAAATTTCCTCAAAGCACAATGAAAGGTGAGCGACACAGGCTCATCCCACTGAGCCTCTTGTTTGTTATTGCATTGTCTGTCCTTAGATTTACGGCTTCTACTTACCACTTTTGTATTTTTAAGCTTCATGTCGATAATATGTATAATTTGTGTTATTCAACTTTATTAGTAAAAAAATGAACTAATTTAACATTTGACCTTCAAAACTGCCTTTATTGTATAATTGCCTCTTGGTTGAAGTAGACAACAAATTCAATACTTTAATAATGGCTTATGACTCCAATATATGCAGTATTCCTGAATATTTTCAGAACAAGAACCTAAATCCGATCCCAGTAGGCACCCGACGTCTAGTATTGGTTGTATGTAGGTCGCAACGTCGGCGACCTGAAACCAACGTCCGTACAACTTCGGTTAGCACACGTCGATCAGACGTCATAAAAATGACGTCGAGATAACGTTGTTTGTTTGGTTTTTTTTTTTATCTTTTATTACATCATACATATATTCAAATTTAAATTCATACATACATATCACAGATGATAGTTCAATGTTCACGAATCTTATATAATAATGTCACTTTTTTACAGTTTTAAAAGATTCATATTTGTCTATATTTAGCACTTGTGTTATTTTATCCAATTCATATTGTCACTAAATATGTGTAATTATAATTAATATGTCTATTCATGTACAAAAACAATTTTTAGCTCACATTGGCGTCCGTCGTCTGTCGTCCGTTAACTTTTTACATTTTAATCTTCTCCTCTGAAACCTCTAAGCCAAATGAACTGAAACTTGGTAGGAAGCATCTATGGAATGTCCTCTATAAAGATTGCTCATTTCGTCCTGATCCATCAACAAACATGGCCGCCACAGGCAATTCTTGTTTCTGATTGGTCGATTTTAACAAATCTTCTCCTCTGAAACTGCTTGGCCAAGATAAACATGGCCGCTATAGGCAATGCTCGTTTCTGATTGGTTGATTTATAAAAATCTTCTTCTCTGAAACTGCTTAGCCAAATGAACCAAAACTTTGTAAGAAACATATATGGAAGGTGCTCTATAAAGATTGCTAATTTTGTCCCGATCCGTTAACAAACATGGCTGCCGTAGGCAATTCTTGTTTCTGGTTTGTCGATTCCTAAAAAATCTTCTTCTCTGTAACTGCTTAGCCAAATGAACCAACATTTGGTGTAAAGCACCTATGGAAGGTTCTGTACTAAATTTCCTCAAAGCACAATGAAAGGTGAGCGACACAGGCTCATCCCACTGAGCCTCTTGTTTGTTATTGCATTGTCTGTCCTTAGATTTACGGCTTCTACTTACCACTTTTGTATTTTTAAGCTTCATGTCGATAATATGTATAATTTGTGTTATTCAACTTTATTAGTAAAAAAATGAACTAATTTAACATTTGACCTTCAAAACTGCCTTTATTGTATAATTGCCTCTTGGTTGAAGTAGACAACAAATTCAATACTTTAATAATGGCTTATGACTCCAATATATGCAGTATTCCTGAATATTTTCAGAACAAGAACCTAAATCCGATCCCAGTAGGCACCCGACGTCTAGTATTGGTTGTATGTAGGTCGCAACGTCGGCGACCTGAAACCAACGTCCGTACAACTTCGGTTAGCACACGTCGATCAGACGTCATAAAAATGACGTCGAGATAACGTTGTTTGTTTGGTTTTTTTTTTATCTTTTATTACATCATACATATATTCAAATTTAAATTCATGCATACATATCACAGATGATAGTTCAATGTTCACGAATCTTATATAATAATGTCACTTTTTTACAGTTTTAAAAGATTCATATTTGTCTATATTTAGCACTTGTGTTATTTTATCCAATTCATATTGTCACTAAATATGTGTAATTATAATTAATATGTCTATTCATGTACAAAAACAATTTTTAGCTCACATTGGCGTCCGTCGTCTGTCGTCCGTTAACTTTTTACATTTTAATCTTCTCCTCTGAAACCTCTAAGCCAAATGAACTGAAACTTGGTAGGAAGCATCTATGGAATGTCCTCTATAAAGATTGCTCATTTCGTCCTGATCCATTAACAAACATGGCCGCCACAGGCAATTCTTATTTCTGATTGGCCTATTTTTAAAAAAAATTCTCAGTAGGAGTTTGTTTGATCCAGTTACCTTTCCAATCAATATGTCGGGTGAATTTTCACTGTGTTTTAAAACAACTTTCGACATAACCATTTTCGAATTTACACTTGTTTGATCCTCGTTCCTTTCTTTTATAACTTCAATGATTTGATTCACCGTTTTTGTTTCTGTTTTATTTTCAGATACATCTATTGTTTCATTTGTATTGTTTATTGTTTCATCTACATAGTTATTCGTTAAACTTTCTGCCAATTCCTCATTATTACTTGTAATGTTGTTTATTTTAACTTCCATTTTGTCCGAATTCTCAGATTGTAAGACATGTTTTGCAATGTCCATATCGCATAATTCGTTGTCTATGTCATCCACTTTGTTCAATAATTGTACCCTTTCATTTTGTATCATTGTGGTACTAATGTCGCCACATTGATTAATATTGTCAGTTTTACTGTTGTATTTCTCCATTCTTCTGTGATCTCGGCTTACCGTAGATTTTGATTTACACACTGTTTGTTTATTGTCATTTTGTTCAAACATGATAGATATTCTTGCCTTTTTATCATCTCCATGCACTGTGCATGTCACATTTGTAAAAAATTCAAATGCATTTGCAATAGATTTGACGAGGAATGTTGGTAGTTTCATGTCACATAACAGGTCGAGTGGACCCAATATTTGTAAACAATCAGATCGAGCGGATCCAATCTTTGTAAATGATCAAAATTAAAACTTCTTTCCAAACTTTATCGAGCGGTTTAAATGTTAAATAAGTAATTAATACTCACTAGTATAGCACTGAATTGTTCCAACACATTTTAATTCGTGGAATTCCAAGAATATTCGTGTTTTAAAGATAATTACTCCTCAACAATAAACAACAAACTTCTACAAAGTATGGAGCGCCCTTTTCTCAATCTAACATTGGTTTTTGGTTGCGACATTTTTCGACGTCCGCACAACGTCGGTTGACATATAGTGTTCGGACGTGCCGATCGCACGTACGTTTTTCATGATGTGGCCATTCCAGGTTGCAGTCAGCGGCATCTTGATATAATAATAAGAACTTGTGTGGTTTTTTCTTGGTATGTATAACTTGAATATCACAAATAATATAAATCGTGATTTAATAATATAAAATGATTCTTGTAAACGAAAATATAAAGTTTGATATATATCATATCATTTCTGTACGGTCATAGAAAATAACTTCCGAATGCCACAGTCAATATTTTCCGCGTACACCCCCTTTTTTTCTGTACGTATATGTACAGTAGCGCCCCCTGAATACTACAACTACAAACACAAGATGGCACAACCTTCGACGAAAAAATAGCGATCCAGTTGTTTATTTAAAAGATGAAATATGATTGTTAAATGATATCATAATTCATACTATTTATATGAATGGTAATTAAGGCACCAATCATTTGTGCCGCGCGGATCAGTATCTTTTTATTTTATTTTTGAATGTGGTTTAGAGATTTCGAGGTTATTGTTTTACGTCGTTTGAAACTGGGCGCCAATATAAAAAAACAAAGAACAAAGATAGAAGAACACACAAAATAATAGAAAGAAACAACTTGTAAACGCTAAGGTTTGAACTCTCATCTAGCATATTTACATTGGATCCAGATGTTAATCCCGATCACTAGAAATATGTCTCACGGGGTCATAAAGGATTCATAAAGCAAGGGGGAAATGAGTTCCTTGCAAGAGGCCACTACATTCCTCAGAGAACTGGAAAGAGCAACAAGAGAATACTGCTATGCTGTTCACATGAAATGAATCTACACGATGGAATGTATCTGAGTTGTTCTTGATGGTCGCTGTGTGTTGCAACCCCTGATTATTTTAGATTTTAGACGTTAACTGATTTAAGTATAGTAGTCTAACTGACAGTATACATAGAAGGCTTTTAATATTGAGGAACTTTTAAGAAATGTATTGGTGTACAAAATGTATGTATCCATTGGTGGAGGAATTCGTTTAGTGCATGGATTTATTCTTGGTGGAGGATCGACCTTTTAAAATTTTAGAATAGACTTTATTTTTTACCGGATATCCGGGTGCTCCAACACTGGAGGGATCTACGTAAAAAGAGGAAAAAGGCTGAGCAAGGATAGGTGCACTTGGAAAGAGAAAATTAATATATCTACATGTACCTACACCTGATTGGCACATCTTCCCAAAAGAAAGAATAGTTTCCATAAATGTATATTCGTGTATAATTATTAAGTTACACATAAAAAATGCATGTACCCTAGGGCTTTCAATAAATTAAGGGGGGGATGTCAAATTGTATATTGTTTGAAATTCCATAATTTAATATGCATCAGAGCAAAGTAAAGTGGATCCGGTACTTTTTTTTAAAATAAAAGTATTTCGCAACATACACAGTGGCCGTAACTTCTCGTAGTGAACAAGATTAATAGTCTGACAGTGGTGGGAAAATATATTGAAGATATTGATCAAGTCGGGCAGTCTACACATGAGGGCTTAGTCCTTTATTAGACATTTCCTATAGCACCATCTACCCTGGTTTGACATCGGACAGAAACTGACATGTCAGAGCCATAAACATGTGATACTTTTTTTCAAATGAAAATTATGAATGAAAAAATACCTAGGTTAATATTAAGTACATATGTACAGTAATTTGGACAACAATTTCCAGGATCCAAATTTTTGGTAAAAAAAATAAGTAGGACACAAACAAAATTTGGGGGTATTCTTTAAACTTTGCAGCAAGCTGCTGTACATTTTTTGTAGTTAAGAATTTGAAACAGAGTGTTTTACCCTAAGTTCGGAAGCATGTTTTTCGTCTTTTACCATTTTTAATTTGTTTTTGTTTTTTTATCAGCAAATCCAGAAAATAATCGAACTTGGTTCCAGAACCCGTTTCAGTTATTTCATTTTGTTGCTTCCGGGAAGCTTTCATTTGTTCAAGCTGTTTATAAAAAATCTGATAAATTTTAATGCCTAATCTGTGCTTTCAATTTTAAGACCTCATTCAGTCTGTGCCACAAACTTTTTGACATAATAGCCCAAAAGGCCAATTTATGGAACTTCTCCTATTTGTCTAACTAATTTTAATGCAACTTTTCACTAGCCCGAATCAATTTTTACTAGATAGGGGCATCGGGCTAGTGGCTAATTTCGCTGACTGCTCATTGGCTTAAGTAAATCATAAAATTGTTTGTTTGATGTGGTTTAACTTCACTTTCCCGGAAGAAAACACCGACCTGCGGCAGACAAATAAATCATAAAAAGAAAATCTTGTAATAGAATGTACATGTAAAAAATGTATTAAACTGATGAAAAAATGAAGAAGACAAACAAAAAGAACCACAAAGACTTATTTTGTACTTGTACTAAGGAATTCTTGGAACAAGGTACATTGTAAACAATGATGTTACAAATGTTCAATAACTTGTACATTTGTTAAACTATAGAACAAACCAACTTTAGTTTTGAAATTAGTTGCAGTATTTTAAAACTACAGACAATATAGTATTAATTCTTGACTATGGGAATAAGGTCCCAGTAATATCAATTGGTCTCCATGACCGGTGAAGTAACTTGAATTTTTTAATTATATATGTTGAGGCAATCTCTTCAATTAGACCAGCGGTAGAAAATAAAAAAATAAAATGTAATGAACCCATGGGCTACACACCTATATCATATGTCATTGGGAAGAGGAATGACGGGACTCTCAGAATAATGATGACGTAAAAGTCGGAAGTGGTCACGTTTTTGCATAATTAAGGTCAAAGGTCAAGAAAAAATTGTTTTTCGCTTTCGACTTTCGTTCGAAAAGTGCATTTTCCCTAAAAAGGAAATTCAATTCGACAAGTTTGATGGTTTTTATTTGATGGACCACATATTAAATTAGATTATTGCACCAAAATTGACGTCGAAATGACCGTTTTTGGATGGGAATGGGATTTTTCAATGTAAGTGACTCGTATTTGCTTCCATAAAACAATGACCTTGACCCAAGGTCATCCCTATTTACGTAATAATGACGTTTATTTATACTTCATTATATTTTGTATATATACTGTTCGATATAAGGAAGTAAATCAAAACATACCCGATTCACCCAACACAGGTATTTTTTGGTAAGTCTGTATTTTGTCAGTCCCTAAATAGCTATGAGCATTGTACATCTCATGTGAACCCTTGTAGTTTTTTTTATTAAAGTGATTCGTAAATAAAAACACCCTTTTAGACATTTTGAAGGTTTAAAACCACAAAATATACATGTTTCATTCACCATCGTAATCCGAAACCCAATTATTATCAGATTGGGTGTTTGGAAAATGCATTTGATCTGGTCAATCGCACATGGAGATATTCAGGGAATCAAATAAATACAGTTGTTTTTATGATTTGTTTAAAAAAAAGAAGTCTTGCGTGCTTACGCATCGTCATCTTCGATATCTGTCCTGTTTGTAATCACATTGTGACAGAGGTCTAATGCTTGGCAAAGACAAAGTTCTGTGCAGGATAAATTCAGTTCAAAACAAACACAACCTTTACTACAAACGGATCTTCTTTTGCATGTGCATACGAGGTCCTGCAAAAAGTCAGATAACATTTGACCTTCAAACAATATTGGTTCAAGACCAAACTTTCCATCTTTCCAACCATGCGCAAGAGGTGACCCAACTGCTGGCTTTGGAATATATGCATTTAATCATATCTTTGTTTGGTACGAAGATCTAAGAACATGTTGTTTAAATGTGTCTTCACTCCAAGGAAGTCTCACCAAAGTAGAATCTTTGACACTAGACAGTTGCCAATTTTACCCGTAATTTGCTCAGATCGACGTGGCATCGTTTCAACTTTCCCTTTGGATCATACAGCCTTGATATTGGTTTTCGGCTTAGATCGACTGAATCATCGATGTTAGAGCAAGAGCATTCTATTCGAGACAAATCACTAATCTGATTGGGTGTCTCTTTCAGAGCTTTCAACATAGACTTCTTCCCGATACCAAAGAACGAAGAAGTGGTATCACACCCAGTTAGAGCATGAGCAGCTGGCAAGATCTCACACACAACGGAGCCCAATGACTTGCATAACTCGTGTACAGGGATATAACGTCTACAATTCTTAGTGCTCGTAATAAGTCCTGTTTGAAACCAAAGCTCACTTGTGTTTTTCATTTTTGGAAAATAATGTACTAAAAGGACAAGAACGTCCGTATCTGGGGATTTCACAACAATGCGACCTTGAACGTTATTCCCTTGATACAGTTTGTCAGAATACAGTGCATGCAAAATTATGCGGGTATCCGCATCTTCTTGTGTGTTTGCCAAACAACTGCAATCTAACATACCATTCTGATTCAACATTTTAACTGTTTCAGGATTAGAAAATAAACCGGCCAGGTAAAGTGATTGCCCTTCTTGGAGAGAACTGTTCTGATTAATACGTTTGACAATGTAATCGCCGAGAAATCTAATAAGCGACTGCTTATTTTCACCAGAACTAATAAACTTTTTTCCAGTCAGGAATAACCCTACCTTCAATCACCACAATTTTTTGCCGTGAAAACATACACGGATCGACGGTCCCGTTCTGCCTTTTTGATAGAGTTTTGAATGTCATATCTATCAAAGATATCGACGACAACGGATGCCAACTGAAAGCAAGAGATCTGATTTTTCACAAAATCAAGTGCCATCTCACCAAAGGGTCTAAACCTTTTTGCATTTATTGACTGCAACAAAGCCGGGCATGCAATCTCTGATCAGAGTTTTTCTGAAAATATCAAAAATGGGCAGTGTTTGTATTATAGAAACGTCCTGTTCCAGTTAATGTGCAAGACCTACCTTGCTGGTTTTGCGCATTGTGCCATCTTCGTAAAAGAATGAAGTTGGAATCGGACCAATTGGAAAAGACAGAACCTTTTCAACAGTAACGTCCTCTCGACAATTTACAAGAACCAGTGCCCGACGGAAAACTTGCTCAGGATTGCTATGAACAGTGACTGTGTCCCCAGAACGATACTTCAGCTTAGTTTTTTGAGTCATATCTTCGAATGACTTCAACTTGGACCGTGTAATAGGATTGTAGATGGAAGAAGTTTAAGTGGGCTACCAAGCTGTGCCATTTTCCGGAAAACACTCACAACAGTTCCGACAAATGATTTTCTAACAACTTGTAAACACTAATTAAATGGAGACCATTCACCCAAATTTACTCAACAGGTGTCGCTCGAGTACCAACGGTGGTTAGCGCAGCGTTTTATTATCGCTTAGACGTTTGTAACTTATGTAAACTATTATTTCAAACACAATTTCTATCTAATTATCCAACAATAATTATTTTTTATTTGTATAACAATATGTAACGGGCTGGGTATCTATTGAACATGATATGTTAAAGTAATGATTAAAATAAATAGGAAAATAAACTGTAAGAAAGGGTTCGTACCTAAGTTACTTCTTATGGTTCGAGATTTATTGTGTACAATGAAAAGAACCTATCCAAATTAATTGTATTATTTTAAAATGGTAGAAAATTGTATATCTCAATTTAGCTCAGTAAACTACAGCTATAACTATAAATAGAATGTTGACTCGCTTTGAGCTATTCAACGATCAAACGTTTTATCAGAATAACAGGCAAGACTTAAATCAGTCACTTCTGCTATTCTTTAAACCCTGATGTCTTGTTTTAGCTCAGTTCAGCTCAATATATCTACTTAATCTTGCTACTCTTGTGGTATTCACTTCCCAAATGACACAAAACGAATGCAACGATCCGCGGCATTTTGACTGCCTTATATATTCTAAAATTTTACTCGGGATCCTCTAATTAATCGATCACTTCTATGTAAACACCCGAGAATTCTACAATGGGCTTTCCGACTTTATAAATACAACATTGACGTAATGGAAAAATAGCGCTTTCAGTAAAGTGTTCATTTCATTTCACTACATTTACCAACGCCTCCGAAGAAAAAGCGTCCTCGCTTTCCCCATGTACGAGCATTGTTTTCTTAACCAAATTAAATCATCCTCATACCCTAACTTTTATCAATGATCCAACTAATATTAACTTTGACCCTAACACCTAAACCTATTTTGACAAAAAGTAACCTAAACAACAATGTACCTACTAACGTCTGCAATTTTGAGTGCCACGACCAAAAGAATAAATGTTGTGTTCCCTAACAAATTTTGCCTCTGCAGCGGCCCCAAGGAGCCTACTCTTAGCGAACTCTGCAGGAGGGATCTTTAACGTGGACAGGTTGTGGCAGTTCCTGCACACGGGACCTCGGAATCCGACGGACATAAAAAAATAACAACATATCTTTTTAATATGTTTCGTAATCCGCTAACCAAGCGGGTTTTCGTTTTTGTCTACCTGACTTTTGAGCTTCGTTATCTACCCCTACATTGTCTAAGATTTCCTTGTTGGAGTTAAACTCCATGGCACTGTCTGTTTTCATACTTTCATTTGGTAAGTCATCTTTTGCCACTGTTTCCTCGTGAGACTCAATCTGCTCACTTTCTACTCCTGGAAGATTTTGTGGATATTTCTTTCTTATCCTATCCACATGTATTACTTGTGGTTTACCTTTTCGACCACAGTTAATTTTGTAAGTGACATCTTTGATTTTTGCTATCACTTTGAAGGGTCCTCTCCACAAGCATGCTAGCTTGGTTGTTAACCCTGGTTTAACATTTGGAAAGAAAACAAATACTTGATCGCCTGGCTGAAAACTTTGCCAGGATAGTTTCTGGTCATAATATTTCTTCTGTCGGTGCATGGCACCTTTAACATTTTCCCTGACATGTTTATGAGTTTCTTCCATTCTGTCCTTGAGTATCCATGCCCAACGATTTTGAGGGATATGTGCAATGCTACGTGGCATGCAATATTGAATATCCAGCGGGGTTGTAACCTCTCTTCCCAACATCATATAATTCGGAGTGATTCCCGTTGTTCCATGCTCTGCGGCTCTATAAGCCATTGAAATGTAAGGGATGTGTTCATCCCAATCGTTTTGATGTTCATTGACAAATGCGGACAACATTGTAAGTATTGTTCTATTATTCCGCTCGACCATTCCATCTGACTGAGGATGGTAGGGAGTAGTCCGAGTTTTCTGTATTTGCAGTAATCTACACACCTCCTGAAACAAGTTGCTTTCGAACTGTACCCCCTGATCCGTATGAATCACATATGAAGTCCCAAATCTGACTATAACCTCTTCAACTAAAAGTTTTGCCACTGTTTTTGCCTCCATGTTAGGCATTGCAAAACATTCTGTCCATTTAGTATAGTAATCACTGATTACTAAAATATGCTTATTTCCTCCACTTGTTTCTGGTAATTCACAAAGAATGTCCATAGCTATGCGTTCCATTGGGAACCCAGTTTCGACTATTTGCATAGGAGCTCTCTTCTTCTTATTTGGAGGCTTCTTTTGTGAGCAGAACGAACAACCTGCTGTATATAACCTTACATCTTTTTGCAAACCTGGCCAATAATACCCCTGTCTAATTTTGGCTAGAGTTTTTCGCAACCCAAGATGTGCAGATGTTCGATTATCATGATAGTGTGACAGTATAGTCCTTCTTTCTGTCATAGGTACAAGCACTTGTAGCTTTGTGCTTAGTCCTTCTAATCGCCTAACAAGTACATCATCTATGATGGTAAGTTGGTCAAATTGAGCCCACATTGACTTCACTGTTATTGACTCTCCTGTAATTTCCTTCAATTCTGGTTTTTCTCCTTTCTCAACCCATTTTCTGATCAGTGTTAAATCTTTATCAGATTTTTGTTTCTCACTGATAGATACTTCCTTCTCATCTACTTCCTGTGTTTCTCGTTCCTGTATGTTTCTAGCATGTTGTGCCAGATTTTCTGTGTTTTCCCAATTTGGATCAAATCCACATTGTCTACATGGGATGAGACTGAGCGCATCGGCATTTCGATACTGTCTACCTGGACGATGTACAATCGTCATATCATAGGAGCTGAGTACTTGAAGCCACCTTGCCAGTTGTCCTTCGGGATTTTTGAAGTTTAAAAGCCACCTGAGTGAGCTATGATCTGTTCGCACGATAAATTGTTTTCCATACAAGTAATGCTTAAAATGTTTCACAAAGAAAACTACCGCTAGTAACTCTTTTCGTGTTACACAGTAGCGTCGTTCTGGTTTTGTGAAAGTTCGACTAGCAAACGCGATGGGTCTCTCCTTTCCATCAATTTCCTGAGACAGGACAGCTCCAATGGCTTCATTACTTGCATCTGTGTCAAGTATAAATGTCTTCAAAAAATCTGGATGAGCCAGAATCGGCGATGATACCAGTCGATTTTTGAGTTCTTCAAATGCTGACTGACATTCATTTGTCCATTCAAATTTTCGCCCTTTCTCTGTGAGTTTGTGCAAGCATTTCGCTAGTTTTGAAAGGTTTTGAATGAATTTTCTATAATACCCACAGAATCCCATAAATGATCGTAATTCTTTGACATTCGTTGGTACTGGCCATGATTCTACAATTTTTGTCTTTTCTGGATCAGTAGCTATTCCTGCTTACGATATTACCTGTCCCAAATCAACAACTTTCTTACGAAAGAGATGACATTTCTTTGCTTTTAATTTAAGTCCAGCGGCTAGCAGCCGATCATAAACCTTTCTAAGGTTTATAACCATGTCTTCAAATGAGCGTCCCAACACAATAACATCATCCAGATAAATCGGACATATGTCCCATTGCAACCCTGCTAATACTGTTTCCATCAATCTCTCAAATGTTGCTGGAGCTCCTTTTAGTCCAAATGGCATGACCCGAAATTCATAAAGTCCAGACCTTGTCGCAAAAGCGGTTTTGTGTCTATCACTACCCTCACATTCCACTTGCCAGTACCCCGAACATAGGTCGAGTGTCGAAAACCAGCAGCTACCGGATAAATGATCAAATGAGTCATCAATGCGTGGCAATGGGTAGGCATCATTGATGGTTACCGCATTCAAACGTCTGTAGTCTACACAGAAGCGGGTTGTTCCATCCTTCTTTCTCACCAAGACAACAGGCGATGACCAAAGGCTTGAGGATGGAGTAATTACTTCATTGTTCAACATTCCTTTTACTTGTTTGTCCACTTCCTTTGCTAAGACATCTGGGAGTCTACGAGGTGGTTGTTTTATTGGATGTGCAGACCCTGTAGCAATTGTATGCTTTACTACGTTTGTCCTTCCATAATCGCTATCTGAAGCTGCAAACAACCCTTCATATTCTTTTAGTAAACGCTTAACTTCTGAACTTTGTTTGGGTGTTAAATGTTCTTGGGAGCGTTCCAGTAGATTAATTAAATCTGTTCTCAATTCTCCTTCTTCATCAATTTTACTGTTGGGATTAACAACCTCTTGAACAGGACTGACCTGTGCCACAATAGTTCCCGGATAAATAATATGAGTGTCCGCTGACGGATTCATATCTCTAACAAAGACATTCTTACTAGCTTGAACTAGTGAACGGCCTACAAGCGCTTTATCCTTTTTCAAAAATGTTTCGTTTGCTTCTACTAACATATCGGTTTCATATGTTAGCTTATTCGCTGAATCCTCTACTGCCCCTCTTATTATCATTTCACTCTGAGCAGGCATGACAACTTTGTCATGTGCAACAACCCGAAAACAACCTAGTTTTCCTGCATACTTGAGACTTACTCGCCTCCCATCTACTTCTAACATACTATTCTGTAAATCTATTAAACCAGCATTTGATCTCAAGCAATCCAAACCTATTATTCCGTCTACTGTGATTTGTGCAACTAATGCCTGCACTACCATATATTTTGTATCATCAAGTCTCATCAGAAAATTACCACGACCTAAAATCTTTAATTTGTCGCCACTAGCAGTCAAAACTTCTTGATTTGTGCTAGTCAGGGTTGGCCTAGCTACATCAGGTATCTTTTGATATATATCGTTTGATACTATAGACACAGTTGCTCCTGTATCTACTAACAACTTGCATTTGACTTGATGAATATCAGCCTCTACGTACATACCTTCCTCTTGAGCGGCAGATGACACTCCAATACTACCCTGTATACTACTCTGATTTGTTTTCACTTCGCTCCTAAGTGGTCTTGCTCTTCCGCGACCACGTCCAACATTCTCACTTTTCCTATCAGTTTGTGAATTCTCCTTCTGAGGATTCACTCTGTACCCGTTTTGTCTATTATCTTGACCACGACCAAAGTTTGGTCTATACCCATGTCCACGACCATAATTCTGTCCGTAAGCTTGACCACGTCCATAATTAAATCTTGGTGTATTATCAAATTTGCGTGGTCTGAATTTTTCGTTCTTAAGCTGGTTGACATCTATTTGTAAATCTGATAGTCTTATTTGCATATCAGTCATTAATTCCATCATGTCTGTCTGATCTTTTGTTTTATCAGATACCTTGCCAGCAGTACTGTCTGCTGCAGTTGTACGTAAATATGAGCGGCCTTCCGTCACTCTTCGTTCTGATCTATTAAAAGTCTCCAATTCGACAGCCAGTCGAATAGCATCATTTAAATTTTGGGGACGTGACTGCATAATGCGTATCCTCATTTCTGAGTCGGCAAGAGCCTCTATAAAATGCTGCTTTGCAAGCGTGTCACCTACATTCTCTGGTACTGTAGGGTAAGCCAGATTTACTAATCTTCTAATTGCCTGACCAAGTTCAGGTAGACTTTCTGCTGGTTTTTGTCGTCGCTTAGTGAGCTGAACTCTGTACAGCTCAGTTTGATTAGGTGGGGCAAAACGTTCTTCGAGTGCTTTCACAAGAGATTTATAGTCTTGTTGCTTATCTATAGACAAATCTCCTAATATGCCCTGGGCTTGTCCACGCAAAGCCACAGCCAGATATAACCCCTTTTCATTTTCTGACCATTGATTTATACGAGAGCAAGCATCAAAGTGAGACTTATAATCTAACCATGATGATGTACCATCATAGGTTGCAGCTTTTACGCGTGCAGTATTTGAGCCTTTAGCAGCAGCCGGTTGTGCCGATTTCTTAGTTTGATCTGATTTTTGTCTCACTGTAATACCCGGAGGAACATAATTGTCATATAACGGTTCCTTAAATCGAACCGCTGGGCTACCCTCTCTTTCTCTATATGCACTTTCCTGCATACTTCTGAGCTCTTCATTTTGCACTAATTGCTCTCAATTTCTCAATTTCAACCTCTATTCTATCCACTTCTGTACTTTCTCTTTGAGTACTAGCTCTTTCCCTTGATTTTCGTGCGGTTGCGAAACCTGAATCGACCGGAAAACCTACCGACTGACGTTCACCAGTCGCCATATATTTTGGTGTTGACTGACCAACCCGTTCGTACCCGCTCACTTGTCTTGTGAGACGGTCAACCTCCGATTCTATTTCAGATAACTCTTCATCATAATCTGCCATATTGCAAGTTTAAAGTACAACAAATAATCAAACAATCAAACAAGATACGTATTTACAATTTTAACAATTTATTTACACTACTCGAATCCCACCGCCGCCACCAATTTTGTAACGGGCCGGGTATCTATTGAAAATGATATGTTAAAGTAATGATTAAAATAAATAGGAAAATAAACTGTAAGAAAGGGTTCGTACCTAAGTTACTTCTTATGGTTCAAGATTTATTGTGTAAAATGAAAAGAACCTATCCAAATTAATTGTATTATTTTAAAATGTTAGAAAATTGTATATCTCAATTTAGCTCAGTAAACTACAGCTATAACTATAAATAGAATGTTGGCTCGCTTTGAGCTATTCAACGATCAAACGTTTTATCAGAATAACAGGCAAGACTTAAATCAGTCACTTCTGCTATTCTTTAAACCCTGATGTCTTGTTTTAGCTCAGTTCAGCTCAATATATCTATTTAATCTTGCTACTCTTGTGGTATTCACTTTTCAAATGACACAAAACGAATGCAACGATCCGCGGCATTTTGACCGCCTTATATACTCTAAAATTTTACTCGGGATCCTCTAATTAATCGATCACTTCTATGTAAACACCCGAGAATTCTACAATGGGCTTTCCAACTTTATAAATACAACATTGACGTAATGGAAAAATAGCGCTTTCAGTAAAGTGTTCATTTCATTTCACTACAAATATTCCTCAAGTTAACAACAAATGCATCATAAGTTGTAACCATCTTCTGACATGTTACTAAATTACTAAAGTGATCACGTCATTACGTTGAAATAAGACAAGGACAACGTTGCAATCATATCTGCGTCACGGGCACCTGTTAATAACTGTGAATGCGAATATAAAATAAAATTGAATACATTCTTATTAATTTGTTCTTATGTTCTCCATGAGCAAAAATCAATATTTTCAATAATTTTGTAATTAGTAAATACGCATAGCATACGTACAATAACTGTTGAATGAGGAAACTATAGTACACGTGTACGTACGTTGTTAAACAAAGTTTGATGTGTGTTCACATTCTTTGTATTTCCCTTTTTAAAAGATTTTCGTGTTGGTTTCCTAGTTTTGTTGTATCGTGATTTTCTACTTTCATGGTAAATAATCGTTTATTAATGGTTAGAATCAAATAATGTCGATCAATTTCACGTACATTAATTATTCTTGGCGAATTGTATGTACTGTTCTGTTCCGGATTCCAACCACAGTGGCTTGTCTTTAAGACATATAACTTTATTAATAAAAAATATGCACCTCTATATCATTTTTAAGAGATATATATATATATATATATATATTATAACAAAAACCAACAACTAAGCGTGTTGGGACCTCATCTTCATCTCATTGAAAATTAACTTGTTCTCGTCGTGATATAGCTGAAAAATTGCCGTAAACAACAATTACTCACTGATCCCCAACATGATGTTAAAAACATATTCTGTCTCAAACATAAATATCTACATTTATTAATCTACTATTTAAGTGGTTATTTTCGAAGGGGTGTTAATTTTGTGTTTTTTAGTCAAACTGTTCGCGTGGGCTCTAATTTTGCGAAAATTGAAAAAAGCAAAATTAAATTTTTTTTACGATTTCAGCTTTATCTTAAGCCATTTTAATAAAGGCATCAAATATTCTGAAGATTTTGATAAATAAAATTCAAACGTCAATACCTGGGTCGTATTATAGATAATGTTGATTTTTTTTCATGAACAGTCATGTGTACATTTTATTTTCATCAACAGTCATGTGTGGATTTTATTTTTCATCAACAGTCGCTTGACTATTATTGATTGGTAATAATACTAATGTGATTTCTATATGATCAAGTTTGTCAGTGACTTGCGGCAGATCGGTGGTTTTTTTAGGGAACTCCGGTTTCCTCCACCAATAAAACGGCCCGAATAAAACTGGCCGTCACGAAACATGAAGTGTACTGTTTCATTTCAACGGTAATACAAGCTATTTAACAACCTCTACACTAAATACAAAATATATTTGGGCGGTGTTGATTAAATTACATGATAGTGCTACATATGACGATAGAAGAAAAGCATATGAATGATTAAAGCACCAAGCATTAAAATGCAACTTATCTCTTTGAAGGTTTACTTTTTAAGGAATCAATATTATCGGGACAAATCCGCGAATCAGAAGCAATAATTAAACTGTTGAACTTTCTTGCATAAGGTTCTTGAAATCCGGACACGTATTATACGAGTGATTGTTGTTGTTTAACGTCAATTCAGCAATTTTTCAGCTATATCATGGCGAGAACAAGTTAATTTTCAATAAGATGATGATGAGGTCCGCTTTGTACTAGACCAACACGCTGAGTTGGATTTTTATAGTGCTAGCTCACTAAAACAACAGTCTGCGGATAGACATGTCGCCCCACTCGGACACATTATCCTGATTCCGAGCCGACCAGTCTTTGCTCTTTTTCCTTAATGCTGCGTGCTTACCAGAGAAGCAAAAATATCAATTTGTATAGTCTTTGGTGTGACCCGACCGAGGCGGTTCGTATTATACGAAGCTGCATGGACACGGCCGAGACACACATTCATGTCATTAAAGGGACGACCATTTAACTTTTAGGATGTTTTTTTTCTGAAAAAAAAATAAATTATGTGGTGAAATTTTAAAGAAACAAAATAAATTGACACGAAAGATGCAAAAATATCATTAATCCGGCCCTACAGTTCTCAACGAGAAATTTATGATAAAAATTTGAAGAGAAATTACTGATTTTTTTTTATGTCCAAAAAATAAATATCTGATTTTTGTTTTCTGTGAAAAAATATATCGCTGTGGGGGAAATGATAGTTTTCTATGTAGTGTTTTGTAGATCAGTGATTGTCCTTTTTCTTTTGGCCATTGTATTGCCTGCCCTTTCGCTTGGGGATCTTAAAACTCTTCTTGCATTGTTTTTGAAGCAAAAGCGAGTACGCAAATTTACATAGTTAGACCCTATACAGTGTGAAAAAAATACGTGTACAATTTTCAATCGGGTTCAATTTAGTCTGAAAACTCGTGTGCAATTTTATGTCATTAGACAACAAATGAAGCAAAAAAAAAACTCGTGTGCAATTTTACGTCATTAGACACCAAATGAAGTAAAAAAAAACCCACGTACATGCAATTTTACATTGCCATTGCAGGCATTGGGCCCTATAATTGCTATAGGCTATGATTGTTACCGGTCACTGTGAAATAAACTAGACAAAAAAGGTATTGGAAATATCAAATTAAAATCTATTATGTTCACTTCCGTCCTCTCTATAGGCCGTGCCTACCGTCATATTACGCAATCTTCAGATCAAGGACACCGCGTAGGTAATGATATTGCCATTTGATTACATTGGTTACAAGCGTTTATCGGAAAACAAACATTTTCCTAACCACTGTTGGTACAGCGACGCCACCTGGGGGGGGAAAATGGGTGAATGGTCTCCATTCTCTACAAACAATATTTCAAACCACCTTTTGTAACTAAAACGTTACAATTAACAACAGCAAATGTCAACAATGAAGGGTGACAACAATTAAATACAGATAACACAAGAATATAAGTAATTAATATTAAGGAAATATGTGAAAACAACTTTGGTCTCGATGCAATAAGATTTGATCGGACTGAGGATTATAATTTAAAAAAGTCACGGGCAAAATATCCGGAATCATTTTCTACTTTCGATATGTTGATATGCATTTAAAAACGGTCCAAACTTCTTAAACTAGTAGAAATTGGCACTATAATGATAATGTTTTATGTAGACTATGTTTACACTTTTGCTTTTAAAAAAAGTTTGAGATCAATTTAATGAAAGTATTTCTTCTGACATAATTTTAAGAGTGACCGTTACAATATTTACCACATCTGTTGGTTTCAAAGAAGCCAAACTGATGAAATAAAAGTTATTTTAATAAGATATTTTGGCTTATTTTATTTATTTAAGTTCAATTTAAAAACTACAAGTGCAACAAATTGCCGAAGATGCATAAATCATGTATAGTATTGATATTACTGAGTATGATCGGACTTTCTCCAAAAACGCATTAATCCTAGAAAAATGTAGTTTTCGTGATAACGTGACCATACGATTTTCTTACGGCATGTTAAATTTATTAGTTGAAAGCATAATCTAGCATTTGAAAGTATATTTAGGTGTGTAGTCGATGGGTTGATTTAACTCTTTAAATAAGCGACTTTTTAGATTTCGCCGCTGACCTAAATGAGGTATTATGAAATACCTCTGTCCATCCTTAAATGTCCTGTAAAATTTTATAATAGCCTTAGACTTGGTAAAAAAAAGTTGATGTTCGACGGTCAAAGCTGCAGTATGTCTCTTTCTGTACCAATGTTTAAAACTAACCAGAATGTTAGGCCAAAAAAATATGTCTGTTTACGGTTACCCGACCGACCCTATTTTTTCCTGTGAACCTATGCCATTTTATCAGTGTTATTCATGCTTTGTTGAAAAAATGTAAACATGAGTTATCTTTCCTGGCATACAAGTCAATAAATCAATAAAATGAATTTGCCGACTGATCGCGACCTACCCTATTTGTTTCGCGGATGTAACCGTAAGCTGATGTATATTTTTTCTTGGCCTTAGGTTGTTCAAAAACAAAATTGTTGATTTGACAACACTTCACAACAGGACACATGTAGGTCGTCTGGCAGAACTTTAGGTTGGTTTTAAAGACCAGACAACTCAATTTAGCACTGCTTAACTCACTGTCGTCAAAGAGCTCCGATCGAAAATGCTTGGTCAACATCCGGGATATTTTAAAGCGGTATTTTTAAAGCAGACACGGATAATTATCGTAAGTATTTATAAATATACTGTGTATATAAAGTTTTGAATTATGATGCTTTATGATTGTTATTATTATTAATTTCATTTTTTGTCCAAATATCATTTATTTTTGCAGTGTAAAATTAGATTTTTCTATAAGTTATAAGGAATCCGGCTTCAAAATCATTACAATCAACTGAAATATCGTTATATCTTACATTTACGAATGAATTAAATGTTGCCCAAAAAGAAAAAAATATTGATGAATGATTGATTTTACTTAAAAATACTATTTTGTTGATGAAAAGTCAATTAGTAACTAGTTATACCCTAAAACATGATGTCAACAGATGTTTTTGAAATCCGGCTTGGTCAAAATGTAAACATGTAAACAAACCGGTTGGGTCATTTATAAATAACCGGGTTTGTCAGTATGTAAATACCACTGATCTTATTGTTATTGAGCATTATATTGCAATTTAACAATAGTTATGATTAGGAAATATCTCAAAGGCGATAAATACTGATCCATAGTATGAATATTCGCCATGGCTGCTAATTTCAGCTACATTGTACAATAAATAAATCGTTGTTTCTATGTTAAATTGCTACTGTCGCGAAAACTTGATTTTTTTTAGTGCTTTTTGTGGCACTGACATCACGGTTGGTGCTCAATACGCTACACTCACTTTAAGTAGCTGTCCAGATTTAAGTAGTGTGAGATTCTTTTTATAACGCAATATTTTAATTTTATACTCGTTGATAAGTCACTCTGTGGAAATAACTTAATGGATACGATATTTAAGTTTCTTCACAGTATAATGTTTACATTAACATTACAGATAAACAAATTAACAAAGGCTGTAGTATTGAATTCCTTTCCGCACGGACGATTTTGGCAGTTTTTATACAAAGAAAATGTTAGGTGTACTCGATTAATGCAACGTTCGTTACAAGTTGTAATACGACAAAAGTTCGTTTTTTGGATGTTAAAGTCCCCCGCCCATCCACCAATATTAATGCCGAAAGAATTCCAATCACTCGTATATATTTTGCATTTTTTTTGGGGGGGGGGGGGGGGGGAATAGAAATGACAGACTGAATGAATTTGTTATGTTGATATATATTTATAATAAATGCTATGCGATCTTGTAACGAACGCACAACCCTACACTGTGTCGAGTCTTATTTATATTACATTATTTTAGTTAATAAAAAAATATTTTCTGAGGAGTGAAACGAGGGAGAAAAAAAATAGACAATATACATTTTGTACATGTATATACATTACCGAAAATATAAAATTCATATATACGAGTTTTGACGAGATTTTCTTACCTGTTTCGCAGCGAGTGGAAATGAATTATATATTTTCCGACAATGTACGTATATTGTATCTATCGCCCCAAAGAAACTGTCAAATTGTCTAAAAAGAGCAGAAACAAGCCTTGTTCTTATCATTTTTGATTGTGTCCTCTGTGAAGTCCGCGCTTATAAGTTTATTAGCTTATAAACATAAATCCTGTTACTGTTTCTAGGTGAACTAACAACAGTCATTGGGTAGATATGTCGCTCCACTCGGACACATTATTCTGATTCCGAGCCAACCAGTCTTTGCTCTTTCTCCTTAATGCTGCGTTCTTAGAGGAGAAGCAACAAATACCAATTTTATATTCTTTTGTTTGACAAGACCGCTGCTCGTACCCACAATCTATCGCACTCGAGGCGAGCACGCTAACCATTACGCTACCGATGCGGTTCCCTATTTTTATTTAATTTTTATTAATGTTTTTAATCAAAATTTCTTATTGTCCTTCAATATATTATTTGAAAACAAAAATTAATCCAAAACAATAAGAGTTACTTGATATCTATATAAACAGTGAGAGTTCCTGCTTTTGATCAAACACTCTTTGAATATTGCAATAATTCAACTGCATAGCAAATAAAGAAAAAGAATTATAAGTTCTATACAAAATCATGACCATTCTGTCGAAGGTGAGTTGGCGAATACCAATTCTGCACAAACCGTTTTGTATTTCTTCCTTTTACTGTTATACAAAACATGCACATGTAAAATATTTTGATTATGTGCTGTTGTTGTTTTTTTTCACAACTTTTATTCATTGAAGACATTTTTTTTATTTTTTATATTTTTATCAATTAGCAAGTCGAACATACCCTTGACAAGTGTTATAATGAACCTTAAATAAATTACAGAAAAGAAACATAATTGTGATATTGAGCTGTTTTCGCTATTCTTTCAATTTTTACATAGACAAAACCGGTTCTACTTAAACACAATTTTTGCGACCCAACCGGAAAGTAGTGGCTGACAGAGCCGGAACGAATATACGTAAATAATCATTGTGTTTTTCACTGTAGTAAATCTAAAACTATTCATGGTAGCACGCCAGTGCAAACTATCATGTATATAAGCATTACAAAGGGTTTGTGTACTTTAATTACACATATAAACTACTTTTTATAGCTTTATTTGATGATTTCAATCTCATTATTAGCATTTTTCATTGTTTATGTCCATCATTTTATCTATATCTGAGTAATCGATGAAGATAACTACAGTAATATATAGGTAAAAAACAAGCAAAATTAATCGACCGATAACGACATCTTCTGGATTCAAGATATAATAATACTATATGATCATAATACTTACTTATTGTCGTCGCCTGTATGTCAAACATGCCTATTTGACTTGTACCGGAAGATGACAGATCAATTCCGACCGGAGCTCTTTAACGACAGTGTAACTTTATTAACTCAGAATTTTGCTTTCATCAATTCTTTTGAGGACAAGATAGGATAAGAGCTAAATTTGGACCCCGATTTGCTGGTATTTATATCAAGTTTCTGATAAAGTATGATTAACAACATTATTAAAAAATAGATATCCTTTTCTGAATAGTATTTGAAAATAGTCTATAAAGAGTAAAAAACATGCGCAAAATGAAACTGCGAGTACAAATATAAATATGATTTCTTGTATTTCAATACCTAAATCATTTCACTCTTTTTCTGAATTGAATCTCTATTCCAGAATAATTTTCAGAGGTTATTTTTGATATCACCTTGTGATTAAAATGTGTAAAAATGAGTTGGATTTTTTTTTCCAGATTGAGCAACTTAGCCTGATAGGTGGAAACGACTATAAGGACAATGTCCAGAAAAATTTGAGGAGGTAGCACTTATTTGAATCATTTACAATCTTTTAAAATTATTTGTAATATTTGTCGGGCTTAACCGGGTGGTCTTGTCCTTTTGGCAAGATCCAAAATATTGAAAAGGAAAAAAGTCATTCACTTAGTAATTACAATTTCATACATACTTCAGCTGACAGTCAACACAGATATCAAAGGAATTGATACCAATAGTTCTTTTAAGCGGAGAGATCAATATAATTTAGCATGGTCAATTTTAATGATAAATAGTTAAGAAGAAATTACCATGATAATTGACAAACTTTTAGGGAACAATAGCCAGCATTTGTGTCATATTTCACAACTTTTAAACAGTTCCCACTAATGACTTTTAAACAGTTCTCACAGAAAACCATGCAAAATCCATATAAATGTAACCAAGCTAATTTCAGTAAGAAAAAAAAGTTATTCATTTTCTAACTATTTGATGCCTAGTATTTTAAAATATATCATACATATTTCCTATATATTTTCATTTTTGTTGTAAAATGAGGATTTTCATTTAACCCCTTAACCTTTGCAAAAATCCTTAAAAATGGTTAAAAACGCCCCTATTTTTGACGGATTATTATTGTTAATATATATCTCAGAAGTAAAAAATTGCATTGTTTCCTCAAAGTATAATGTTTAAAGACAATGATCAGCAAAAAAAATTTTGAAAAAAACTTTGTGAAAATTTTTAAGGCTATCACAAAATATGCTATATAGATAAATTTTCAAAATCAGTAAAATTCCTTAACTTTGATGCACAATATTGGAGTTGGGGGAGATTTCTTTGACTTGAAATGAACATTTTTAAATAGACCAATCTCAAAACTAAAATACATAAAAAATCTGCCTTTGGCAAATAATTTGCAAAAAAGTTTTTGCACCCAAAATTATGGTCATGTGTGCAATTTTAGCTTAAAAGGTATTGCTTAAAATATATGCAAATTTTTGCAATAAACTATTAGTGATTCTTATTATGCGAGCTTAAGCGAGCTCTTTATGGTACACAATGTGTACTTAGGATTGTTTAACAAACATGGCTGAACATACTATCGAAGAAAAAAAAATTCGATGCTTTGTAAACACCGGTTTCCGTGTAACACACTAACACACTCAACTAATGAAGATCTTCTTAACATAAAGCGCAAACGTGATCCTGAAGTCTCGTACCCTCTCTCGTACGTCAGATACCACTGAAACCTGGAACCTGTGTGTAATAAAAGTCATTTTGTTAGCTTGTTTTACTTATATTGATATTTCTTAATTTATTAAATCTCTTCTGACATACTGACAAGAATTTTTGTTTCTACGCGGATGTTAACTTTTGAGATTTCGTAAGGAACGATAACTCCAATAAAGGAACGACAGCTCGATTGAATGAGACTAGATTCGGCCCTAAAAAAAAGTCTTCCCCAATATATCTCGGCCCAAAAAATCTCGACACTTTTTGATGCACTGGATGAGCGTGAAATTGCCAGATCATTTTCAGATGCGCGAGCATTCATGGCCGTGCCGGTTTCATATTAAATGTGATTTGTGTGTTTATTGTAAATAAATTACATATGATATATCATTTTAATTCCCTTTTTCAATCCGAACTTTAACGTTGAGCAAGAAAATACACATGTCTATCTGATAGAGAAAGTGACGGAGTAACCTCCCTTTTCAGAAGTCTTCACTTCTAAGATTTTAAAATTAGAAATGGCAGCCTCCAGTGGATAAACACCACCGTGTTATTTTTCTAACTTTTGCAACTTGCCATGCAATTCAAACATTATACATATATTCCAATGTAAAGCTGATGCAGCTTTCCTTATCGTTGGCCTGAAATCATCTGAAAATATACATGGAAAGGCACTGCCTGATGCCTTTTTATCTTGTACATAGCGGAATTGTCACCATCGACAACGATTCATTGAATCTGAAGATATACCAGAAACAGAGAATATTTGGGACTAGATGGAGGAGAGACAAAGTTCTATGTGTATATTCAAAGCACAACAATGGAAAGGCCAGATCTAGAGAGGACCATGGAGCAAGTCCTTCCTTATGGAAAGAGTATTGCTTGAAAACAAGACAAACTATTCAAGTTGGTTCTGGTAAGCTAAATACAGTACACTCCAAGTGGTTCAACGATCATACTCTCAGGTCGGACATATTCCTCCCAAAATGTACGACTCACTCCAGAGAAATGTCCGACAAATTTGAGAGTCAACACTCTCTAAGTCCGACTATTTGTTCGGACGTAAGAGTGGATATTTCAAGATTTTGTTTACATTTCTCGAGGTGGCCCTTGCATAACGAATCAATTGCGAGATGTAAGCACCATATGAAGGAGAAGCTGGTATATTGCTGCACATATTTAGAAAATGTATGATTTTAAAATTGAAGTCGTCCCGTTTATCATAAATTTTAGTATTGATTTGACCACTGTCGTCAAATTCGAGGTATAATATTGAACTGATTTTCGCATCAATCATTGAATATTGATTTTTTCGAATGTTGAATATGTTATCCCCAGAATTGTACTCCCTGTTAGTATACTTTTATTGCTTTATTTAAAAAAAAATAATACCAAGAACATCGATGATACGAGTCTTCTTATTCAGAAATAAACCTACAGCAAAATAAAGGTATACATTTTTTGTACTGTAAACACAATCGTCATTTTTATCTAGATTTATCGTCCGAAAAATACGGTACTCCTCTACTATACTAATTTGGATTAGGTGATGGGAATTAGGTGCCATCATCAAAATAAAGATTAAAAAAATGCATTTTATGATAATGATGGCTGATTAAAATTGTTTGTCATGCATTAGCTGTCAGTTGTGATATACAGGATGTAACCAATATACAGGAAGAGCCCCTACAATTATTGTGCAAAGTAATAAATCTAAATCGTCAAAGATTTTAAATTGTTTAAGTGGGTTATTGGATTGGAGAATCTTCAGATGCTTCACGTCTTCAGATACACCAGTCCAATAACCCTTGCTTGCTTTATTTGAATGAATTGCAAATTGGATCATTAATGAAGCTTGAAAGTGTTTCCATTAAAATGTGAAAAGGGGGGGGGGGGGTGGATTGTAAAGTGATGCATGCAAATTGTATTACATTTGACCCATTCATTTTATCAGTATTGCTAAAAATGACCCTCAATGTAAAAAAAAAAATAGAAACATATTATATATTTATGTACATGTAACATATTTATCATTACAGGTTAATGTCCAATGAATTGATGACAAAATTTAATATGAAAGGGAATAGGGGGAAAATGAAATTTGAGTCTTCAGGAGTATGCCAGGTGATTGTAGGTTAGTTGTTATTATTTATGGTCTTAAAATTAGAGAAACTGGAAATGTATCATAAAACTGATCTAAACAAAAGTATATTAGGCCAAAAAAAATATATGCCTGTTTAAGGCTACCCGACCTACCCTATTTTGTTAGCCAAAAATGCCTACCCTAGTGACTAGTCCATTTTATTCCATTTTTGTGACAAGGACCGTTAAAGTCAGAATTTTTCTCCTATACAGTCTATATAACATATTTTTAAAAAATAGAATAATTTTACCTACCTACCCTACTTTTTATACGACCGCAAAAAATTTGTGGTCGTATTGTGTTATGGGTCTGTCGTCGTTGTCCGTAGTCTGTAGAAAAATGCCTTGTTGGTGGGATAACTTGAGTTTGCCTTGACCGATCTTTATGAAATTTTAACAAAATGATCTTGGGCACAAAAGGAAGGTTGGTATTGCTTTTGGGGGTCCTGGTCACTACCGTTGCAGAAATAGGGCCCAAAAAGGGCCAAAGACAATATTTTTCGTTTATTTGATATAGAGTGTTTATTGTTTGTAGGAATTTGATGTGGGTTTTTTCATTCAATTCCTTATGAAGGCAGCTTTCAGTAATATGTCAACGGATTTTTAGCTCACCAAAGGCAATGTGAGCTTTTGCCATCACTTGGCGTGCGGCGTCCGTCGTCCGTTAACTTTTCACATTTTAATCTTCTCCTCTGAAACCCCTTAGTCAAATGAACTGAATCTTGGTAGGAAGCATCTATGGAAGGTCTTCTATGAAGATTACTCATTTCGTCCCGATCAATTAACAAACATGGCCGCCACAGGCAATTCTTGTTTCTAATTGGCCTATTTTTAAAAACCTCCTCTGAAACTGCTTGGCCAAATGATCCGAAAATTGGTAGGAAGCATCTATGGAAGGTCCTCTATAAAGACTGCTCATTCAGTTCCGATCCGTTAACAAACATGGCCACCACAGACGATTCTTGTTTCTGATTCGCTGATTTTTTAGATTCTTCTCCTCTGAAACCGTTTTGCCAAATGATCTGAAACTTGGTAGGAGGCAACTATAGAAAGCCCTCTGTTGCGATTGCTCATTTCGTCCCGATCCGTTAACAAACATGCCGCCACAGACAATTCTTGTTTCTGATTGGTCTATTTTTAAAAATCTTCTCCTCTCAAACCGCTTGGCCAAATGAACCGAAACTTGGTAGGATGCATCTATGGGAGGTCCTCTATGCACAAATATGGCTGCCACAGGCAATTCTTGTTTCTTATTGGTCGATTCTAAAACAGCTTTTCCTCTGAAGCCGCTTGGCCAAATAATATGAAACTTGGAAAGAAGCATCTATGGAAGGTCCTCATAGAGATTGCTCATTTCGTTTTGATCCATTAACAAACATGGCTGCCACAGGAATTCTTCTTTTAGATTGGTCGATTTCTAAAAATCTTCTCTTAAACTGCTTTGCCAAAATGAACCGAAATTTGGTGGGAAGCACCTATGGAAGGTTCTGTATTAAGTTTCCTCAAAGCAGAATGAAAGATGAGCGATACAGGCTCAGCCCAGCCTGTAGTTTCTATCTCTTACCGTTTCCGAGATAAAAGAGGGCGAAATTGCCGAAAATCCAAATTTCGATTTTTTTTTGTTTCTCATCCGATTTTGATGGGTATTTCTTCTTTGTAATGCTAATGAAAAACTAAATGGAAAGTATGTTTACGAAATTTCTCTACGACGTACCATTTTTGAGTAAAACGGGGTCAAAGGGGCCAACAAGGATCATGTTCATTAGTATACAGAATTGTTATTTCTAGTCCGATTTCAACGAGATTTTTTCCAATGTATTCCTTAAAGAAAGTCCTTTCGGGATTGTGTCAACAGATTTTGTGTATCTTTTACTGTTTTCGAGATATTCGCACCTAAATGGACCAACTGTGGCATTATTGAAATAAGTGTGGCCATTTAATATAAAAGAAATTTCTGTGTCCACATATATTTGAAGAATGTATCATGATAGATAAAATATATTACTATATCCACATATGTTTATTTTTTTCCTTTGTCGACATGCTGTGGTGGTGAAGCTCCTCAGTTATCACAATGTAACCTTAAACAGGCATATATTTTTTTGGCCTTAATGAACCATATTATTAAATTAGATATTCTAGAATGGCATCAACATTTAAAAAAAAATAGTAGTCTGAAAAAAGCAGTTAATAAACAAAAGCCAAGAAATTTTCACTGAAATGAAGGAATTAATGTTTATGTCTGTTGATAACAGTTGACAATTTATTGACTTCCCTGCAAAATGGCCAGGATTTTTATGTAAATTACCGTTTGAAAATTTTTCTTACAGGTTGTTAGATTTGAGGACATTTCTGTGTCATCTTAGTATTGATCGTATTTCATTAAAATTTGACGCTGTTCATGGCTGACTGGAGCCACTTATATTTTCCACTTCAACATTAGGTATGGGGTTGCTTATAGAAGCAGGACCTGAGGGGGCTAAATACTGTGAATGTGGTACTAAAGTAATACTTATTTTATTAGAATAACGAAAATTTGAAATATCTTTTAAACTGTAGATTTTGAAGTAGAAGTGTAAACGAGAGTTGTGTAGAGAATCAAGGGTGCTAATTTAATTTGGAAATTTGCAGACCAGAACGTGAACGGATTTGGCCCTGCTCATATAGAAAAATCGCATATTTAGACACAGTTTGATGAAATACGGAGGGAATACATCTATAAAAGAGAACAGCCTGCGGCCGTGGGTTTTAATCCCCGAGGACAATAAACACTGGACGGTCACCCAAAAGATTCCATTGTTCTCCGTAGAGCCCGTCACCATCTCCTACACGCACTATTGAGTTCATTGATTTTTACCTGTAAAATATTTTACCTGTAAAAATTACTTGGACTGGGACATTTTTCTGTATTTTTATTTTTTCACTAAATATATAGCACTTCTGTCTTTAATAGTGAACAAAAATGAAGTCTTCATATATAATATGAAGAATATATCATTGTCATTTTGTTCGATTCTGTATGACATTTTGAATTTATATACATGTAAGAAAACGGAACGAAAAATGAATTTTGAGATTGTGCAACTTCCTAATTAAAAAAATGCTCGTAAAATGAGTACATTTTTTTTTAATATAGAACCTCAGAGACCAATTGGAGGGTAGATTTTTTTTGAGAGGGGGGGGGTTAGAAAATGACATTGAGCACTGTCATTTTGTGAGCTATTTTTTTTTACCCAACTTGCAACATAACATTGGTAAAAAATACCTAAAAACTGCAATAATTATTGGTGAATTATGGATACTTGCAATTGTTTCACGTAACTATTCTACTAAGCCAAGTTATATCTTTCAACTCAAACGTGAGCTAACAGTTTGGAAATATATATTTAACCTATTCCACTTCGAAGTGCTTATCCAAAACAGGAATCCGAAGTTTCGATCTTTGACTTTATTTGTTTTGACTTTCCATGAATATAAGGCCCGTTTTGTGTTTGGTTTTTGGTTGGATTATAAACCGTCCCTGTTTATCTTTTTAGCTCACCTTGCCAAAGGCAAAGTGAGCTTTTGGCATCACTTGGCGTCTATCGTCCGTTAACTTTTCATATTTTAATCTTCTCCTCTGAAACCCTTTTCATATTTTAATCTTCTCCTCTGAAACCCCTCAGCCAAATGAACTGAAAATTGGTAGGAAGCATCTATGGAAGGTTCTCTATTACGATTGCTAATTTCATCCCGATCTGTTAACAAACATGGCCGCCACAGGCGATTCTTGTTTCTGATTAATGGATTTCTAAAAAAATCATTTTTTCTGATAAAAGAGATATAACTCTAGTTTAAATATAGATATCTGTATTCAAAATGCAGTTTTCTCTATGAATTGAATTACAGATAAATATGCCTTTAAAACCACTCAGCCAAATGAATAAGGGTAATAACAAAATTACCGAACTCCGAACAATCTTACAAAGGGAAAGTCAAAACTCATAAGTTTATTAACAGACAAAATCAGTCAACAACCGGAAAACTGAAAACCGTAATGATCCTGACTTGGTACAGGCATTTCTAAAGAAATGGTGGGTTGAATCAGATTTTAAAGCGCCAAACATCCCGCTTTCATTACGGCTCAAAAATTCCGGCTGTCACTATAACAAGTATTTATAACAATACTGGAACAAAATAGGTAAAATAGTTATCAAAGCAGTACCAAACCCAGTGAAGCAAATGTCAAAAACAATTTTACGTCACACATTGATAACAAAATATAACTGAAACTTGGTAGGAACCATCTATGGAAGGTCCTCTATAAAGTCTGCTGATTTTGTCCCGATCCGTTAACAAACATGGCTGCCACAGGCAATTCTTGTTTCTGATTGGCCGATTTTAAAAATTCTTCTCTTCAGAAACCGCTTGGCTAAATGAACCGAAACTTGGTAGGAAGTATCTATGGGCGGTTCTCTATAAAGAATGCTCATTCCGTTCCGATCCATTTACAAACATGGCGCCACAGGCAATTGTTATTTCTGATTGGTCGATTTCTAAAAATCTTCTCCTCTGAAATCGCTTAGCCAAATGATCTGAAACTTAGTAGGAAGCATCTATGGAAGGTCTCTATAAAGATTGCTCATTCCGTCCTGATCCATTAACAAATATGGCCACAACAGGCGATTCTTGTTTCTGATTGACTGATTTTTAAAATTCTTCTTCTCCGAAACCGCTTGGCCAAATGATCCGGAACTTGGTTGGAAGCATCTATGGGCGGTCCTCTATAAAGAGTACTGATTTCGTTCCGATTCCATTAACAAACATGGCCACCACAGGCGATACTTGTTTCTGATTGGTCTATTTCTACGAATCTTCTCCTTTGAAACCACATTGCCAAATGATCCGAAACTTGGTAGGAAGCAACTATGGAAGGTCCTCTATAAAGATTGCTCATTCTGTTCCGATCCATCAACAAACATGGCCACCACAGGCCATTCTTGTTTCTGATTAGTCTATTTCTAAAAATCTTCTCCTCTGAAACTACATGGCCAAATGATCCGAAACTTGGTAGGAAGCATCTATGGAAAGTCCTCTTATAACGATTGCTCATTTTGTTCAAATCTGTTAACAAACATGGCCACCACAGACAATTCTTGTTTCTGATTGGTTGATTTCTAAAAAATCTTCTCCTCTGAAACCGCTTTGCCAAATGAACCAAAATTTGGTAGGACACATCTATGAAAGTTTCTCTATAAAGATTGCTCATTTTGTCCCGATCCATTAACTATCATGGCCGCCACAGGCAATTCTTGTTTCTTATTCGATTTCTAAAACAACTTTTTTTCTGAAACCACTTGGCCAAATGATATGAAACTTGGTAAGAAGCATCTATGGAAGGTCCCCATAGAGATTGCTCATTTCGTTTTGATCCATTAACAAACATGGATGCCACAGGCAATTCTTGTTTTAGATTGGTCGCTTTCTAAAAATCTTCTTCTCTGAAACTGCTATGCCAAAACGAACCGAAATTTGGTGGGAAGCACCTATAGGCTATGGAAGGTTCTGTATTAAGTTTCCTTATAGCAGAATGAAAGGTGAGTGACACAGGCTCAGCTAAGTGCTGAGCCTCTAGTTTTTGTTTTGCGTCAAGTTGTTATGTGTATTATTTATGTGTTGTAATCAATATATAAGTTAATAAATTCATCTGACCCCAAGATAGTTTCAACAGTTACAACTGTTCTTAAGCTTTAATGAATTGGCAGACACATATTCCAGATATTTTGTCTCTGTCTATTATACTTAATATGATTATACTTTAACCTGCTTCGTCATCCGAGTCATCATCACAAAAATCAATGATAATAGGTTCTATGACACTTCTATCTATACAGTTTTCTTTGCAGTATTCTTTTTCAATTTTGACCACATGTTCTTCTGCCTTTGTCCACACGTCTTTTGTAATTTTTCCGAAAGCAGCATACGTGAGTTCTTTAACATCTTTTAATCGGAAGGTGGTATTGTTTTTAGGCACGAAACCTTTGACTTGCGCCCATATTAATTCTATCGTATTAAGTTCACAGTGTTGAACGGGGGGTTCTTATTACTTCATGTCCATGTAAATTAGCAATTTTATCTGTTTTATAAACTACTGAGGTCTTTTTTTTTATTTTTTCATGTATTACGTTTTTATATCAGTAGCAGAAAAGGTAATGTTGTGTTGTGCAAGATAGTTTTGGAGAACAGCTTTGTTTTCTGACTAAAATTTGGGCAAACCGTATCTTCTGTTTTAACATTGTGATAACTTGCATTATCTAACACAACCAAGCTAGGATTTTTCAGAGCAGGCATCAATTGATTTTCAAACCACTCAAGAAAGACAAAACTATTTATCTCCTGGAGATAGACACCATCCTTTGATTTGGCCAGAAACACTAAATCGCAGCCGTCAATCAAACCCTCACTTCTCGTACCTGCATGCAAAACAATCAAACATTTGGCTTTGCCCGAGGGTATTTTTGGGACATCAGACCCATCATTCGGAAGCCACATATAATATGTGCAGTGATTTTGGTTAACCCATGTTTCATCCAGGTACACGATATCATACCCTGCTTCCATAAAAGATTTGATCTTTATCAGATAATTACACCTATCATTGATAATAGACACTTGGTCGTACAAAACTCTTCGTCGATTATCACCTATTTTTTTTATAAGTATATCCAAGATCAATGAGAGTTAGAGTAAGTTTAGACTTTGATATTTTAATAGAATCTTTTATTTCCTTATGTATTATTGAGACGGTCGGAGCAATTTTCCGTGAATATAAACCGTGGATTGTTCTTTTAATAACACAATGGTCAAAGTCGTCCAAAATGTTAGCTCTTTCTTTGGGTCTATTTGACCTACAAGACCTCTTACCATTCATAATATGGTGCACTGAAGTGTAAGACACACCCAAAGCTTTAGATGTCCTTTGATATACCCTATCAAATGAGACAATTGGCTTCTTCGTTGCATTTTCCTTACTAAAAAAGGCAAACAACTTTTTTACAAATTTTTGGCATTCTGGAGATAAGTCAGACTTTTTACCCATTTTACAAAAAATGCAAAATATAACAATAATTTATGAGAGAAATGCTTGTCAGTTTCGTCTAAAGTACACGTGAGATATGTGACGTACGGATGGCTCTTCAATAAAGTACATCTACCCCCACCCGAAAAATGACAACAAAATAGGACCAAAATGCAAAATTTCATCGGAGTGCAGCCTCAGCCAAAACAATAAGAAGCATTACAATAACATTTTTAGTTAGCACTCCTAATTCTAAATAAAACTCTCGTTTATTTTGCTGTTAAAAAATCTATAGTTTAAAAGATATTTGGATTTTTCGTTATTCTAATCAAAAGATTATTACTTTAGTTACAAAATATATATTATATTTTTGTCATTGTTTATTGCAAATGTGTTTTTAGCTTATTAACTAAAACTTGTCTTATTGTTTGATTATATATTTTGGTCTTTTGATTCCAGAAAGTGTTCAGAAGAGGTTCAATAATACAGAGCATGACATACTCCTTGTAGCAGGTGCATACCTGAAATATGCACCTGACAGGGGTGGTGGTGGAAGGAGGAAAAACAATGAAAACAATGAAGGAGGGAGGAAAAAATCCAATAACGTCAATAATGATAGACAATAATGAAATAGACCAAGGACATGAATACATATTAAAATGTAGACAAAGAATATGATAACATATTAAAATGTATAATGCATTTGCTGTTTCATTAATATTCAATAAAAATGATAGTATATATTTGGTAGATTTGCATAAGAGACTAAAACTAATCACACAATACCATAACAAAAGTAGGTCTTTGATGATGGGAGAACACCAAAGAGGAAATTCAAGATGTTTCCTAGAGCTGTTGAAATCCGTCAGACCTACCAGTCCTGACTGGCTAATTTTACCGAGGTCTTTTAAAAAAAAAAGTACTGTATTGAGGTTGAACAGTGGTTGATTTGATGTTGCATTGACGTTGTACAGATATCAAAGTACTGTATTGAGGCTGTACACTGGTTGTATTGACGTTGTACAGACATCAAAGTACTGTTTTAATGCTGTACACTGGTTGGTTTAATGTTGTATTGACGTTGTACAGACATCAAAGTACTGTATTGATGCTGTACACTGGTTGTATTGACGTTGTACAGACATAAAAGTACTGTATTGAGGCTGTACACTGGGTGGTTTGATGTTGTATTGACGTTGTACAGACGTCAAAGTACTGTTTTGGTGCCGTAGACTGGTTGGTTTGATGTTGTATTGACGTTGTACAGACATCAAAGTACTGTTTTGGTGCTGTACACTGGTTGGTTTGATGTTGTATCGACGTTGTACAGACATCAAAATACTGTTGTGATGCTGTACACTAGTTGGGTTGATGTTGTATTGATGTTGCACAGATGGCAAAGTACTGTATTTAGGCTGTACACTGGTTGGTTTGATGTTGTATTGACGTTGTACAGATGTCAAAAGTACTGTTTTGATGCTGTACACTGGATGGTTTCATGTTGTATTGACATTGTACAGACGTCAAAAGTACTGTTGTGATGCTGTACACTGGTTGGTTTCATGTTGTATTGACGTTGTACAGATGTCAAAGTACTGTATTGATGCTGTACACTGGTTGGTTTGATGTTGTATTGATGCTGTACATACATCAAAGTACTGTATTTAGGATGTACACTGGTTGGTTTGATGTTGAATTGACGTTGTACAGACATCAAAGTACAGTATTGAGGCTGTACACTGGTTGGTTTGATGTTGTATTGACGTTGTACAGACATCAAAGTACTGTTTTGATGCTGTACACTGGGTGGTTTGATGTTGTATTGACGTTGTACAGACGTCAAAGTACTGTTTTGGTGCTGTACACTGGTTGGTTTGATGTTGTATTGCCGTTGTACAGACATCAAAGTACTGTTTTGGTGCTCTACACTGGTTGTATTGATGTGTTGTATTGACGTTGTACAGACATCAAAGTACTGTTTTGGTGCTGTACACTGGTTGGTTTGATGTTGTATTGACGTTGTACAGACATCAAAGTACTGTTGTGATGCTGTACACTGGTTGGTTTGATGTTGTATTGACGTTGTACAGACATCAAAGTACTGTTTTGGTGCTGTACACTGGTTGGTTTGATGTTGTATCGACGTTGTACAGACATCAAAGTACTGTTGTGATGCTGTACACTAGTTGGTTTGATGTTGTATTGACGTTGCACAAATGTCAAAGTACTGTATTTGGGCTGTACACTGGTTGGTTTGATGAATTGACGTTGTACAGATGTCAAAAGTACTGTTTTGATGCTGTACACTGGATGGTTTGATGTTGTATTGACATTGTACAGACGTCAAAAGTACTGTTGTGATGCTGTACACTGGTTGGTTTCATGTTGTATTGACGTTGTACAGATGTCAAAGTACTGTATTGATGCTGTACACTGGGTGGTTTGATGTTGTATTGACGTTGTACAGACGTCAAAGTACTGTTTTGGTGCTGTACACTGGTTGGTTTGATGTTGTATTGACGTTGTACAGACATCAAAGTACTGTTTTGGTGCTGTACACTGGGTGGTTTGATGTTGTATTGACGTTGTACAGACATCAAAGTACTGTTGTGATGCTGTACACTGGTTGGTTTGATGTTGTATTGACGTTGTACAGACATCAAAGTACTGTGTTGGTGCTGTACACTGGTTGGTTTGATGTTGTATCGACGTTGTACAGACATCAAAGTACTGTTGTGATGCTGTACACTAGTTGGTTTGATGTTGTATTGACGTTGCACAGATGTCAAAGTACTGTATTTGGGCTGTACACTGGTTGGTTTGATGTATTGACGTTGTACAGATGTCAAAAGTACTGTTTTGATGCTGTACACTGGATGGTTTGATGTTGTATTGACATTGTACAGACGTCAAAAGTACTGTTGTGATGCTGTACACTGGTTGGTTTCATGTTGTATTGACGTTGTACAGATGTCAAAGTACTGTATTGATGCTGTACACTGGTTGGCTTGATGTTGTATTGATGCTGTACAGACATCAAAGTACTGTATTTAGGATGTACACTGGTTGGTTTGATGTTGTATTGACATTGTACAGACATCAAAGTACAGTATTGAGGCTGTACACTGGTTGGTTTGATGTTGTATTGACAATGTACAGACATCAAAGTACTGTTTTGGTGCTGTACACTGGTTGGTTTGATGTTGTATTGCATTGTACAGACGTCAAACGTACTGTTGTGATGCTGTACACTGGTTGGTTTGATGTTGTATTGACGTTGTACAGACATCAAAGTACTGTTTTGATGCTGTACACTGGTTGGTTTGATGTTGTATTGACGTTGTACAGACATCAAAGTACAGTATTGAGGCTGTACACTGGGTGGTTTGATGTTGTATTGACGTTGTACAGACATCAAAGTACTGTTTTGGTGCTGCACACTGGTTGGTTTAATGTTGTATTGACGTTGTACAGACATCAAAGTACTGTTTTGGTGCTGTAGACTGGTTGGTTTCATGTTGTATCGACGTTGTACAGACATCAAAGTACTGTTGTGATGCTGTACACTAGTTGGGTTGATGTTGTATTGACGTTGCACAGATGGCAAAGTACTGTATTTAGGCTGTACACTGGTTGGTTTGATGTTGTATTGACGTTGTACAGATGTCAAAAGTACTGTTTTGATGCTGTACACTGGATGGTTTGATGTTGTATTGACATTGTACAGACGTCAAAAGTACTGTTGTGATGCTGTACACTGGTTGTATTGATGTGTTGTATTGACGTTGTACAGACATCAAAGTACTGTTTTGGTGCTGTACACTGGTTGGTTTGATGTTGTATTGACGTTGTACAGACATCAAAGTACTGTTGTGATGCTGTACACTGGTTGGTTTGATGTTGTATTGACGTTGTACAGACATCAAAGTACTGTTTTGGTGCTGTACACTGGTTGGTTTGATGTTGTATCGACGTTGTACAGACATCAAAGTACTGTTGTGATGCTGTACACTAGTTGGTTTGATGTTGTATTGACGTTGCACAAATGTCAAAGTACTGTATTTGGGCTGTACACTGGTTGGTTTGATGAATTGACGTTGTACAGATGTCAAAAGTACTGTTTTGATGCTGTACACTGGATGGTTTGATGTTGTATTGACATTGTACAGACGTCAAAAGTACTGTTGTGATGCTGTACACTGGTTGGTTTCATGTTGTATTGACGTTGTACAGATGTCAAAGTACTGTATTGATGCTGTACACTGGGTGGTTTGATGTTGTATTGACGTTGTACAGACGTCAAAGTACTGTTTTGGTGCTGTACACTGGTTGGTTTGATGTTGTATTGACGTTGTACAGACATCAAAGTACTGTTTTGGTGCTGTACACTGGGTGGTTTGATGTTGTATTGACGTTGTACAGACATCAAAGTACTGTTGTGATGCTGTACACTGGTTGGTTTGATGTTGTATTGACGTTGTACAGACATCAAAGTACTGTGTTGGTGCTGTACACTGGTTGGTTTGATGTTGTATCGACGTTGTACAGACATCAAAGTACTGTTGTGATGCTGTACACTAGTTGGTTTGATGTTGTATTGACGTTGCACAGATGACAAAGTACTGTATTTAAGCTGTACACTGGTTGGTTTGATGTTGTATTGACGTTGTACAGATGTCAAAAGTACTGTTTTGATGCTGTACACTGGATGGTTTCATGTTGTATTGACATTGTACAGACGTCAAAAGTACTGTTGTGATGCTGTACACTGGTTGGTTTCATGTTGTATTGACGTTGTACAGATGTCAAAATACTGTATTGATGCTGTACACTGGTTAGTTTGATGTTGTATTGATGCTGTACATACATCAAAGTACTGTATTTAGGATGTACACTGGTTGGTTTGATGTTGTATTGACGTTGTACAGACATCAAAGTACAGTATTGAGGCTGTACACTGGTTGGTTTGATGTTGTATTGACGTTGTACAGACGTCAAAGTACTGTTTTGGTGCTGTACACCGGGTGGTTTGATGTTGTATTGACGTTGTACAGACGTCAAAGTACTGTTTTGGTGCTGTACACTGGTTGGTTTGATATTGTATTGACGTTGTACAGACATCAAAGTACTGTTTTGGTGCTCTACACTGGGTGGTTTGATGTATTGACGTTGTACAGACATCAAAGTACTGTTGTGATGCTGTACACTGGTTGGTTTGATGTTGTATTGACGTTGTACAGACATCAAAGTACTGTTTTGGTGCTGTACACCGGTTGGTGTGATGTTGTATCGACGTTGTACAGACATCAAAGTACTGTTGTGATGCTGTACACTAGTTGGTTTGATGTTGTATTGACGTTGCACAGATGTCAAAGTACTGTATTTGGGCTGTACACTGGTTGGTTTGATGTATTGACGTTGTACAGATGTCAAAAGTACTGTTTTGATGCTGTACACTGGATGGTTTGATGTTGTATTGACATTGTACAGACGTCAAAAGTACTGTTGTGATGCTGTACACTGGTTGGTTTCATGTTGTATTGACGTTGTACAGATGTCAAAGTACTGTATTGATGCTGTACACTGGTTGGTTTGATGTTGTATTGATGCTGTACAGACATCAAAGTACTGTATTTAGGATGTACACTGGTTGGTTTGATGTTGTATTGACATTGTACAGACATCAAAGTACAGTATTGAGGCTGTACACTGGTTGGTTTGATGTTGTATTGACGTTGTACAGACATCAAAGTACTGTTTTGGTGCTGTACACTGGTTGGTTTGATGTTGTATTGCATTGTACAGACGTCAAAAGTACTGCTGTGATGCTGTACACTGGTTTGTTTGATGTTGTATTGACGTTGTACAGACATCAAAGTACTGTTTTGATGCTGTACACTGGTTGGTTTGATGTTGTATTGACGTTGTACAGACATCAAAGTACAGTATTGAGGCTGTACACTGGGTGGTTTGATGTTGTATTGACGTTGTACAGACATCAAAGTACTGTTTTGATGCTGTACACTGGTTGGTTTGATGTTGTATTGACATTGTACAGACGTCAATAGTACTGTTGTGATGCTGTACACTGGGTGGTTTGATGTTGTATTGACGTTGTACAGACATCAAAGTACTGTTTTGATGCTGTACACTGGTTGGTTTGATGTTGTATTGACGTTGCACAGATGTCAAAGTACTGTATTGAGGCTGTACACTGGTTGGTTTGATGTTGTATTGACGTTGCACAGATGTCAAAGTACTGTATTTAGGCTGTACACTGGTTGGTTTGATGTTGTATTGATGTTGTACAGATGTCAAAAGTACTGTTTTGATGCTGTACACTGGATGGTTTGATGTTGTATTGACATTGTACAGACGTCAAAAGTACTGTTGTGATGCTGTACACTGGTTGGTTTGATGTTGTATTGACGTTGTACAGACATCACAGTACTGTTTTGATGCTGTACACTGGGTGGTTTGATGCTGTATTGACGTTGTACAGACATCAAAGTACTGTTTTGGTGCTGTACACTGGTTGGTTTGATGTTGTATTGACGTACAGATGTCAAAGAACTGTATTTAGGATGTACACTGGTTGTTTTGATGTTGTATTGACGTTGTACATACATCAAAGTACTGTATTTAGGCTGTACACTGGTTGGTTTAATGTTGTATTGACATTGTACAGACGTCAAAGTACTGTATTGAGGCTGTACACTGGTTGGTTTGATGTTCTATTGCCGTTGTGCAGACATCAAAGTACTGTATTGAGGCTGTACACTGGTTGGTTTAATGTTGTATTGACATTGTACAGACGTCAAAAGTACTGTTGTGATGCTGTACACTGGTTGGTTTGATGTTGTATTGACGTTGCACAGATGTCAAAGTATTGTATTTAGGCTGTACACTGGTTGGTTTGATGTTGTACAGATGTCAAAGTACTGTATTGAGGCTGTACACTGGTTGGTTTAATGTTGTATTGACGTTGTACAGACGTCAAAAGTACTGTTTTGATGCTGTACACTGGTTGGTTTGATGAATTGACATTGTACAGACGTCAAAAGTACTGTTGTGATGCTGTACACTGGTTGGATTGATGTTGTATTGACGTTGTACAGATGTCAAAGTACTGTATTTAGGCTGTACACTGGTTGGTTTGATGTTGTACAGAGATCAAAAGTACTGTTTTGATGCTGTACACTGGATGGTTTGATGTTGTACTGACGTTGTACAGATGTCAAAGTACTGTATTTAGGCTGTACACTGGTTGATTTGATGTTGTAGAGACGTTGTATTAACGACGTGCAAAGACGTTGGATTGACGTCAGATTCTGACGTCTAAAAAATTTCATATCCAACTAAAAACGAAACGTATTTGCAACGTCAGAATCTGACGTCTATACAACGTCAAATGTCTGCTGAGATGCAATGGTAAAGTCCATGATTATGGTGTATGAATCTCAATTTGATAAAATTAAGTCGAGTTATGTCCCTGTGTACGAGTTTCAGTCTACTTGTGTATCAATATAACGTCATAAACCGACCATGATAATATCCTAATTAACAATTCACACATTTTAGAATTGAATCCAATATTTTACAAAATATATTAGTGAGAAGTAATATCTGGTACAAAGAAGGGGCCGACGTATCAGTGCCTATCACCACCAAAGTTGTGAGTTCGAACCCCAAGGTGTACTCAATACAACAGTATGCGATACAGTTTGTCAGTGACTTGCGACAGGTGGGTGGTTTTCTCCGGATACTCATGTTTCCTCCACCAATAAATAAAGACTGCCACGATATAACTGAAATACAGTTGGAAGTGTCGTAAAACATGATGCAAAGAGTGAATTTCATCATATATAAGATTTACTATTTCAGCTCTCAAACCTGACCTAGAAGATAATCAGAAAAGATGGCTAATTGTTGGTATATGTCTGCAGAATATTATTTCTCCAACATTACGAACATATACAGAACCTATCATAATAAATATATACAAGCAATGCGTTGGAATCGACAGGCAATCATACCCAAACCAACTCAAGAGATATGGTACCACATACAAGAAGTTAAATTATGAAGCTATCAATAATAACAGCAAAATTAAACCCAAGTACGAGAAATCAATGTATGACTACAAAGTACGAAATCATGTTGATTTCTCAAAGTTATTCCTGGCTACAAACATTGCCATCTACACAGCATTTGACGAGACGGTTGATATATCTGCTCTTCTTGGAATGATTATAAACATAGACTCATTCCCTCAGAATGTACAGAATACTGCTGACCAGGTAAAGTATTATTACTATATATATATATATATATATACTAAATTGACAGGTAAAACAATATCAAATCTCAAAATAGGTTCCCAAATTCAACCAGAAGATCGTAAAAGTAGAATAAAATACCCCTAGTACACATACATGACTACTCACTCTCCTGGCTTGCTACAGGCATTGCAAACAAGTGGTGTGGGGGTTAACTAGTCTTGTGGCCCAAAGCTCCTCTTATTTAAGTGATTTTGTCATGTAAGTGTATTCGGCAAGTGTCTTCGCCTTCGAGTGAAAATTGCTCGGAGATATTTATTTTTGAAAAAAATAAATCAACGATAGCATATATACATGATATATATAACAAATTTAAATACAATATAGTATCATATTAAAAATAAAATATCCTCATCACCAGAACACTTCCAAAATTCAGTCGACAACACAGACGAAACCTAGATCTGTAACAACGACAATATATATATCTCGACATTTATATTAATTTCAGGTTCGCTCTAATGTCAGAAATTCTTGGGCCCACTGCAATTTTCAAGAATGGTATTCTATACAGTATCAAGAGTCATTCCAGATGATGTTTCAGTTGGTAAACCACCTTCAGCTTAATACTGCAGATGAAACAAGAATAATGAAAGACTTGACAAAGTGGGAAACTAACGGTATTACCTAATAAAATATTTCATTACTGTTAAAACTCTTCATTGAAGAAGATAATATCACTACACTATACAGGGCCCGGGTGGCTCAATGAGTTAGGTAGTTGGATTACCTAACAACTCATACAAGCCTATCACCAATATGCGGTGGTTTCTCGTCTGACTTTGTAAATCACAAGAAAGGGTGTACTCGACTCGCAGCCGCAAGTGATAAAGTTTACCAGTTGCTTGTCCAATGTAGGTCTTTCACCATTAAAAGTGGTCGCCATGATATAGCTGAAATATTGCTGAAAGTGGCTTTTAACACACAAAATATCATTACACTATACAACAAACGGCTATATTTCAACCAATCACACAAAGTTCTTCTCATTAGCAATGCTTGTGAACATTTATACACCACAATAGCAATGTGATGCAATTAAATTCAGGCTGGTATTTGTGTACAGTGTTCACAGTTTAAACTAATCCAGAGGTTCACATGCGCCTCTATTGCTCTCTTAATAAAGAAGATGATATTCACTATCGTAACATATGTTCAGTTCTTGTATCGCAGATATAATAGCTGTCCCTATTATTGAAAAACTCAATAGAATAGTTGAAGTCTTTAAGCTCTAGAGTTCGGAATCTTTGTAACAGGTGTATAAAAACATTTTATTTCTCAACAACATGTATCTTGTATTCCACTATTCCACATGCGTAACTAAAATCTAGAATTGATACAGCGTTACATCTCAAAGGAGAACAGAGAACAAAGGTACCCGTATTTTGTTGCTGATATAGACAACTCTTACCTTGGTAAAGTCTATTCCAATTCTAGAACAAATCTAAAAATAAATATAAACAGGACGAGATCATTCAAATGTTAGATTGTTTTATCGACAACATATTTGTCCAGTTTAGTGGACGGGTGATTCAACAAAATGGGTATTACAACTGGAACAAATTGTGCTCCACTGCACGTTGATTTGATTCTACAAGGATATCAGGCAGACGTCTTTCAAAGGCTTCTCAATGATAATGATAAAATAAACTATTTCATTACTGTTAAAACTCTTCATTGAAGAAGTTAATCTCATTACACTATAGACCACTATACAGGGTCCGTGTGGCGCAATGAGTTAGGTTTAGGTAGTTTGATTACCTAGCAACTCATACAAGCCTATCACCAATATGGCGTGGGTTCTCATCCGGCTTTTTAAATCACAAGAAAGGGTGTACTCGACTCGCAGCCGCAAGTGATAAAGTTTACCAGTTGCTTGCCCATGGTCGGTGGTTCTCTCCGGGTACTCCGGCTTCTTCCACCACTAAAGCTGGTCACTATGATATAGCTGAAATATTGTTGAAAGTGGCGCTAAACACACAAACAATCAAAATGTTAAACAAAATGATTACATTATACAACATTATACAATAAACGGCGCTAGCAATGCTTGTGAACATTTATACACAACAATAGCAATATGAGGCAATTAAATTTAGGCTGATATTTTCATATAGTGTTCATAGTTTAAACTAATCCAGAAGTCCACATGAGCCTCTATCGCTCCCTTAATAAAGAAGATGACATTCACTATCATAGCATATGTTCAGTTCTTGTACCGCAGATACAATAGGTGTCCCATTATTAAAAAACTCAATAGAATAGTTGAAGTATTTAAACTCAGTTCAATATGTTTGTAGCAGAATGATTAACACATTATATCTCCCTACATTCACCTTACATGCCACTATTCCACATGTGTAACTAAAGTCTAGAATTGATACAGCATTACATCTCAAAGAAGAACGGAGAACAAAGGTACCCGTATTGTGTCATTGGTAGAGAGAACTCTTACCTTGACAAAAGCTATTCCAAATCTTAAAAAATCTAAAAAAAATAAATATAAACAGAACGAGATTGTTAGAATTTTTTTATCGACAACATGTTTGTCCAGTCTAGTGGATGGATGTTTCAACAAAGATTGGTATTTATACTGGAGCAAATTGTGCTCCACTGCAAGCTGATTGATACCGCACGGATGCCAGGCAGATGTCTTTCAAAGGCCTCTAAATGATCATAATGATAAAAGAAAATAATAGCCAAGATCTTTACTTCCAGCTTCCGTTATATATATGGTATTTTGTCACTGAACAAAGCTTGATTTGGTGATTATTTGCATCTCATCTCTCCAAGTGAGATTGAAGCAAAGGATAATAATGACACTCAAAGGTCTGCTTCTTATCGTAACCTTTACCATGACAACAGAGGAAGATTAAAATCAAAACTTTATGACAAACGCGATGACTTCACTTTTCCAATATTCACTTTTCCATTCATCGGTAGCAATATTCTAGCAGCACCAGCTGTTGGAGCTTAATTTCACAGCTCATACGATATTCTAGAGCTTGTATGCAATACGGTAATTTTCCGGACAAGGTTAAGGCTATGTCGCTCCTAAGTCATCGCTACAAAAATTATACGGTCGTCATCACGAACTGATTGACAAAATTGTCATTTCTTAAATGACAATAGATCTTTTGTCTTCTCCATAGATTTATTTTTTTCCTCTGTCACCGACAAGACTTCTACCTGACTTGACTATATGAGTAACACAGTGGGTGTCTTAACATAATTATATGTAATTTAAGTTATTTTTATTTATTATACTTTTAAAGTAAGTTGTCCATATACATAATGTAAAGTACAAATACAGTCAAAGCTGTCTGTGTTGTCACCTGTATTGAAATGTCATCTTTTTCTTGTCCTATCATAGAGAATTATATATGAATGTAACCGCTTTGAAGACATCACTTGTCTTATTAGACAATCTTTTCTTTGTCCCAAAGGTGACCTCTTAATGCAGGTTTGACAGTATATTTTCAGTAAGAAAACAAACCAATTGTAGATTTAAGATATTTATAGTATAACTAGTTGGCTATTTCTGTTATCATAATAAATGTCACGTGTGACCGGACTACAGCGGTTATTCACGAATGTGTGAATGTAGGTCGAACACACGGGTGAATGTATTGTGATAATCGAAAGAACCAATTGGTTAGCATACTGTTTATTATATAGATATGTTTGGTTTGAAATGCATTTGTTCTATAAATGTTTTCCATTTTCATTTGTAGGATTTATCTTCTTGCAAGGATATGCCATTGGACAAGATGTAGTCCAGCAAATCAGAAAACAAACAAGTCTATTGGCTGAATATTCTTTGAAAATGAAAACTGAGATTGATTCAAATTTTAGCAATGTTCATGACGCGATAGTAGATATACAGAGAGCAATAACTAGTGCATGTGAACGTATTGATAGCATTAACACGAGACAACAACATCTTGATAGCAAAATGGAATCAATAACTGACGAAGTAGACAATTTAACAAAGCGAACCGAAGAAATTGACATCATACAGAAACGTGAAGTACAAAAATTAGATGAGACAAAGTTTGAAGTAGGAAAAATTAGTGAAAAGGTTGAAGAAATGTCAGAAGAACACATGATAACAGTGGAAAGAGTAAAGTCTTTAGAAATGAATGAAGAAAAAACTACGGAACAAATAGCTTTAATACAAAGTGATATCAATGATTTAAAACAACAGTATATGTCGCATTTAAGGCCCAGTGGCCAAGTTTTCTTTTATCCCCCAGTCCGTAATGAATACTTTGTAGGACGGGAAAAAGAGTTAGCACTTATTATAGAACGCTTCCAACAAAATAACATCGTCCAGCACACACAAGCAATATGTGGTTTAGGTGGCTGTGGGAAAACGACACTTTCCATTGAATTTGCATGGCGTTTTCAACAATTTTATCCAAGTGGAGTCTTTTGGATGTCTGCAGAGTCAAGTGACGTCTTGGAGGATTCAATCACATCCTTAGCTATAGATGTGGATACTACCGGTCAAAACTCAAAAGAAACACTGAAAAGAACTTTAAAATGGTTATCAAAGTTGACAAGAAAATGGCTTCTGGTTGTTGACAACGCAGATGAAGAATATATATCTGACAATGTCAAAGAATTGTTGTTAGGTACATGGAAACGCAATACACATGGCCATATCCTCATAACAACGAGACGGGAAGAAACGCAAGTTGAAGCATCAATATTTGTTAAAAGACAGAGCTGTATCAGTCTGAATGTATTAAATGACATAGAAGGGGTTGATTTCATGAAAACGCGAACCGGTTTTGTCACGGAAGAAGACCACGCCACCATTGTATTATTAGTTGACGAATTAGGAGGTCTTCCGTTAGCACTGGAACAAGCAGCTGCCCATATTAAAAGTATTAAATGTTCATTTGAGGACTACATTAAACGTTTCCAGAAGAAAAGGCTTAAATTGTTGAAAACGGCGACACAATCTGCACCAATATGTAAAGACAGACTTACTGTTAAAACGACATGGCAGTTAAATATTGATTACATATGTCAAGAATCAATGAGTGAAGGTCTAGGAACTTCTGCAAAAACGGTCATGGAAATTACGTCCTTTTTATTCCCCGATGATATTCCAAAAGAACTGATCAACGTTGGTAGTCCTGTTGTTGAAGATGACGATATCAACGATACATTAGAGGATGAAGTGGGTTTGAAACAGGTGCTTGAAATTTTAACAAGATTTTCCTTGTTCCAGTCTACTCGTGGGGACTCATTATGCGTGCATAGACTTGTTCAGGAGGTCATAAGGGATTCTATTAAAAACGAAGACAAGCACATTATACTTCTAAATGCCATACGGATGGTGAACTTTGCTTTAGATTCGACTCCATCACCATATGATGCATTACAAGATCGAAACAAACAATGTATTAAGCGAAGATCACTCTATATGTGGAGCAAAGCAGCAACAAATGCAATTGTTTTAAAGGGACATTTAGTTACTTTTGCTAATGAGATAAAGCGTAAGAACAGTTTTTTCTTTAATTTTGAAACAATCAAAGTTTTGCAAACAACAGCTGTTTTTCATAGCCTACATCAAAGACAAGATAAGGCCCTTGCAGACCAAGAACAAATGATTCGTATTATAACTACGTTAGATTTGAGTGAAACAGAATATGAAGAACTGACAGCAATAAAAATACCACTGTTACAACAAGACCGATTGATAATCCAGAACTGCATTGCGTCAGTCATGACAGAGGAAAATGACACGGATGACCAACAACTTTCACATGTACCAATGGAACCAGAAGAATTAAAGTCGAAAGGAAATGAAGCATTTCAGAAGAGTAAATTCCACGATGCTTTACTATATTACACGGAGGGAATAAGAGCATGTTCTGAGGGTGACATTGTGTACAAACTTCTATCTAACAGGAGTCAGCTCTATATTAGAATTGGAGAATATGAAAAGGCCTTAGGAGATGCAAACAAGTGCATTAAATTAGCTTCAGGTCACTGGAAGGCTTATCGTAGTAAAGCATATGCAATTGCGGGTTTGATAGATAATGGATCATTACCTTCGACCATGAAATCAGTTGGTTTAGCGTCAGCCTCCATTGCAACATATATGGACAAAACATGTCTTTGGAAATTTAAGATGAACATAACTTATCCTCTGATTAATTATAAAATTGTTGAACAGCCAGAACGTCTTGGGTACGAAATTATGTCAATGACAGATAGGCCCTTCATAACTCTAATGTTACGGAAAGGACGATATACGTTTAACAATATAGTTAGAACGACTAAAAGTGTCCAACTTATTGGAATCGAAGATGGGGTAGAAATAAATGCAGGGATTGCATTCCGTGTATGTCGTCCTTCTAAGCAAATACTAGCAGTGGATATTGACATTGAACAAACAATTCATGTTCATTTTGAAAACATTTTCTTTGTATCAGAAGGAAATCAAATACAAATTCAATCAAATTCGATAGCGACATTTTATCAATGTAAATTTTCAAATGGCGATAAAGGTTGCGATGAGTTTCCAAAATGTACAGGAGATAAAGGGTGCATAAATCCTCCAAAATGTAAGCTGTCAATCAAGAAAGCAGAGTCTTATCCAACAGGGAATCGTGGAATTGGCGAACCAGGTAATGCCGGAATAGCGGCGTCTAACGGTGGAATAGTGTATTTAGAATCTTGCATTCTTGATAGATGTGGTGGCGGTGGTGCTCTGTCAGACGGAGAAGGATCCTTGATTGAGATGAACAATTGCACTGTACATCACATGCGACAAATGGGAATCGAGGCTCGCAACGATGGTGCCATCAAAGCAATGAACTGTCTCATAGTTGAAAATCAGTTTCACGGTGTTGCTATTGGACCTCGAGGTATTGGATATATCAGTGGAAATACTATTGAGGGAAATGGACAAGAAGGTATTTGGTGTGGAGGGATAGCAGAGGAATTTAGATCGAATTCCAAAGGTGGGTCGAAATCTGTCATTGTTGATAATGTAATAAGTCACAATGGTTCATCTGGTCTTTCATTCGACGGAGGTACGTATGAAGTAAAAAGCAACAAAATATTTGAAAACTGGCTCTGGGGTTTGATGATAAAAGTAAAATCTTCAGCTTATTTATTAAACAATGATATTTTTGAAAACAAATGCGGTGGAATCCGAGTAGGAATCAACTACTCTGCATCAGTATTAATTGATGGGAATACTATACGTGATCACACAGGGCCGGGTGTATACGCGATAAATTTTTCCAAGCAAGCAACAGAATTCATAGAAGGTGAAAGACAAGAGTATTCACGCCGTCCTATTATTACAAGCATGAACGTTAGACGAAATAACAATAAAGGCGTTCAACACCCTAGAAATCTAGTAACTTTCATTAAAACCTGCTGCTGTTGCCATGACTCTTCTAAGAGTTTAACGTTATGTTGTAAATGCAAAAAGGCAACGTACTGTTCGAAGGACTGCCAGTCTAAACACTGGAAAAGACATAGACATTTGTGTAAGCTTTTAAGAGAATCCTACACTGTGGAAATTCAAATGATAGATACTGTGCCTTTCATTGATGTTGGTCCAAATATGGTAGGAATACGACAGTTCGATTCAAGTCTGGTAGGAATACAGGAAGGCCCTCCTCCGGACAGGATGAGTTCGAAACCTTTTATAGTTAAAATTCAAACAGGAAAGGAGTATGGGTGCTACGATCCATACAAGAAATTAATGTTGTATGATCGAAGTGTCGCACTTGATATAAAATTTTCATCACCTGTTCTATACCATCTTGCCAACGAATGTGGTGTTTTAGCCGGAACGAAATGGACAACTAAAAAAATATTTTGTTGGGCATACTTTAAGAACAGGGGCTTTGTATTGTGTATACAAACAGACAATCTACCACCGTTTCAGACGTGGTAAATCTGACAGTTCTTTTGTAGGAGTTGCATGCATATTATATGCCCTACATGTTGATTGAATTATTGTGATAAACAGTTGTGGATAAAGAAGACACTTTCGATGAACACTTATTTTGATGTAAATTACATGTACAGCCTTCAATAAATCAACTAATCATTCAAGTAACGATTTTCATGTTAAAGAATATGATGGAATTGTTTGTATATACCAATTTCACACCATCCAAATTCCTATAAAACGACAACACTTCATTTCTGTGCCGATACGCTTAACATTTCAAATATTAAAAAAGCGATCGGTGATGTAATGGTTTGCGTTCTTACATCGAGTGCGATAGTAGATCGTTGGTTTGGCCACACCACAAACTGTAAGATTGGTATTTGCTATGCAATGCAACATTAGGAAATACGAGCAAAGACTGGTCGGATCGGAATCGGAATGTGTCCGAGTGTCTATCCGTGAACTGTTGTTTCAGCGAGTTAGCACTATAAAAATCCAACAAAACGTGTTGATCAAGTACAAAGCGGACAGGCATCATCTCGTCGAATGTAACTTGCTTTTACCATGATATAGCTGATACATTTCTCCTTTGGCGTTAAACAACAATCCCGCACTAAGGTTTTGGTTAGATTCCCGCTTGTGGCGAGGTGTGCCCAGTCCACCTTTATGTAATAAAAGATGCAATCGGCTCACTTTGGTCGATAATTTTCCTCCATCCAACACCCGACTGTATTACCTACATTCACAGTACCCGGATTAACAGCATTGTATGTGTTCATGGATCATAACATAGCAACCAGTCTTCTTTTGATAAAACTCGTTCTATTACATCCATTTAATGGTCATATTGTATCCATAACCTTTACCTTAATTTATTTTTCCGTCTCTGACTATTGGACAGTTTCGTAAATCAAATCATATGCATTCTTCAAATGATGAGACAGCCATTGTTGTTATTGTAATTTTTATCTTTTAACATGTACATTAGGCACACCTCTAATGGTGTGAAATCCGAACTTGAACTTTTCCGTACTATTTATCTGATGTCGGTATTTTCACCACAATATGCACGTCTATGTTACATTTTATCATATACTTAGCATTACTATGGTAATTTTGCATGTGTAACGATTGGCAGTAAACTAGCCAAAATATCACGACCCAGGCTGATAACTCATCAGGTACGTCTAATCCGTGAAAACAGAACCTCTAGCACAAGTTACTTCCGATATTTCCGATGGCGTCTGACGTCTGTGTATAGACATATACTGACACATATCAATGGAGGCCTCCTCACTGATCACAAAAATGTAGTTTACTAATCACATTTTTACTGTAAATAAATTCTGTTGATCACGCTTCTCGAAAAAATGAAACCCGACGTAATTGATGAAGTACGGTTTACTCTTGTTACATCTCTAGCTAATCGGGTCTTTTGTGTTAACACGCTTCAGTGTAGATGACCAGTTATGATGACTACTACTAAAAAATCGAATTGGGAAATAATACACACATGTCGTCAAGAAGACCACGATGACAAATCTCTGCTAAGACGTTAGATGAAAGACAGTTCTTCTTCTTCTTCCAGGTAAAGGATGAAATTCAATAAATGAATGTTTGTGTTCTGTGATTAAAAACTCCACAGGCCCTCTGGAACAGACGAGTTTCCTTTGCTATACAATTAAAATTCACTGGAATATATACAATGCTAAAACTATGTACACGGCTCTGGTCACTAGTATGCGTAGAGGGGTTCCGGCAGGTTCTGAATCTTACCCCTGAATTCCTCTAATTTGTTTGCATCAGTGACTGAGGCTGGCAAAAGGTTCCATTCCCTGTTGGTGTGAGGGAAAAAGGAGAACTTATAAACATCCTTTTGTGCCACTGGTTGGTACAGGCGTTTGGAACCTCTCGTCCTACTGTCCCCGGTTCTGATTACGTCTGTCTGGACATCAACAAGCTCATGTATGATCTTGAACATGATGATGAGACGGTTGTTATATCGTCTTTGTTGAAGTGGTTGCCAGCCGAGGTTCTGTATCATATGCGTCACACAGCCAGGTGTGCGCTCCGTGTAGTGGTTATGGACAAACCTAGTGGCTCTCCTCTGCACTTGCTAAAGCTTATGGGTTTCTGCAGATGAGTGTGGGCCCCAGAGAGTGGATGCATACTCGAGTGTCGGTCTTGCCATTGTGGTGTAAGCCGCAGCTTTGACTGGTTTGGTGCAGTCTCTGAGGTTTCTCCGGATGAAACCCATTGTCTTATTAGCCTTGGAGACTGTGTTGTCAATGTGCTTGGACCACTGTAAGTCCTCGCTAATGGTGACTCCTAAGTACTTGGCACTGTCGACAACTTCTAGAGTGTGATCATGTAGAGTGTATTGTGTTGGTATGATATGTCGTTGGTTTGTAGCTATCCTGATGACTGCATTTCTGTGGGTGGAAACTCATTTGCCAGTCCTCTTCCCATTTTTCAAGTGCTGAAAGGTCTTTTTGCAGCAGGTCTGAGTCGTTCTGGCTGTTTACGTGACGATAGAGGAGGCAGTCATCTGTAAACAAGCGTGAATCCGATGAGGTGGTAACATCCGGTAGGTCATAAATAAATGACAAAAAGAATAAGGGTCCCAGGACTACCTTGAGGTATTCCTGAGAGTACTTCATTCTCGGAAGACTTCACTCCATCTAGGAGCACCAGCTGTTTCCGGCTACTAGGAAATGAAGATATCCAGGCCAGCGTGGTTCCATCAACTCCATAGAACTTGAGTTTATGTAGAAGCCTGCGATGAGGGACGTTATCAAAAGCCTTGGCAAAGTCAAGTAATATGACATCGACCTGTCCTTTAGATGTGAGGTTCTGGGCTATCTTCTGTATTGTTGTTACCAGTTGGGTTTCACAGGAACGCTTGCTTCTGAACCCATGTTGCTTATCGGTCAGGATGTTGTACCGGTCAAAGTGACTCATAATTTTGCTGTGGATGATGTGTTCAAGTACTTTACAGACAATCGATGTCAAAGACATGGGTCTGTAATTTGACGGAAGGTGTTTTTCGCCTTTCGTGAATACAGGAACAATATGGGCATCTCTCCAATCAGATGGTATTTCGCCTTCGGCTAGTGAGTACTGGTATAGTTGTGTTAAAATTGGTGCCAGTTCGACCGCAGCACTCTTTAGTATAAATGACGGTATACAGTCAGGTCCTGTGGCTTTATGAGGGTTTAGATCTTTTAGCAACTTGAATACGCCTTTTGTGTTGATAACAATGTCTTTCATGGATGGGTATTTACTCTGTCCTTTATCTGGCATTGTACTTGGGTTTTCTTTTGTATATACTGTCTGAAACTGTTCGTTAAGTATTTCAGCTTTAGATGTTGTGTCATTGTGTATAAAGCCTTCCTTGTTTTTCAACGGTGCCACTCCTATAGATTCCTGCTATTTACTCTTAATCGCTGCCCAGAAACGTTTGGGATTTTCCTTTAGGTTAATGCTGATAACATCATTCATGTATTTCCTATAGGCTGATCGTAATTCCCTCTGAGTTTGTGCTTTGATATTCCTGTATTTTTTCCAGTCTGCAGGGTTAGATGTTCTCTTAGCCTTATTAAAGGCTCTTGATTTCCTACGAGTAGCTTTCCTGATGTTCCCCTCTACCCAAGGGTGAGTTTGTCTGGCCAATGTTCTCTTAGTTGGTACATGATCTTGGATTGTTTTTGTTATCTCCTCTTTAATATTATTCCACATCTCGTCGACAGATGAAAAGGACTGAGACTGGAAATGTCTATAATACTCCTGCAGGGACCTTTTAATTTCCATGATGTTAGCTTTCTTCCATAAGTAAATTGTTCGTCTCTTGGGTCTAGTTCTTACATATTGGTGTGATGTGTCAAAAAGGACTATGTCGTGGTCACTTTTGTCAGCGATATGTGGTAGTGGTTTACAGCGTTCAACATAACTTAGATGTGATGTGAATACCAAGTCCAGTGTATTGTCACCTCTGGTAGAGAAATCAACCATTTGTTCCAAACTGTGTTCTGCTGCTAAGTCCAGGTAGGTTTGGTTCACTTTCTTTGAGTAGAGTTTAGTTCCTGTTATGTCGTTACTTTGCCAGTTAATATTAGGTACATTAAAATCGCCGTCTAGTATAAATACTGCATTCTTATTGATTTTCCTTAATGTTGATATCTCCTCCTTTATTTTAATAATGTAGTCATCGTCAGTGCGATTCGGTGGTCTATAGTAGGATCCAATTATCATCTTTTTAATTTGACTGGTTATTATGGTTCCACTGATTAGTTCTAAGCTCTTACTTATTTTTAACGTTACTCAGTTCCAGATCTATCTTAACGGCCAAAAGTACTCCTCCATGTGGGTCCCTTGCTAAATCGTTCCGATGGATATTAAAACCTAGTGAGGTATCGAAAAATTCACTACTACAAACGTCTTCACTAAGCCAGGTTTCCGTACCCATAATAATGTCAGGTTGAACAGATTCGACAAGTGCTGAAATGTCCTTTCCTTTCTTTCGTGCACTCTGAAAGTTAATGCATAGGAATCGCAGTGCTTTACTGTTCCTTGTTGGTGTATAGGTTTTGGCTTAGGTGAAGAAGCTACAGCTGGGCTTCCCAGTGAACCCCATGATTCGTCATGTTCGCTATTACTGATGTTTGTTGCAAGTATTGAAGATTGTTGTTCAATTGAGGATAGGCTAATCGAGCTATCAATAATGCCGCTTGATCCTGTAGATGAATGAGTTAGGCTACCATCTGATTTAGCTGGTGTTTGTGGTTGTATGCTTGTCGAATTGACAATATGTGCGCAGTAATCTACTGTCGGGAGATCATATACTACGGTTGTACGATTTAACGAGTTGCATGACGGACAATACCACGGTAGGCTGTTATTTGCTAGCTCGTCAAATTCTATCGTGTTCATTTCTAGACATGATTTATGGCACCATTTATCGCAATCAACACAAGCAAGAGCTCTTTGACCCATATTTTTAACAGCTTTTTTACAAACTCCGCATGGATATTTAGGGGGCCTCGAACCTGGGTTAGGTTCAATTCCCCTGAGTAGTAACAACAACATAAAGTGTCGTTTATTGTGGCATCTGATAGGTATGGACATAGGTAGCCTTCGTTCATGCTTGAGATAGTATAATAGCTGAGTATATATGTCTTCCGTGTTATCAGAGAATAAAAAGCATGTGATATACAAGTGTCATGATCTTGGGGCACTGATGTTGCCATGACTGATGGAATATCCTTTGGCTATTATGGATGCAATGTTTATCACTTGGGTGGTGTTTGCTTGCTTTACACTGATGTGTTCAAGTTATGAAGGGGTCGATGGGCTCCCAACTATTACCAGTAAAATACCTACGAGTAACAACAATCTGTGCATGGTTCGCTTACACCGGATGTAATGTTATTGTCGGGAAACCGGAAATAGGATTAGCATTATGTGCGTTACCAAGCAACAAATGTTCATAAATTCAAATAGTGACAACGGTTTAAATGTCTAATAAATATGAATCTTCCTGATAAATATGCAGCCTGTTAGTATTAGTTGTCGTGGATATGGTCGGTTTTCCAATCGAAGCTGTAGAAATCCAAATAAAAATGAAAGTTTTGAAGAGCTTTGGAGAAAACGTCTGTTCCCGCGGACATGCGCAATCCACTTCCCGGTGAACGTACAATAATTTTAAATGAAAGGATTCATTGCAATATCCTTGTCACGATTCATGGTAAATTAAAAAAAACGATAAAAACGAACCACACTTACAAAATGTTCGATGTTTCAAAATTACTTCATAGGAAATGTTAGCATTAATATTTATAGGGTTAGGTAGTGATGCTCTTGTTTGCCAATAGTGTTCTGAAAATTTAACTTTTGAATTCTTAATTTAATTTCAATATAAATTCCTTATTTTTTTGTTTTTAAATTTGATAATTGCCTCGTATTATAATTTGTCGGTAGTACCGGGTATATGATAAAAAAAGATTAAAACATGATCTTTCCCATATCATCTCGTCTAACATTCCTTGACTGCGCCTAGGACTGATATGAGGGTCTCTTGATAATACCCAGGTCGATATGGAAACGGCCGTGTATACAGGCTATTTCTATTAACTTTCATATGCATCGATAAGCATACACAATGGCTTGAAGATAACAAAGTGGTAATCAGAAGCCGTAAATCGAAGGAGAGTTAACGTATTTAACCCACTTTCAATACCAATTCAGTTATATCGTGGCGGTCATGAGCAGGATTCGGACTCACAACTTTAATGGTGATAGACAATGCATGATTGCACAGGTATTTCCAAATTCACACTATCGGATGATCACAACCACGACGGTCCTTCAAAGTGTTACCATGGGGATTTCAAATACTATTTATTAAAAAGGGAAAGCCATTTTTATACTGCCAAGTAAAAACTAAGAAGCATGAGGAAATGTGAATTAGGTTTCATTATTAAATTTTATTATGCACTAATTAAGAACAAGCTAACTGAAAACGTAAATCTACGAAAAACAGACAATATAATTGCCAAAAGAAAAAGGACAAAGGGACAAACAGTGATCTACTAAATACCACAAAGAAAAATAGAGATAGAGTAACACGATGGCCACTAAATCCGGGGTGAGCTCAGGTGTTCCATAAGTGTAAGCTCCTACGCCTCTTGTAGAATATTTGAGGGTGAGACAAAAAGATTTGCCAAACCCAGAGAATTGGGAAAAGACCTGGCAAATGAAGCTTAACCAAGAAAAATGTTGTCATCCATGTTACTAAGAAGAAAACGCCCCTTACATTTAATTATTTATTACATAACCATATTCATGTATTACAGCCAGTTGAAAACAGTAAATATCTAGGTGTAACTGTGATCGAGATTGGGGTCCACATATTAACAATATAAATACAAAAGCCAATAGAAACATAGGATTCCTACGCAGAAACATGAAAAACTGTACGCATAGGATTAATTTTTTTACGTAAACATCACTTGTACGTCAGGTTGTGGAATACTCTTCACCAGTTTTGAATGCAACTACCCAACCACCCGGGCCCCTACATAATTATATGCAATTAGTTATTTTTTATTTATTATACTTTTTAAAATAAGTTGTCCATGTACATACCGCACACATGACCGGGATGGCTCAATGAGTTAGATGGTTGGATTACCTAACGACTCATACAAGCCTATCACCAATACGGCGTGAGTTCGCGTCTGGCTTTGTAAATTACAAAAAAGGTGCACTCGACTCGCAGCCGCAAGTGATAAAGTTTACCAGTTGCTTGCCCATGGTCGGTGGCTATCCCCGGGTACTGGCCTCTTCCACCACTAAAACTGGTCATGATATTGCTGAAATATTGCCGAAAGTGGCGCTAGGCACAATAAATCAATCAGTTCCGGATTTTACACACTCTATTCTTAGAGTCTAGTCCTGTACTTGTCAGAAGAAGATATAATTGGTAGTTTTTAGTTAGACCACCCGAGTAACACGAGTCGCTGTATTTTCAAATAAAATAGAATAAATGAATGAACATAAAATGAGTTCAACATTAGTACACCACACTAGTGTTGGATGTATACTATTCAACTATATAGCAACACACGACGTCGTGTTAAAGATAGCTACCGATATAACCGAAAGTATCCATTCAAAGTTCTTTAATTTAATTTAGTAAAAAGTGAAATGGTTGGCATCAAAGCCATTTTTAGCGTATATTGCTATTGCACATTTTTATTTATTAAGCAGACAACATACACTATTTCAGTTTTTAAATTGTAGGTCCGGCGGCATTAGTCTGTCTTGGACAGGTGGTGTCCAATAAAATGAGGCATGGATTGATAAATACAAAAGTTTGGTTATGTTTATTTTGTTTGTACGTCTTATGTAGGAACAGCAATATAAATGGCGCCCATATTTGTTTGGTTCTAGTCGATCGGTAATGATACCAGTGTCGACAAAAGTGGGCATGCTCAACTTTGATACAAGAGTTACGCGTGTTATTCTAATTAAACGTTACCAAAGTGAACAAATAATCCGTGAAAGATTTATATTCCTCTATTTCATAGTGAGTAATTAATTTAACGGTAAGCTCTTAATTGGCGGGAACACTCTACGGTTGCTCATTGAAACAGCTGTACACATGTAGTCATCGTATGTCAATCGGTCACATTATCCTGAGCCGAACAGTTGTTGCACTTATTCGTTAATTCTATGTTTATCGACGATCAGCAAATACAAATGTTATGGTATTTAGTTTGACCCAACTGTGGAGAAAAAGATATATTGTCTGCCCCTGAGAAGAGAACACGAACAAGCTGCTCCTTTATGATAATTATTCAGTTATATATGGAGGTAAGCTTTATTGGTGGAGGAAACCGACTACCTGACTGAAACAACTACGCTGGTTTTAATCAGCAGACCTACATCCATTTAAACTCGGCCGGAATATGAAACCATTTGATATGTGTATTCGACACATATTGTGTTTCGCACCTCGGTTTACATACACATCGGGTGACACTCGTGGAGCAGTAATTTCTTACACTTTCGGAACACCCCGGTTTTAGTGGCGATCGTGTTACTCTATCTCTATTTTTTTTGTGGTATTTAGTAGATCACTGTTTGTCCCTTTGTCCTTTTTCTTTTGGCAATTATATTGTCTGTTTTTCATAGATTTACGTTTTCAGTTAGCTTGTTCTTAATTAGTGTAGACTAAAATTTAACAATGAAACCTAATTCACATTTCCTCATGCTTCCTAGTTTTTACTTGGCATTATAAAAATGGCTTTCCCTTTTCAATAAATAGTATTTGAAATCCCCATGGTAACACTTTGAAGGACCGTCGTGGTTGTGATCATACGGTAGTGTGAATTTGGAAATACCTTTGCAATCATGCATTGTCTATCACAATTAAAGTTGTGAGTCCGAATCCTGCTCATGACCGCAACGATATAACTGAATTGGTATTGAAAGTGGGTTAAACACGTTAACTCTCCCTCGATTTACGGCTTCTGATTACCACTTTGTTATCTTCAAACCATTTTTGTAATGCTTATCGATGCATAGAATAGTTAATACAATTACCTGTATACATACATATCAATACACGTCCTTTTTCCATATCGACCCGGGCATTATCAAGAGACCCTCATATATTATTCCGAGACGCAGTCGAGAGATGATATGGGAAAGATAATGTTTTAATCTTTTTATCATATACAACCGACAAATTGTTATTACGAGGGGGAAAAAGAGGACTTTATATTGAAATTAAATTAGGAATTCAACAGATAAAGCTTCAGAACACTATTGTCAAACAAGAACATCACTACCTAGCCCTATTAATATTAATGCTAACATGTCCTATGAGGGAATTTTGAAATATCGAAACAAATTTGAATGTGTTTCGTTTTTATCGTTTTTTTTAATTTACCATGAATCGTGACATGGACATTACCGTGAATCCTTTTTTCTAAAATTATTTTACGTTCTCCGTGATAACGGTCTTTCATCTAACGTTTTTTATAAAGCTTGTTCATCGTGGTCTTCTTGACGACATGTGTGATTTATTTCTCATCACGAATTGTCAGTAGAACAGTCATCATTACTGGTCATCTACACTGAATCTTGTTGACACAAAAGACCCGATTAGTTAGGAATGTAACAAGGGTAAAACGTACTTCATCAATTACATCGAGTTTAATTTTTTCGAGAGGCGTGATCAGCAGAATTTATTTCCAGTGAAATGTGATTAGTAAACTATATTTTTGTGATCAGTGAGGAGGCCTCCATTGATATGTGTCAGTATATGTCTATACACAGACGTCAGACGCCACCGGAAATATCGGAAGTAACTTGTGCTAGAGGCACTGTCTTTACGGATTAGACGTATCTGATATGAGTTATCAGCCAGGGGCGTGATATGATGGCTGGTTTACTCTCGCTCGTTGCACATGCACAAACTACCATAGTAATGCTAAGTATATGACAAGGTGTAACATAGACGTGCATATGGTGGTGAAAATACCGACATCAGATAAATAGTGCGGAAAAAATCGGATTTCACTCCATTAGAAGTGTGCCTAATGTACACGTTAAAATATAAAAATAACAATAAAAACAACGAGTCTCATCATTAATGACTTATAAACGGGTTTGTAGCTATAATAACACGACGGGTGCCACTAGAGGAACAGGAACTGCTTATCCTTCCGGCGCACATGATTTCACCCCCAGTTAGTGGGGTTCGTGTAACTCAATCTGTAGTTTTATGTGTATGTTTAGTAGATCGTTGTTTGTCCCTTTGTTCTGTTTCTGTTGGCCATTGTGGTGTCTGTCCTTTTTCAATTAACGAATTCTGATTTCCTCTTTGGTATCTTAAAACGTTTTTGAAGAATGCATAGAATTTGATTTACGAAACTGTCCATTATTCATAGACGGAAAAATACATTAAAGCAAGTGTTATTGATACGGTATGATCAAAGTATTCAATGGATGTAATAGAACGAATTTTATGAAATGAAGACTTGGTGCTATGCCATGATCACTGAAACAACAGTTCACGGATAGACACTCGGACACATTCTAATTCCGAGTCTTTGCTCGTACTTCCTAATGTTGCATACTTAGCGGTGAAGCAGCAAATACCAATCTTACAGTTTGTGGTTTGGCCAACGATCTACTACCGTACTCGATGTGAGAACGCAAACCATCACATCACAGATCGGTTTATTGATATTTGAAATGTTAAGTGTATCGGCACAGAAATGATGTGTTGTTGGTTTTTTTTAGGAGTTTGGATGGTGTGAAATTGGTATAAACAAACAATTCCATCACATTCTTTAACATGAAAATCGTTACTTGAATGATTAGTTGATTTATTGAAGGCTGTACATGTAATTTACATCAAAATAATTGTTCATCGAAAGTGTCTTGTTTATCCACAACTGTTTATCACAATAATTCAATCAACATGTAAGGCATATAATATGCATGCAACTCCTACAAAAGAACTGTCCGATTTACCACGTCTGAAACGGTGGTAGATTGTCTGTTTGTATACACAATACAGAACCCCTGTTCTTAAAGTATGCCCAACAAAATATTTGTTTAGTTGTCCATTTCGTTCCGGCTAAGACACCACATTCGTTGGCAATATGGTATAGAACAGGTGATGAAAATTGGATATCAAGTGTGACACTCTGATCATACAACACTAACTTCTTGTATGGATCGTAGTGCCCATACTCCTTTCCTGTTTGAATTTTAACTATAAAAGACTTCGAACTCATTCTGTCCGGAGGAGGGCCTTCCTTTATTCTTACCAGACTTGAATCGAAACATCGTATTGCTGCCATGACAGACACAGTATCTTTCATTTGAATGTCCACAGTGTAGGATTCTCTTAAAAGCTTACACAAATGTTTATGTCGTTTCCAGTGTTTAGACTGGCATTCCTTGGAACAGTACGTTGCCTTTTTGCATGTATTACATAACTTTAAACTGTTAGAAGATTCATGGCAACAACAGCAGGCTTTAATGACATTTACTAAATTGCTAGGATGTTGAACGCCTTTATCGTTGTTTCTTCTAACATTCGTGCTTGTAATAATAGGACGCCGTGAATACTGGTGTGTTTCATCTTCATTCACCGCATGTATAAACATTGCATTGTCTTTTGTTAATTGTTTATCAAAATTTACCGCGTATACACACGGCCCTGTATGATCACGTATGGTATTCCCATCAATTAACACTGATGCAGAGTAGTTGATTCCTACTCGGATTCCACCGCATTTGTTTTCAAAAATATCATTGTTTAATAAATAAGTTGAAGACTTTGATTTTAAAATCAAACCCCAGAGCCAGTTTTCAAATATTTTGTTGTTTTTTACCTCATACGAACCTCCGTCGAATGAAAGACCAGATAAACCATTGTGACTTATTACATTATCAACAATGACAGATTTCGACCCACCTTTGGAATTCGATCTAAATTCCTCTGCTATCCCCCCACACCAAATACCTTCGTGTCCATTTCCCTCGATAGTATTTCCATTGATATATCCAATGCCTTGAGGTCCAATAGCAACACCGTGAAACTGATTTTCAACTATGAGACAGTTCATTGCTTTGATGGTACCATCGTTGCGAGCCTCGATTCCCATTTGTCGCATGTGGCGTACAGTGCAATTGTTCATCTCAATCAAGGATCTTTCTCCGTCTGACAAAACACCACCGCCACCACATCTATCAAGAAAGCAAGATTCTAAATACACTATTCCACCGGAAGACGCCGCTATTCCGGGATAACCAATTTCGCCACTTCCAATATTTCCCATGAAAGAAGACTCTACTTTCTTGACGGACAGCTTACACTTTTGGGGATTTATGCACCCTTTTTCTCCTTTACATTTTGGAAACACATCGCAACCTCTTCTGCCATTTGAAAATTTACAATGATGAAATGTTGCTATCGAATTGGATAGAATATGTATTTCATGACCTTCTGATACAAAGAAAATGTTTTCAAAATGAACATGAATTGTTTGTTCAATGTCAATGTCTACTGCTAGTATTTCCTTAGGAGTACGACATACACAGAATGCCCTCCCTGCATTTATTTCTACCCCATCTTCGATTCCAATAAGTTGGACACTTTTAGTTATTATAACTGTCTTGTTAAACGTATATCGTCCTTTCCGTAACATTAGAGTTATGAAGGGCCTATTTGTCATTGACATAATTTCGTCCCTAAGACGTTCTGGCTGTTCAACAATTTTATAATTAATCACAGGATAAGTTATTTTCATCTTAAATTCCAAAAGCCATGTTTTGTCCCTATATGATGCAATGGAGGCTGACGCTAAACCAACTGCTTCCATGGACGAAGGTAATGATCCATTATCTATCAAACCGGCTATTGCATATGCTTTACTACGATAAGCCTTCCAATGACCTGAATCTAATTTGATACACTTGTTTGCGTCTGCTAAAGCCTTTTCATATTCTCCAATTCTGATATAGAGCTCACTCCTGTTAGATAGAAGTTTGTACACAATGTCACCCTCAGAACATGCTCTTATCCCCTCCGTGTAATATTGTAATGCATCGTGGAATTTACACTTCTGAAATGCTTCATTTCCTTTCGACTTTAACACTTCTGGTTCCATTGGTACATGTGAAATTTGTTGGTCATCTGTGTCATTTTCCTCTGTCATGACAGACGCAATGCTGTTCTGGATTATCAATCGGTCTTGTTGTAACAGTGGTATTTGTATTGCTGTCAGTTCTTCATATTCTGTTTCACTCAAATCTAACGTAGCTATAATACGAATCATTTGTTCTTGGTCTGCAAGGGCCTTATCTTGTCTTTGATGTAGGCTATGAAAAACAGCTGTTGTTTGCAAAACTTTGATTGTTTCAACTTTAAAGAAAAAACTGTTTTTACACTTTATCTCATTAGCGAAAGTTACTAAATGTCCCTTTAAAACAATTGCATTTGTTGCAACTTTGCTCCACATATAGAGTGATCCTCGCATTATGCATTGTTTATTTCGATCTTGTAATGCATCGTATGGTGATGTAGTCGATGCTAAAGCGAAGTTCACCATCCGTATGGCATTTAGAAGTATGACGCGTTTGTCTTCGTTATTAATGGAATCTCTTATGACCTCCTGAACAAGTCTATGCACCGATAATGAGCCCCCACGAGTGGACTGGAACAAAGAAAATCTTGTTAAAATTTCAATCACCTGTTTCAAACCCACTTCATCCTCTAATGCCTCGTTGATATCTTCGTCTTCAACAACAGGACTACCAACGTTGATGAGTTCCTTTGGGATATCATCGGGGAATAAAAAGGACGTAATTTCCATGACCGTTTTTGCAGCAGTCCCTATCCCTTCACTCATTGATTCTTGACATATGTAATCAATATTTAGCTGCCATGTCGTTTTAACAGTAAGTCTGTCTTTACATATTGGTGCAGATTGTGCAGCCGTTTTCAACAATTTAAGCCTTTTCTTCTGGAAACGGTTAATGTAGTCCTCAAATGAACATTTAATACTTTTAATATGGGCAGCTGCTTGTTCCAGTGCTAACGGAAGACCTCCTAACTCGTCAACTAATAATACAATGTTGGAGTGGTCTTCGTCCTTGACAAAACCGGTTCGCATTTTCATGAAATCAACCCCTTCTATATCATTTAATACATTCAGACTGATACAACTCTGCCTTTTAACAAATATTGATTCTTCAACTTGCGTTTCTTCCCGTCTCGTTGTTATAAGGATGTGACCATGTGTATTGCGTTTCCATGTACCTAACAACAATTCTTTGACATTGTCAGATATATATTCTTCATCTGCGTTGTCAACAACCAAAAGCCATTTTCTTGTCAACTTTGATAACCATTTTAAAGTTCTTTTCAGTGTTTCTTTTGAGTTTTGACCGGTAGTATCCACATCTATAGCTAAAGATGTGATTGAATCCTCCAAGGCGTCACTTGACTCTGCAGACATCCAAAAGACTCCACTTGGATACAATTGTTGAAAACGCCATGCAAATTCAATGGAAAGTGTCGTTTTCCCACAGCCACCTAAACCACATATTGCTTGTGTGTGCTGGACGATGTTATTTTGTTGGAAGCGTTCTATAATAAGTGCTAGCTCTTTTTCCCGTCCTACAAAGTATTCATTACGGACTGGGGGATAAAAGAAAACCTGGTCATTGGGTCTTAAATGTGACATATACTGTTGTTTTAAATCATTGATATCTATTTGTAGTAAAGCTATTTGTTCCGTAGTTTTTCCTTCATTAATTTCTAAAGACTGTACTCTTTCCACTGTTATCAATTGTTCTGCTGACATTTCTTCAACCTTTTTACTAATTTTTCCTACTTCAAATTTGGTCTCATTTAATTTTTGTACTTCACGTTTCTGTGTGATGTCAATTTCTGCAGTTCGCATTGTTAAAATGTCTACTTCGTCAGTTATTGATTCCATTTTGGTATCAAGTTGATCCTGTCTCGTGTTAATACTATCAATACGTTCACATGCAATAGTTATTTCTCCCTGTATATCTACTATCGCGTCATGAACATTGCTAAAATTTGAATCAATTTTAGTTTTCATTTTCAAGGAATATTTAGCCAATAGACTTGTTTGTTTTTTGATTTCCTGGACTACATCTTGTCCAATGGCATATCCTTGTAAGAAGCTAAATCCTACAAATGAAAATGGAAAACATTTATAAAAACAAATGCATTTCAAACCAAAAATATCTATATAATAAACAGTATGTTAATTAATTAGTTCTGTCGATTAGATTATCACACTATATGTCACTCGTGACAGACAAACATTCGCGCATTCGTGAATCACCTCTGAAGTCTGGTCACACGTCACATTTATTATGATAATAGAATTAGCCAACTAGTTATACTATATACCTTAAATCTATAATTATTTTTTTCTTACTGTAAATATACTGTCAAACCTGCAATAAGAGGTCACCTTTGGGACAAAGAAAAGGTGGCTTTATAAGACAAGCGATCTCCTAAAGAGATTAAATTGATATGAAATTGTATATGATAGGATAAGAAAAAGATGACCTTTCAATACAGGTAACCACACAGACTGGGTTGACTGTATTTGTATTTACATTATGTTTACTGAGAACCAGATATTGAAATGGAATTGTAAAAACCTCATGAATCCTGAGGTGAATCTATATATATATATATGCTAGGGAAGGATAAACATGTCATGCTTTTATTAAGACACCCACCGTGTTCCTCATATCATCAAGACAGGTAAAAGTATTGTCGGTGACAGAGGAAAGAATAAATATAATGCAAAGACAAAAGATCTATTGCCATTTAAGAAATGACAATTTCGTCAATTAGTTCGTAATGACGACCGTTTAATTTTTGTAGCGATGACTTAGGAGCGACATATCATTAAGCTTGTCCAGAAAATTACCATATTGGGCACAAGCCCTAGACTATCGCATTGTGAAATTAAACTCCAACAGCTGGTGCTGTTAGAATATTGCTACCGATGAATGGGAAGGTGACTACTGGAAAAGTGAAGTCATCACGTTTGTCATAATATTTTGTTTTATATCTTCCGCTATTGCTATTGTCAAGATAAAGGGTACGATAAGAAGCAGAATTTTGAGTGTCATTATTATCCTTTACTTCAAACTCATGTGTAGAGATGAGTTGCAAATAATCACCAAAATCAAGCATCGTTCAATGAAAGAATAATATCTATATAACGGAAGCTGGAGGTAAAGATCTGGACTATTACTTTCTTTTATCATTATCATTGAGAAGCCTTTGAAAGACATCTGCCTGATATCCGTGTAGAATCAAATTAGCGTGCAGTGGAGCACAATATGTTCCAGTTGAAATACCCATCTTTGTTGAAACACCCGTCCACCAAACTGGACAAATATGTTATCGATAAGAAAAATCTAACATATGAATGATCTCGATATGCACTCATTTTGTTGGAAGTACCAATATAATAAATATATAGCATATAATAAATATTAGCTTAATTTTTAACGATTTTTACAGTTTTATTCCTGGGAATGATTGTGTAGATATGGCCTATAATGATGTTAAGACGGTCCTGCTTAAGAGGACATACATGTTCATGTACATTTACCTATCATCAACAAAAAATAATGATATAATTAAATTCAGTCCTACCATTTATTTCCAAATAAATGGTTGAGAAAATAAATGGAAAACAAATGGTTTTGTTGTTAGAAATATTATAATAGATGTCCATATTTTATCCATTTCTACAAGAATGGTTCCACAATGTATCATTTAAAATCCATTTGGGCAATAAATGGTAAATAAATGGCAGTAGTAAAAATGGTTGGCAGTTTGCTTGGGGATATTAAAATGGTAAATAAATGGATTTGAAATGGTAAATGGAAATTAAATGGAATAACAATGGACATTAAAACCATTTTATTTTGTTAAGGGTCATCCTGTTTTTATTTATTTTTAGATTCGTTTTAGAATTGGAATATCCTTTACCAAGGTAAGAGTTGTCTATACCAGTAACAACATACGGGTACCGTTGTTCTCCGTTCTTCTTTGAGATGTAACGGTGTATCACTTCTAGATTTTAGTTCCGCATGTGGAATAATGGAATATAAGATACATGTAGAGAAATAAAATGTTTGTATACATCTGTTACAAAGATGCCGTACTCTAGAGCTTAAAGATTTCAACTATTCTATTGAGTTTTTCAGTAATGGGACAGCTATTATATCTTTATTAATGGAGCGATAGAGGCTCATGTTAACCTCTGGATTAGTTTAAACTGTCCACACTGTATACAAATACCAGCCTGAATTTAGTTGCATCACATTGCTATTGTTGTGTATAAATGTTCACAAGCATTTCTAATGAGAAGAACTTTGTGTGATTGGTTGAAATATAGCCGTTTGTTGTATAGTGTAATGATTGTTTTGTTTGTTTAAAGCCACTTTCAGCTATATCATGGCGACCAGTTTTAGTGGTGAAAGAAGCCGGAGTACCCGGAGAGAACCACCGACCATGGACAAGCAACTGGTAAACTTTATCACTTGCGGCTGCGAGTCGAGTGCACCCTTTCTTGTAATTTAAAAACCTGGGCGAGAACCCACGCCGTATTGGTGATAGGCTTGTATGAGTTGTAGGTAATCCAACTACCTAACTCATTGAGCCACCCCTGCCCTGCATAGTGTAATGAGATTAACTTTTTCAATGAAGAGTTTTAACAGTAATGAAATATTTTATTTTATCATTACCATTGAAAAGCCTTTGAAATACGTCTGTCTGATATCCGTGTAGAATCAAATCAACGTGCACTGGAACACAATTTGTTCCAGTTGAAATACCCATTTTGTTGAATCACCCGTCCACTAAACTGGACAAATATGTTGTCGATAAAACAATCTAACATTTGAATGATCTCGTCCTATTTATATTTATTTTTAGATTTGTTTTAGAATTTGAATAGCCTTTACCAAGGTAAGAGTTGTCTATACCAGTAACATAATACGGGTACCTTTGTTTTCCGTTCTTCTTTGAGATGTGACGCTGTATCAATTCTAGATTTTAGTTACGCATGTGGAATAGTGGAATACAAGATACATGTAGTAGAGAAATAAAATGTTTTTATACATCTGTTACAAAGATTCCGAACTCTAGAGCTTAAAGATTTCAACTATTCTATTGAGTTTTTCAATAATAGGGACAGCTATTATATCTGCGATACAAGAACTGAACATATGCTACGATAGTGAATATCATCTTCTTTATTAAGAGAGCAATAGAGGCGCATGTTAACCTCTGGATTAGTTTAAACTGTGAACACTGTATACAAATACCAGCCTGAATTTAATTGCATCACATTGTTATTGTTGTGTATAAATGTTCACAAGCATTGCTAATGAGAAGAACTTTGTGTGATTGGTTGAAATATAGCCGTTTCTTGTATAGTGTAATGATTGTTGTGTGTTTAAAGCCACTTTCAGCAATATTTCAGCTATATCATGGCGACCACTTGTAATGGTGAAAGACCGACCTTGGACAAGCAACTGGTAAACTTTATCACTTGCGGCTGCGAGTCGAGTACACCCTTTCTTGTCATTTAAAAAGTCAGATGAGAAACCATCCCATATTGGTGATAGGATTGTATGAGTTGTTAGGTAATCCAACTACCTAACTCATTGAGCCACCCGGGCCCTGTATAGTGTAGTGAGATTAACTTCTTCAATGAAGAGTTTTAACAGTAATGAAATATTTTATTAGGTAATACCGTTAGTTTCCCACTTTGTCAAGTCCTTCATTATTCTTGTTTCATCTGCAGTATTAAGCTGAAGGTGGTTTACCAACTGAAACATAATCTGGAATGACTCTTGATACTGTAGAGAATCCCATTCCTGAAAATTGCAGTGGGCCCAAGAATTTCTGACATTAGAGCGAACCTGAAATTAATACAAATGTCAAGATATATACATTGTCTTTGTTACAGATCTAGATTTCGTCTGTGTTGTCGACTGAATGTTGGAAGTGTTCTGGCGATGAGGATGTTTTGTTTTTAATATGATACTAATATTGGATTTAAATTTGCGATATATATCATGTATATATACTATCGTTGTTTTATTTTTCAAAAATAGATTTCTCTGAGCAATTTTCACTCCAAGGCGAACACACTTGTCGCATACATTTACATGACGACATCATTTAAATAATGGAGGAGCTTTGGGCCACAAAACTTGTTTGCAATGCCTGTAGCAAGCCAGGAAAATGAGTAGTCATGTGTACTAGGGGTATTTCGATTCTATTTTTACTATTTTCTGGTTGAATTTGGGAACCTATTTTGAGATTTGATATTGTTTTACCTGTCATTTTAGTATATATAGGGAGTGGATGTGGTCGAGTGGTCTAGGGCGCTGGACGTAAGGCTAAGCGAATGGTGCTGCAGTGTATCAATGGTGTGGGTTCAAATCCCGTCGAGGGAAGAACAAAATTTGACAGCTCTAAAATCTAATTCTAACACTGTTTGGTTTAATTTTCAGACGTATATATATATATATATATATATACAAATGTATATAGTAATAATACGTTACCTTGGCAGCAGTATTCCGTACATTCTGAGGGAATGTGTCTATGTTTATAATCATTCCAAGAAGAGCAGATATATCAACTGTCTCGTCAAACGCTGTGTAGATGGCCATGTTTGTAGCCAGAAATAACTTTGAGAAATCAACATGATTTCGTACTTTGTAGTCATACATTGATTTCTGGTGCTTGGGTATAGTTTTGTTATTATTGATAGCTTCATAATTTGGTACCATAATCCTCGCGTTGGTGTGGGTATGATTGCCTGTCGATTCCAACGCATTGCTTGTATATATTTATTATGATAGGTTCTGTATATGTTCGTAATGTTGGAGAAATAATATTCTGCAGACATATACCAACAATTAGCCATCTTTTCTGATTATCTTCTAGGTCAGGTTTGAGAGCTGAAATAGTAAATCGTATATATGCTGAAATTCACTCTTTGTATCAGTTTTAGGTTTATGGTGTTTAACGCTACTTTCAACAGTATTTCAGTTATATCGTGGCGGGTTGTTTTTGCATTGGTGGAGGAAACATGAGTACCCGGAGAAAACTACCGACCTGTCACAAGTCGCTGACTAACTTTATCACATATTGTTGTATCGAGTACACCTCGCAATGAACGGGGTTCAAACTCACAACTTTTGTGGCGATAGTCACCGATACGACGAACCTTCTTAGTACCAGATAGTACTTCTCACTAATACATTTTGTAAAAAAAATGAAGAACAAAAAGCAGTTTGCAGAATTTCTAATTTTACCACATGATATTTCTTGCTATTAGACATTTAAATAAAAATGTAAACATCTTATTTCGGGTGAATGACACGTTTCTTGAATAAACTACATCACGTACTCCCAAATTCACAAGATTGCAAATAGAAATATCTAAAAAAAAAAAAAAAATGATTAAAATTAAAATAGTCTGATCATAATATTTGTTAATAATGGTTTTAAGCGAAAACATTTTATCTAATTTAGATCAAAATCTATGCAACCACGTGGTCAATCCTGATTCGACAAACAATAACACTAAATATTAAAAGGTAACAAACAAAAAAAAACCAACAGAATCATGATGGACAATATAACATTCTGAAGACTAAAAGAGGGATCCGAGACCCCTTTATTAAAACGTAGATAGCTAATTTAGTGCCCACGATGCGCTTCTGCAATGATCTTCATTGGGTACGCTCAAAATCGAAAGATTGGAATGCCAAATAATTCAAGGAGGGGGAGGGGGACCTTCGTTTTATCCATAATTACAGAATATTTTCATTCCATTCAGAAAACCTTCTGTGATTGTTCAAAATGTCGACGCACGACTTCGGTATTGAAACTTCATCAATGATTACACAACAAATCAACCACACTCACTTCCGGAAACTATTTTCGAACGTCATGAAAAGTTAAACTAATAACTAAATACATGTAACAACAGTTTAAAATGTCGAATATTAAAGCAATTGATAATAATTGTCATTGTACCGGTATTTAATAATGGTAAAATGTAATTATACAAAACGTACTTCGGTCATCGCTTTTACAACGTATAAAACTACAACAGATTAGATTCAATTCTTAATGTTTGAGTTTTTAATGGGATGTTTTGATGGTCGGTTTATGACGTTACATTGATACACAAGTAGACTGCAACTCGTACAAAGGGACATAACTCGACTTAATTTCATTTAATTGAGATATATACACCATAATCATGGACTTCAATATTGCATCTGTTGCATCGGACTTAAGTTCTTGTTCTGAAAACTGCATAGATTGGAGTCATAATGAATTAGTCTTTCGGTTTATGGATAAACCATTATCAAAATATTGAATCTTTGTCTACTACAACCAAGAGGCGATTATATAATAAAGGTAGTTTTGAAGGCCGAGATATATATTATCATGATCAGTATTGCAGCGAACGCGATAGGACGAACTTGTATCTTAGTGATAATGTATGAGAGACCTTCAAAACGTACTTTAATGTTTTTATCCGTATTGAACGTAATAACGTGATGTCACACTGACAGATATTTTTTAGTATCAAAGTCACTGATAATATCACTCTGTTAGATCAACCAGACTATGTTTCCACACCTCAATGGCCTTCGACAATTCGAGTTAACCAAGCATACCAGGACAGCACCGAGGCAGTATTGTCCAAATATTTAGATATCTACACATGTGCAAATCTGTGTTCTCGAACAACAATAAATGACAGGCATATATCTTGTGTGTTGATGACTAAGAAAACTTATAAAAGAATATACCAAAGGGGTAAATAGAGACCGCAAATCGAAAAAGGACAGGCAATATAATGACCAAAAGATAAAAGGGAAAAAAAGATTCACTACACATCAAAACACTACACATCAAGCTAATGATTGAGCAAATACGAAACCTACTAAATTCGGGGATGGGGGTTTGGTTAAACTCATTTGCCCCGGAAGAGTAAGCAGTTTCCATCTGTTGCAAGGTGTACTTGATATAACGTTATGCCATCACATTTTACTTTTGATCAATCGTTTTCTCTTGTTAATATTCTTCTTGTATAATAATAGTAAAATAACAGTTAAATCTGCCCATGTGGTCACCTCTATTAAATTGTCACTTTTTCTTTTCCTGTCTTAGAAAATTTCATATAAATTTAACCTCTTTTAAGAGATCAACTGTATTATAAGGCCACGTTTTCTTTGTATCAAAGGTGACATCTAAATACAGGTTTGATTGTACATATTGTTTATACCTGGATAATTATGATCTGCTGTTGCTATGTGTACTATATCTGCCTCTAATTCATGTGGTATGTCTAGCGGATGTTTTATATATATCATTTTACTCGCCATCGCTGGTCTAATCCTGTGTGTAGCCTCTTTACCTGATTATGTCATGCCGAGAATCTGAACTGTGCCTACCATGTTGCTAAAAATAAATATTAGCCATAATATTAAAGATTAACGTTGATATTAACATTATAAGAAGCAGGAACCGTTTACCATTCGTGAGCCCCTGGATTCACCCCCAATTATTTGGTGGAGTTTTGTGCTACTCATTTGTTCTAAATTCATTTTGGTTATATTGTTTTTGCTTCCTTGTCTTCGTCCTGTCACTTGTGTGGCCTATGTTGTCGATAGCTGTGTTTTCCCTTCAGTTTTCTCTAGTGTTTATTAAAACATTACAAGACATTTGCCAATGACCCCATCAACAATACACAATAAGCATCAACAGGAAGCACAACGTTCAATTATTGTGCTGTTATTGTAAACAATATGCTTACTTAGACTACATGATTATGTCCCCTGAATATTGTGGATCAAAGTAAACAGAAAAGTGTTTGATACAAATCAGTTATTTCCTCTGTTGAAGTATATGATAAGCAGATCATAACATGTAATTTTTCATAGCATACTGTTTATCAGCCTTAGATCATAATATCAGCCCGAGAGCCGATGCCATATGTAATACTCTATATTTACATTTTTTGAATAACATATATCCGCATTTTGATCACTTATATTTTGTCAATAGAGTCAAAATGGAAACGCTAGAGATCAAAAGTACCCAGTTTTAAAGGATGTCTTGTACAATGTATTATAATCTTTTTCTGTTTAATGGTTTTCAAGCATCTTCTGTTATAGCACCTTTGACCTTTGTGTCTCATATTTAGAAACTGGTATGGTTACAATACTCCAAAACAATATCAAACACTAGTCAGTGCCAATGATAATTCTGTCTAAGGTATCGCAGGAATTCGTGCCGTCTACAGACGGACAACGATGACGACGAGGTAGAACGACAACACCACCATCACATGAAATTTAGATTCCTTCGTTCGTATAAAAAATGACTAGAACAAAAGAATTTGAAATTGTATCAGAGTGTGAAATACTGTATTTGGGGGTGTTCATATAGCAAACCAGTACTTGTCACATTTGATCTATTAGTAAGAAATGGCTTATCCTTTTAAATGAAAATGCAATGCATGGTTGTTATTGCTATGCAGTTGACAAATGTCTGCTTTGCAGAACAACAAACATCGTGAATATTAGAAGTAGCGAAGTATCATTGATTTTCGTAGTCGACGATGGTGAGGATTTTGGGTTTCTCATAAGAAGGACTTTCATTCATTTTCCCAAATACGTGTATACCTTCCAAGCAAACTGGTGGCCATTTTCCAACTCAGCCATTTCTCGCTAAAGAAAAGCATTTGTGTTTATTATTCGGTAGTGGGTTAATTCTTTTTCTCATTTTATATGCTTGAATTTGTTGTCCCGTTACTTTTGGTCATTGTATTATATGTACTCATCCGATTTACAAGTTCCGATTACCCCTTTAGCATCTTCAAACTTTTCTTCAATCTTCTAACCTGATATGTGTTATATAGAGATTAATGCATGACCTTTACCATATCTACCCGGATATCATCCTGAGACCCCCTACCCAGATCAAACCGAGACGCAGTCTGATATTGAAAGATACACATTTATCTATTTTTCAGATTTTGTTTTACTGCAACTTTGAATGTGTCATGACCATATATTGATTTTATGCTGTTTGGAAGCACATTCCAATATCTAATATTTAAGAAAAAGGATGAAGAGTACACTCCTTTAATGTTTGGAGCTACGAAATTGAATTGACTTGATCTAGTGCTACATCCGTGGTGTTCGTCGACTTTTCAAAAAAAATGTATTTGTTAACTAACGATTGCATAGAACGTACTCAGCTGAAAACTGTGGTGAACTCAGAAACACCTAAAAGAAAAAAATACATGGACAGGTACAAGAGACTTAAACAGAAAGTACAATGTGAAATCAGACAAGCTAACAAGAAATATATGGAAGAAGATAGCACCGATTACAAAGACAACTCGAAAACATTCTGATCATATATCAAGAGCAAAGGCCAAGAATGGATAGGTGTAGCACCTTTGAAGAATAAAATGGGATTCCTGCAAAGTGACAACAAGAGCAAAGCTGAGATTCTGAATGAACAATTCCAGTCAGTATTCACTAAGGAAAACCTAAATAACTGTCCCAACAAAGGAAAAGGTCCATATTCCACCATGGGGGATATTAAAGTTAACACCAAAGGAGTCTATAAACTTTTGAAAAACCTGAAACCTCATAAAGTTACTGGTTCAGATTAAATACCATCTATTATTTTGAAAGCAGCGGCAGATCAACTCGCCCCTATTCTTACAGAATTATACCAAACATCACTCAACACCGAAGTAGTACCACAAGATTGAGAAGATGCACATGTAGTACCACTTTCTAAGAAAGATGAAAGACACTTAGCTTCTAATTACAGACTTGTATCGCTTACATCCATAACATGCAAGGTTATGGAACATATAGTGCATAGTAGTGTAATGTGACACTTTGACAGAAATACAATTCTAACTAATGCTCAACATGGATTCCGCAAAAAAAGGAGCATGCGAATCCCAACTCATTGTAACAATCCATGATATAGCATCCTTCTAGACTTTGCAAAGGCATTCGACAAAGTTCCACACCACCGCCTTCTACATAAGTTAGAATACTATGGCGTCAACCCCAAAACCAACAGATGGATTCGCTCGTTCTTAGAGAACAGAAAGCAGAGTGTAATACTTGAGGGGACTTCGTCTCCAAGCAAGTTCCAGTACTCTCTGGTTTACCCCAAGGTACAGTTCTTGGACCTCTACTGTTCCTGGCCTACATCAACGACATGCCAGAAACAGCAACTTCATCCGAGATCAACATATTTGCAGATGACAGCCTTCTTTACCGTACTATTAACAACCAGACTGACAGTGACCTATTGCAGAGGGACCTTACAATTCTGGAAGACTGGGAAAACAAATACATTCGATTAACGAATCCGGTTCCTTACCTGGAAGAAGAAGAAGAAGAAGAAGAAGAAGAAGAAGAAGAAGTTGTTTTGTAACGGTAAGCAGTTCCAGTTTTATTAGTAACACCCGTTGTGTTACTGTTAAACAACATGAACATAATCTGATATAGAAATGGTACTACACACCAATAAATGTAGATACATACAGAAAGCAAATACAACATGCAATTGAACTCCTTACAAAAGAAATTGCAATAAAGACAAAACGAACATTATTTTGACGAGGAAATCGTAGAGAACATCACAACAGGGAACTTAAAGTGATGACACGCAAATAGACAAAATGACATTGATACGAACTCCACCAAAGGAACACACAAGCAATATCTGGTTTCAATTATCAAGGCAGTACTAAGAAGAAAATAAAGAGTTTTGTATATATTTCTCATATGGTTCAATGTTAAAGTCCCTCGCTGGATATCGTTTGATTGGCCGACACCAAATTCCAGCAGCGCATGGGAAGTCTTCAGCAATGATCATCCTAACCATCTGTCTGAGAAGCTCTTAAGATCTTTAATATATTACACAATCAGAAGTTTTAGAGACGATGGTAGCCATATATGGTGTATATGCATCTTTAACGCGGAAACACAACATGCAACATATTTCCATACACCAAGGTCTAATAAATCACTATAATAACTATAATATATTCAGGGATATTTTTTTCCATTTTGATTAAAATAGCTGTTGTTTGATATTAGATATTTTATTTCGAATTATTTTAATAATAATAATAATAATAATAATAATAATAATAATAATGATATACATGTAACATATAATCTATTTACAAATTAATTACTTATTTTTCACATTTTAGTCCAATCCTAAATCGTTCTAATAAAAAAAATGATGATGTCATAGAAATAGAGAACCCAGCATGTGCAATAAATGTTATATGATTGTTTGTGCAATAAATGTCATATCATTTATTCCTTCATACATTTAGGTAGTTGACTCCTGAAAGCTTTTAAAGTTTGCATCAGTTTTTTCTGTGGTATTCGTACTGGTTGAAGAAATGGAAGTCGTTCATTCTCAACTTTTTCAGCCAGCGCACAGCATCGTAATGCTTCATTAAAGTTAGTTTCCGAAAATAATGTTGCTAGCATGTAATATGCATTGGGAAACTGCTTATCACAGCTTGGTGCCATCTCAAGATATTGATAGAAGAGTGTTTTGGCTTTTTCCGGTTCAATTTCTCTGTAACAGTATGCAATACCATAAAGGGCACTGTAGTTAGAACGTTCAAGATCGAAACTTTTTTGAAAGGAATCTAATGCCCTCTCTGGTTGACTTGATGCAACATATCGCGATCCTAAATAGTAATATAACTCACTCAGCACTTTCTTCCTTTTGGATGTGCGTATTTTAGAGGACTTTAACTTGGCAGCAAAAAGTTCACCAGTTCGTATTGCTAATTTGTTTCTTTCATAGTCAGAAAATAATGACTTTTCATGATCTGAAGGTGAACACGTAAGTACGAACAGTACTTTTAAATATTCGACCATAAAGTCGCCTGGCTTTAACTTTAAATACTGATCAACTAGGTTAGAAGTGTCTTTTGATATAATATTTCCAAACAAACTATTCTCATGCATGTGACCGTTAACATAGTTCTCAAAGGCCGGCTTTAGGTAATCACAATCACTTTCTGTATCAACACTTTTCTTCTTATAATTTTGCAGAAGATTTGACCCAGTCTCATATTCTGCAATAGCTTTCATAAAATGTTTTGCAGTTATAGAATGCTGATACTTCTCTAGCAATCTTATATCAAGAAATTTATTTTCGGGTGCAAAGATCCCCCAGGAGTCTTTTGCCTGTCTCATGTTTTCTTCCTGTACTGTTCGTAGATGGTTCATCATCGTAATAAATGGTTGGTATGTGGGATCACCAGAAAATCTGTTCAGCTCCATTTCAATATCACGCATGTTCATTGAGGATTCCAATGACGGCATATCCTTTTTCATTTGTCTGTTCTCTGACATTTCGCATGAAATACAGTTCAAAGTGTCTATGAAAAGAAAAATGAATTTAAACACGAACATCATCCTGTATGGAAATCGTGTTTGACGCCAGTATGCGTAATTAAATACAAAGAATATACATACAACACGAACATTCCTACAAAACAACTGGAGGAGCGGTAGACGAACCAAACATAATCTTACTCGGAAATCAAAACGGGCATCACCACATGCTACTACGAACGTGAAGACATGTTATAACACAAAAACGAAGGCTGAAACGAATTCATATTTCCGGATTTACTGCCATGACATCCTTAGTATGGAATTCTGGGAACTCCCTTTAAGAACATTTTGATATGCTAAAGCATTTGATAAAGTTTGGCATAAAGGGTTGATACATAAAATTAAATCATACGGTGTAGATAGTAATTTATTAAATTGGTTCTCTAGTTACCTGCAAGATCGACAACAGAGAGTATTAATAAACAAGTCGTCTTCTTCACTTTGCAATGTTTCAGCTGGTGTACCCCAAGAATCAGTACTAGGCCCTCTATTATTTATTATGTATATCAACAATATTGCTCAGAAGTTAATCTCTCTTACCCGACTTTTCGCAGATGACACTTCCTTCAGCTATTCCAACCGTGATGAATTACAGATAAAAACTGTGATTGATCACGATTTGAAAGAGCTGGATGAATGGTCAAAGAAATGGTTGATGACTTTTAACTCGGATAAAACAGAAATTATGCTATTTTCAAATACGGATATTCCAGAATTCAATTTTACATTTAATGAAAGAACTATTCCTATTACAAATTCTCACAAACATTTGGGAGTTACATTTAGCAGCGATGCTAAATGGAATATACATGTTGAAAATATATTGTTAAGTATTTACAAACACCTGAATGTTCTTCGAAAGTTAAAATATAAACTTTCTCGGAAAAATCTAGAGAAATTATATTTAGTTTATATCAGACCAATTTTTGAATATGCTTGTGAAGTATGGGATACTTGTAGGGTAGGGAATTCTAATAAGCTTGACCATTTGCAACTTGAGGCTGCTAGAATCGTTACTGGTCTTCCAATATTTGCTAGTTCAATTTTAATTTATAAAGAATTAGGCTGGTAATCATTGGCAGAAAGAAGAAAAAGGAGAAAATTACAAATGTTTTATAACATACAAAATAATAATGCAGCCATGTATCTCTGTGACTTAATTCCACCATCAATTCAAAGTACAACCGTTTATCCATTGCGTAATGGAAGTGCTATTATAATGTCATTTTGTAGACTATCGAATACTTATGATTCATTTATTCCTTCAACTATACGTCAATGGAATAGCTTAGACCCATCTCTTCGAAATGTGGATTCTATTGCAAAATTTAAAGCTGAATTAAGAAAGCGGAAAGATATTAGCCAAGTTCCTAAACATTACGAAATTGGACCTCGAAAACATAATATTATTTTAACCCAGCTTCGATGTTTTGCTTCTTTTTTGAATTACGATTAGTTCCAAGTAAATATAGTCTCAGATCCGTCTTGTCGTTGTGGTGCCAATCGCGAAGACTCCTATCATTTCTTCTTCGATTGTTCCCATTATTCAAATATAAGACATACATTGTTTCAAAATCTCAACTGGCTACCTAATTATTGTGCTTTAGACCTTACACCTTTGACCTGTGGTAATCCTACACTCCCGTATGAACAGAACGAAATTATTTTTAAGCATGTGTTTGAATATATTAAGAGGTCTGAAAAGTTTCTTATTGTCTAGTTGTTCACCAAAACAACAATCGCACACATCATCACCACTAACCCTCTCTCTCATTCATTTCTTCATTCACTCTTTTAGTTCAATCTACACATATCAATGTAAGAAATATTTATATACATGCATGCTCTATCAAATAATATTTATATACATGCATGCTCTATCAAATAATGTTGTAACTTATTGTATATAGGAGAAGACTTAATAAGTTTGTTTAACTTGTGTCTCTTATCCTTTTTGCACATTTGAGCAAATAAAATATGCTTAAGCTAAAAAAGAACAAAACTTTGTCGACAAATAAAATGTATTTGAAAGAAAGCTATTTTATATAAATATCTAAAAGTTTCTACAAGATATTAAACCCGTATTTAAGTTTGTATATAGATAAAGTACTTATGACATTTTCTTATAGTAACCTTTATTAGAGTCGGTTATTTATGGTGTCCTTATACGGGTGTAATCGGGCAGTCCTATTGGGACTATCACAGCTGTATTGACCCCAGATACGTCTCGTCCCAATACAGTTTCGTTCGACAACGTATGACTATCCTTAGCTATAATACAGGTTCAGAAAAGGTCCATTTAATAACATTATAGTGAATATACAAATGTACTCCCAGATTGTACCCCAATTTTAAAATCAGAATCCATTGAGATATGTCACACATCAGTAACAGCTGTTTTGATTTTATTCAGATACAATAAAATATATTCAAATTTAAACATTGATCTATCTGTCTAGCTTATCATATTATTTATTAAGTAAATCAATAACGAAACTTGTCGTTTATTTACAAACACAAACGTGAGTCAAAGAACAAATAGTATTTTTGTTTGTCTTGTGTGGGTAAACAATCTATATTCTATCCTATGATTTTACTAATGTATTAAGAATCACAAATAATGCTATGTTGTATACGAAAGAACAATATCAATATTTGAGACTGACCTTAAGTTTTTAAGTGCAACTCGTCGACTGGTTCGAAGAATTTGATAGTGAAAGCAGGGGATGTCATAGGCAAAGCAATCGTATCTACTCGGCCATTCTCGCTACCCTGCAAATAACCTCTTACGTGCATAGTAGAAATTCTTCTTAAATTGTTTGCCGGAAGTTAAGTTAAGCCGCACAAAAATATAGTCCACGAAAATCCAATATGGAAGACATACTAAGTAAAATCTAATCATGCAAAACTAATTAAAACTTTAATTGAAATATAGAAAATTGTTTAAAATATAACTTTATCAAACTTTCATGTAACTGACATGTGAAAAGAAGTGCGATTTATACGCCTAATGCATACGAGGTTATTTGCAGGGTAGCGAGAATGGCCGAGTAGTTACGATTGATAGGCAAAAGGGATGGAATCAGCAAATAATGATGCTAGAAAATGGCTGATTTTACCATTCGATGTATCTTGGAATTTTATAATAAGTAAGGAAATTCTCGTCTAGTTCTCGTATATCGAGAGACTTTTCATTGGATATTTTTTTGACGTATTTGAAGTGTGTATGCAAATTTAGAATCGATCGAAATAAGTCGGAAAATACCGAAGTATAATTGTAATATACGGAAAATATCGAAGGAAATTCGACAATATATTTATAATAAAGTGGGCCTTGATTATATAAATAAATCCAAAAGTTCTTCAAGGTAGGTATATTTAAATTAAATAATTGAAACTATAATATTCATATAAATATGAACTTTAAAAAAGTTATTGTTTAATATTCCCGATTTACTTCCATGACATCCTTAGTATGGAATTCTGGGAACTCCCTTTAAGAACAAAACTTTGTCGACAAATAAAATGTATTTGAAAGAAAGCTATTTTATATAAATATCTAAAAGTTTCTACATGATAGTAAACCCGTATTTAAGTTTTTATATCGATAAACGGATCATGGTGTTCCCTCATAATAACCTTTATTGAAGATGGTTGTTTATGGTGTCATTATATGGGTGTGTTCGGGCAGTCCTATTGGGTCTATAAAAGCTGTATTGACCCTCGACCCTCGGCCAATATAGCTTCAGTCGACACCGTATGACTATCCTTCGCCATAATACAGGTTCATTAATTAACACCATATTGAATACTCCCAGATTGAACCCCAATTCAAAAATTATAATCTATTTAACACCATATTGAATACTCCCAGATTGAACCCCAATTCAAACATTATAATTCACTATCAGTAAGACTTATTTGTTTTAATTCTGTTCATATACAATGAAAGATAATTATCCAAAATTAAATCGTTTAGACATAGGCCTAGTTTGTTTGCTTATTAGTTAAATAAATAATGAAACTTACCTTTTGTTTAAAAACATATTTGAACATAAAACGGTATCGTTGTTTTCGTTTTGTTCCCCCCCCCCCCCTTCCTTTCTTTGTGGGGGGGGGGGATATTAGGTGTATATACACAATCTATATTCCTTCATATATTTTTACAAAGGTATTGAGTACTACAATTAATGTCTGGTTGTATACAAAAGAGCAATATAGGTTATTACGACTGACCTTGTTTTTAAGATTCACCTCGGCCGCTGTTTCGAAGAATTCAATAGTGAAAGTAAATAACGATTTTGCTATTTTCCATAATTGAACAAAATACAAATTACGAAACCTGCACTACAAGCAAAATGAATGTAAATCTTGGGTGTAGCTAACAAGTAACATCCTTGAAAATACAACAAAAATTAAAAACAATAAAAAAAAACTAGACACCATCAACGAACGAGATAAAAATAAAATGCTTATTGTATAATGTTAATGTTATGTCTATTATTACTTTTATATATTTACACGTGCGCACAAGTGGCCCAAAAAAAGGGGGGGGGGGGGACCTCAGTTCGATCTCGTGAGAATTCGAAAGTAGAGGATGTAAATGATTATAGAAAAAAAAATTGTATTTTCTGGTTTAACAATAGACGATCCGATGGAAGCCGATTCCCTGTCGTTTCTAAGAGCTTAACACATGTCGAAGTGGACAATAAACACCTTTATCCCAGTGTAACCTTACCAAGTTTATTTTACAATTTTAAAATGATACATACCTGCTACCTGTTGTGTACAAAATGTTATTAACGAGGGTTAATGTTCAATGATAAAATATCACATTATGGTGATAATAGATTGAAAGACAAGATTGAAGATACCAAAGAAGTACATTTAAGTGCATGTTACTTTAAGACATGTTTTATACATTATGTAGATTTTTGTAGTTTTATGTGTATGATGCCTTTTTATGTATTGCCTAATTAACAGTCTACTCATATTGAAATACTAATTTCACACTATGGACATTTTATTCTACATATTGTTTCGTTAGTAAATATAACTTTGTATCTAATGAACGCAGCCAATATTACCCCGGCAGTGGTTGCCCCCTTTGTAAAGGGGTAGATTTCCAAAATAATATATATATATATAGGACAGACAATACAAAAGCCAAAAGAAAAGGGACAGATGTCAAACAATGACATATAAAACACTACAGGAAACTAAAGAGTGAGCACCACGAAACCCTACGAAAACAGAGGGTGAATTCAGGTGCTCCGGAATACACAAAACAGAGGGTGAATACAGGTGCTCCGGAATACACAAAACAGAGGGTGAATACAGGTGCTCCGGAATACACAAAACAGGTGTAAATTCAGGTGCTCCGGAATACACAAAACAGAAGGTGAATTCAGGTGCTCCGGAATACACAAAACAGAGGGTGAATTCAGGTGCTCCGGAATACACAAAACAGAGGTTGAATTCAGGTGCCTCGGAATGCACAAAACAGAGGGTGAATTCAGGTGCTCCGGAATACACAAAACAGGGGGTGAATTCAGGTGCTCCGGAATACACAAACAAATTCTCCTTAAAAAAGGTGTATGTTTGCCGATCAAATGTTTTATATATTGATTGAAATATTATTTTAATGTATTACCCAAACTATTATCTATTTTTATTTTATATTGTAATATGTACATACTTATATTTTAGATGCACTGCAGGTACCCCGCCTGTACGTACCCCCGATGTAAAGGAGATGAACATATTATATAACAAAGGAGATATATATATCCTGTGTTATTTTTTAAATGGATGGACACCCTATTACACATTTACATGTAGTGGCTGTCTGTCTTTATCCGTCGTCATGTCAGGTGTGTAGCCAGCATAATGGATAAGCATAGGCACAAGCTGTTTCGGTGAGGGGTCTGGGGTCGCTCAAGGGGGTTCTTTGGGCGAAGCTCCCGGAATCATGCGGGCTCTACAACAAAAAGGGTGACGTTGTTGATAATTTTGGAAGTGCTTTTAGCAACATGAAAATCTGATTATTTTGGCCCTTTTTGACAATATTACTACGAACTAACAAGAACTTTAACGTCATTGACTACCCAGGCAGACCTCTCGCGGACGGACGGATGATAACGTTACTTTATACCCTTCGAAATGTTAATGTCGAAAGGGATAACAAAATACATGTATGATAGAGGGTACTCTCTGAACTTTTATTCATCATGAATTATTCATTGTTTTTAACTTGTATAAGTTGATGAAAAGTCATCAATAATAATACCAAGTCGACTTGCACATGTCTGGGTATATGCATGAGTGATAAGTTGGACAGTCGTTCACCGCCCGTTCTCGACCATCAGTAGGATTTCACGCGTCTAATCACACTGAAAGTTCTATTGCTTGTTGCCGATGACACCGCAATTGTCAGCATGATACTGATGATGCTGTATATGTCACGGTTTGTGGCATGTAGAATGTCGCGTAGTCTCTCAGGCTTATCGTCTTCAAGAGCCCACATGATTTTCCAACGCTAAACTTCATCCACAAAATATACTTTCCTTGGTAAATCTCTCTGATGGGCATTCAACAATCTATCAGCTATTTCAGGTGTTAGGTTTATATAAGGATTTAGATAAGATGCCAAAAAAACCCTCCTCGTTGCTTACAACTCGCTTTGATATATCTTTTTCACTAAATGTTCCAAGAAGACAAGGTATAGGGATACTTACCAGTAGTCAGATGGGTTGTCTACATGATAATTCGTTCTGTACATTTATGTTATATATACATTATAGATTTAATCATGTAACATATTTACATGCGTCTTCCAGTAGGAAAGTGGAGCATTGATTTATTAAAACAATGTCAAATTTATGTATAGGCACGTGCCTACTTGAGCCTAAGGTAGCTACGCCACTGCATGTTCTTGTCTCTATTTCAATATTGGTATATTTCTTCGAAAGAGTACTATGTTTTTCTTCTTCGCATCTGAATTTTAACCCCATATATTCCCAAGCCACTCCCAAGTCACTGCACATTATATGGTCGTCATCATAATCTGGATTACCGTTGTGAAATATCCATATCTCAAATTGCAGTGGATCTTTTACTTTTTCGTAGAATTTTTTTTTCCACTATCACCGCCAAGACTGTAACTGGACTTGACTGTATATATGAGTAATACGCGGGTGTCTTATAAGAAACAGGAACTACTCACCTTTCGCGGACTCCTGGGTTCACACGAGGTTTTTGTTGAGGTCCATGTTGCTCATATTTTTAATTTTCTGATTTGTGTTGTGGTTTTTTTTTGTTTTGCTTGTCTTCGTCCTGTGTCTTGTGTTGCTAGTGTCTCTGGACTGTCCATTCTTGATTGCCCCTTCGATTTTCTCTAACGTTTATTTTTAAGCGAAGATTTATCTCTCCAGAACATAGATATCCAATGCTTGTAAGTCTGGTATTTGCTTTGTGGTCTTTTCCTGTTTTTATTCCTGATAGTTATTTTTTAACCAACACTGACGAAATTGGGAGCAAAAATGTGCTAATCAGAGAATTCAATTTAATGTTTGTTAACATAAATATTTTTTAATACTGAATATCCATCATTAAAATACCAAAACGAGGCCAACGAATGAATCTGATCTAACATAATAACATGTGATTTCAAGGATTAATGATATCTGACAGGATGGTCATACAAAATCATATATGGACATATGTCATATTGACCATTGGGATGTGGAGTCATGTAAAATTTACGGTACACTGTTGATGCTAATAAGGAAGCTCCTAAACCAAGGGTTCCCATTGGTTATTTTTAAAGTCATCACTTCGAACGTTTTACGGTCGGCACCATTACTTGGTTAACTGCTATGAAGCTTGTGTATAACAAGGGATCGTCGATATGTTGTCACAATCCCGTCCTTTCATCATTCATGACATATCACCAGGTTTCTAAAAAGAGTAACAGGGTGAGCGCAACTAGTGGAGTAGGATCAGACAACCCTTCCGAAGCACATTGGTTAACGGCATTTTTTGTGGGGTTCGTGTTGCTCAATTATTATATTAGTTTTCTATGTAGTATTTTGTAGATCTGTGTTTGTCCTTTTGTTCTTTTTCGTTTTGGTCATTTCATTGCCTGTCCTTCGATCTATGGCCTCTGATTACCTTATTGTCAACATCACACGTTTTTTTATCAAATTGAGCTTTCTAATCATTGTAAAATTAAGAAATAAAACAAACAAAACTCCTTTGTAGATGGAAAAGTAAGAGAAAACACTTCAAAATGTAGATTCTTACGGGTCTCGACCTCGTTAATTATTCTTAAGAATCTACATTTGGAGTGTATTCTCCATAGCGTATGGTCCTGTATTGATTTAATTAATTAAGGAAATTATGATTGATTAAGAAGTAATCTGGTACAAATCAACGAGCCACTTTCTAAAGCATTCTCACGTGATGTTACTGATTGTATCTTTTAATATAAATATTCAAAAATAGATATCAGCTAATAAATGTTCGCTTGATTAGATAAATGCTTCAAAGAGGTCAATTTATAGAACGCTATTATCAAATTTTGTGTTCATTAACTTAACAACTGTAATCTTGTCGTTTAGGCAAATGTTCAAAATATAAAAGTTAATTCAATGCACAATCTTGAGTTGTAAAAAAAAATCGAAGTTACCACATTTTGATTATTGTGGAACGGTACTATAGGTGGGAGAAAGGTATTTGAACTTTTAATATTTATTCTTGTATATCCGACACTACTTTTTTATAAATTATTATTTATAAGACGTCGGGAGTAGGGTTAACTATTAAATAACTATTATTCAAGGGTGGGTTTATGGGGTTTAGCGACACTTTTAACAATATTTCAGATATATCGTGGTGGTCTGTTTTATTGGTGGAGAAAACCGCAGACCTGTCGCAAGTCACTGACAAACTTTATCACATAATGTTGTATTGAGTACACCTCACATTGAACGGGATTCGAACATAAAACTTTAGCGGTGACAGGCACTGATTGCACAGGTAGTTGTAAATCCATCTACCATACGATCACGACCACAGATACCCCAACTATTATTCAAACAACAAGAGGTGAATGATTTGATTTGGAAATTTCTTTGGGACAATAAACCAAACCAAATAGAAAGAAACGTATGTTGCTTAAATATTAATGAAGGGGGGGTGGGAATGATTAACATAGACAATTTTGTCAAAAGTAAACAGATAAAATTTATATACAAAATAATCAACAGTGAGATGGACTCATGGAATGCGATAGGTAAACACTGGTTACAGAAATACGATAAAAAATTTGGAGTTGATTTTTTTCTTTGTAAATGCTCCGATATTAAAGGTTTAGATATTGCATCCATTCCAAAATACTATCAAGACGCTATACAAGCATGGAACAATTTTTTGGGGTCATGTTCTACGGAGTCTAAAAATGACATTTTAGATAAAAACATATTTGGTAACTCTGAGATCAAATTTAATAGAAATCCACTTTTTTTTCAATCGTTTTTGAGAAATAATATATTTAAAATAAACGATATATGGGATAAAAACAATAATACCTTTGTTGATAATCAGACTATATTTAATAGACTGGATGATAAAAGGAACTGGATATCAGAATGGGCAAAAATAAAAAAATCAATACCAGAAAATTTTGTTAAGAAATTAAAATCCGATGATAACGAAAAGATAAAAAAATCATTAGGTTTAAAAATAGATAGTAATTTGAATATTAGAAATCATAATAATAAAATCATTGTTCCAAAAGAGCTGAAACTAAAGAATATCCAGAAAGAAATACGTAAACCAATTACGCCAAAATGTCAATTCAAATGGGATACAATTTATGAAAAGAAATTTAACTGGATATCAATTTGGTATATACTGAACAAGATTAAATGTAAACAAAGCATTATCCAGTTCCAATGGAAATGTTTGCATAACATTGTCTATTCAGAATATAGATTACAAAAAATGGGAAAATCAGATGGTCAATGTCATTTTTGTAAAAATGAAATAGAGTCCCTTATGCATTTGTTTTACAGGTGTCATAAAATTAAACATGTCTTAGATGAATTAAAACACATTTTTAATAGCATTTTTGAAAAAAATATAGTACTTGTTGAGGAAAACTTAATCATTGGGGTGTATGAGGGAGAAATAACTGAAAATCTACTTTTAATGAATTTAGTAATTTGTATATTAAAATGGGTAATTTGGAAAACAAGAAATTATATAAAATATAATAAAAGTACTTACAGGGAAGCAATAGTTATCACAAATCTCAAAAATGAACTCAGAAGTAATATACAAATGATGATTAAGAACCCAGAAGTTCGAAACTTATATAATATTAGGAAATTACAGCTATTATTGGATACATTATGAATTTAGTTGTATTAATAATTCCTTTCATTGTTTACTGTGTAAAAATGTATGTTTATAAATTGAATATGAGAGATAAGATATGATTTATTTGCTTATGGTATTGTATTCTTACTACAACTGTACCAGTATTTATTTATTTAATTATATTGTTCATTGTAAATATTTGTAAACCTTTGAGGTTTCCTGGCACCCAGAGGTAAATTGTTCACAGGTGTAATATAGATATAATAAAAAAAAAAAAAGATAGTATTTATCTCTCATTAAACCATCTGACATTTTGATCACTCGGTTTCTTAGCGGTCCAGTACATCAGTTCTAGATCATACCCTTTGATCACTCGGTTTCTTAGCGATCCAGTACATCAGTTCTAGATCATACCCTTTGATCACTCGGTTTCTTAGCGGTCCAGTACATCAGTTCTAGATCATGTCTTTTGATCACTCGGTTTCTTAGCGGTCCAGTACATCAGTTCTAGATCATGCCCTTTGATCACTCGGTTTCTTAGCGGTCTAGTACATCAGTTCTAGATCATGCCCTTTGATCACTCGGTTTCTTAGCGGTCCAGTACATTAGTTCTAGATCATACCCTTTGATCACTCAGTTTCTTAGCGGTCCAATACATCAGTTCTAGCTCATACCCTTTGATCACTCGGTTTCTTAGCGGTCCAGTACATTAGTTCTAGCTCATACCCGCAGGTCTGATCACAGGGTCTATGAAAATATCACAAGTTAATGCTTAAGTTTTAGCAGTTAGAGTAGAAATGTACCATCAATTAAAACAAATTGATTTTAGAAACTTTACAAGAGAGCGGAGGATAATACTTTGAAATAATAGTCATATAATTAGAAAGTTATCCTGCCATTGTGTGATTTTGAGCACTAAAAAAGGGGGTAAAGAAATTCCAGTGTTATTTAGTCATTGACTTAATAAATCATTTCTGGTACCTAATTCGTGCAGTGTGATAGTAAGAAATGACAATAGTATTAAGTGAGGACCTTACAGAGCACACTATGCAAAACTATTATAATTACGCTTTTTTCAGACAAATTGACAGTTTTTTTTTTGGACTTTTTGACATTGCATGATAAAACACTATACGTACATTGTCGGTAAGTATAGAATTAATTTGCGCTCGTTGCAAAACACGCCAGAAAACTCGCCAAGTGGTTCGTTTTTCTACTTGTTTCTAAAGCTCATCCAAATACATTTTATAATTTTCGACATGCACGTATATTGTATATTTATGCTATTTATACGAATATTTTAGTATATGTTGTAGATTTGCTAATATACCATGCTTATTGTCCAGGGTTGGTATTATTGAGTAAGTTATTGTTATTCAGCGCCAAATGCTCAATATTTTCAGCAAAGCCATGGCGAGAACAAGTTGCATTCGATGAGAAGATGTTGATGCCCGCTTTGTACTAAGCCAACACGTGTAGTTGGATTTTGAAAGTGCTGCCTTTCTGAAACAACAGTCCGCAGATAGACATGTCGCCCCACATTATCCTGAATCCAAGCCAAATAGTCTTTGCTATTATTCCTTAATGATGCATGCTTAGCGAAGTAGTAACAAATACCAATGGTGTAGTCTTTGGTTTGACTCTACCGCAACTCGAATCAACGATCTACCACAAGACCACGACGGCCCCTTGATTCTTTAAAAACCATTGCCTTAATCGTAGTACTCAGAATATGGTGACTTTGTAACAATATTTAGATATTGTTGAGCGTGTTCTCGTCCTGAATTGTGCATTAAGTATTTTCGCTGAATGTTAATCACCTAACAATCGATATAGTTTCTACCATGCTACAATCTTCCTTAGACTCTTCGGAATTGTTTCAGATAGCTAATAATGTAAGATGGTCAATATTTATGATCGGATAAACCTACATCTCTGCATTATAGATGTAAATGTGTCAGACTCAGAACTCTCTCGGCTACATAAAATATACATGTCCGTCATTGTATTTTCTGTCCTTCTTCGATTTATGGCTTCTGAAAAACCTTGTGGTATATACATACTTTTCTTCGCAAGTATTGACTTTACGCTACCGTGATGCATTTTTATCAAAGGAGGATCAACAAGAAATATATTTGTAGTTTTAATGGCAGGTCAGACTAAATTAGGATAATAGTAGATGTCCCGTTACTATATAAATTATATACTGAAACAAACTATAATAAAAACGTAGATATCAAATTTAGTGCGCACAACGCGTTTCTGGAACAGTCTTCATCAGGTACTCTCAAAATCAAAATTTAAAAGTGTTTAGGAGCAATAACACTAAAGGGCATCAACAGGATAGCCAAACTCGGCTAAGGTCACCTATGTCTGAGGGAGACAAACTCGGCTAATGTCACCTATGACTGAGGGAGACAAACTCGGCTACGGTCACCTATGCCTGAGGGAGACAAACTCGGCTAAGGTCACATATGACTGAGGGAGACAAACTCGGCTAAGGTCACCTATGTCTGAGGGAGACAAACGCGGCTAAGGTCACCTATGTCTGAGGGAGACAAACGCGGCTAATGTCACCTATGACTGAGGGAGACAAACTCGGCTAAGGTCACCTATGCCTGAGGGAGACAAGCTCGGCTAAGTTCACCTATGTCTGAGGGAGACAAACTCGGCTAAGGTCACCTATGTCTGAGGGAGACAAACGCGGCTAATGTCACCTATGTCTGAGGGAGACAAACTCGGCTAATGTCACCTATGACTGAGGGAGATAAACTCGGCTAAGGTCACCTATACCTGAGGGAGACAAACTCGGCTAAGGTCACCTATGTCTGAGGGAGACACACTCGCTAAGGTCACCTATGTCTGAGGGAGACAAACGCGGCTAATGTCACCTATGTCTGAGGGAGACAAATTCGGCTAATGTCACCTATGACTGAGGGAGATAAACTCGGCTAAGGTCACCTATGCCTGAGGGAGACAAACTCGGCTAAGATCACCTATGAATGAGGGAGACAAACTCGGCTAATGTCACCTATGACCGAGGGAGACAAACTCGGCTAAGGTCACCTATGTCTGAGAGAGACAAACGCGGCTAATGTCACCTATGACCGAGGGAGACAAACTCGGCTAAGGTCACCTATGACCCAGGGAGACAAACTCGGCTAAGGTCACCTATGTCTGAGGGAGACAAACTCGGCTAAGGTCACCTATGACCGAGGGAGACAAACTCGGCTACGGTCACCTATGCCTGAGGGAGACAAACGCGGCTAAGGGACACCTATGCCTGAGGGAGACAAACTCGGCTGAGGTCACATATGACTGAGGGAGACAAACTCGGCTAAGGTCACATATGACTGAGGGAGACAAACTCGGCTAAGGTCACATATGACTGAGGGAGACAAACTCAGTTAAGGTCACCTATGTCTGAGGGAGACAAACTCGGCTAAGGTCATCTATGTCTGAGGGAGACAAACTCGGCTAAGGTCACCTATGCCTGAGGGAGGAGAACCTTAGTTTTGATAATATGTACATTATTTAGAAAGACTGACTACTGGGCGGATGATAATTTCGGGGACTAATAGTCCACCAGCGGAAGCATAGACCCAATGGCAGTAATAAAAACGTAGATATCAAATTTAGTGCGCACACTGCATTTCTTTCATTTTGTATTAAAGTTTTAATTATTGAATGTATATATGGTTGCTAATACTCAGTTGATCATATTCATAATATATTCATCAACGATGAGACATAAGTCAACTATTCCAACAGTGATTTTTCTTCTCTGAAATAATCATGACCGAAGACGCGTCTATTATGAAATGGTCGCTAAACAGTAAACATGATATACAATTATACTTTAAAGTTGGTATGTTGTTTTAGTAATCTTTGGGCGTAAGTAGTAGACTTTAAGAATGAATTTATGTTCGGTACAGATCTAAATACTTGCAACTGTCTGGGTAGTAATACACATACGTATTTGTATTCGTGTTACTCCGAAAGTCTACTAGACTTGGTAGTCTATACGACGGGAACTTTGTCATTCCAGGGCTTATATCTAATTGTATTCAGTAAAATCTAATTACCAGGTCCTTTAAAACAACATTTTAATGATACAATAAACAAAACAAATAATAGTAGCAAACAAATATAACCATCGTCGGTAACCCACGGCTTATCACGCTCCGAACCTCTCCACGCATTATCGGTAACCCACGCGGCTGATCAAGTTGTGATACTCTCCGATCTCATCATCAGTAACCCATGGCTGGGTAAGCTCTGCTATTCTCCGCTCATTGTCAGTACAACATGGATGATAAACCGCCATTACCTTCCATTCATCGTCGGTAACCTTTTGCTGATCATGCTCCGATACTCACCATTCATTATCGTTTACCTAAGGTTAATCGCGCTCAGATTCTCTCCACTCGTCGTCGGCAACCCACGGCTGATCATGCTCTCCACTGATCGTAGGTAATCCACGGCTGATCACACTCGGATAGTGTCCGCTTATCGTTGCTAACCCACGACGGATCACGCTCCGTTACTCCTCACTCATGATAGGTAACACACGGTTGATCACACTCTGATACCCACCGCTTATCATCGGTTATCTCAGGTTAAACGCGCTCGGATACTTTCCACTCATAGTCGGTAGCCCACTGCAGATCACGCTCTGATACTCACGGCTCGTTGTCGCTCATCCATGGCTGATCAGCGTGATCAATTGTGTGTTACCGACGATTACAAAAAAATGTATATAAGATACATAAGATATATGTATTATGGGTGAAGGACATTTGCGCAAAAAAATTTAAATTTAAAATTCCTGCACCAGTATATATATGTGCAGGATTTAGATATTTTTAAGATTGTGTTAACATATTGTTATATTACACTTTACGTTTTTATTTCCCCTATTTGTCTTTGTATGGAACTCAGAATCTTCGGTCCATAAATATTTTTTCGGTGACGGACCGGTCCATATACTGCCATATGACCAGCTTCGGGCCGTATAATATTTGGTTGGTGACGGACCGGTCCATATACTGCCATATGACCCTCAGTGCCATGAACTATTTGCTATATATTTTGCTAATATCTGTTTTTGTACTTTGTAGATTGTATCATATACCTCAATGCGAACTTAATTCTGTGGACTTCCATTGTTTGGCGAAAGTACAGCTGTTCATCCAAATTATTTACCGATTCATATGAAAGTTTATTGTTTTTATATATTTCTTTATTAAATGTTGGTCGACTAGTTCGCTATCCCGAAAGTATTTTCGTGTTCGCAATTTAGATTTTGTAGGAAATTGAAAGTTTATGTTCGAGTCAACGTATGATAAGAAATAGAAAAATAAAAATGATATTTTCACTAAACATGTGATTAATTTAAAAGCACATTGCGATCTTTTGAAAAGGTGATAATTGTTCCCTATCGTGTTGGAATCTGGCCTTAAATAGATGTAATTTATTGCTAATGGCAATAATCATTTTACAAAAGGGAGGAAGAATTACCAGACGTCATAGTTTGTTTTACGTGTTGTGAGTTAGTTAAGCAGCGCAGCAAGACAAATGGATAACAATCAGTAATTTTCTGTAGAATATTACATGTGTTATACGAACTGTTTAATTATTTAAGAACAACACAAATAATTATATTAATAAACTTGGAGTTATTTAGATACAAAAGACGTGTTTGTTTACCTGTTAATCTGGACATCCCCAAAGGCGAATCTTCTTGACAAGATTTCTCTATTACATTATTTTACTTGTTAACAACAACTTCCCCGGGGCTAATACATCTAGTCCGTTCAGTATAACAAGCTTAACATTGACTTTTAATAAGTATATATATATATTGTGAAAAGACACTGGATTTTTATGGTGAAGATTCAAAATATGAAAAGGTAAAACATGATTTATTTAATATTGATTCAATTTGAATATTGTAACATTGATTGAAATTGACGAAAGAAAAAAACGTATATATGATCATGATCATGATATTGCAAACTGTCTGTATCTGTCGTAATAGTGCTGTGACGAATCGAGAAAATTCGCTTATTTTTTTAGTTCAATGTACCGGAATACCACACGGCTGAAATTTTCCCAGATGAGAGAGTATACATCAAAGTACCATTTTATCCCTGTCGTCGCGTTTTCTCATGGTGCAGTTTTTTAGGAGAGCGTGACATTTGGGGGTAATCGCATTTTCACATTTCTAAGTATGTCTACTTTGTGACGCTATTCACGAAGAAAATATAATTTGCTATGAATTGAAACTTTATTTGTAATATTATGTGTGTTAAATTTGTCAATCAAAACTTGAAATTAAACGTTTATCATCTTTTTTTTAAACTTTACTAGCATTCTGTAAATTTGATACGTACTGAGCATGGTGTCGCTCCCCTGTCTAACACACCCCTGATTACATTGAGTGCAATACGTGTCGTTTAAAATGAAATTACTATGAAATTAACATGTCTCTCAATGAAATAATGTATGTGCTTATTACAAGAATTCAGTTTAATATGAGACAGGCAACCTGTTTGAAGGACGAAGTCCTAAAATTTCAATAATACAATGATCCGTACACGTTAGCCTCACCGCCACCGGACGCAATTACGAACAATTTCGATGATATTGACCGTGGCATTTGATAATAATTTATAAATTTGACCAAATTGATGAAGCTGATTGCATGTTCATATTTCAGATTAAACACCAATATTCCTTTTGAATCATAGCCCATATATTATTCAATGCATTGTTACGGGTTTTAACTTGGAACAGATTTTCATGACACCGTTCTAGTCACTCTGTGACCTAGATCCAGACACAATTTCGAACATCATAATAACCTTTCTAGTGTAAATTATTTAATGACAACTGTTAAATTTGAAAGAGCATTCATTCATTTACGTTCACATATCTATTTGTATATAATACACATGACATAAATACCTTTCCTTTGTTCATACCATTAATGTGTGCCAGTTTGCATTCGGAATTCCTTGGACTCTTCAATGAATAAGGTACATCACGGATTTTGACATAGATCAATGTAAGGAAAATGTATTATATTGACTGTTTTTGTTTTAATTTCAATGTGTTCTACATATGCATAGAACCAGGAGATCAAATTCTTTCCAATTACAGGCATAAGATAACAAAATATGCGAACCTCAATGAATTTTAGCGATAGATTCCAAGTGCAATTGTCGATCGTTTTCTGTTTACAAATATGAAAACCCGTCGTCTGCAACATTCAACAACTGCGCATGAATAATGAATAATTTTCTCCCAAAACACGAGTAATTTAGCGGGGTATCTATTTATAAAAGCATTTTTTTAATTCATGTTTTGAAGGAACAATTAGGGGACATACTTTTTATTTCGATCGTAATTGCGTTCGGTGAGGCTATTATCTTTTATTTTGAATGAATTGTGTAGCCGATTTGTTATGGCGTTCATTTTACCTACGCCGCTCTTCCATCGGTAAACTGACGAGTTCTGTCCCCTGGCTCGTATCTCGGCTAGATTGAGACAGATTGAGTCAGTCTATTCCATCGGGAGTTTCGTAGAAAGAGATTTTTTTATTAGAATTTTAATAAAAGTTTATTTCGATTTTGCATAGAGTAAATAATCAAAGAATTGGGATTTTTTCATCGAAATAGATTTCTTTTGCGTTTCTAAACTATCAATTGATCTATTTTTTAAACTTCCGGTGAGCAGATTTTTGGCTATCAATATAGAAGGAAAAATCGGAGAGCTCACCGTTAGAAGGACTTCGTCCTTTAATATCTCATTTTATTGTGATGGTTTTAGTGTAGGAGTTATTTAAAGCAGAATATCAGTTGTTGAAAATAAGCTCCTATAAGGCACAAATAATACACTGACCAAGTCGGAATACTTGTTTAATCCGGAAAATGTGCAGTCCCGTTAAATTTGCCCACTCTTTGCCGAAAAAATGTCGAAACACAAGCAATTAGGAATTATGTGTCATTTGTCAAATAAACACACCCGACAGTTTGTCCGGCGCTACAGAGAAGGGAAGAGATACTCTGTTTGATGCGATCAACAAGCGACAAGATGATGTTTATCGTCGCCTGTATGAGGAATTTAATTCTTTGAGCTTGGGTCCTTTAAATGAAATAAAGTATCATAGATCTTGTTATAAAGTCTATACAAGTAAAAAATTTTTACAACGGTTTGACAGCGATGTTCCAGAATGTAGCAACACTAGTAATGACGCTTCAGTGTCTACTATGAAGACGCGTTCTAAAACCTTGCCACAAATAAACTGGGACTATTGTATTTTTTGTAGACAAAAGGCTATCAAGAAAGATAGAAAACTTAAGCGTATTGAAAGTAGTGAACGCGTCAAATACATTTTAAATGCTGCAAGAGGTAAGTTGGATTATGATTTGTTGAGCCTCTTGACCGTTGACGATGTCCAGGAAAAAGCGCAGTATCATTCGGCATGCATTACAAATTATTTGCTGAAGTGGAAAAAAGAACATAGTGTTGATAAGTACTCTACAATTAAAAATGAGTCGGAACATGATATTGCATTCCAAAAAGTCTTAGACATTTTGCACCATGACCTTTTTGAGAACAGAGGGTTTATCGACAAAGTATTATACTGCCAAATTACAGACAAAAGGGAAAAGGTCAATCAAATATAGTTTTCAGTAGTTCGATATCAGTTGCTGACGATATTCGTTCCGCAAGTAAGTTGAAAGCAGACCTCAAGTTTTCAGAGGTAGAAGCTTCTTTCGTAGATGTCCCTGATATGCAGGAAAATCAGATTCTTCATGATGCTGCGAAGGTATTGCGTGGCTCTTTATACGCAATCGAAATTTCAAAAGATTTCTATCCTTCTCCATCTGATCTTTCTCATCATAGATCATTGCAATTCATTCCGCCTTCTCGTATGACCTTTCTTTCATGGTTGGTTGATGACAATTGTTTTCATATTGAAAGTGACTACAACGCGTTGTCACACGATAAAGCTAGGACATGTATTGCTGTAGCCGAAATGATAATATCGTTGCACAAAAACAACTTCACTCCATTTAATTTGGGATTTGTATGATATGTAGTAACAAACTAGTTATTTTCATTTTTTTGTCTTTTCAATACTTAAAATTGAGATATGGACTTTGTCATTATTTGGTGTGAAATCTTCTTAGATGCTTGTTCTTGTTGTAATTTTTTTCCTTGTTTCTCTATGAATTTGTTCCAAACTTTCCAGAAAAGATATACATATATTGAATTATTCTTATGTATAATTCTAAGAAATGTCAATGACTTGCGGTGAAAATATACGTGCGTTAATATCGATTTGTGAATGATGTCCCCCCTTTTTAATTAGGCGCATATTTTAGTTATGTTTTTAAAGTCAGACTTTTGTAACCACAACAATCTCACTTTCAATGCCTGTCTCAACCATATGTATGAAGTACGTTAAGCAGTGGCGAATGCTAGTTAAGATATTTTGGATAATGTATGAAAAAATGAAAATGTCTTCGTTCTTAGATTTGACCTTTGACTCCGGATATAGAAAATCTGCACCATACTAGAATGCGACGACATGCCTAAATCGATGCAAAATGTCTTTTTCTTCAAAATAATATCCAATGCAGCCGTGTGGTATTTCAGTCCATTAAATTTTCCATTTTACCTTGATTGTCACTGCACTATAATGTCAACGCTGGTCAATAACATCAGCTTGAAGCCTTAAAAATAATTATGTACGATTTGTATGTTTACTATCAGGTCATGTACTATATCAAATATGTTAATGAAGTTATTGTTTTATTAGTATGTTAAAAATATCAAGTAAATTAATATGGAAACGTTTTCAGACATGAGAACATACATGTAGTACGATAGCAACTTCCGTTTAATGTCAAAATGGGAGAAATAGATAAGAAGGAATCAAAAGATAACATTTACAATCATAAATTAACAAATATACAGTGAGTGAGTGAATGTTGATTGACGCCAAAATGAGGAATATTTCAGGCATATCATGGCGAGCATATGCTACTTACTGATCAGATTATCATGGTGCCTTCTTTTAACTACACCAAAACGTTGATTAGAATTTTAATAGATACTCACTGAAACAACAGAAGGTTTTGTACTAGACTAACACACTTCTAAAATTGGATAGTGCTACCTCATCAGATTGACATGTTGCTCCACTCGGACACTGACCTGTTACCAAGAAACCCAGTCTTTGCTCTTACTCTTTATTACTGCGTGCTTAGCAGAGAAGCAGCAAATACCAATTTCCCAATCGAGGCTCGAACACATGATCTACCACACTCAAGGTTTGATAACATTACACTACGAGGCAGTTTACAAATATCTACGTTAATGATTTCCTTTCATAGAAAAGGTTACACATCTTAAAATGACACAATATTATTGTATGATAAACATCGCGGCCTGCCCGTGGTAGTACAACACACATGTTAATCAGACACAAAGGAACAAGATAAAAACCAACATTTTGGAATGAAGTGATTTTTTTATGTGATATATTTGAAGGATTTTTACAAAAGTAGAGGATTATTGTTATGCTGACATCTTTATTGCTCACAGTTTGTTTGTTTATTAGTGCTTAACGCACTTTCAACAATATTTCAGTTATATCGTGGTGGTCTGTTTTATTGGTGGAGGAAATCGGAGAACCCGGGGGAAACCACTGACCTGTCGTAATTCACTGACGAACTTTATCACATAATGTTGTACACCGCGCCCTGCGCGGGATTCCAACACACAACGTTAGTGGTGATAGGCACTGATTGCATAGGTACATGTAGTTGCAAATCCAACTACCATACGATCACGGCCACGACAGCCCATCCTTTTTTTGCTCACAGTACAATGTCACTTGTTTGTGTTAATTTGTTTTCACTAAATGCATAATACATATAGACCATCGACCACTTTCCTGGCTTGGTAAGAATAAAAAGTGGCGGGGCTAAGCTAGTTTTATAGAGTCCAAATCTCCCCTCTTAGTGACGCGATTCGGTCATCCAAGTGTTATCCACATATGAGCATAACATTTTATAATTTTGACAATTATAATTTTAATATTTAGACTTTTCTGATGTGAAATATTCACAATACAATTGTTCATTGTTTTTTTTTTTTTGTAGTTTTTTTTTTTTTTAGAAAAGCCAGCTTAGGTCAAAATTAATGTCAATCTCGATTTTAGTGATAAAATAACAGTAAATATATCTTTAAATACATAAAACAGGAAACTAACTACTAGAAATTATCTTTTTTTTACCTCTGCACCGGAAGTCATGATATGGTGTGATAACAATTACATAGATTGTTTATTATAATTTTACTGTACACAATGACCGATCTAATATTGTCAAAACGTTATTATTCACAGTAAGTAAAATTATATATTTATACATGCTTAGGGAAATTGATTTAGGACGCTCAAATGTATGAGTTTTGTAAAAAAAAAAAACAAACAAAAAAACGCTTTAGCTTTAAGATTATCAAAGATTTTAACCAGATAAACAAATAATTTTGCTATGTCAACTTTGCTTTATAAGTACATTTTGATCATGCAATGTTAAGATAAATAACATGACACACAGTATACGTAATGAACTTGATGTAAGATTTAACCGGAAGATAATCCTTTGTTTTTGTTGGACACTGACCTGTACCTCTGTACACTACATTTATTGTAGTAATGTTTATTACATCCATTACTTGTTGCATGATTATATCCCAGGGGGAGTGTCCCTCTTTCAGAATTGCAACAAGATGACTGCCATTGCCATAAGAGAAAATATACTATTATCATATACAACTGTATGATCTTTTTAGTTTTTTGTGTTGTCCTATTATGTGTTTTTACGTTTCGTGTTGTGATGTCCGTTACGATTTCCGCATAAAAACTATGCTCGAGTCATCTTTACCTTCAGATGTTTGTAGGAGGGCTCATGTTTTATATTAAGTGCATTGTATTCCCTCCTCTCCCCTCATCTTGCAATCAGTCAGTTTATAAGAATGATAAACACGTGCGATATACATGATCATGTTAGCCTCTTGTTATGATCACACTAAGCATAACAACAACCCTTTATCATAATTATATCATCCCCAGTTTAACAACGGTTTATTGTTAAAAATTAATAAATTTACTTGTAAACAACAATTTTGACATCTTTTCTGACAGTTAATTGTCAAATATAGACAATACTAATTAATGAGAATGAATCTATATAGATTCTACACCTGTTGTTAACCGATATACGCTAAAAATAAAGTCGAGTTTCCTTTGAAGTTATGTTTAGGGAAAATTATACACCAGAATGAAACTAATCTAGATTTGATTAACAACGTGATTTATTTTTATTTTATTTACTCTTAGTTAATAATTATGTTTTTAAGATTGATTGGCTTAGGTTTATGGTGTTTAACGCCACTTTCAACACATTTTCAGTTATATTGTGGCGGTCAGTTTTATTTGTGGAGGAAACCGGAGGATTCGGAGAAAACCACCGATCTGTCGCAAGTCACTGACAAACTTTATCAGATAATGTTGTACAACTCGCCCTGATCGGGATTCGAACTCACAACAGCAGTGGTGATAGGCACTGATTGCATAGGTAGTTGTAAATCCAACTACCATACGATCACTGCCACGACAGCCTGTGTTTTTAAGAAGCCTCTTGTTTTGTTTTTCACATTTTATAGATCCATTTAAACCATGTTTATATAGTTGACATTGAGATGAGAATGACAAGGCTTTTATCATAGTAGAGTATGACATCTATATTTCTGACGTTGTTAATTACATATACCACCTGTTATTTTAATGTTGTTTAAACCTCCTCGATGGTGTAATGGTTAATAAGGTCGTCTCGAGTGCAATGGATCGTGAGTTCGATCTCCGGTCGGGTCAAACCAAAGACTATAAATCTGATATGTGTTGCTTCTTTACTAATCACGCAGCATACAGGATAAATGAAAAGACTGGTTTGCTTGTGTTAGGATTATGGTGGTTAACGCCACTTTCAACAATATTTCAGTTATATCGTGGTTTGCTCGGAGTCAGGATAATATGCCCCAATGGTTTCAGTGAGCACTATAAAAATCCAACTCAACATATTTATTTAGTACACTATTATATCATACAAAAAAATTAACGTCTTCTCGTCATGGTATGGCTGAAAAATTGTTCACTGGGCGTTAAGCAACAACCACTCACTCATTCTAATGTTGTTGTTTTTTAGACACAGTTTGGCAAACATTGCAGATGCATGGAAGGGATATACAGCTGGTGGAAGACGAGGGTCTACTCTATTATCACTGCGCATGTCCGCCGGAAACGCCCTTGACTGTGCTGCTAGACATGAGTCATTAGAATGGTGAGTCATCTTCAAATTCTATCTCTATTTTGCTTTATTAGGGACCCATATGGGTTATGGTTAGGGCTATGATGTTTAATGCCACTTCCAACAATATTTCAGTTATATCGTGGAGGTTAGTTTTATTGGTGGAGGAAACCGGAGAACCCAGAGAAATCTGTCGACCTGTAGTAAGTCACTGACAAACTTTATTACATAATGTTGTATCGAGTACACCTTGCCATCAGCGGGTTCGAACTCACAACCTTAGTGGTGATAGGCACTGATTGCATAGGTAGTAGTAAATCAAATTACCATACGATCACGACTACGACAAACCCGGCATCCGTCTGTTTGTAATGTTAGGTTACATATAATTCACAGATTATTTGCAGTTTATGTACTGAAATGTCCTACTAAAGAATTAAGAAATTACAAATAATATACCTTGTTGAAAAAAATTGGCGAAGCCGTGATAGCCAAGGAGGAAACAGAAGATAACATTAACAAAAAATAAGTCGGCGAAAGATTGCCTTGCATTGGTCAACCATGGGTCATTCGAAACAACTTGTTCATTAGGACCGTGGCAAGTAGCCTTTGCGTGCAAGAACGTCACATTCTCTTAGCGCGATGCACTCATTCACGTCTCGTCTTTGGGGCGAATTGTGTTATTTATTCTTCCCACCAAACTAGCGAACGTCCCTTAAACGAAGATTGCAAACCGCATCAGATAAATTATGACCTATTTATACACCTGTTGTTCCCTTTGGGTGGGGCCATTCACTACAAGATTAACAACTATCATATGATTTGAAATTTGGATGTTCACTTGTCATTCTCAAAATATCTTTGGCATCAACGTCGGTGATAGACGCCTGATCACGTTCCGGTACTGATGATTGGGGAGACGTGTATGGAAGAGGAATCAGCCGCTGTTTACCGAGTATGTTGAACGTTCCATTTCTGGATAACTAGTTTCTCCAATTCAGATGAAGGCCCGGGTGGCTCAATGAGTTAGGTAGATGGATTACCTAACAACTCATACAAGCCTATCACCAATACGACGTGGGTTCGCGCCCGATTTTGTAAATTACAAAAAGGTGCACTGCACTCGACTCGCAGCCGCAAGTGATAAAGTTTACCAGTTGCTTGCCCCTAGTCGGTGGTTCTCTCCGGGTACTTCCACCACTAAACCTGGTCGCCTTCATATAGCTGAAATATTGCTGAAAGTGGCGTTAAGCCGAATAAATCAATTAATCCAATTCAGATGGGTTGATGATGATTTGATTTAATTGTTGGTGCTTAGAGCCACTTTTAGCAATATTTCAGCTACTAGTATTTCATGGTGGAAGAAGCCGGAGTACCCGGTGAGAACCATCGACCATGGACAAGCTTCTGGTTAACTTTATCACTTGCGGCTGTGAGTTGAGTGCACCTTTTTTTGTAATTTACAAAGCCGGGCGCGAACCCACGCCGTATTGGCGATATGCTTGTATGAGTTGTTAGGTAATCCAACTACCTAACTAATTGAGTCACCCGGGCCCTAATTCAGATGGGATCAAGAGTTATATGAATATCGGATAATTTAACAAAGGAAAAAAAGAAAAAGAATAAGGACATTTGACCAGTCAAATGTTATTATATATTTCCCCGTAATACTTTTCTCTAATTTTATTTATTTTTAAGTATTCAGATAGCTGTGATACAGTTATTCCAAAAGAAAAAGCTACAAGAGGGGGAATTATATGTCTTACAGGAACATGTAAGGTGAGTATACATCGTGCAATTATATTCCAAGTCAAAATACCATTTTACAGCTGCTCGTCTTTTGCTTAGCAAAGACACTTTCCTATTCCATATAGAGATAAACACAATATTACATTAAGTAAGCATGCAGATTGAGGGATGCTGTGATAATATAGACATAGATATCAATTCCAATGCGGTTTATTGGTTTATGGTGTTTAACGCCACTTTCAACAATACTTCAGTTATATCGTGGAGGTCTGTTTTATTGGTGGAGGAAACGGGAGTACTCGGAAACAACCACCGACCTGTCGCAAACTCTATCATATAATGTTGTATCGAGTACACCTCGCCATGAACGGGGTTCGAACTCACAACTTCAGTGGTGATAGGTAAGCACTGACTGCACAGGTAGCTGTAAACCCAACTACCATATGATGACAACCACGACGGTCCCTATTACATTAGGTAGGCCTGCAGATAGAGAGACATGATGTGATAATACAAACAGAGATATCAAATCCAGTGTGTACGACACGTTCACAGAGATATCAAATCCAGTGTGTACGACACGTTCACAGAGATATCAAATCCAGTGTGTACGACACGTTCACAGAGATATCAAATCCAGTGTGTACGAAACGTTCATCAGGTACATACAAAGCCAAAATACTGGAAAGTCAAATAATTTAAAAGTCTTTGTGAGCAAGAAAACCAAAGGACCTAAACAGGATAGCCAACATGGACTAAGATCATAGGGCCTAAACAGTGTAGTCAAGATGGACTAAGATCATAGGACCTAAACAGTGTAGTCAAGATGGACTAAGAACATAGGACCTAAACAGTGTAGCCAAGGTAGACTAAGATCATCTATGTCTATGGGAGGAGAACCTTAGTTTTAATAATAATACATGATTTAGGAACTGTATCGATAAAAATATATCAAATAAGCCATGCCAGTGCTGAAACACAGACTACATGGCAGATGATACCCTCGGGGATTAATAGTCTACAGCAGTGATATCGACCCAGTGATGAAACACAGACTACATGGCAGATGATACCCTCGGGGATTAATAGTCTACAGCAGTGATATCGACCCAGTGATGAAACACAGACTACATGGCAGATGATACCCTCGGGGATTAATAGTCTACAGCAGTGATATCGACCCAGTGATGAAACACAGACTACATGGCGGATGATACCCTCGGGGATTAATAGTCTACAGCAGTGATATCGACCCAGTGATGAAACACAGACTACATGGCAGATGATACCCTCGGGGATTAATAGTCTACAGCAGTGATATCGACCCAGTGATGAAACACAGACTACATGGCAGATGATACCCTCGGGGATTAATAGTCTACAGCAGTGATATCGACCCAGTGATGAAACACAGACTACATGGCGGATGATACCCTCGGGGATTAATAGTCTACAGCAGTGATATCAACCCAGTGATGAAACACAGACTACATGGCAGATGATACCCTCGGGGATTAATAGTCTACAGCAGTGATATCGACCCAGTGATGAAACACAGACTACATGGCAGATGATACCCTCGGGGATTAATAGTCTACAGCAGTGATATCGACCCAGTGATGAAACACAGACTACATGGCAGATGATACCCTCGGGGATTAATAGTCTACAGCAGTGATATCGACCCAGTGATGAAACACAGACTACATGGCAGATGATACCCTCGGGGATTAATAGTCTACAGCAGTGATATCGACCCAGTGATGAAACACAGACTACATGGCAGATGATACCCTCGGGGATTAATAGTCTACAGCAGTGATATCGACCCAGTGATGAAACACAGACTACATGGCGGATGATACCCTCGGGGATTAATAGTCTACAGCAGTGATATCGACCCAGTGATGAAACACAGACTACATGGCGGATGATACCCTCGGGGATTAATAGTCTACAGCAGTGATATCGACCCAGTGATGAAACACAGACTACATGGCAGATGATACCCTCGGGGATTAATAGTCTACAGCAGTGATATCGACCCAGTGCTGAAACACAGACTACATGGCAGATGATACCCTCGGGGATTAATAGTCTACAGCAGTGATATCGACCCAGTGATGAAACACAGACTACATGGCAGATGATACCCTCGGGGATTAATAGTCTACAGCAGTGATATCGACCCAGTGATGAAACACAGACTACATGGCGGATGATACCCTCGGGGATTAATAGTCTACAGCAGTGATATCGACCCAGTGATGAAACACAGACTACATGGCAGATGATACCCTCGGGGATTAATAGTCTACAGCAGTGATATCGACCCAGTGATGAAACACAGACTACATGGCAGATGATACCCTCGGGGATTAATAGTCTACAGCAGTGATATCGACCCAGTGATGAAACACAGACTACATGGCGGATGATACCCTCGGGGATTAATAGTCTACAGCAGTGATATCAACCCAGTGATGAAACACAGACTACATGGCAGATGATACCCTCGGGGATTAATAGTCTACAGCAGTGATATCGACCCAGTGATGAAACACAGACTACATGGCGGATGATACCCTCGGGGATTAATAGTCTACAGCAGTGATATCAACCCAGTGATGAAACACAGACTACATGGCAGATGATACCCTCGGGGATTAATAGTCTACAGCAGTGATATCGACCCAGTGATGAAACACAGACTACATGGCAGATGATACCCTCGGGGATTAATAGTCTACAGCAGTGATATCGACCCAGTGATGAAACACAGACTACATGGCAGATGATACCCTCGGGGATTAATAGTCTACAGCAGTGATATCGACCCAGTGATGAAACACAGACTACATGGCAGATGATACCCTCGGGGATTAATAGTCTACAGCAGTGATATCGACCCAGTGATGAAACACAGACTACATGGCAGATGATACCCTCGGGGATTAATAGTCTACAGCAGTGATATCGACCCAGTGATGAAACACAGACTACATGGCGGATGATACCCTCGGGGATTAATAGTCTACAGCAGTGATATCGACCCAGTGATGAAACACAGACTACATGGCGGATGATACCCTCGGGGATTAATAGTCTACAGCAGTGATATCGACCCAGTGATGAAACACAGACTACATGGCGGATGATACCCTCGGGGATTAATAGTCTACAGCAGTGATATCGACCCAGTGATGAAACACAGACTACATGGCAGATGATACCCTCGGGGATTAATAGTCTACAGCAGTGATATCGACCCAGTGCTGAAACACAGACTACATGGCAGATGATACCCTCGGGGATTAATAGTCTACAGCAGTGATATCGACCCAGTGATGAAACACAGACTACATGGCAGATGATACCCTCGGGGATTAATAGTCTACAGCAGTGATATCGACCCAGTGATGAAACACAGACTACATGGCAGATGATACCCTCGGGGATTAATAGTCTACAGCAGTGATATCGACCCAGTGATGAAACACAGACTACATGGCAGATGATACCCTCGGGGATTAATAGTCTACAGCAGTGATATCGACCCAGTGATGAAACACAGACTACATGGCGGATGATATCCTCGGGGATTAATAGTCTACAGCAGTGATATCGACCCAGTGATGAAACACAGACTACATGGCAGATGATACCCTCGGGGATTAATAGTCTACAGCAGTGATATCGACCCAGTGCTGAAACACAGACTACATGGCAGATGATACCCTCGGGGATTAATAGTCTACAGCAGTGATATCGACCCAGTGATGAAACACAGACTACATGGCGGATGATACCCTCGGGGATTAATAGTCTACAGCAGTGATATCGACCCAGTGATGAAACACAGACTACATGGCAGATGATACCCTCGGGGATTAATAGTCTACAGCAGTGATATCGACCCAGTGATGAAACACAGACTACATGGCAGATGATACCCTCGGGGATTAATAGTCTACAGCAGTGATATCGACCCAGTGATGAAACACAGACTACATGGCGGATGATACCCTCGGGGATTAATAGTCTACAGCAGTGATATCAACCCAGTGATGAAACACAGACTACATGGCAGATGATACCCTCGGGGATTAATAGTCTACAGCAGTGATATCGACCCAGTGATGAAACACAGACTACATGGCAGATGATACCCTCGGGGATTAATAGTCTACAGCAGTGATATCGACCCAGTGATGAAACACAGACTACATGGCAGATGATACCCTCGGGGATTAATAGTCTACAGCAGTGATATCGACCCAGTGCTGAAACACAGACTACATGGCAGATGATACCCTCGGGGATTAATAGTCTACAGCAGTGATATCGACCCAGTGATGAAACACAGACTACATGGCAGATGATACCCTCGGGGATTAATAGTCTACAGCAGTGATATCGACCCAGTGATGAAACACAGATTACATGGCGGATGATACCCTCGGGGATTAATAGTCTACAGCAGTGATATCGACCCAGTGATGAAACACAGACTACATGGCGGATGATACCCTCGGGGATTAATAGTCTACAGCAGTGATATCGACCCAGTGATGAAACACAGACTACATGGCGGATGATACCCTCGGGGATTAATAGTCTACAGCAGTGATATCGACCCAGTGATGAAACACAGACTACATGGCAGATGATACCCTCGGGGATTAATAGTCTACAGCAGTGATATCGACCCAGTGCTGAAACACAGACTACATGGCAGATGATACCCTCGGGGATTAATAGTCTACAGCAGTGATATCGACCCAGTGATGAAACACAGACTACATGGCAGATGATACCCTCGGGGATTAATAGTCTACAGCAGTGATATCGACCCAGTGATGAAACACAGACTACATGGCAGATGATACCCTCGGGGATTAATAGTCTACAGCAGTGATATCGACCCAGTGATGAAACACAGACTACATGGCGGATGATACCCTCGGGGATTAATAGTCTACAGCAGTGATATCGACCCAGTGATGAAACACAGACTACATGGCGGATGATACCCTCGGGGATTAATAGTCTACAGCAGTGATATCGACCCAGTGATAGTAATAATAACGTAGATGTCAATAAACTATATGGTATGATGTAGTTGCATTATATATGTAGCAATGAATAAAAAGTGGACGTCCCTGCACAAGTCTATGTTTTAAGAGAATAGTGGAAAATGTGTTATACTGATACATGTATGTTTGTTTTTTAACACCAAGAAGCAAATATTTCATGTATATTCAAGACGAGAAACGCTGACATTAGGCGATACCTTAATACATGTCATCTTGCTTCTGGAACGGCTTCAAAGAGAACTTAACATGAATTTACTTTATTGAATAATTTCACAAAAATGTGTTGTCAGTTACAATGAAAATTGAAAATAAATAATCAATTTACATTTTCAGAGAACTAGTAAAAACCGAAGCCGGTCCCTTGATTTACGATTATTTCAAGGTAAGAAACACGCTTCTAAATATTCCTTTTAGTTCGTTCCTTACGCCTTTATCTATCATTGGAGTTGTAAAGTAATTTTAGTACACGCTCTCTCTCTCTCTCTCTCTCTCTCTCTCTCTTTCTTTGTGTGTGTGCGTGTCCGCAACTATGCACTAACAACAATAAAAAAAAACATATGCCACAATGGCGGCATACAGAACTAATACATATAAGTTCTGACTTATTTGTACTTTACATTTTATTGTGCGGTTGATAACAAAATATAATAGAGATTAGACTATGGCTGAATGTTTTGATCGTGACAAAGAAAGCAACATATAATGAAAACATTCTGTTAATTTCATATGTAGCGGCAAGCATGATGCTGTAATGTTATGCTATTCTCCAAAATAATCTAATTTGTATTCCACAAACCAATAATCGTTGTCTTATTTTTCTGTAAATTGGAATCCTTCGGGAATGATCTGTATTCAGTCACTGATATTTTAAAAAAGAAAAAGAAGAAGGAAAGACAAAAACAAGGGAAAAAACGAAAAAATTACCTTCAGTTAAAACAATTACATAATATATTTGTCTATCCTCATTCCTACAGTCACCTTGTTAGTTATTTATTTTGTTATATTTTGCAACTTCATAGTATTTTATAATTACTTGCATATACATATTGCAGTATAAACTTTTGAAGTATTTAACTAGTATTGCTCTATTTAATTTTGTTATTCTAGGACAAACTTTTGAAGAAAGGAATGGTTATTCTACGTGAATATATGAAGAATGACTTAGGTAAGTATTATTATAAAAAGAGTTTGAAGATACCAAAGGGAGGTAATCAGAATCCGTATACCGAAGAAGAACAGACAACAGAGTAGCCAAAAGATAAAGAACAAAAGGACAAACAACGAACTACAAAACATTACACAGAAATCTAGAGGTCGAGTAACACGAACCCCACTAAGGTGCTGCGAAGGATAAGCCGTTCCTGCTTCAATAGTGGCACACGTCGTGTTAATCAAATGACAAGAAACAAAGCCCAAAGAATTGTGGCAATAAGTTCAGCCTTGGATTTTAGTGTGATCCTCTATCTTTAATGTTCTGTGTAATGTTTTGTAGATCGTTGTTTGCCCTTTTTCTTTTGGCCATTGTGTGGACTGTCCTTCTTTAGTTAACTGCTTCTGATAACACCTTTCGTATCTTGAAACGTTTCTTAGTTGCATGAAATCAGACAAAACGGCAAAATTAAGATTGACCAAAATCTATAATATACAGTGTAACTACAAAGATGTAGTTATCTACTTGGATTAGAAATGACTTATAAAAACTAGCTTTTAAATCGGTTTCTCTGGATGTTGTCGTGAATTTACAGAGCTTCCGTCTTATTTTCATTCTGCTTATGCCGTACCCAATCAATATACAAGCGCACAATTTTCAATTTGACAATTTTTATCTCGTCAGTAGTACTAATCGTTAGAGAAAGTTGCGAATGTTTCTTTCTAGTGTTTAAAATTACATGTGTTTGCAACAGCAGTTAAAGGTAAGAAAAGTCAAATCTGTTATACATGACTAATTATAACTGGGTCGATACCTCCACTGATTGACAATTAGTCCCTGAGAGTAGCATCCTACCAATTGTCAGTCTTTCGGCACTTATATAGTTTAGTAGATATATTTGTTATTGAAATTTACAGTTCCCAATTAATGTAATGTAATTATTAATAAAATCAATGTTCTCCTCCCTCGGGCATATGTTGCATTAGCCAATTGTGACTGCCCTGATTATACCCTCCAGTTTTCATGCTCCTCCAACGCTTTTGAATTATTTGGCTTTCTACTTTTTTGATTATGAGTGTACCTGATAAAAGTTATTTCAGAAACGCGCCGTGCGCACTAAATGTGGTATTCACGTTTTTATTTTTCATATCAATCACGGCGGCTAGTAAAGGGACAATTGGTGGTTAATCGTTCTGATACGTTAAATATGCCAGGTCACATATTAATACTAACAGATGATTAAATTCTTTGAACATTATATAATATGATGTCAGTCATGTATATCCAACTACCTGTGCAATAAGTGCCTATCACCATTAAAGTTGTGAGTTCGACCCCCGTTCATGGCGAGGTGTACTCGATACAACATTATGTGATAAAGTTTGTCAGTAACTTGTGACAGGTCGGTGGGGTTCTCCGGTTTCCTCCACCAATAAAGCTGACCTTCACGATATAACTGATATATTGTTGAAAGTGACATTAAACACCATAAACGACCAAACCAAACCATTTAGCACCTGATCAGTGCTGTACACTAATTTAATATATATATATATATCTTCGATGTGTATTACAGGAACTGTTCTTTTGAAGAAAATAAGTGACCAATGGAATTATTTCTACACAGAAATATTACCGATGCTACAAGCTATGTTATATCCACTTCCGGTAAGTTTGATTTGCATTATATTATGCAAAATACATTTGTTACGTCACAGGAAAGAAGGGAAGTAACACTGAATTGCGAAATAAAATTATCAACAAGACTTTATTTCACTGACAAATATATAATAAGAAGAGTTTGAAGATACCAAAGGGGTAATCAGAATCCGTAAGTTGAAGGACAGATAGCACAATGACCAAAAGACAGAAGGACAGATAGCACAATGACCAAAAGACAGAAGGACAGATAGCACAATGACCAAAAGACAGAAGGACAGATAGCACAATGACCAAAAGACAGAAGGACAGATAGCACAATGACCAAAAGACAGAAGGACAGATAGCACAATGACCAAAAGACAGAAGGACAGATAGCACAATGACCAAAAGACAGAAGGACAGATAGCACAATGACCAAAAGACAGAAGGACAGATAGCACAATGACCAAAAGACAGAAGGACAGATAGCACAATGACCAAAAGACAGAAGGACAGATAGCACAATGACCAAAAGACAGAAGGACAGATAGCACAATGACCAAAAGACAGAAGGACAGATAGCACAATGACCAAAAGACAGAAGGACAGATAGCACAATGACCAAAAGACAGAAGGACAGACAGCACAATGACCAAAAGAAAAAGAACAAAAGGACAAACAACGATCTAAAAACACTACACATAATACTAAATATTGAGTAACACGAACCCAGGTGCTCCGGAGGGGTACGCAGTTCCGGTTCTAATACAAGAGACAGGATATGAATGTAAATGAACATGAGAAAAAACCCAACACAAAATCAAGTAAAGGAATAACGCTTTTATTGCTGATCTGCATTTCTCTGTGACAGTAGGGGTCGTCCACAATGAGCATAATTCATATCGTAAAATGAGTGTGAAACAACCTCGGCAATAATTGATAGTCATTGGAACACAATTATTGTCCAGCGGTTTTGTTAATTATATTCCTGACAACATTGGAAGTCCCAGTGCTTTTTTTTCAGCTCAGCTGATATAAATGTTCAAGGGAACTATTTTCATCACATGACTTCCATTATCACGTGACGTCGTCGTAAATATGTCACATTTTACATTTCTTCTTTCAAGCCACTGGTCATGATTGAAGAAAATTATGCATGTATGTTTATTCGGCGGTGCTATTCAAAATAAGACTGAGCGATCACATTTTCAGAAAGAAAAACATTTCGGTGTGTGCATTCTAGGGTAAATCAGAGAAGGATTGTTTCTTATAGGTTGTTAAAGTACCTGCAGCAATATTTCTAATATTAAGAGATATCTTGACGGTTACTAGGGATAGAAATCGTAATATCCGATTAAAATTTACCGACTTTCTGTAAAAGTTACTGACAAACTGTATTATACATTGTCAGATTTTATGATAGGCACTGATGGTACGAATGTATTTGAAATTAGAAAATCGATAGTTTGTATATTCTCATTGATAATACTACATGTATTATCATTGATAGTTCTATGCTTGGGAGTTAAATGGCATTCGCTATTTCCTCCATTCCAACTTCATGGCAAGTCCACACAATACATTGTACAGTTATTTCAGAAGTGCCATGGACAAATCGTTTATGCATCGACAGAGAAACAGCAATACTAAATGTGAAGAAGTAAATAAATTACACAAAACATAATAAAGGTTGACCAGATTGGTGTACAATATGTATCAAATACAAAATTTACCCTTAATACGTACTGAATTACTGCTAAATTAGACCAATAGAAAATAGCGCCAATGCAGCAAAGAACGAACAGTTAACGATCTAGATGTACACACATACCCACCTTTGATAGTATTTGATCATTAGTGCGACCAAAAAGTAGTACACGTATGCAGATGCAGAGAACTGTGTGTCTGGTTCTTTGGAAAATGTCACGCCTCTTACGGTATCATATTCCTTTCAAAAGTGTTTAACAATAAAATACTAGTAAAGGGAATTTGCAACGTCTTATTATTCAAACTACCACAACATTATTTTCAGATCAAGGAAAGTGATAAAACAACACGTCAGGTGACATTACTTAATTTTCGTGATATAGTTGTATTAAAAGTTGGAATGGAAGGTAAGTTTATTTGAAAGTTTATGTTTCAGATTAACTACATTATTCTTTAATTCTGAATATTTCAACACATGAACGATTATCTTGATAACACTCTATCGACAATTGTTTGAATTTGGTTTTTCACCAGTAATTTATCAATGTTTGTACCATATACAAGTATCAACAGAGAAAAAGCCATGAACATCATAGAATTAACATAGTATTTCTTAGTTTTAATAACGGTTGACCAACTAAGAAACTATTTGAATAATAGAATTTGAAAAGTAGTGTTTACTTGCACTTACTTGTATATACATGTATATACATTTCATTAATTTTCCACAGAAACACTATCATCACATCCAGAGGATGATATAACGCCTGATGTTAGGCAGATGCTACTAGTTCTACAAGTAAGTATGTGATTAATACAAATGTAGATATCAAATTTAATGCACACGACGCATGTCTGGAATAACCTTCATAAGGTACGCTCAATAACCTTCATCAGGTACGCTTAATAACCTTCATCAGATACGCTCAATAACCTTCATCAGGTACGCTCAATAACCTTCATCAGGTACGCTCAATAACCTTCATCAGGTACACACAATAACCTTCATCAGGTACGCTCAATAACCTTCATCAGGTACGCTCAATAACCTTCATCAGGTACGCTCAATAACCTTCATCAGGTACGCTCAATAACCTTCATCAGGTACACTCAATAACCTTCATCAGGTACGCTCAATAACCTTCATCAGGTACGCTCAATAACCTTCATCAGGTACGCTCAATAACCTTCATCAGGTACGCTCAATAACCGTCATCAGGTACACTCAATAACCTTCATCAGGTACACTCAATAACCTTCATCAGGTACACTCAATAACCTTCATCAGGTACGCTCAATAACCTTCATCAGGTACGCTCAATAACCTTCATCAGGTGCGCTCAATAACCTTCATCAGGTACGCTCAATAACCTTCATCAGGTACACTAAATAACCTTCATCAGGTACGCTCAATAACCTTCATCAGGTACGCTCAATAACCTTCATCAGGTGCGCTCAATAACCTTCATCAGGTACGCTCAATAACCTTCATCAGGTACGCTCAATAACCTTCATCAGGTACGCTCAATAACCTTCATCAGGTACGCTCAATAACCTTCATCAGGTACGCTCAATAACCTTCATCAAGTACGCTCAATAACCTTCATCAGGTACGCTCAATAACCTTCATCAGGTACGGTCAATAACCTTCATCAAGTACGCTCAATAACCTTCATCAGGTACGCTCAATAACCTTCATCAGGTACGCTCAATAACCTTCATCAGGTACGCTCAATAACCTTCATCAGGTACGCTCAATAACCTTCATCAGGTACGCTCAATAACCTTCATCAAGTACGCTCAATAACCTTCATCAGGTACGCTCAATAACCTTCATCAGGTACACTCAATAATCTTCATCAGGTACGCTCAATAACCTTCATCGGGTACGCTCAATAACCTTCATCAGGTACGCTGAATAATCTTCATCAGGTACACTCAATAACCTTCATTAGGTACGCTTAATAACCTTCATCAGGTACGCTCAATAACCTTCATCAGGTGCGCCCAATACGCTCAATAACCTTCATCAGGTACACTCAATAATCTTCATCAGGTACGCTCAATAACCTTCATCAGGTACGCTCAATAACCTTCATCAGGTACGCTCAATAACCTTCATCGTGTATGCTCAATAACCTTCATCAGGTACACTGAATAATCTTCATCAGGTACACTCAATAATCTTCATCAGGTACGCTCAATAACCTTCATCAGGTACACTCAATAATCTTCATCGGGTACGCTCAATAACCTTTATCATGTATGCCCAATACTTTTCATCAGGTACGCTCAATAATCTTCATCAGGTACGCTCAATAACCTTCATCGGATACGCTCAATAACCTTCATCAGGTACGCTCAATAACCTTATCAGGTACGCTCAATAACCTTCATCAGGTACGCTCAATAACCTTCATCGGGTACGCTCAATAACCTTCATCAGGTACGCTGAATAATCTTCATCAGGTACACTCAATAACCTTCATTAGGTACGCTTAATAACCTCCATCAGGTACGCTCAATAACCTTCATCAGGTACGCTCAATAACCATCATCAGGTACGCTCAATAACCTTCATCAGGTACGCTCAAAATCGGACGATTGTAAACCCAAATAATATAATAGTGTTTGGGAGCAATAAAACAAAGGGGCCTAAATAGGCTAGCCAAAATCCGCTAAGGTCATCTATGCCTGAGGAAGGAGAAACTTAGTTTTGATATAAAATTACATATTTAGGAACTGTAAATTTTAATAACAAATATATCTAATAAACTATGTCCTGCTTCGGCCCTTTGGTTTTATTTCTCCCAAAACTGTAAATGATTTGACTTTCCAATCTTTCGATCTTAAGGGTACCTGATGAAGGTTATTACAGAAACGCGTCGTGTGCACTACATTTGAGGTCTACATTGTTATTTCGAAATGACATGTTTGGCTTCCGAAATTCAAACAAGTAGTACAACATAAAATATAAAATAAAATTTGTGGAGACAGGATTACTGAAAGCGAATTTATAAAAAGGAGAAATTGTCATGAAATAAAAAAATCCTATTAAATTCCCCCTTTTATATCCGTAAATTGTTTAAGAAATTTACAAAAAGGCAATTACTTGTTTATTAAAAGTTTTCAAATACCAAAGGAGTAAATCGAAGAAGAAAAGACAAAAATATTTTTATTGTAAGTAATTTTGCAAGATACAATAAAAGACATATTATTGCCTATGATGTCATCAATAGTCATAATGGTATTGTATTGATTGTTTTATTTATCCTTAGACGAATAAATAATCTGGAGGCTGGATGGACGTGTTGAAGCGATGGTCATTTATGAATCATTGAATACTTATGTTCTAAAATAACACGATTTTACGTCTACCTTTAAATGGAAGTTTCACAAATAGCGTAATATCAAAATGTTAAATCATTTACAAAAAAGCAATAATAAAAACGAAGACATCTAAATTGGAAATAATTGCTAATAAAAGTTATAAAACTGGAAATATCAGAAACGTAACATCTGATTATTGTTAATACACCGTCTAGATTTAATTTCTATTTCATGATTTATCACGGGGCTTGTAAGAAGAATAACATGACGGATTCCACATTTGGAGCAGGATCTGCGTGCCCTTTCGGAACACTTAATTTAAACCCTGGGGTTTAGTGGGGTCCGTGTTGATGTCGTATATATATAATTATATGTACTTGTTTCAGACTATGACCAAGTGTATCACACTCCGTGATACATGTACTTTTATTCATATGTTTGTATTTATTTATCTATATTTGCATTTAATATACAATATATGTGAAATATGTAGTTGGTGCTATTAACATGTTATATATATAAATTGTACAATCCTATAAGCTGTATTTGCTTTCGGAATAAAGTATTATTATGTATGCATCCGACGAATTTTTTTTTTTCATTAATCTATTTTCGTTTGCTTGTCTGATGGGCTGCATGTAGGTAATTTCCATCTTTTGACAATGAACGTACCTGATGAAGGTTATTCCAGAAAGGCGTAGCTCCCACCAAATTGGATATCTACGTTTTCAGTCAGTCAATTAACTAATTATAAAATAAAGTATTTTTGAAAATTGTAAGATATTATGTAATCATAGGTTGATGATCTTCAGTGGTTTTATTTAAAAAATCAATTTATTTTTAGAGTGTACATGATGGTAACCCTCCAAGTGAAAACCACCTTAGAATAGAAAAGTTAGTGGCAAGAGTTGTCAGCCCTTACTTGGGGTTTTTCGGATATTATGAAGGATCAGCAGTACCCAAAGAAGAAATTCAAATTACACCCGCATCAAATCAGAGCCAATCAGGTAACCAGTGGTGAAATTCGTTTTGTTAGATTGTTATGGTACTTGATCTACAATGTAAGTGTCATTATATAGGACATATCTAGTTCATAAGGAAAGACAATCTCTTATAGAGAATTATTAGCTCCCTCATATCAATATCTCAAAAAGTTCAAGAATATTACAATAAAATTCGGAATTAATCGAAACAGATATGAATTTAACGTCCGGGTGATATCCCGGTCCGACTATAAGGTGGTTTAGAAGCAGGGCTGGATTAACCCCCAGGCAAATTAAGCACGTACTTAGGGCATCAAGGTACTAGGGGGCACAAACATCCGGCTATAAGGCAGTTTATTTTATCAGCCAGATATTAGGCTATTAGCACACCAAAAATCCCAAAAATGGAGGAAAAATGAAATAAAACACGAATAAATGTTAGGCATTTGACTATTATGTTGCGTCTTGGCATCAATGAGGCTTGTTGGTTTTTACATTATGCCAGTTGAACTGTGCTTAGGGACTAAATTGGCTTTAATCCGGTCCTGTTTAGAAGAATAAAAGAAAATCCCACACTGTAACGAATTAGTCCGTGAAACAGACAGATAAAAAATGTTGAAATAGGGGTGATAACTGTAAGATAAATGTTTGTAATTTGAAGTTCGGACACTATATTTTTGAGTATTTTGTTTGGATGCATTTAATTGTAGCTTGAAATGAATCTTGTCAAAGTTGAGACGGTGACAGTGGTATAACAGATAGTGTAAGGGTAGATAATTCTGTGTAAGAGATTGGCAGAAAGGAGTCAGAAAATAGATCAATACGACGACATCAGCATAATGCCATAGTTTACATATTACAGGCTAATGAATATTCATGAACAATTATTTAAAAAATCCAACGTTGGATATTATAGCCGGATCCTACATAGGAATATTTTACATACATACACTGTATACTCTAACAAGCTTTGAAGATTGAATTATTGTCCTTTGCTAACACCGATTTGCTTGTTTCATTAACCCTGTATTTCGACATCTGATCGTGATTGTATGGTAGTCGGATCAATTACTACATGTGCAATCAGTGCCTATCACCACTAACGTTGTGAATTCAATTCCTGCTCAAGTGAGGTGTACTTGATACAACATGAAATACAGTTTTTGTCAAAACGGACCTGTGACAGGTCGGTGGTTTTCTCCGGATACTCCGATTTCCTTCGTTAATAAATCTGGCCGTCACGATATAGCTTAAATATTGTTGAAAGTGGCTTTAAGCACCATAACCTTAACGGTCCAATCATATAACTATGCATTGTAACTTCATACTCGTAAAGCTAATAGTATGTCTAATTTGTAGATGTTTATCTTATTTTTGTCCTAAGCCACAAATATAATAAGGAAATAAAAACTTTTTTACACAGAAAAATCAGAAGCTTTCGAGTTTGAAACTAAACCAGTTAGACCTCGTGCAGTTAATATAATGACATCTAAATCACAGCGCCATGGCAACGGACTTCTTTTCAGTCATTTCTTGGCTCCTGTTGTGGAGCAGGAGACAAGCAGACGACACAGTATTGACGTTTATGACAAACGGAACACGTGATAAAACGTAACATATGGGTGCGGAGTACTCATTCTCGTTTGTATAACACTGCACGTTAAAGGTGTCTGGTGGAACAGTTCCTATGTTACCATGAACAATATGGGAAGTTGCTTAGTGCAATATTAGGTATATTGCATGCTACCATACAGTCATTAGTATTCATATCAGAGAGCTAGTTTGCTGAAGAAATGGGCTAGAATGAAAAGCATTCAATACCACACCAGCAAATAGTTCCAATCATTAATCCGAAAATGCATGGCTTCCAAATATATTGTATTAAAAACATTTGTTATCTTTGTTAATCAATATAATTCAGATGATATTCATACAGGGAAACCTGTCTAAGCTGAACCTCATTGAGACAAATTTTGTGTTCGAAATAGGTGTTTGGTTTATGCTTGTGAAATTAACAAATAGTCTACATTGGAACATATATATGATTCCGTTTAATTCTGGGCTAGGCTTAGACAGGCTTCACTGTAAATTTTACAGCTTTGATTGACTGGAATCGTAAATTGAAACAAAACTTTATAGGAAGAATCAAAGGATATTAGTTTTAAAGACTTTGGTGCTTAGTGATATGATCTTTCTTCATCCGAGTCTCTGATATCATAGAACACATGACTCGCATAGTTTCTTGAGAATTATAGATATTTTTTTTTTATTTTACATAGAACAACTAGGTGTGGATCAGTTTTAATTATATTTTTTTCAAATTAAATTCATACATCTGTATTCATCTTTCCGAATTCAATTGATTTGTAAATTTTCTACTGAGTAACCATTATCAAAATTGCTGTGTAGGCCAGTACTAATGATAATAGAATGATGAAGCTATGAGGAGAAAAAAACTGAGTTGCTTTTTAAATATTGTTCTATCTTTTATTAAGCAACAAACCTGATTCTAGGTTTGGGTTTATGGTACTTAGCACCACTTTTAACAATATTTCAGTTAAATCGTGGCATCAGTTTCATTCGTGGAGAAAACCGGAGTACCCGGACAAAACCGCCCACCTGCCGCAAGTCACTGAGAGACTTTTTAGAAAAAAAAACTAAGACCAAGTTTGCGTGACATTATGAGGGTTGCTAATTTTAATATTTGTTCAAGCTATTTAAAAAATAATATATATACAGGGAGCAGTAAATGTTATATACATAATAAAATAAAAAACAAAAATTTACCACACTGTCGGAATAATTCCAAAATTAAATATCAAAATTGTAGAAAGAGACAAAATCGATATCCCTAGCACACCAATACATGACCGATCACTTTCTCTGAGTTATGCTACAAGAAAATGTTTGTCAGTGACTTGCGAAAGGTAGAAATGTTGTTTCTATTAGTCGTTGTAGTTTTCTCCAACAATTAAATTGACCGACAAGATATAAATGAAATATTGATGAAAGTGTCGTTAAACACCGACAAAAATATTACAAAATATCACTATCCGGAAAGAAGAAAAAACGACACCATTGAGGAAAAAACTGTTATCACAATTCCAACATTTCCGTCGGACAAGGCAGCAGTTAAAAATATCGTGAAAACAGTTCCACAATTCAATCGGGAAATGGAAGAAACAGGGGGTGGGGGGTTGATACCTCTATCGTACATATACATGACAGTTCCCTATTCTGACTTGCTACAGACACGTAAATAAAAAGTGGCAATGAAAATCATGTTTTATAGATCCAATACTCCACTCTATATGAAATGATGCAGTCATGCAAAGAAAAAGAAAACATAGAGAGGCAGGACATCACGAATTTTGACAAGAAACAATAACGGGCCTGTATTTCATACCTTAGTGGGTGACGCTTGTCCTGTATCTATCATGACAATTTCTTGTGTAACGACAACACCAATTGTGTAATTTACTCCTCGCATTTATTATTACATACTTGTTACAATTTAGAGGAGAACATTTTGGCGGAATAGTTTGGTTGTTTATGGTGATTAATGCCACTTTCAACAATATTTCAGTTATATCGTGGCGGTCAGTTTTATTGGTGGAGGAAACCGGGGTACTCGGTGAAAACCACCGACCTGTCGCAAGTCACTGACAAACTTTATCACATAATGTTGTATCGAGTACACCTCGCCATGAACGGAGTTCGAATTCACAACTTTAGTGGTGATAGGCACTGATTGCACAAGTAAATCCAATTACCATGCGATCAAGACCACGACGGTCCCCTTGGCGAAATAAGATTACTTATCGTACTTATAATAATGAAAGAAAAAAAAACAAGCAAATAGTGTTCCATTTTAATATTTCTTGCCAAATGAAAACAGAATGATCTAAATAATAAAATGAAAAACAAAAATACTACATTGCCGGTGTCGCATAGAAAACCTTCCGCATAGTAAACCTTCCCCCGGAATGTATAGTAAACATTCCAACTCGGAATATTTGCTATATAGTAAACCTTCCCCCCGGATACTTTACTATATAGTAAATATTCCCCCGGAGGTAAATTTACTATTTAGCAAATATTCCCCCATCCATAGCCGATCATCCCCCCGGATATTTTGCTATATAGTAAATGTTCCCCCTTAATCCGGATAATTACTATTGATTCGGAATTTAGCACCTTAATCGTGTTAATTTTATTTGTTATATACCATTAATTATATCCGGTTATGATTAAAAGGTAAAACAAATATGTACGAGCCATTTTGCAGTATTTGAGTAGGTAGGAAGGTTTACTATGCGGAATAAATACTATATAGTAAACGTTTCCCCATGGGGGAAGGTTTACTATATAGTAAATCTTCCTGGGGGTTGATCCACTATGGAGGAAGGTTTACTATATAGTAAATCTTCCGGGGGGTTGATCCACTATGGGGGAAGGTTTACTATATAGTAAATCTTCTGGGGGGTTGATCCACTATGGGGGAAGGTTTACTATATAGTAAATCTTCCGGGGGGTTGATCCACTATGGGGGAAGGTTTACTATATAGTAAATCTTCCTGGGGGTTGATCCACTATGGGGGAAGGTTTACTATATAGTAAATCTTCCGGGGGGTGGTCCACTATGGGGGAAGGTTTACTATATAGTAAATCTTCTGGGGGGTTGATCCACTATGGGGGAAGGTTTACTATATAGTAAATCTTCCGGGGGGTTGATCCACTATGGGGGAAGGTTTACTATATAGTAAATCTTCCGGGGGGTGGTCCACTATGGGGGAAGGTTTACTATATAGTAAATCTTCCGGGGGGTTGATCCACTATGGGTGAAGGTTTACTATATAGTAAATCTTCCGGGGGGTGGTCCACTATGGGGGAAGGTTTACTCTATGACACCGGAACAATTCCAAAATCCAATATCAAAATCGTAACAAGAAGCAAAGTCAATACAACTAACACACAAGTACACTCCTGCGAAATTCCTGGATTGACACAGGCACATCAATAAAAAAAAATATGGCGGTGTTAAACTGGTTAACTCTTTGCACTCATTTCAATGGAGACTGTTTGTAAATAAGTTTTATAGACCAAGACCTCCCATAATACTAATAAGAAAATAAAACCCCTCCTTTTATGAAGGTTTGTCATAAATTGCACACATACAACATCAGTCAGTCGAGCTGTATGGTCAATTACAATACGATATCTTTTTATCCAATCGATAACGTTAACCTGAGTGTTATGGATATTTCCTTTTGTTTAATTTGTATCCAAATCCTTTTTCGTTAAATACGTACATAAAACCATATTGAGCAGTTTGTTGATTTATTGTAAATGTATTTCTTAAGTTTCAATATTTCTTATCGTGATCAAATGTCCGCACTCGGGATCACTTTACTAAAATTAGCTAAACCACACATCGTACCATGTCATAATATGTATATACAAATGTACATGTATCCATACCGCCTGTAATTTAACGTTTTCATGTGTTACTGTCCCCTGTAAATTCAATATTTGGTCTTGAATCACCTGTGGATTCAGGGTTAGATCTTGAATCACCCGTCAAAGCAGAATGTGGTGTTGAATCGCCTGTCGATGCGTGATTTGATGTTGAATCACTCGATGTCTCGTCACAAGCATGTACAGTTTCTATCTCTGTTTTTTCTTGAATCGCTCCAGTTTGTGATGGGACAGATGATACTTTATTTTCTGTTTCTTTTTCGACATTAGAATCATCTTTGTCTTTACTATTCATTTCTATATCATTAGTTGTATATGACTTTCTTGTCCTTTTCCTGTAAAAAAGCAAAGACATAGTTTAAAAAAAATCAGCTTTCTTCAACTAATAATGCATCTTGTCAAGCCAGGAACTGCATGAATTTCCATTGGAATATGTCGTGGCCTTTATTGTATATGCAATGTATTAAGGTGAGAGCCAATTGTTTGTTTTGTTGATATTGGTTGAATTGGTGATCATCAATTTTTAAACTTTCCTTTCATAATCAGGTTTGTTTCTTTTTCTATTTTATATTTTAAATATGTAAATATAATTCTCAGTTGTGTTGATGGGTTTCATGTGTGTACTGAATTATTGAATGTCCATACATTTGTCATATTTATGTGGTCCTTTGGTATCGAAAATTGAATTAAATTTTCGGTCATACTTTGTTGGAAAGATCGGAAGCAATCCGTCAAGTTTCCCAGAGTATGATGTGAATTCGACGTTGTCATGATCGCAAGACTTTGAACTGATGTGCAGTGTCACAGAACGTTTCAGAGACTTTTTATATACATCAATGTACTTAATGAAGATTATTTCATGAACGTGTCGTGAACACTAAGTATAGATATCTACCTTTGTGTTACCTATAAGAATCGTTTATTAATAAGACGCTAGTTCAACCGATACATTTGTTTTACATGACAACTGAGGTCAGCGAGTATTCTCAATAATTAGGGAGTGACTAGTTGTATTTTCATTATATTACTGTGACGTCATCGTCAGTAAGCAATATTAATAATATAATTATCATGTATAATATTTCAGGTTAATATTACTGTTATTTATGGCAATGTAAGATAACAAGAAAGTGTGTACTATCCATGTTAGAATTCATGTAGACAATACAGTTACATGATAGTTTTTAATACTAACTGTGATGTGTAGTATAAAATAATTATGAGTGTATAGCTGGGCGTCATGGAAAACACACATATGAATCATTACTACATACATATACATTATATGATAAATTGATACATCGTAGATTCCTGTGGTATTGCTAATATAATAATAAAACAAATGTCGATCTAAAAAACTAGTTTTACGCCGCCACTTTCTTTTATTTGAATACCTGTGCCAACCAAGCCACAATGTATTTGTGTTAGGGCTATCGATTTTGCCTCTCGATTTCTGTTTGGGTTTTCAATTTATTACTGGGTACGATGCGTTTCTGGAATAATCGGTAAAACAGACTTCGAAGGATCAAAACGCAACATTGCTATGAATGCTTGGCTGTCACAGACTAGTCATGCATGTGGTAAATGTTCTGACACCTCTTGCTTAGAATTAGTAAAGTCAAAAGGATTAATATGCCACATTATCACGGTCTGTATTTGTACTAAAAATCAAAATTAAGTGAGCTCTGTCCTTTTTACTCTGGTTCCTTGACTAGTTCCAGGAATGAGAACTTCATGACAGGTGTCAATCGTGGCGCAGAATATATGAGCCATTCCTAACAAAATGACATTACTTTTAATTTAATGTTACGTTGCGTTTGTAGTGGGTTTTTTTATAACTAGATAATCATTTGTTTTGGATTATTGATTATCTGTACATTGTTTGTAACATAGTTGTTGAAAGTTTACTAGAAAGTACTGAGAATTTTATTTTAATACCACATTGTTACATGTTTACCATACCTGGTTTGTGGAAATGTTGTAATTATTACAATAGCTGCCACCACTGCTATAATACCAACGACAGATCCTACGACAATTACTGGAAAAAAACGGAAAATAGATATAAACTCAAAGTATTCAAATTATTATTTGCTCAAGATTACAAAAAGTCGTCTAAGGTTGTTTCAGACCTGGACATACTGGACTACAAGTATTTAACGACGATAATTAATATTGGATGGATCTATTCCTCTATGATATAGATTGGTTGGTTGGTTTGGTTTTATGGTGTTTAACGCCACATTCAACAATATTCCAGTTATATCATGGCGGTCAGTTTTATTGGTGGAGGAAACCGGAGTACTAGGAGAAAACCACTGACCTGTCACAAGTCACTGAAAAACTGTAAGGAAGAAAGCATGTGATACTAAAGAAACTGAAGCTTAACCCTATCTTATCGAACTCCTATAAGTTGCTTTCTTTAAAAACTTTAAATGAAAATTCGTCAGGTCATATCAGTTTTAATGCTATTTTATCACGGTTTATTCGAATATTTCAAAGTGAAACCAGCGTTCTCTCTGACATCAACAGGATGTTCTACTATCACGGCTGGTAATCGGCACAAGCAGAACAGTTGGTTCTGCAAAGAAATTCGTGAGGATAACTTCCGGTGTTGGTGGAGGAGAGTTCACGAAGACGCTTCGCAAGGTATGTACATGTCAAAAATTGAAATTTTCTTTTTTACTGCCCGAATATTGCAAAATCAGAGAATGCTATGCTGTGGCGAATGCTTTCACGATTAGAAACATGCATAGTTTATTCTTGTATATGAAGTGTAACTCTCGCAAAATCAATCGTCCCACGAAAAAAGGACGAAAATTGTGACACTCTTACATTTCTAAGTTGTTCTTGACAAAGATGCAAGTTAAATTTTCAATATGTTTTCATCATGGGAGTCTAAGTGTAATCGGGGATAAATTCCGATTCGTCAGAAGTAAATTGAAGTCTAGATAAATCTACAAACTGTCAATTTTCTCGTTTTCCTGCTTGAGGAGATCGATTCTTATAGAGCACATTGTGAATGCATGAGGAGATTTGCTAGTTTTGTTAATTGTTTTCTGCAAAATTGATAAATTGACACTTTTAAACACAAACTGATAAATACTCTAATAAAAATAAACTATTCTCTGTCCACTTTCAGGAGATGCCAGGATTCAAGGGAAAGAGGAAAAGGGGACTGACATTGACTCTTTACAAAAAACCATTTCGATATAGATTGCCTGTATCACCGCCAAGGAAACGAACAAAAACAAGTAGCAGTACACCAAATTTAAAATCCCCATCAATCAGGACACCAAGTTTATTAAAAAAGTCTCTTTCAATTTCAAAATATTTATATCCTTTCAAACGGGTTTACACATCTATTCGGCGCAACCTTTTTATTAAAGATGACGAAAACTTCACCGCAGATCTACAAAAGTTATAATATTCATTGATTTCAGCACATACATAGGTCTAACGTAAATAAACATTCACTTAGTGCTAGTAGTCATGAATAAATTAAACACAAGATGTCAATTAAACTGTGGACATATCCTTAAAATCGGTAAAGCGCTTTACATCTTGTAACCACTACTAACAGAGATCTTTTTTATTAACAAGTGTGTACACATAACACACTAGAAAAACAAACCACAAATTAATATTATTCTCAACTGTATGATATTTAATTTAGAGTGTATCATTTGTATTAGAAATAATAAAGATATGATTCACATTAAATTTGATTATAAAATTATCTTACAGTGCATTTTCAATTTTTTCCAATGTACAGATATAAGGGAAGTTAATCTTGTGTATCCAATACACAATGGAAGTTGTCACAAAAAACAAATGATTAATAATGACAAGTTAAATCATGGGAAACCGCAGTTACAATTATGAATTGATTCCTTAAATGAAATGTTTCTTACAGCCCATGAACAATGAAATATTACTTTTATACTTTTAAAAACCCGACGGGAAGAAGAGCATCAGTTCGTGAATTTATTACCAGACAGACATGCAAAATTTGTGATTATACAGTGGATTACATGTGTCGTACCAAAACTATGTGCTCTATCAGAATCGATCTCCTCAAGCAGGAAAACGAGAAAATTGACAGTTTGTAGATTTATCTAGACTTCAATTTACTTCTGACGAATCGGAATTTATCCCCGATTACATTTAGACTCCCATGATGAAAAAATATTGAGAATTTAATTTGCATCTTTGTCAAGAACAACTTAGAAATGTAAGAGTGTCACAATTTTCGTCATGTTTTTCGTGGGACGATTGATTTTGCGAGAGTTACACTTCATATACAAGAATAAACTATACATGTTTCTAATCGTGAAAGCATTCGCCACAGCATAATATTCTCTGATTTTGCAATATTCGAGCAGTAAAAAAGAAAATTTCAATTTTTGACATGTACATACCTTACGAAGCGTCTTCGTGAACTCTCCTCCAACAACACCGGAAGTTATCCTCACGAATTTCTTTGCAGAACCAACTGTTCTGCTTGTGCCGATTACCAGCCGTGACTATACGTTTTAAACGTGATTGTTATTTCATTGATATAAATTGACATAGATTGTTGAAATTAATATAGAAACTATGAACTAATAAATTAAGTCTTCAAATACAATAATATATACAGTCAAACCTGCCCATGCAGTCACCTCTATTAAGTCAAACCTGCCCATGTGGTCACCTCTATTAAGTGAAACCTGCCCATGCGGTCACCTCTATTAAGTCAAACCTGCCCATGGGGTCACCTCTATTAAGTCAAACCTGCCCAGGTGGTCACCTCTATTAAGTCAAACCTGCCCATGCGGTCATCTCTATTAAGTAAACCTGCCCATGCAGTCACCTCTATTAAGTCAAACCTGCCCATGCAGTCACCTCTATTAAGTCAAACCTGCCCGTGAAGTCACCTCTATTAAGTCAAACCTGCCCATGTGGTCAACTCTATTAAGTCAAACCTGCCCATGCGGTCATCTCTATTAAGTCAAACCTGCCCATGTGGTCACCTCTATTAAGTGAAACCTGCCCATGCGGTCACTTCTATTAAGTCAAACCTGCCCATGCGGTCACCTCTATTAAGTCAAACCTGCCAAGGTGGTCACCTCTATTAAGTCAAACCTGCCCATGCGGTCACCTCTATTAAGTCAAACCTGCCCATGCAGTCACCTCTATTAAGTCAAACCTGCCCATGCAGTCACCTCTATTAAGTCAAACCTGCCCATGAAGTCACCTCTATTAAGTCAAACCTGCCCATGTGGTCAACTCTATTAAGTCAAACCTGCCCATGCAATCACCTCTATTAAGTCAACCTTCCCATGCAGTCACCTCTATTAAGTCAAACCTGCCCATGCGGTCACCTCTATTAAGTCAAACCTGCCCATGCGGTCACCTCTATTAAGTCAAACCTGCCCATGCGGTCACCTCTATTAAGTCAAACCTGCCCATGTGGTCACCTCTATTAAGTCAAACCTGTCCATGCGGTCACCTCTATTAAGTCAAACCCGCCCATGCAGTCACCTCTATTAAGTCAAACCTGCCCATGCAGTCACCTCTATTAAGTCAAACCTGCCCATGAAGTCACCTCTATTAAGTCAAACCTGCCCATGTGGTCAACTCTATTAAGTCAAACCTGCCCATGCAATCACCTCTATTAAGTCAAACCTTCCCATGCAGTCACCTCTATTAAGTCAAACCTGCCCATGCAGTCACCTCTATTAAGTCAAACCTGCCCATGCAGTCACCTCTATTAAATCAAACCTGCCCATGCGGTCACCTCTATTAAGTCAAACCTGCCCATGCGGTCACCTCTATTAAGTCAAACCTGCCCATGCGGTCACCTCTATTGAGTCAAACCTGCCCATGCGGTCACCTCTATTAAGTCAAACCTGCCCATGCGGTCACCTCTATTAAATAAAACCTGCACATGCGGTCACCTCTATTAAGTCAAACCTGCACATGCGGTCACCTCTATTAAGTCAAACCTGCCCATGCCGTCACCTCTATTAAGTTAAACCTGCCCATGCGGTCACCTCTATTAAGCAGTCACCTCTATTAAGCAGTCACCTATAATAAATGGTCATCGTTTTATTGCCCTCTCATCGGAAAATTCATTTGAAATGAACCTATTTTAAGAGGTAATCTGTAGTAAAATACAACTTCGTTTTTGTCTCCATGGTGACCTCTTAAGACGAGCAATATTGTGCAATGGCTAGTGTTTTTCCCCACCAGAAAGAATTTCAAAATTATTAAGAGTTTCAAAATTTTGTTGTTTTTTGGAAACTAAAGGTAGTTAATAAAAACATGTTTTGCATAATACTCATGCTTTACAATGGTTAACACATCAATGTGTCTGACTTACTTGTGATCGTGTCGTTGCTCAAGACATACATACGGTCAGTTGATGATTCGTGACTTCCACCCACTTTAGGTATTCTGGTAGTGAGTATGTTATCACTGAATGATATATTCTTCATTCCAGTGAGTACTTCTTTGAACTGGTGTAATCCTCCTGAAGATATTAGTACATCATTATGAAATGGTTGTTCAGTAACAATTGGCATGACTCTCATTGACGGTTCTGGTTTATCTGTATATGGCTGTTCTGAACTTCTTACTTTAGATAATATATCACCTGTTCCTATAATCGTTATCTTATTTTTCCCGGATAACAACTCCTGTGTACTAGACGGCAAATGATTTGAAACGGTGTTAAGTTGGCTGGTTAATGTTGAAATAGGTTGTATCTGACTACCAAATTCGCTGGTTAATGTTGAAATAGGTTGTATCTGACTACCAAATTCGCTGGTTAATGTTGAAATAGGTTGTATCTGACTACCAAATTCGCTGGTTAATGTTGAAATAGGTTGTATCTGACTACCAAATTCGCTGGTTAATGTTGAAATAGGTTGTATCTGACTACCAAATTCGCTGGTTAATGTTGAAATAGGTTGTATCTGACTACCAAATTCCAATTCATTTATTCGAAAATCAACAACCATCTCGGTTTTGATATTAGGATCAAGTCCGACTTTTGTTGGAATTATCAGAGCTGATGACGAGACAATGAAATCAATAACACTAAGTGATACTGGACTATAATCAGTCCTCGATTGATCTTGAACTGTTTCAGTTGGTTGCGGATGTGTATTTGTTTCAGTTAACAATATTGTATTGACTGTCGATATGTTTGTTCTGGTAGAAGTATATGAAACATTTGAAGACATTAGTCGTGATTCTGTAACCTCCGATGGAACTTTTTCTTTTCCTGAAGTCTGCTTGGCCATTTCATTACTAACCAACATACTACGACTAAACCGAACTACATCATGTGTGTGGTTAACATCATTATTATCAAATATGGTCGAACTTGTATCGTATGATGAAATTGAAGATGATAGTAAATTCATCTGTTGTTCCAAATCAATGGTTGATGACATAAAAGATGTCTGATTGGAGTTAATGGGTGTTGATATGTTGCTACTAATTGGCATTGTCCACACCGAGGAATCCAAAGACGAATCGAAGAGACTGCTAAACAAAATATTCGGAACTTCCAACGAGTTGTCAGTATGGATCTCGGATACATTTATATTTAATTGATCGTACTTTATATCTGATGACGACATTTGCAAATAATTATTGACTTCGGGTATCTCGTTTCGAAATGTATGCATGTGTGGCGAGTGAATGCTTTTCATATGTTTAGTATGCCATGTGGAAGATGAATTATCATCTATCACAGAGTCCATCAACATTAAATTAGTCTTCAAAAGTACTGAATCTATTGGTTCAGTCATCACTGTTGGCACCACTTCAGAACCTACAGTAGAGTTACTTATTTTACCATTATCAAAAGTAAGCGTTGATACATTAGTCAGAAATGTAGATGATTCGATCTCAGAATGAGTTCTGTTCAGATAGTTTGATGCAGTAGAGACAACGGACGGTTCCAGCAAAAAAGAATCATTTGAGATTAGGCTTAATTCCACAGAGTGTGATTCACTTGTTGAGTTACTTTGTATTCTTTGTTCATGACACGTTATATTGTTATTAGCTTTGTCTGCAAAATTATGCAAGAAATCAAAATAAAATTAAAGTTTGAACAACGATGAAATTAACAATATTTATTTAATACACCAGATTCACATTTCTATAAAATAGTGAAGATAAAAAACAATACCACACTGTCGGAACAGCTCCACAACCCATATCATATAATCATAGAAAAGGGCAAAATCGATACCCCTAACACACATATGCATAGCTGCCCACTTTCTTGGCTTGGTACAGGCACTTCAACCAAGAGTGGCGGAGGGGTTAAACTAGTGCATGGGCCCAAGCCTCCTTTTGATGATAGTAATGGAATTTGCTCAGTTTAGCTTCGCCCTGAAATATCATAAATTACGACCGGAGAGCAGATACCACAGACTATTCAGAAGCCTTAGATAAGATAAGTTAAGGTAACATGCCTGAATGACAATCACATTTCTACATTAAAGTCTCAAATGTAATGTCTGTAAATTGTTGAGTTGTTGATATATTTGGCAACTTGCAGGTAGGGTAGCCAGAAGTGATATATAACCCAGTTGAAAATGGAATAGTCCAGTAAACCCAGAGTGTAGCCAGAAGTGATATTAACCCAGTTGAAGATGGACTATTCCAGCAAGCCCATAGCAAAAAACGTAGCTACATTTTACAATATGTTATAATTTATTTTATTCTCACGGATGTTTTTCAATTGTTGTCTGTAATACATATCCTTAAGATGCTTGGAATATCACTGCACATAATTTTATCAGTTAATCTATTTTAAAGTACAATTGTAAAACCTACCGTTTAATGGACCTCCTTGACAAATAGCGCTCTCAACTGAAAAATATAAAATCACGAAATCAATTTTGTGCGAATGAGGTAAGTATCTTTTGAATTCCAGTTCCAAATAAATACCAAATTAATTTGAAAATGTACACGAAATAAGCATAATACAAATTCATTGGATAATATCGTTGGTTTTCTCTGACAATAGCACAGATGTCAAATAAAAATGATAAGTTGAAATAAAAGAATACTATTTTTTAAGATTGCAAAATGAATATTAGAACAAAATTCAAAAAATGGATTATTACTCACCATATACACCGCAGTAATGCATTAATCCAAGAATAAGATATATATGTGGAATCATGTTCATATACGTTAAAGCAAGCAAACTAGAATATTGGTGTACTGTTATTTATTGTCTTCGTACTATGAATATTCTACTGGTCTTGCGAACTGGATCCCACGTTCCATAAAATCTATAGATTCTGGATATACTGTAGTTCATTTCTCATTGGATGAATTTTGATTTACATATATGATTAACATTTTAGTTTTTGCTTGAATCTGCTGATATGAGTTTGATCCTCTTGTCTTTATTTTGATATATCCAGTGTATTTTTAGAGTAGTTGCAGTATGTGATGGTCCACTGATATACACACGACACTACAACTTTCACTTAAGGTGTATAGCTAACAGTCTCAGTATAACTTGTATAATATACCACAGAACACGGAAAAGATCTATTATGATAATGACTGACACGAAACGTATTTACCTGTGACAGTATTAAGTGTAATAAAAATAGAACTTGATCAGTTTTTGCTAACATGATTAGTGTTAAACAAAAAGGGTGTTTCTTCCTAAGTTTATTACTAACAACTTTCTGACAACTCTGTAATGGTTTTTATTAAAAGAAAGCTTAAACAAAGCGAACTAACAACTGAATACAAATCCCGGTCCTGACTTAGGACAGGAACAAAAATGTAGTGGGTTAAGCCAGTTAATGAGATGCCAACCCCTTATTATGATCTCCAATGACAATACATATCAACATACAATAAGTAAACCCACTTTCGCAGTATCGCTCAAAAATGGTGTTTGCATCATCAAAGGTGAATACTTCCTCTGTCGAAAACAATTGCACCGTTATGGTAATAGATGATGAACGACTTTTCGAGTTTGTTTCAAAATAAAACTAAGGCAAATCTTCCACAGGCATAGGTAATCATAGTCGCTATTAGCTAACCTGTTTATGCGCTTTAGTTTTCTGGATCCCACAGATTTCCAAATTATTTAGCTTTCCAATATTTTGACTATCAGCATACCTGAAGAAGAAGAGTTTTGAAGATACCAAAGCGCTAATAATCAGAATCCGTAAATCAAAGGACAGACAATACAATGGCCAAAAAAAGAAAAATGACACGAACCGCATTAAAACAGGAGATCAACTCAGGTGCTCCGGAAGGGTAGGCAGTTTCTGCTCCCCTAATGTTATTCTATTTATAAACCAAGTGATAAGTCATGAATACTATCTCAGAAATAAGTCGTGTGCATAAATTAGATAAATACGTTTTTATTATTGAATATTGTTAAAAATTATTTTTCATTCAAAATATAAGTCTTTTACTGGGTATATTAAATATTATGAAATTGACACGAACTGAGAAATCTTGTTTCGGGACTAGTCATAGATCATTCTTACACAAAAACAAGGATTGGACTAATTAAAATATTTGTAAGGCAATTTAAACGTGTGAAATGCATAATTAATTGATAAATCTGGGCAGTGATTTTTTTGTAACAAATTCCAAATGGTAGTCAAAAGTTGAATAACTATTGTCATATGTTCACCAAGCTTTACCATTAGTACTTGTTTTTACAACTGCAAATATGTCGAATGACATTTTGGACTTTGCATTAACGTCATAATGTCATGCATTCATGACATTAAATATACTATTAATAGTGTCTTATCAAATTGTTCCTTTACAGAACCCCATTTCGCCTTTCCATTGATGAAAACCCAACACAATTCGGGTTTCAATAATTTTATTGTTAGCAATTCCCAAGCAATTCAACTTGATAAACAATAGCACTTGATAGTGGATTGACCAATCACAGACCTAAAAGATATCATGCAATAATAAGTGCAATTACATTTTCATTAAAGCATAGTTCGACCTATAAGGATCTGAATACTCATTTGGTATCTTCTAACCCTTTTTTCTATAGGTTATTAGTTACTCGATGTTTAGATTTATATGTGTGTTTTGTCGATCATTGTGTGTCCTTTTGTGCTTTTTCTTTTGGCCATTGTGTTGTCTGTTCGTCTTCGATATACGGTTTCTGATTAACCCTTTGGTATCTTCAAACTCTTCTTATTTAAAAAACAGAAAAGTTTAAAACTATGTTGGTACATCTATTGCTTGATATAGCTACACAGTCTTATGTTGGGTTAGTTTTCTTTTTATTGGGTGTGTAATGTACTATCTTAATCAGAAAACAAATGTGACAGAATCACATGTCAATCTGATGATTGTGCAGTTGAAGCTAATTTTTGATAGAATTATAAAGACATATAATAAATAATTGATTTATCTTATATAAGATAAACAAGAAATGAAGAAAATGTTTCTCTTGAAAGTTTTGTTTTCTATTTGTAAGCCATTCACTCAGTGAGTGATTGTTGTTTAACGGCAACGCAGCGATTTATCCTCTATATCATGGCGAGAACAAGTTAATTTTCAATGAAATGATGATGAGGTTCGCTTTGTAATAGACCAACACGCTTAGTTAGATTTTATTTATAGTGCTAGCTCACTGAAACAATAGTCCGCCGATAGACATGTCGCCACATTCGGACATAGTATCCTGATTCCGAATTAACCAATCTTTGCTCTTTCTCCTTAATACTACATGTTCAGCGGTGAAGCAACAAATACTAATTTTAAAGACCTTGGTTTGACCTGATCAGGGCTCGAACCCACGATCTACCACACTGGAGGCGAGCACGATCAGGGCTCGAACCCACGATCTACCACACTGGAGACGAGCACGATCAGGGCTCGAACCCACGATCTACCACACTGGAGGCGAGCACGATCAGGGCTCGAACCCACGATCTACCACACTGGAGGCGAGCACGATCAGGGCTCGAACCCACGATCTACCACACTGGAGGCGAGCACAATCAGGGCTCGAACCCACGATCTCCCACACTGGAGGCGAGCACGTTTACCATTACACCACTGATATGGTTTATATTTATGTATATGTAGATGTGATATGTTAAGACCAGGGGCGGATACACGATTTGTGGTTATGGGGGGCGTGAGTAGGCGAGGGGTCTGGGACCGCTTAAGGTCCCCAGCGGGTCCAAGGAAGAGCCCTGGTAGGGAGCTCAGGGGGGATAAGCCCCCTGAAGCTCTGGGGGTTTGAGGAATTACAGACATTTATTTGAACGACAATTTTGAATCAACCACACCATTTTTATCAGACCAAAAAAACTTGACTTTGAATCTTAATTTTGTCAGATAATTGTTAACAGTATGCTTTTGTCAGATTATAAGAACCTAAAGTAAATCTTTTCTTTAACAACCGTGATGCGAAATGACTGATCGATCACGATATTTTAACCCTTCAAAGAACTATTGGTTTAGTTTTAACGCATTCCTCATTTCACTAATTGGTCTGTACTTTCGGTGCTTGTCCTTTCGCGGGTGGTTCTAGTTAATACTGCCCGTCCGGATGGAGCTTTTCTTTTCGTCGTTTGATTCATTCATTGAAAACGCATGATTCGACCGTTCTTGTTTATAGACAAACAAAAGCGGAAATTGTAAATAAATGAACTTGTTATTGATTTCTGATAAGCTAACGTAACTAAATTAGATGATCAGAATCGTTTCATGCAGCATTAATGTTAACATATTCGTCTTTGTTTGTCTATAAACAAGAACGAATCATACATTTTCAATGAATGAACCATCGGCGAAACGAAAAACTTCATCCGGACGGACAGTATACTGATCATTTATCAATGGGTAGAGCTTTTTAGAATGATATCCCAAATTTACTCCTAATATCATTACTATTCATTTTGATTTACAGGTCACGAGTTAACCATTCATGAAAAAGTTGCTTGTTGAACTGCTTAATTAACGTTGTATAACATATGCTTTGCGAATTTTAGGGGGGGCGCACGCACGCCCCCTCTAAATCCGCCTCTGAAGACAACACATAGCAAGTTGTCATGTCAAGTGTGTAAATACACAATAAATGTCACATTGTATACATGTATTATGTATGTATATATTTAGTAATAAACCACACAAATAGATTACATGTCAAATGAATATTAATTAATTATGCAGATAGTATAATAAATAATCAAAGCCCCCTGTCAACTTCCTATTATTGTTCAGTCACCGGTTTATATTATAAATTCCCAAATAATTTATATTATCAAAATATGTAGGAAATATCAAGGGGCCCGTCGGGGTCGTGATCGTATGGTAGTTGGAATTTCAACAACCTATGCAATCATTGCCTATCACCACTGAAGTTGTGAGTTCGAATCCCGCGCAAGGGAGGTGTACTCGATACAACATTATGTGGTAAAGTTTGTCAGTGGTTTTCTCCGGGTACTCCGGTTTCCTCCACCAATAACACTGACTGCCACGAAATAACTGAAAGATTGTTGACAGTTAAACACAATAACCATAACTCCTCTCTGTCAACTTCCTATTATTGTTTTTACTCCTTCTCCTTAATGCTGTGTGGTCAGTTAAGAGGCAGCAAATACCAATTTTCATAGTCTTTGGTTTGACCCGATCGGGGCTCAAACGGTGCATCTACCGCACTGGAAGCGACCACGCTAATCATTACATCATGGACGCGGCGTGCTACATGTACCAGTAATAACTGAACACAAGAGAACACACAATACCAACCCAAATCAAACCAAACAATGTCAAGTAGCGACTTAAACAGTATGCATGTAAGTACATTGTGAACAGTGATGGTCATCAAATCCACCAATATCAACCAAACGAACCATGCAGTCTTTGTGAGTGTCTTGTAACAACATCCAAGAAAATTACAGGAAGAAATTAGAGTTGGGATACTATATTTGTATTTCTGACAGAACTCCAAAAGGAGTCATGCAACATAAGAAATAAAACCATCACTATATATATATATATGTGTATATTATTGTATTTATAGTGCATTCAAGTTTAAATAAGAGAACACTAACTCGTGTGACATTACCCATAACGTTGAAGGTCACGCGTAAAACATGTACATTCTCACTCTCTTATATCTCAATTGAAAATATATGTAAACTTTCATTGAACATATATATCTCACATTAAAACCACCACAGATGAATTACTTTAAGGGCTTAGTAATTATTATTAGTAATAGACAAGGTAAAGTGCAGAACGTTGTCGTAAAAAAAATCATTTATGTGACATACAATGTCAACTAAATGTCTATGGCACAAATCCATTGAAGGTCATTGACATAGGTCAATAATAAAGGTAGATATTGCAGACAATGGAAATCAAACGCTATCATAACACAATAGATTTCTTGACGAATTATTCAAAATCATTTTGTAAATAAGGTCTAAACTATGGCAACCACCATTTCTGTGCTAGAGTGAAACAAAGAAAATTGTTTATACGATATCTTACAATTGGACAATATGTTTATCAAATGTTTTGTAAATATCTAAACATTTTTAAACTAGTCAGATTGTTTATCTGATCTTTTGTAAATATTTCACTTTGTATATTTTATATATCAACATTTAAAAGAATGTATAAAACTTTCGAATATTTGTAATGTTGGAATGTTTTAAAATGCATAAGAAAAATATATTTGTATAAGCGTTCAAGTAAAAAATATACATTTTGACAATGGCAAAACATTTAGAAAAGATGACGATGATGTCAACTTTGTACTAGACCAACACGCTAGCTTGATTTTTTATAGCGCTAGAGCTCACTGAAACTACAGTCAGCGAATACACACGTCGTGCTGCTCGGACACATTCTACCATGACTCCAAGCCAATCACTTACACACCCATAAACTTAGCCAAAGATATAATACTTTATTGTAAACATTATTTAAACTTTTAAAAATGTTTTGCTGACATATTGCATCCCTTTGAAGGATAAAATGTATGATGTAATAAAAAACCAAAAAATACCACACTGTCGGAGCAGTTCCAAATTCCTTACGTGAAAAACAGAGGCAAAATGAATATCCCTGACAAAACATTGAATATACATGACAATTAACTCTTCTGGTTTGGTACAGGCATTTTCGTGAAAAGTGGAGAGGCTAAGCTAGTTTTATGGACCCAACCTAATGGTTGAGAAATCTGTTATGTGTTTATTTTGCGTCATATATCTCCAAATAAATAAATTAAATATACTAACATGATTTTGTCCCAACAACGTGTTCCACATTAATTATTTTAGCATTCCCCCATCATATACAATGCTAAGTGATTATCACATTGCTTAGTAATACGTTTTAAAAATATGTGTACATTTGTATTTGCAATTAATGTTTGTATATTTTACACAGAGAAAAAAAACTGACATTATACTGTTCACTTGACTTTTAAACCCGGAACAAGATATAAATGAGTATATAATTAACTTCCATATAATGTTCTCGGATTTACAGTTAATGCAAGGAGCAACAAATTGCTACAATATAGTTGATATTAAATGCAATTAAAAAAATGGTCCATATGAAATGAAAACTGCCAGTTTAGATTACAACACAATACTTAAGAAATATATCTTTAGATTAGTAGTTGCATGGAAAATTTATACGGCTGCGCAAACCAATAAAGTGGTACATGCACATGTACAGAATGATCTTATTTAATAGCTTTAAGCTTGAAATGAAATAATGTGTAAACATATAGCTCAAATATAGGTGAGTCCCTTCTCCCCATCCCCTACAAAGCAATATAGACAATACCAGCCACGGTACATTATAAGTGTATATTATTCGGCAGTAAGATCCCACCAACCAATGACAGTTATCAAAATGCGTGGGTCCATAATTCTCCATCAATTTATGTAGATACTGGTAAGTGATAACTGTCTATAGTATAGTGATCGTCATCAGATTAAATCACATGCATCATACATGCATAATCTTTATCGGACCTGTCAGATTTCCCAGTCAAAGATATACGCCTGTAATACAAGATTATGACATATCAATAAACGAGTACATAATGGCGATAATATATTTTTTTATTGATATCACTTTTAATGGTAATATTAATGTTTTCGTTTTAAGTACGTTTTGAAATCTTCTCTTTAATACCGAGGGAGAGTTAATGGAGGAGAAACATTTCCCATCAAAGACTATGTTATTTATAACGCTACTAATTATTAACCTGATATTCTTACCTTGCTATGTCATGTCATAATGCGTGACATCCAGGTCAACCAATTCATGTCGGTAAGTATTGTACAAATACGAGCGGTATCCTGTTCAAAATTGTGCAATAAAAATAAACGCTAGACTACAACATCGCATAAGTAGGAAATTCGAAGTAAAAATGAAGTATTTGAGTTTCATTGAGAGATCAAAGAGAAGCTATGAAGGCAGATGTCTGCAATAGTAGAAATATACACTGACTAAAGGTTTGACTAAATCAATGTTTAGTATTGTAGTAGTATAAGGGTCTAGCTATTCATTGTCGATGTTAACTAATAGTTATCGCTATTTTGTTTATTTTCCATTTGATTATTAAAACCGATATATTTCATATGTCGTAAGCGCTGAGATGATTCCAATTATCGCTAATCGCTAAGCGTTATAATGATGTCACATTACCAAATCCTTGATAAACATACTATCATAGCGATAAAATAATTAAAGATGTTTTTTAAAACTCGATGACGTTTCTCAGTCATCTCTCATCTCTGGGGCTTCGTTAATCACTTATTCTCGTACCTGGCATGAATTTAAGCGTAATAAATTAGGGAATAAAGTAACAAAATATACACACCAACACAATTTTCCAACAATATCACTTTAATAAACGTCAGAGAAAACCGTAGGGCCAATAAACAATGGACAATCCAGAGACATTGGTAACATTGGGATTACAAGACACAGGACGAAAACAAACGAAACAAAAACACAACACAACATGTGTTGGACACCACTATAGGCAAACAAGCAAAAACACAACACAACATATGTTGGACACCACTATAGGCAAACAAACAAAAACACAATAAAACATGTGTTGGACACCACTATAGGCAAACAAACAAAAACACAATAAAACATGTGTTGGACACCACTATAGGCAAACAAACATAAACACAATAAAACATGTGTTGGACACCACTATAGGCAAACAAACAAAACACAATAAAACATGTGTTGGACACCACTATAGGCAAACAAACAAAAACACAATAAAACATGTGTTGGACACCACTATAGGCAAACAAACAAAAACACAATAAAACATGTGTTGGACACCACTATAGGCAAACAAACAAAAACACAACACAACATGTGTTGGACACCACTATAGGCAAACAAACAAAAACACAACACAACATGTGTTGAACACCACTATAGGCAAACAAACAAAAACACAATAAAACATGTGTTGGACACCACTATAGGCAAACAAACAAAAACACAATAAAACATGTGTTGGACACCACTATAGGCAAACAAACAAAAACACAACACAACATGTGTTGGACACCACTATAGGCAAACAAACAAAAACACAACACAACATGTGTTGAACACCACTATAGGCAAACAAACAAAAACACAATAAAACATGTGTTGGACACCACTATAGGCAAACAAACAAAAACACAATAAAACATGTGTTGGACACCACTATAGGCAAACAAACATAAACACAATAAAACATGTGTTGGACACCACTATAGGCAAACAAACAAAAACACAATAAAACATGTGTTGGACACCACTATAGGCAAACAAACAAAAACACAATAAAACATGTGTTGGACACCACTATAGGCAAACAAACAAAAACACAATAAAACATGTGTTGGACACCACTATAGGCAAACAAACAAAACACAATAAAACATGTGTTGGACACCACTATAGGCAAACAAACAAAACACAATAAAACATGTGTTGGACACCACTATTGGCAAACAAACAAAAACACAACACAACATGTGTTGGACACCACTATAGGCAAACAAACAAAAACACAACACAACATGTGTTGAACACCACTATAGGCAAACAAACAAAAACACAATAAAACATGTGTTGGACACCACTATAGGCAAACAAACAAAAACACAATAAAACATGTGTTGGACACCACTATAGGCAAACAAACAAAAACACAACACAACATGTGTTGGACACCACTATAGGCAAACAAACAAAAACACAACACAACATGTGTTGAACACCACTATAGGCAAACAAACAAAAACACAATAAAACATGTGTTGGACACCACTATAGGCAAACAAACAAAAACACAATAAAACATGTGTTGGACACCACTATAGGCAAACAAACATAAACACAATAAAACATGTGTTGGACACCACTATAGGCAAACAAACAAAAACACAATAAAACATGTGTTGGACACCACTATAGGCAAACAAACAAAAACACAATAAAACATGTGTTGGACACCACTATAGGCAAACAAACAAAACACAATAAAACATGTGTTGGACACCACTATAGGCAAACAAACAAAAACACAATAAAACATGTGTTGGACACCACTATAGGCAAACAAACAAAAACACAACACAACATGTGTTGGACACCACTATAGGCAAACAAACAAAAACACAATAAAACATGTGTTGGACACCACTATAGGCAAACAAACAAAAACACAATAAAACATGTGTTGGACACCACTATAGGCAAACAAACAAAAACACAACACAACATGTGTTGGACACCACTATAGGCAAACAAACAAAAACACAATAAAACATGTGTTGGACACCACTATAGGCAAACAAACAAAAACACAATAAAACATATGTTGGACACCACTATAGGCAAACAAACAAAAACACAATAAAACATGTGTTGGACACCACTATAGGCAAACAAACAAAAACACAATAAAACATGTGTTGGACACCACTATAGGCAAACAAACAAAAACACAATAAAACATATGTTGGACACCACTATAGGAAAACAAACAAAAACACAATAAAACATGTGTTGGACACCACTATAGGCAAACAAACAAAAACACAATAAAACATATGTTGGACACCACTATAGGCAAACAAACAAAAACACAATAAAACATGTGTTGGACACCACTATAGGCAAACAAACAAAAACACAATAAAACATATGTTGGACACCACTATAGGCAAACAAACAAAACACAATAAAACATGTGTTGGACACCACTATAGGCAAACAAACAAAAACACAATAAAACATGTGTTGGACACCACTATAGGCAAACAAACAAAAACACAATAAAACATGTGTTGGACACCACTATAGGCAAACAAACAAAAACACAATAAAACATATGTTGGACACCACTATAGGCAAACAAACAAAAACACAATAAAACATATGTTGGACACCACTATAGGCAAACAAACAAAAACACAATAAAACATGTGTTGGACACCACTATAGGCAAACAAACAAAAACACAATAAAACATATGTTGGACACCACTATAGGCAAACAAACAAAAACACAATAAAACATGTGTTGGACACCACTATAGGCAAACAAACAAAAACACAATAAAACATGTGTTGGACACCACTATAGGCAAACAAACAAAAACACAACACAACATGTGTTGGACACCACTATAGGCAAACAAACAAAAACACAATAAAACATGTGTTGGACACCACTATAGGCAAACAAACAAAAACACAATAAAACATATGTTGGACACCACTATAGGCAAGCAAACAAAAACACAATAAAACATATGTTGGACACCACTATAGGCAAACAAACAAAAACACAATAAAACATATGTTGGACACCACTATAGGCAAACAAACAAAAACACAATAAAACATATGTTGGACACCACTATAGGCAAACAAACAAAAACACAATAAAACATATGTTGGACACCACTATAGGCAAACAAACAAAAACACAATAAAACATATGTTGGACACCACTATAGGCAAACAAACAAAAACACAATAAAACATATGTTGGACACCACTATAGGCAAACAAACAAAAACACAATAAAACATATGTTGGACACCACTATAGGCAAACAAACAAAAACACAATAAAACATGTGTTGGACACCACTATAGGCAAACAAACAAAAATACAACACAACATGTGTTGGACACCACTATAGGCAAACAAACAAAAACACAATAAAACATGTGTTGGACACCACTATAGGCAAACAAACAAAAACACAATAAAACATGTGTTGGACACCACTATAGGCAAACAAACAAAAACACAATAAAACATATGTTGGACACCACTATAGGCAAACAAACAAAAACACAATAAAACATGTGTTGGACACCACTATAGGCAAACAAACAAAAACACAATAAAACATATGTTGGACACCACTATAGGCAAACAAACAAAAACACAATAAAACATATGTTGGACACCACTATAGGCAAACAAACAAAACACAATAAAACATGTGTTGGACACCACTATTGGCAAACAAACAAAAACACAATAAAACATATGTTGGACACCACTATAGGCAAACAAACAAAAACACAATAAAACATGTGTTGGACACCACTATAGGCAAAAAAACAAAAACACAACACAACATGTGTTGGATACCACTATAGGCAAACAAACAAAAACACAGCACAACATGTGTTGGACACCACTATAGGCAAGCAAACAAAAACACAATAAAACATGTGTTGGACACCACTATAGGCAAACAAACAAAAACACAATAAAACATGTGTTGGACACCACTATAGGCAAACAAACAAAAACACAATAAAACATGTGTTGGACACCACTATAGGCAAACAAACAAAAACACAATAAAACATGTGTTGGACACCACTATACGCAAATAAACAAAAATACAATAAAACATGTGTTGGACACCACTATAGGCAAACAAACAAAAACACAATAAAACATGTGTTGGACACCACTATAGGCAAACAAACAAAAACACAATAAAACATGTGTTGGACACCACTATAGGCAAACAAACAAAAACACAATAAAACATGTGTTGGACACCACTATAGGCAAACAAACAAAAACACAATAAAACATATGTTGGACACCACTATAGGCAAACAAACAAAAACACAACACAACATGTGTTGGACACCACTATAGGCAAACAAACAAAAACACAATAAAACATGTGTTGGACACCACTATAGGCAAACAAACAAAAACACAACACAACATGTGTTAGACACCACTATTGGCAAACAAACAAAAACACAATAAAACATGTGTTGGACACCACTATAGGCAAACAAACATAAACACAATAAAACATGTGTTGGACACCACTATAGGCAAACAAACAAAAACACAATAAAACATGTGTTGGACACCACTATAGGCAAACAAACAAAAACACAATAAAACATGTGTTGGACACCACTATAGGCAAACAAACAAAAACACAATAAAACATGTGTTGGACACCACTATAGGCAAACAAACAAAAACACAACACAACATGTGTTGGACACCACTATAGGCAAACAAACAAAAACACAATAAAACATGTGTTGGACACCACTATAGGCAAACAAACAAAAACACAATAAAACATATGTTGGACACCACTATAGGCAAACAAACAAAAACACAATAAAACATGTGTTGGACACCACTATAGACAAACAAACAAAAACACAATAAAACATATGTTGGACACCACTATAGGCAAACAAACAAAAACACAATAAAACATGTGTTGGACACCACTATAGGCAAACAAACAAAAACACAATAAAACATGTGTTGGACACCACTATAGGCAAATAAACAAAAACACAACACAACATGTGTTGGACACCACTATAGGCAAACAAACAAAAACACAATAAAACATGTGTTGGACACCACTATAGGCAAACAAACAAAAACACAATAAAACATATGTTGGACACCACTATTGGCAAACAAACAAAATATATACATTGTGAAATGTCTTGTTATAGTTCCCTATAAATGCCGAACTATTTTTCCCCAAACAGACAGAACCTGCAAGACAAACAATTACTCCAAATTTTAACATTAAACTATCACCATGCGTTTGTGCTTATTGTTCATGGATGTAATATGAGCATCACTAAAGATTACATTACTAAATAAATTGTGGTCGAATTCATTCACTTCATTCAAGATACATATGTAGTGGAAAATTGAATTACACCATCGTTAGATTAAGCATTGATAAAATACCTAAATATTAGTTCATGAAACTATGATTAGCAGCATCATAGCAATTTATGGCAAAAATGAAAGAATGAATACAAGAACGCACATTACGACATGCTATATATATATATATATTTGTTTTAATTGTTTATCTACTAATTATTTCAAAGTTAAAAATCAAAAATGTATTGCGCATCAATAAATAAATGTTAGGGAAGGCCGAAGGAGCAATCAAGAACGCACACATTTACTCGCCAAGATGATTTGTGTATTTCATATAATCCGAACAACCAACATATGGGTTGTGTTCTTCCATTGAGGACACAATAATTCCTACTTGGGTAGACATTTTTCATATTCACCTACAAAGGAGGTCATTTCAACGAAAGTTTGGTAGCACTGGAACCAAAGATATCTATGTAGATTGATTGATTAATTAATTGATTGATTGATTGGTGTTTAACGTCAACTATAGCAGTAGTTCAGCTATATCGTGGCATCATCTATTTAGAACAGTATATAATAGTGATGGCCGACGGGAGTAACATGCAGATGAAATATGACATGTAGCCTGAACAATGGAATAAAACGAAAGTATATTTGATGAAAACGACATTGCATCCTGTATGATACCCATATACACACAAGCGATAAATGCATATATTCACACTACATCAAATATACCTCATGACCAAAGGTTAAATATTACCAATGCAAATTTATGGTTTCCTGTGGTTTTGTGCTTCCTGAAAATAGATTTGCATGAGAGATTCTACTTTTTCGATAACAGCAAACTGTGGGATGGAGACTGTACGGCAGGTGCTGTGTGTCATTTTCTTATTTCCCTGACGTCTGTAAATCTATGGGCTTCATTCTTGAAGTTAAATTTCCAAATCACAATAATTTCTATTTCTATTTGTGAATTGTCAATGCGAGTAATAATGTCTCTCATTAACAAATCCTAAGTTTTTTAAATGTATTCTTACCTTAATCCCACAAAAACACAAATGATCAGAAATATTAACAGTATCCCTCCGACAGAGGCAATAGGAATTAATACTTCACCTGAAATATTTATATCATTTATTATAGAAAACACAAAAATCCTTAAAAAACACAAATGATCAGAAATAGTAACAGTAAGCTTCGGACATAAGGCAATAGGAATTACTATTTCAACTGAAATATGTCATTTATTATATAATACACAAAAAACCCTCTGACATGCATTTCAGACGTGTGCAATTGCTGTTTTCATTAATTTGAAAGAATGGATTTACTGGGTTTAAAAACGGAATCTGTTTTGTCAGTGATTATTAAAGTAATATATGCACGCGGATTTCCGATCAAAATAAATGCATTACTAATGTTAGTAAATAATCGTTCTGACCGAAGAAACGTCAAAAGTACGGTATGTATTTAAGCCACAGCAATAAGTGTGCGGAACTCTTCTCGGCCTAATAAGCAAATGTTCAAGGTGTGTAATATAATCTATCGTAATTTTCTTAATATCCAAGAGATTGTCAAAATGTCTTTCGTGCACCTGTATAAACTAGTTAGTTTTCTTTTATTGTCCAAATTGCGTTTAATTATATAATGCCTTTAGACATACTATTTTTGAGGGCTTTACTTTCATGTAGAAAACACTTGTAGGAGTTTTCGTGGTCATGATCGCATGGTAGTTGGATTTACAACTACGTGTGCAATCAGTGCCTATCACTGCTAATGTTGTGAGTTCGACTACCGCTCATAGCGAGGTGTATTAGATACAACATTATATGATAAAGTTTATCAGTGATTTACTCCGGTTTCCTCCACCAATAAAACTATATAACTGAGATATTGTTAAAAGTGGCGTTAAACATCATAATGCAAAGCATATAGAACACTTGCATGACCTCACCAATCCACTAAGAAGGGCAATCAAGATACATTGTATTATAGCCCCACTGTCCATTCATTTGTTAATTGCTGGTTACTTGACGATGAACGCCAATTATTGCATGTGTATTCGGGACGAGAAAAGGGTTCAACAATAAATGCAAATATACAGGAATAATGTAGGAATAACCACCGTAGTCGCAATAACCATATCATGTCTAATTACAACATGCAACAATAATAGGACAAGACTGTTTTCGTCTTGTAATAAACCAACCTTTCTTCTTCTTCTTCCTCCAAATACAGGACTAGACTCTAAGGATAGAGTGGGCAACGTTTTATTATTGTAGATGATAAAATGAAATACAAAAACAAATATTACACTGTCGGAACAATTTCAAAAATCAATAGAAAATATCGACACCCCTACCCCACATATACATGACCGCTCACTATCCTGGCTTGGTATGGGAACTTAAAAACGGTGAGATTTGACTAGTTTAATGGGGACAAGCACTCTCCTATTGAAACGAGCCTCTGTCTGATGACGGGTATTGAAAAAATGCGCAATGTGCACTCAATTTGATATCTACGTTTATTACATACTTGGCAGATCTTTATCCGATGAGGTACCACCAGCTGATGGATCTTTCGTTGTTGGTGTTGTAGTAGAATTTTGAATTGACGTCATCGCTATGGACTGTGATGATGATTCCGATATGGAGGTTTGTTGTGTAATTGGTGTAGCCAGTTTTGTAGTATGAACGTCACGTGTTGTTGTTGTATCACCTGCAGTTGCATTTGATGTCGTTATGCCATCGCTTTGTGTTGTGGTATGTGTTGATGATGGCGTTGTTTGAAATGATACAGTGCGTGTTGTATGTTTATCAAGTGATGTAGTGTGTGTTACAGATGATGACGTATGTGCAACAGTTGATTCACTTTGTGCTACAGGTGATGTAGTTTGTGTTATAGGTGATGTTGTTAGCGTTGCATTTGAAGCGGTATGTGTTACAAGTGATGTCGTATCTGTTACGGATGACGTTGCGTGTGTATCTGTAATTGTTTTATCAGTCGACGTTGATGCTATCGGAATATCATCTAATGTTACACTAGACGTCGATTGTGATTGCTTAGACGTTGATATATGTGTTAATGTTGTGTTGGTAAATTTGGATGTCGTTGTTTTGGGAATGTCAGATGGTACAGTATTAGTCGTCACATTTTCAGTCGCTATAGCTGTTTTTGATATATGTGATATTGATCTAGTGTTGTAACTTGTCGGCGAAGACAATGTGGTCACGGATGATTGCTTAGTGATATCTTCTTCCGGTGTGTCTGTACTTGGAAGAGCTGTCGATGTTGTGTCTTCTATTTTTACCGATGGTGATGCTATAGGTTCGGATGACGTAGATGTTATTGCTGGTGACGTGACGCTTGATTGTGATGGCGTTGTAGCTGTCTGTGAGTAACAAGTCACCTTTAAACTTGCTGCTAAATCTAGAATGAAGAGTGATCGTTAGGTCAGAAATTTATTGTTTGATGAAACAGGAAAACATCGACCTGCCGCACTTCACTGACAATATTTATCACATATTATCATACACCTTGCCACAGATTCGAATCGAATTTATAAGCTTAGTTGTGATAGGCTCAGATTGCATTGGCACATCATAGACAACAGGGTGCATTTCCTGTAATTGGAGACAGCCACGATCCGTGTATGTTAAAGACAAATGGGAGCATCTCCTAATTAATGATAACTTGTGATATGTAGCAATTCTTTACCTACATGACGCATTGTTTGTAACCTTTCTTTCGTCATAACCATTACGAATATGCACCTAACTTGACGTTAAACAACAATCAATAAACTATCTTCTGACAATGTCGCATTTTTAGCGTTTCACATTTTATATATAGGTGAAATGAAATACAGTGAAACCTGTCTAAACTGAACCCTGAATAAACCGGAATCCATGTATAAACTGAACATACATGTATATAAAGTCCCAAAGTAAGAAATCCTTGTTTATTTAACCTGCAAAAGCATAACATCTGTCTATGCCGAACACAAAAGTTGGTTCCAATGATGTTCGGTTTTGGCAGGTTTCACTGTAGTATATTGTTCATTTTCAATAACATTATATTTTTTTAATTAGAATGTTGGTCATGGTTGTGAACTTTTATGAAGAATTATTTCGAAAATGAAAACAAATGTAACATTCCTTTTCGTGTAAAGACGACTTATTGACACGATTAGTGATACCTTAATTTCATAAGCATTAAGTGTATGTTGTTTGACATCAAGTGAACAGTATTTCAGCTTTTTCGTCTTGACATGAATGAAAATTGCAATTTAAGTTTAATAAATGGAAGGCAATAAGTGGCCCATGGATAATTTAATTCTTCCCGTATAATTATCGGAGGCTCCTCTTGAATGGGTACATTACCTCCGAGAAACTAGATCTTATTTCTATGCATCTCGGTTATCTAAGAGATTAAAATGAATCTAATGTCGTGGTCTTCCTTAGAGTACAATGAAATAAGGTGAGTTGTGATTGTTCGTTTTGTTCGTATTGGTGGAATTGTTGAGCCTTCTTTTAATGAATACATACAAGTACAAATGTACCAATGAATAATGTGTTCCTATTGTACTTCTAACAAAGGAGCTACTGTTTATGAAATATATATTCTTGTATAAAAACCAGTTTCCGTTTATTATATTGGCACGACAGTGATTGGTTTGGTTGTTTCGAAGGTCTTGCAAATGTTATTATTCTCTATGTAAATTTACATGTCTGGCCAATGTACATAACGACTATACTATTTTGTTGTAAATACCTTCTATGTGTATTTTCATACAATATTTTGTATCGTGTGGGTTTTTGTCCTTCACTAATTCGATGTCTAAATGTTCCTGGTTTTTCACTGGAATAGAACTAGCAATGAAGCATCGTTGTATGACAGACTGACCAGAACCTTGTATTGATATATGACTCCCACAGCCAATATAACCCGGCTGCAAATGAAATAGTTTATTAAAAACTATCTTAGATGAACCATTGTTTGGAATGGAGATAATTGCTGTACATTTACACTTCTGTTCTGGACTTCCATTATTATGAACACCATACCCGTCTAAGATAACAGTGTTTCCTGTCGATTGATTCGTCTGACAAAATTCAGCGACTGAAAGGAAAATATATAGATATCTAAGACTGAGCATGCAAAGAATGAAATACATAAGCAATGTCTGGGGCAAAATTTCCCAAAACACGAAGTTGTTAAAGACAGTTTTAACGTTGTGGATATTGCCGCTATTCCTGAATGATAGCGTTTATTATTTCAGCAGTTTTTCGACATCGTGTGCTGTGTTAATCCCACACCTACTCTATTGGCTTATATCAGGGGATATGGCAGGTCCCGGAAATGTGTAAATAGCTTATTATTGGATGAATTATGTACAATGAGGAATGAATGAATGACTCTTTATTTCCTCCAAAGGTATGAAGATTTACAAAGCAAAATCAAATATCAAAACAAAGCAACATATTTACATAACATACATGAAGTTGTACATGAACGAGATCAGCAGGTTTATGGCTAATAGTCAAAGTTAAATTTGTTATCAATCAAGACTGGCTGGATTTTTTTATACAACGGATACATAAATTTTGCTATGTAAAACATCATAATCGACCATAAATCTGGCGAAAGTTCTTGTATGATATCTTGATCGACGGAGCCAAGCATTACTAGAAGAATGTCACTCTCTTCAAGGTTGAAAATGTCAACTGATGTTTGAACTGGAAGTACATCAACTATTGTGTAGTGTAGTTTGTTTCTTTCTGTCAGTAACGCATGACATGACATAATTAAGTGCAATAAAATATCGCTCGAATTGACGCAACATAATGGACAGGTTGCCTTCATTATAGCCATAGAGCCCAGTTTGACCAGCACGAGTAGTTCACGTTTGATATTTGGGTATACAAGTGTTAGACGTATAAGTCTATGTTCGGTAAGAGTGCTGTGAATTTTTGAATATCTCAAAAGTTCAGGTCTATTTTCAATATTTTCAAGCCATCTATTTTCCTCAGAGATTGAAATTGACTGACGAACAATTTTCGACCATAAATCTTTTTTAGGTATAAATGTTTCATGAACAAAAGTCTCTAGAAAGGAAAACATATCATATTTCACAAGGGTTTTGATCAGGTCATAAGTAATAGTATTTTCGATTTCATCTTCCTCTAGAATAATTTGACTGATTAGAATATGAAACAGTTTCTTATGTGTCGTAGACGAATTACTTCTACATAAACGCCCAAAAAATAATAGTTTAAATTTGTCGGTAACGGATTCAATAGACCAAAGTCCCAAATTACTAATTGTGGAATCAATAGGAGAAGTTTTGTCCATACACTGAATAAAACGAGCAGCATATCTTTGAGTTCGTTCTAACAAGTCTATTTCGGTATTTGAAAGTCCACCCCAAATTTCACAGGCATATAGTTCTGTAGGAAGAATCATACGTTTCCAAATCATGGCGTTCGTAACAGGCGTCATACACTTGGGGTTGACCCCAATGTTGTAAAGAGAGTGTAGATTTTTCTTTAACTTTTTCGACGCACTTTTTGTTCTTTCAGTAGTTTTGACAGATCGAGTTATCAATGTCCCAGCGTATACATGTTCGTTTTTATTCTCAATGAACGTTTCTCCAAGCCGAACGGAGATTTCGGAAATGTGTAAATAGCTTATTATTGGATGAATTATGTACAATGAGGGATCGGGTGGTATCGTGAAAAAAGATTGGCTTACCAACCAACATATGCGTAAGGATCATAATTGACCAGTTTAACTCCGCAATATGTTTGTGCCTATTTCATATCCTGGACTGTGACAGGCACAAAACGTTGGCGAGGTTACATCGGTTAATGGAGACCCCTCTGATAATTATATGTGTACATTTAGTTAGTTGCCACTTGTTTGTAGATAATTTTATATGATATTGAGCAAGCGTATCTAACAAGCTAATTATTAAAAACAAGAAGCTATTTATAAAATAAGTCAGATGATACCTAACTAAATGTAATATAATACATTTGATAGAATATCATCTATGAGTTTAAAATATCTGTTTTATAACGTTTTATTTAGAACAATTTATAACTTTAAAACAAGAGGTCCATCAAGGTAAAAAAATAATAATAAAAACGTAGATATCAAATCTAATGCTTTTCTGGAATAACCTTCATCAGGTTCGCTCGAAAAACAGAGATCTATAAAAGGCACACACACAAAAAAACCTACACAAATCTATTAGTTTCTTTGACATGCCACTACATACATGCAGACATGATCAGAATAATACCCAAATTATCCTTGACTTTGCCATCACCGAGATATTAACGTTTGACCTTACTGTTAAAATACATGTAAAATATTCTACTCGTGAACAATAATACATAATACCCACCAGGTTCAATATCAAAAGGTTAAGCTTCATTTCTGTTTTATTACAAAAATGTTAACATTGTACCGTTGCTAGGAGATAGTTTTGTGATGACAAAAATTTATCTTTTGTAATGATAATATATGATAATTTCTAATACCCATTTATTTGCCCTGTCTCTGAATGTACCTTGTTCATGATTGTCTGTGATATATGTATTCTTAATTATAAATTCTTTGGCTTTCGGTTTTATTTCTTCACGTCTGAATATTTTGTTGTTGACTCAAAGGGATATTTATGTTTTTCAACATAAAGTTTGAATAATAAAAAGCGACGATTCCTATATTATTTAAGTCCTTATGAAGCAGTGTGGTCTTGGCAAGTCAAATTTATAGACAATGAAATGGAAGTATTGATGGTTTTGCTGACAAAAAAATATTCAGAGAGTGTGATATTTGTTTTTCATTTTATATATAGATGAAAGTACTGATAAGTAGGGTAATGATTTAAACAAATAAAAATATACAAGCTTATGATAGATAGAGCGCGATACATATTACAGCTATTATTGTATTGTCCATCTATTGCACTATATTACTGTTAGTAATTTTGATTGATAACATGTTCCACTGAGCCCTATAACACTACCGGAACAGTCTATCTAATCCAGTTGTCAGAGACTAAGATCCGGCGTGAATATACTCGACACTTCATTAGATATTAATTTTAGGAATTATGGTAATTCCTCTTGTATATATGACATTAGCTTGGTTTAGCTGTAGATATATTTCCTACAATTACAGATAACCATAGCTGGGTTTTGCTGTAGGTAATGGCACTATAATTGCTGTTTTTCGATCAAAGTAGATGATCAGCAACGAATTGAACAGGTAATTGTTAGAAGGGCCTATAGGTTAATTAAGTAGCCATTTGTAATAACATTACATCTAAATGATGTTTGGTTCGTCATTACCTCCAGTTGTTTGTAAAAGGAGCCATGTCTTATTTACGTTATTTGTGTTTGTTTTTGTATAGTTGTGTCCAGCATATATTGCGTTGTGTTTTTGTTTTGTTTATCTTCGGCTATGTTGCCAGTTTCTCTGGATTGTCCATTTTTGACCCCCCCCCTTCGGTATTCTCTAACGTTTAATAACTTACCTTCCCAGTTGTGCCCTGTACTGCATCGGGGTGTCTCATATGTACCTGAGAAATAAAATATTGAAAACCAATTGAATATTATATGACTTGTTTATTTACTTATGTGATTTTTTTTTATGTAGGTCACCAAGCCGTTTCTCCTCCACCAATAAAACTGACTTCCACGATATAACTGAAATATTGCTTAGCGTTAAACACCATAAACATTACCCTATCCCTAACCCAAAGCGTTTCTGTGTTCGCCTCGAGTCCCCGTAGGTTCAAACCAAAGACTATTAAATTGGTAGATGCATTGGCTGCTTCTCCACTAAACACGTATCATTAAGGAGTAAGAGCAACGACTGGTTGACTGGGAATCAGGATAGTATGATCCAGTAGAACGACATGTATACCCTTAAACTATTGCGATAGAACTGTAAGAATCAAACTAAGTGTCTTGATTTAGAACAAAGCGTATATCATCAACATCTCTTCGAAATGTAACTTGTTCTCGCCGTGGTATAGCTGATGAATCACTGATCACTCCAATCATTATGTGTCACCATCGTGGCGAGTGGGATGGGTTATTTTGGAAAACATTTACTTAGCCAACCAACGCTAATTACCCATAAGGTTTTATTTAACATGCAGCTGTTGCACTTAACAGCTGACGGATTCCTGTTGCTAGCATAATATCAATTTTTTCTGGATCCTATTTCGCTGGTTCTCATGTTGAGCTTTGGAAAACTAGTTTGAACTAGTTGTAAATCAGTCCACTTCCCTCTGGCCGAAAATATCAACTGGGACAAACAAGAAAAAATTCTATAATTTTCTTATTTACTAGGAAACAAATTAACGTCTATGGATTAATACGATTTTTCTACAAAATGAATGTGTTAAAATGTGGCAGTTCAAGATTTTAGCTGATGCTTGGACTGGTCAGTATTTTTGCTGAATATCATCTACAATTGTCACACCCTTAAATACTCAAAACTTGCGCATAAAAACAATAAGTATTGTTACAAAATTATTTATATTTTAAGGGGAAAATTAGATTGCTTAAGCGACAAAAACGATTTTGAGAAATGAAAATATTTGTTAGATTTATTTACTATTGTCTTTAAAATGGTTGTCTTTTATGATGATATATGACAAAATATTCTACTAATTGTAAGGTTGTTTGTGGAAAGAAGAACATTTTTATGTTTAAATCATTTTTTTTTCATTGTTTTAGAAATTTCATTGATTTCGTACTCTGGTTGTATATTTCATATGGGCCTCTTGAATATTATTAATATAGCATTTAGCCTGATAACATGTAAATTTAGCGTTATCGTGCACTATTAATAAAACGAAAGTAGAATAATGGATTTTCATATTGGGGAAATTGTAAAAAATTCAATTATAATGGTTTAATGTCGCCCTGTTATCGTTTTCATTGTTTGTCTATTGATTTAATGTCAAATTTCAAGATAACTGTCAAATTTACTTATTAAATAAATTTCACCTGAGACCAACGTTGATATGGAATTTCATTTCATGTTCAAGCGAAAATAAAATAATTACAGAACTTACCTCTGAAGATTCCAAGCAGGAACAATAGTACTGAACACTGTAAGATATACATATTAATCAAATGATATCATCACTACGGTCATTCACAATCTATGTATTTTTCGAAACAATGCAATTCGATATTAAAAATCCTAGTTTAAACATGTTAAAAAAGGGTGCATTACGCATTACGTTATTTATACAATAGCAATAAACGACATACAATATTATAATTTGAAAATTGCATTGTAGCTTAACGATCGCTGCATGGTTCAACACCTAAATATTCAGAGTCATTCATTCACAAGACCCCGTTAAAGCGAACTGTAAGAGGATGTTTAAATAAAACATTTAAATATCCACACAATCAAGTTGTGCAAGAAATTCATAAACAATGTATGATCACAATTGGGCACCTATAAAGTGCGAAACGAAATAGAAACGAAACGAAACGAAACGAAACGAAATCAACGAAAACGAAACGAAACGAAATCAACGAAAACGAAACGAAACGAAATCAACAAAAACGAAACGAAACGAAACGAAATCAACGAAATGAAAACGAAATAAAACGAAACCAACGAAAGCAAAACGAATTCAACGAAAACAAAACGAAATGGAAGAAACAAATAATAGGGGCCTAAAAGAAATCAAACCTATTTTCAAAATTACGATGCTAGACTACTTCCCACACATGTCTGTCTTTCATCAGGAGAGGACAGGATTTGATCACCATTGAACAAGAATAATATGCATGTATTCAGCGAGAGTCTGTCCTTTTCACTTAGTGGCTTCTTTTAAATTTGGGAACCATAAGAGCAAGTCAAGTCTGTTGAAAGCAGAGTTCGCGAAATTGCATATGGGTTTGGTGGTCCTAGTGAAAAAAATGTCAGTCCTCATTAATTTTCTATTGCAAAATACCAATCTTGTGTCAGTCCTTAGCAAAATCAGCCCAAATTTTGCTGGTCATTTCTGACAGGACTGAAACATTTCGCGAACTCTGTGAAAGGAGAGGAATTAAAATAACAGAAGTGCAGTAGTTAAAGTTCACTAACAAATACCCCCGTCCAAGCAAAATTTAAAAGTGTGTCGGAGAGACGAAAAAGTGTGACGACCGGACGGACAAACGAACGAACGGACAGCAGAAGTCCTATATACCCCAATCTTTATTTGGCGGATGTATACAAATCCTATCAAAAATTAAATTTAGAAATTAAAAAAAAATCTACATATCTTGTAAAAGTACCTTTTTTCCCTTTGATCCCTTTTCATAGCCCCCCCCCCCCCCCCCTCCCAAAAAAATTCCGGTACTAATAAAATTTGAAACGGCACATATATTTATACCCCCCGCTTTCCAGCGGGAGGGGGTATATAGTATATGTTCTTTTGTCCGTGAGTGCTTCCCTCACTGCCTATGCAATTCCTCCTTAACAACTTGATGGAATTGAATGAATCTTACAGGAAATCTTTAATACCATATGGTAAGGTTCATTAATTTCATGAATTCTTTAGTAACAAATGGCATTGTGCACCTTCTATTTTTAACAGTTCTTGCTAAAATTTCTTCACTTTTGGACTTTGTCATTTAAGGCTATGTAATTGTCATACAAGGTTATACAATAGAGAGAGGATACTGTTGCGTTATCCATAACTCTTCATAAAAAACAGAATGGATTTCAATAAAACCTCCAGAGTTTCTTATGTTTAGTTTTTGCAAGCATTATTTTTTCCAGAAGTTCTTTTGTAAGGAGGGCGCTCACTGTACGTCCTGTTATGTTGCTGTTGGTTTTTTTTCAGTTCTTCAAAATAGAACAATAGGATTTGAAATAAAAAGTTTATAGTGTTGGGTCTTTTTGACCCCTGTATATCTCGGGAATAACAACGGTAAGACATTACGCCAGATCTGTTGGCACACTACAGAATAAAGATAATAACAATGGTACCGTACTCCAAGGCGCATTCAAAAGGGAAAGTCCACAAAAACAGACAAAACCGATAAGAAGCTCAACCATCTGAGTTTTCAATCAACGGAACAACTGAAAAACAACACATTCCTGACTTGGTACAGGCATTTTCCCAGGAAAATGGTGGGTTCTGATAGCAGATAGGCAGATGCCACTCGTCTAACCCTAAGACGTTACCAAGTATAAAAACAATCGGTACATGTAAATTCTCTAATCCTAAGAAATGACCAAATGTGAAACTAGAAAACAACTATCATATTCCCGACTTGGTACAGGCATTTCCCAAGAAAATGGTGGGTCAAACCTCCCACTTGTATGACAGTCGTTAATAGTTCCGTCATATTGACAAATGGGTGGGAGGGGTGCATGGGGAAATCCAGTAGTCAAATAGTGCCCAGAATCTGAAACTCAAGACCATCCTGTTTGATTTGCGAATAGGCAAATTTATGTAGAATACAAATGAAAAACGTAATAAAATCAGAGGAATAATGAACCCTCAATATCCCAATCTATGAAAATACCCCCTCATATCCCCCATTTTTTTCTATTTGCCCACTCCAGAAACTTTATAATTCATAAATACTGACACACACACAAACACAAATAAAAATATGACATTTGAACTTCTGAAAGTTTGTCGGCAAGCAAACCCGGCATGGATTGAGTTGCGGGGTACTGTAACGGACAGACATGCAGGATGGGCTATAATTAATCAAAATTATTGTATTTAAAAAATCGAATTTTTTTTTTTTTTTTAGTTCTTTATTTCACTTTGTCTTTTATTTTGTTCCTTCCATTTTCTTCATATCAGTCTATATCGTTTTGCTTTCGTTGGTTTCGTTTCATTTCGTTTCCATTTCGTTGATTTCGTTTCGTTTCGTTTCGTTTCGTTTCGTTTTCGTTGATTTCGTTTCGTTTCGTTTTGTTTCATTTCTATTTCGTTTCGCACTTTATAGGTACCCGATCACAATTTGCTTTGGATCAATTCAGAATAAAGAGTAAATTTCAAAATGATATTTAAATTAATCCTATATGTTAGACTGTCCTTGAGTAAATATTTATATACCAGTTTGTGTGGACACGTCTTCCTGTTGAACTGGGTTTAATTCCATTTAAAAAAACATTTTTTTGCAACACGTGCACTTGTTAATCTTAAAATATTTATAGGGCGGTGGCGTGAAAACGAATTTGGAGTATTGACTATGAAATGACGCGTTAATAATTAAAAACACAAATATACATTGTAATTGTAATTGAGGAAAATCATTTTTTTCACCAACAAGGGAGACAATTACATACAACTATAAGTATAATATAATGGAAAATTTATCACTAAAGTAGAATACTGCACCTTGACAATGGAATTTCTTTATGTATTTATTGTAGAAGAAAGACATATGATTCAAAATAAAACAACTTTATGTTATCGATTATTATTAATTATATATATATATTTTTCAAATTACGAAGAAAGATCTGAATGATGATTTGAAGTATGTAACGAACGATGGAAATTACTCCACGAAAACGCAGAATATGCATAATTACCAAAAAATGAAAATAAAATGAAAAAAATACAGCATTGTTCACATAATTTTAGTTCTTCCTCTTAGTAAGCAATTCGCGATGAAGAGGCTCACACGGTATAAATGATTTATTGACGGATAACAATATAACAATAAAGATACATGTCGCTGTAGTTGTGAAGAAACTGCCCACCTAAATATCTCACACTATTCCTAGTGTGATCTACAACCCCACTCTGTGTTGTGGTAGTCCAACGATGGGGGGGAATGCTAATCTGAGGTGGCAAGACGAGGTCGAAGACACTGTTTGCGGCCTGTGGATCTCAAAGGGTATCACAGGTCGACAACACTGATATTATATTATTACCTCAAAGGGGTATCAAAGGGTCGATGCCACTGCTGATGGATTGTTAATCCACGAGGATATCACAAGGGTGGTGGTGGTGGTGGTGGTAGATATTGCTATTAGTGGACTGTTAATCTAAGAGAGTATCACATGGCGATATCACTGCCGGTCAATGCATGTCACAGCACGTGCAGTTAATCCCTGAGAGTATCATGGTATCAATATCATTGCCGGGGTCGATTCCACATCCCATGGATTGTTAATCACATAGAATACATCTTTCAGGATATAAGGGCCTCAGATAATAACATGATCCTTCTGTAAGTATTGTTGTGATTGTCACATTGGTGGTGTATGGGTGCATGATTGCCACATTGGTGATGTATGGGTGCATGATTGCCACATTGGTGATGTATGGGTGCATGATTGCCACATTGGTGATGTATGGGTGCATGATTGCCACATTGGTGATGTATGGGTGCATGATTGCCACATTGGTGATGTATGGGTGCATGATTGCCGCGTTGGTGATGCATGAGTGCATGATTGCCACACTGGTGATGTATGGGTGCATGATTGCCACATTGGTGATGTATGGTGCATGATTGCCACATTGGTGATGTATGGGTGCATGATTGCTACATTGGTGATGTATGGGTGCATGATTGCGACATTGGTGATGTATGGGTGCATGATTGCCACATTGGTGATGTATAGGTGCATGATTGCCACATTGGTGATGTATGGGTGCATGATTGCTACATTGGTGATGTATGGGTGCATGATTGCCACATTGGTGTTGTATGGGTGCAGGATTGCCACATTGGTGATGTATGGGTGCATGATTGCCACATTGGTGTTGTATGGGTGCAGGATTGCCACATTGGTGATGTATGGGTTCATGATTGCCACATTGGTGATGTATGGGTGCATTATTGCCACATTGGTGATGTATGGGTGCATGATTGCCGCATTGGTGATGTATGGGTGCATGATTGCCACATTGGTGATGTATGGGTGCATGATTGCCACATTGGTGATGTATGGGTGCATGATTGCCACATTGGTGATGTATGGGTGCATGATTGCTACATTGGTGATGTATGGGTTCATGATTGCCACATTGGTGATGTATGGGTGCATGATTGCCACATTGGTCATATATGGGTGCATGACTACCACATTGGTGATGTATGGGTGCATGATTGCCACATTGGTGATGTATGGGTGCATGATTGCACCATTGGTGATGTATGGGTTCATGATTGCCACATTGTTGAAGTATGGGTTCATGATTGCCACATTGGTGATGTATGGGTGCAGGATTGCCACATTGGTGATGTATGGGTGCATGATTGCCACATTGGTGATGTATGGGTGCAGGATTGCCACATTGGTGATGCATGAGTGCATGATTGCTACATTGGTGATGTATGGGTGCATGATTGCCACATTGGTGATGTATGGGTGCATGATTGCCACATTGGTGGTGTATGGGTGCATGATTGCCATATTGGTGATGTATGGGTGCATGATTGCCACATTGGTGATGTATGGGTGCAGGATTGCCACATTGGTGATGTATGGGTGCATGATTGCCACATTGGTGGTGTATGGGTGCATGATTGCCATATTGGTGATGTATGGGTGCATGATTGCCACATTGGTGATGTATGGGTGCATGATTGCCACATTGGTGGTGTATGGGTGCATGATTGCCATATTGGTGATGTATGGGTGCATGATTGCCACATTGGTGATGCATGGGTGCATGATTGCCACATTGGTGATGTATGGGTGCATGATTGTCACATTGGTGATGCCTGGGTGCATGACTGCCACATTGGTGATGTATGGGTGCATGATTGCCACATTGGTGATATATGGGTGCTATATAGTAAATCTTCCGGGGGGTTGATCCACTATGGGGGAAGGTTTACAATATAGTAAATCTTCCGGGAGGTTGATCCACTATGGGGGAAGGTTTACTATATAGTAAATCTTCCGGGGGGTTGATCCACTATGGGGGAAGGTTTACTATATAGTAAATCTTCCGAGGGGGTTGATCCACTATGGGGGAAGGTTTACTATATAGTAAATCTTCGGGGGGATTGATCCACTATGGGGGAAGGTTTACTCTATAGTAAATCTTCCGGAAGGTTGATCCACTATGGGGAAAGGTTTACTATATAGTAAATCTTCCGGGGGGTTGATCCACTATGGGGAAGGTTTACTCTATAGTAAATCTTCCGGAAGGTTGATCCACTATGGGGAAAGGTTTACTATATAGTAAATCTTCCGGAAGGTTGATCCACTATGGGGAAAGGTTTACTCTATAGTAAATCTTCCGGAAGGTTGATCCACTATGGGGAAAGGTTTACTATATAGTAAATCTTCCGGGGGGTTGATCCACTATGGGGGAAGGTTTACTCTATAGTAAATCTTCCGGGGGGTTGATCCACTATGGGGAAAGGTTTACTCTATAGTAAATCTTCCGGGGGGTTGATCCACTATGGGGGAAGGTTTACTCTATAGTAAATCTTCCTGGGGGTTGATCCACTATGGGGAAAGGTTTACTCTATAGTAAATCTTCCGGGGGGTTGATCCACTATGGGGGAAGGTTTACTATATAGTAAATCTTCCGGGGGGTTGATCCACTATGGGGGAAGGTTTACTATATAGTAAATCTTCCGGGGGGTGGTCCACTATGGGGGAAGGTTTACTCTATGACACCGGAACAATTCCAAAATCCAATATCAAAATCGTAGAAAGAAGCAAAGTCAATACAACTAACACACAAGTACACTTCTGCGAAATTCCTGGATTGACACAGGCACTTCAATAAAAAAAATATGGCGGTGTTAAACTGGTCAACTCTTTGCACTCATTTCAATGGAGACTGTTTGTAAATAAGTTTTATAGACCAAGTCGACCTCCCATAATACTAATAAGAAAATAAAACCCCTCCATTTATGAAGGTGTATCATAAATTCCCCACATACAATATCAGTCAGTCAAACTGTATGGTCAGTTACGATACGATATCTTTTTAAATTATATCAGAAGCTTTTATCCAATCGATAACGTTAACCTGAGTGTCATGGATATTTCCTTACGTTTAATTTGTATCCAAATCCTATTTCAGAAGTTTCAATATTTCTTATCGTGATCAAATGTCCGCACTCGGGATCACTTTACTAAAATTAGCTAAACCACACATCGTACCATGTCATAATATGTATATACAAATGTACATGTATCCATACCGCCTGTAATTGAACGTTTTCATGTGTTACTGTCCCCTGTAAATTCAAGATTTGGTCTTGAATCACCTGTGGATTCAGGATTAGATCTTGAATCACCCGTCAAAGCAGAATGTGGTGTTGAATCGCCTGTCGATGCGTGATTTGGTGTTGAATCACTCGATGTCTCGTCACAAGCCTGTACAGTTTCTATCTCTGGTTTTTGTTGAATCGCTTCAGTTTGTGATGGGACAGATGTTACTTTATTTTCCTTTTCTTTTTCGACATTAGAATCATCTTCGTCTTTACTATTCATTTCTATATCATTAGTTGTAGAAGACTTTCTTATCCGTTTCCTGTAAAAGAGCAAAGACATAATTTAAAAAACCTCAGCTTTCTTCAACTAATAATGCATCTTGTCAAGCCAGGAACTGCATGCATTTCTATTGGAATATGTCGTGGTCTTTTTTGTATTCAATGTATTAAGGTGAGAGCCAATTGTTTGTGTTGTTGATATTGGTTGACTTGGTAATCATCAATTTTTAAACTTTCCTTTCTTAATCAGGGTTTTTCTTTCTCTATTTCATAATTTAAATATGTAAATATCATTCTCAGTTGTGTTGATGGGTTTCATGCGTGTACTGAATTATTGAATGTCCATACATTTGTCATATTTATGTGGTCCTTTGGTATCGAAAATTGAATTCAAATTAAATTGTCCGTCATACTTTGTTGGAAAGATCGGAAGCAATCCGTCAAGTTTCCCAGAGTATGATGTGAATTCGACGTTGTCATGATCGCAAGACTTTGAACTGATGTGCAGTGTCACAGAACGTTTCAGAGACTTTTTTTTTATACTTAATGAAGATTATTTCATGAACGTGTCGTGAACACTAAGTATAGATATCTACCTTTGTGTTACCTATAAGAATCGTTTATTAATAAGACGCTAGTTCAACCGATACATTTGTTTTACATGAAAACTGAGGTCAGCGAGTATTCTCAATAATTAGGGAGTGACTAGTTGTATTTTCATTATATTACTGTGACGTCATCGTCAGTAAGCAATATTAATAATATAATTATCATGTGTAATATTGCAGGTTAATATTACTGTTATTTATGGCAATGTAAGATAACAAGAAAGTGTGTACTATCCACGTTATAATTCATGTAGACAATACAGTTACATGATAGCTTTAATACTAACTGTGATGTGTAGTATACAATAATTATGAGTGTATAGCTGGGCGTCATGGAAAACAAATATATGAATCATTACTACATACATATACATTATATGATAAATTGATACATCGTAGATTCCTGTGGTATTGCTAATATAATAATAAAACAATTGTCGATCTAAAAAAAACTAGCTTTACGCCGCCACTTTGTTTTATTTGAATACCTATGCCAACCAAGCCACAGAAGTGAGCGAACATTTATTTGTGTTAGGGATATCGATTTTGCCTCTCAATTTCTGTTTGGCTTTTCAATTTATTACTGGGTACGATGATTTTCTGGAATAATCGGTAAAACAGACTTCGAAGGATCAAAACGCAACATTGCTATGAATGCTTGGCTCTCACAGACCAGTCATGCATGTGGTAAATGTTCTGACACCTCTTGCTTAGAATTAGTAAAGTCAAAAGGATTCATATGCCACATTATCACGGCTGTATTTGTTCTAAAAATCAAAATTAAGTGAGCTCTGTCCTTTTTACTCTGGTTCCTTGACTAGTTCCAGGAATGAGAACTTCATGACAGGTATCAATCGTGGCGCAGAATATATGAGCCATTCCTAACAAAATGACATTACTTTTAATTTAATGTTACGTTGCGTTTGTAGTGGGGTTTTTTATAACTAGATAATCATTTGTTTTGAATTATTGATTATCTATACTTTGTTTGTAACATAGTTGTTGAAAGTTTACTAGAAAGTACTGAGAATTTTATTTTAATACAACATTGTTACATGTTTACCATACCTGGTTTGTGGAAATGTTGTAATTATTACAATAGCTGCCACCACTGCTATAATACCAACGACAGATCCTACGACAATTACTGGAAAAAAAACGGAAAATAGATATAAACTCAAAGTATTCAAATTATTATTTGTGTGTCAAGTTTACAAAAAGTCGTCTAAGGTTGTCTTCAGACCTGGACATAATGGACTACAAGTATTTAACGACGATAATTAATATTAGATGGATCTATTCCTCTATGATATAGATCGGTTGGTTGGTTTGGTTTTATGGTGTTTAACGCCACTTTCAACAATATTCGAGTTATATCATGGCAGTCAGTTTTATTGGTGGAGGAAACCGGAGTACTAGGAGAAAACCACTGACCTGTCACAAGTCACTGACAAACTTTATCACATAATGTTGTATCGAGTACACCTCACCATGACCGAGATTCGAACTGACAACTTTAGTGGTGATGGGCACTGATGGCATATATAGTTGTAATTCCAACTAACATATGCTCACGACCTCGACGGGCCCTTTTCTGGTATAACGAACACATTTCTATTTTGGTATCTGCTTGCACTTTGAATTGAATTCATATAGTGGTATTAGCTCTGTTAAAGCCGTACACAATAGCATTATACATTCACATACATTCGATCAATTTAAAATACAATCTGCGTGTTTAGGTTCAAACGTAATGTGTGTGAAAAAAAGCAATGACTATTTGTATCCGGAAAACGTACAACGAGACATTCAATTGTTGGATGACCAATTTTCCGATTAGAAAATGCATAATGTTTCAGTCAGTCTGAAAATATATGTTTGGGTCTATATCATCAAATAGGGAAAACATTACCCGGTAAATTTAATTGGAAATTAACAAACCATTTACGATTTTTTTTTTAAACATACAGGATTTAAAAACTGAAGCTAAACTATAACAGACAGTGTACATGTAAACACAAAATACATGAAATATAAGAAATAAATAAAAATTACCAATGGCTGAAAAACTGTAAGGAAGAAAGCATGTGATACTAAAGAAACTGAAGCTTAACCCTATCATATCGAACTCGTATAAGTTGCTTTCTTTAAAAACTTTAAATGAAAATTCGTCAGGTCATATCAGTTTTAATGCTATTTTATCACGGTTTATTCGAATATTTCAAAGTGAAACCAGCGTTCTCTCTGACATCAACAGGATGTTCTACTATCACGGCTGGTAATCGGCACAAGCAGAACAGTTGGTTCTGCAAAGAAATTCGTGAGGATAACTTCCGGTGTTGGTGGAGGAGAGTTCACGAAGACGCTTCGCAAGGTATGTACATGTCAAAAATTGAAATTTTCTTTTTTACTGCCCGAATATTGCAAAATCAGAGAATGCTATGCTGTGGCGAATGCTTTCACGATTAGAAACATGCATAGTTTATTCTTGTATATGAAGTGTAACTCTCGCAAAATCAATCGTCCCACGAAAAAAGGACGAAAATTGTGACACTCTTACATTTCTAAGTTGTTCTTGACAAAGATGCAAGTTAAATTTTCAATATGTTTTCATCATGGGAGTCTAAGTGTAATCGGGGATAAATTCCGATTCGTCAGAAGTAAATTGAAGTCTAGATAAATCTACAAACTGTCAATTTTCTCGTTTTCCTGCTTGAGGAGATCGATTCTGATAGAGCACATTGTGAATGCATGAGGAGATTTGCTAGTTTTGTTAATTGTTTTCTGCAAAATTGATAAATTGACACTTTTAAACACAAAACTGATAAATACTCTAATAAAAATAAACTATTCTCTGTCCACTTTCAGGAGATGCCAGGATTCAAGGGAAAGAGGAAAAGGGGACTGACATTGACTCTTTACAAAAAACCATTTCGATATAGATTGCCTGTATCACCGCCAAGGAAACGAACAAAAACAAGTAGCAGTACACCAAATTTAAAATCCCCATCAATCAGGACACCAAGTTTATTAAAAAAGTCTCTTTCAATTTCAAAATATTTATATCCTTTCAAACGGGTTTACACATCTATTCGGCGCAACCTTTTTATTAAAGATGACGAAAACTTCACCGCAGATCTACAAAAGTTATAATATTCATTGATTTCAGCACATACATAGGTCTAACGTAAATAAACATTCACTTAGTGCTAGTAGTCATGAATAAATTAAACACAAGATGTCAATTAAACTGTGGACATATCCTTAAAATCGGTAAAGCGCTTTACATCTTGTAACCACTACTAACAGAGATCTTTTTTATTAACAAGTGTGTACACATAACACACTAGAAAAACAAACCACAAATTAATATTATTCTCAACTGTATGATATTTAATTTAGAGTGTATCATTTGTATTAGAAATAATAAAGATATGATTGACATTAAATTTGATTATAAAATTATCTTACAGTGCATTTTCAATTTTTTCCAATGTACAGATATAAGGGAAGTTAATCTTGTGTATCCAATACACAATGGAAGTTGTCACAAAAAACAAATGATTAATAATGACAAGTTAAATCATGGGAAACCGCAGTTACAATTATGAATTGATTCCTTAAATGAAATGTTTCTTACAGCCCATGAACAATGAAATATTACTTTTATACTTTTAAAAACCCGACGGGAAGAAGAGCATCAGTTCGTGAATTTATTACCAGACAGACATGCATAAATTTGTGATTATACAGTGGATTACATGTGTCGTACCAAAACTATGTGCTCTATCAGAATCGATCTCCTCAAGCAGGAAAATGAGAAAATTGACAGTTTGTAGATTTATCTAGACTTCAATTTACTTCTGACGAATCGGAATTTATCCCCGATTACATTTAGACTCCCATGATGAAAAAATATTGAGAATTTAATTTGCATCTTTGTCAAGAACAACTTAGAAATGTAAGAGTGTCACAATTTTCGTCATGTTTTTCGTGGGACGATTGATTTTGCGAGAGTTACACTTCATATACAAGAATAAACTATACATGTTTCTAATCGTGAAAGCATTCGCCACAGCATAACATTCTCTGATTTTGCAATATTCGAGCAGTAAAAAAGAAAATTTTTGACATGTACATACCTTACGAAGCGTCTTCGTGAACTCTCCTCCACCAACACCGGAAGTTATCCTCACGAATTTCTTTGCAGAACCTACTGTTCTGCTTGTGCCGATTACCAGCCGTGACTATACGTTTTAAACGTGATTGTTATTTCATTGATATAAATTGACATAGATTGTTGAAATTAATATAGAAACTATGAACTAATAAATTAAGTCTTCAAATACAATAATATATACAGTCAAACCCGCCCATGCAGTCACCTCTATTAAGTCAAACCTGCCCATGTGGTCACCTCTATTAAGTGAAACCTGCCCATGCGGTCACCTCTATTAAGTCAAACCTGCCCATGCGGTCACCTCTATTAAGTCAATCCTGCCCATGCGGTCATCTCTATTAAGTAAACCTGCCCATGCAGTCACCTCTATTAAGTCAAACCTGCCCATGCAGTCACCTCTATTAAGTCAAACCTGCCCATGAAGTCACCTCTATTAAGTCAAACCTGCCCATGTGGTCAACTCTATTAAGTCAAACTAGCCCATGCGGTCATCTCTATTAAGTCAAACCTGCCCATGTGGTCACCTCTATTAAGTGAAACCTGCCCATGCGGTCACCTCTATTAAGTCAAACCTGCCCATGCGGTCACCTCTATTAAGTCAAACCTGCCCAGGTGGTCACCTCTATTAAGTCAAACCTGCACATGCGGTCACCTCTATTAAGTCAAACCTGCCCATGCAGTCACCTCTATTAAGTCAAACCTGCCCATGCAGTCACCTCTATTAAGTCAAACCTGCCCATGCAGTCACCTCTATTAAGTCAAACCTGCCCATGCGGTCATCTCTATTAAGTCAAACCTGCCCATGCGGTCACCTCTATTAAGTCAAACCTGCCCATGCGGTCACCTCTATTAAGTCAAACCTGCTCAGGTGGTCACCTCTATTAAGTCAAACCTGCCCATGCGGTCACCTCTATTAAGTCAAACCCGCCCATGCAGTCACCTCTATTAAGTCAAACCTGCCCATGCAGTCACCTCTATTAAGTCAAACCTGCCCATGAAGTCACCTCTATTAAGTCAAACCTGCCCATGTGGTCAACTCTATTAAGTCAAACCTGCCCATGCAATCACCTCTATTAAGTCAAACCTTCCCATGCAGTCACCTCTATTAAGTCAAACCTGCCCATCCAGTCACCTCTATTAAGTCAAACCTTCCCATGCCGTCACCTCTATTAAGTCAAACCTGCCCATGCGGTCACCTCTATTAAGTCAAACCTGCCCATGCGGTCACCTCTTTTAAGTCAAACCTGCCCATGCGGTCACTTCTATTAAGTCAAACCTGCCCATGCAGTCACCTCTATTAAGTCAAACCTGCCCATGCGATCACCTCTATTAAATCAAACCTGCCCATGCGGTCACCTCTATTAAGTCAAACCTGCACATGCGGTCACCTCTATTAAGTCAAACCTGCCCATGAAGTCTCCTCTATTAAGTTAAACCTGCCCATGCGGTCACCTCTATTAAGCAGTCACCTCTATTAAGCAGTCACCTATAATAAATGGTCATCGTTTTATTGCCCTCTCATCGGAAAATTCATTTGAAATGAACCTATTTTAAGAGGTAATCTGTAGTAAAATACAACTTCGTTTTTGTCTCCATGGTGACCTCTTAAGACGAGCAATATTGTGCAATGGCTAGTGTTTTTCCCCACCAGAAAGAATTTCAAAATTATTAAGAGTTTCAAAATTTGGTTGTTTTTTGGAAACTAAAGGTAGTTAACAAAAACATGTTTTGCATAATACTCATGCTTTACAATGGTTAACACATCAATGTGTCTGACTTACTTGTGATCGTGTCGTTGCTTAAGACATACATACGGTCAGTTGTTGATTCGTGACTTCCACCCACTTTAGGTATTCTGGTAGTGAGTATGTTATCACTGAATGATATATTCTTCATTCCAGTGAGTACTTCTTTGAACTGGTGTAATCCTCCTGAAGATATTAGTACATCATTATCAAATGGTTGTTCAGTAACAATTGGCATGACTCTCATTGACGGTTCTGGTTTATCTGTATATGGCTGTTCTGAACTTCTTACTTTAGATAACATATCACCTGTTCCTATAATCGTTATGTTATTTTTCCCGGATAACATCTCCTGTGTACTAGACGGCAAATGATTTGAAACGGTGTTAAGTTGGCTGGTTAATGTTGAAATAGGTTGTATCTGACTACCAAATTCGCTGGTTAATGTTGAAATAGGTTGTATCTGACTACCAAATTCGCTGGTTAATGTTGAAATAGGTTGTATCTGACTACCAAATTCGCTGGTTAATGTTGAAATAGGTTGTATCTGACTACCAAATTCGCTGGTTAATGTTGAAATAGGTTGTATCTGACTACCAAATTCCAATTCATTTATCCGAAAATCAACAACCATCTCGGTTTTGATATTAGGATCAAGTCCGACTTTTGTTGGAATTATCAGAGCTGATGACGAGACAATGAAATCAATAACACTAAGTGATACTGGACTATAATCAGTCCTCGATTGATCTTGAACTGTTTCAGTTGGTTGCGAATGTGTATTTGTTTCAGTTAACAATATTGTATTGACTGTCGATATGTTTGTTCTGGTAGAAGTATATGAAACATTTGAAGACATTAGTAGTGATTCTGTAACCTCCGATGGAACTTTTTCTTTTCCTGAAGTCTGCTTGGCCATTTCATTACTAACCAACATACTACGACTAAACCGAACTACATCATGTGTGTGGTTAACATCATTATTATCAAATATGGTCGAACTTGTATCGTATGATGAAATTGAAGATGATAGTAAATTCATCTGTTGTTCCAAATCAATGGTTGATGACATAAAAGATGTCTGATTGGAGTTAATGGGTGTTGATATGTTGCTACTAATTGGCATTGTCCACACCGAGGAATCCAAAGACGAATCGAAGAGACTGCTAAACAAAATATTCGGAACTTCCAACGAGCTGTCAGTATGGATCTCGGATACATTTATATTTAATTGATCGTACTTTATATCTGATGACGACATTTGCAAATAATTATTGACTTCGGGTTTCTCGGTTCGAAATGTATGCATGTGTGGCGAGTGAATGCTTTTCATATGTTTAGTATGCCATGTGGAAGATGAATTATCATCTATCACAGAGTCCATCAACATTAAATTAGTCTTCAAAAGTACTGAATCTATTGGTTCAGTCATCACTGTTGGCACCACTTCAGAACCTACAGTAGAGTTACTTATTTTACCATTATCAAAAGTAAGTGTTGATACATTAGTCAGAAATGTAGATGATTCGATCTCAGAATGAGTTCTGTTCAGATAGTTTGATGCAGTAGAGACAACGGACGGTTCCAGCAAAAAAGAATCATTTGAGATTAGGCTTAATTCCACAGAGTGTGATTCACTTGTTGAGTTACTTTGTATTCTTTGTTCATGACACGTTATATTGTTATTAGCTTTGTCTGCAAAATTATGCAAGAAATCAAAATAAAATTAAAGTTTGAACAACGATGAAATTAACAATATTTATTTAATACACCAGATTCACATTTCTATAAAATAGTGAAGATAAAAAACAATACCACACTGTCGGAACAGCTCCACAACCCATATCATATAATCATAGAAAAGGGCAAAATCGATACCCCTAACACACATATGCATAGATGCCCACTTTCTTGGCTTGGTACAGGCACTTCAACCAAGAGTGGCGGAGGAGTTAAACTAGTTCATGGGCCCAAGCCTCCTTTTGATGATAGTAATGGAATTTGCTCAGTTTAGCTCCGCCCTGAAATATCATAAATTACGACCGGAGAGCAGATACCACAGACTATTCAGAAGCCTTAGATAAGATAAGTTAAGGTAACATGCCTGAATGACAATCACATTTCTACATTAAAGTCTCAAATGTAATGTCTGTAAATTGTTGAGTTGTTGATATATTTGGCAACTTGCAGGTAGGGTAGCCAGAAGTGATATATAACCCAGTTGAAAATGGAATAGTCCAGTAAACCCAGAGTGTAGCCAGAAGTGATATTAACCCAGTTGAAGATGGACTATTCCAGCAAGCCCATAGCAAAAAACGTAGCTACATTTTACAATATGTTATAATTTATTTTATTCTCACGGATGTTTTTCAATTGTTGTCTGTAATACATATCCTTAAGATGCTTGGAATATCACTGCACATTATTTTATCAGTTAATCTATTTTAAAGTACAATTGTAAAACCTACCGTTTAATGGACCTCTTTGACAAATAGCGCTCTCAACTGAAAAATATAAAATCACGAAATCAATTTTGTGCGAATGAGGTAAGTATCTTTTGAATTCCAGTTCCAAATAAATACCAAATTAATTTGAAAATGTACACGAAATAAGCATAATACAAATTCATTGGATAATATCGTTGGTTTTCTCTGACAATAGCACAGATGTCAAATTAAAATGATAAGTTGAAATAAAAGAATACTATTTTTTAAGATTACAAAATGAATATTAGAACAAAATTCAAAAAATGGATTATTACTCACCATATACACCGCAGTAATGCATTAATCCAAGAATAAGATATATATGTGGAATCATGTTCATATACGTTAAAGCAAGCAAACTAGAATATTGGTGTACTGTTATTTATTGTCTTCGTACTATGAATATTCTACTGGTCTTGCGAACTGGATGCCACGTTCCATAAAATCTATAGATTCTGGATATACTGTAGTTCATTTCTCATTGGATGAATTTTGATTTACATATATGATTAACATTTTAGTTTTTGCTTGAATCTGCTGATATGAGTTTGATCCTCTTGTCTTTATTTTGATATATCCAGTGTATTTTTAGAGTAGTTGCAGTATGTGATGGTCCACTGATATACACACGACACTACAACTTTCACTTAAGGTGTATAGCTAACAATCTCAGTATAACTTGTATAATATACCACAGAACACGGAAAAGATCTATTCTGATAATGACTGACACGAAACGTATTTACATGTGACAGTATTAAGTGTAATAAAAATAGAACTTGATCAGTTTTTGCTAACATGATTAGTGTTAAACAAAAAGGGTGTTTCTTCATAAGTTTATTACTAACAACTTTCTGACAACTCTGCAATGGCTTTTATTAAAAGAAAGTTTAAACAAAGAGAACTAACAACTGAATACAAATCCCGGTCCTGAATTAGGACAGGGACAAAAATGTAGTGGGTTGAGCCAGATAATGAGATGCCAACCCCTTATTATGATCTCCAATGACAATACATATCAACATACAATAAGAAAACCCACTTTCGCAGTATCGCTCAAAAATGGTGTTTGCATCATCAAAGGTGAATACTTCCTCTGTCGAAAACAATTGCACCGTTATGGTAATAGATAATGAACGACTTTTTCGAGAGTTTGTTTCAAAATAAAACTAAGGCAAATCTTCCACAGGCATAGGTAATCATAGTCGCTATTAGCTAACCTGTTTATGCGCTTTAGTTTTCTGGATCCCACAGATTTCCAAATTATTTAGCTTTCCAATATTTTGACAACAGCATATCTGAAGAAGAAGAGTTTTGAAGATACCAAAGCGTTAATAATCAGAATCCGTAAATCAAAGGACAGACAATACAATGGCCAAAAAAAGAAAAATGACACGAACCGCATTAAAACAGGAGATCAACTCAGGTGCTCCGGAAGGGTAGGCAGTTTCTGCTCCCCTAGTGTTATTCTATTTATAAACCAAGTGATAAGTCATGAATGCTATCTCAGAAATAAGTCGTGTGCATAAATTAGATAAATACGTTTTTATTATTGAATATTGTTAAAAATTATTTTTCATTCAAAATATAAGTCTTTTACTGAGTATATTAAATATTATGAAATTGACACGAACTGAGAAATCTTGTTTCGGGACTAGTCATAAATCATTCTTACACAAAAACAAGGATTGGACTAATTAAGATATTTGTAAGGCAATTTAAACGTGTGAAATGCATAATTAATTGATAAATCTGGGCAGTGATTTTTTTGTAACAAATTCCAAATGGTAGTCAAAAGTTGAATAACTATTGTCATATGTTCACCAAGCTTTACCATTAGTACTTGTTTTTACAACTGCAAATATGTCGAATGACATTTTGGACTTTGCATTAACGTCATAATGTCATGCATTCATGACATTAAATATACTATTAATAGTGTCTTATCAAATTGTTCCTTTACAGAACCCCATTTCGCCTTTCCATTGATGAAAACCCAACACAATTCGGGTTTCAATAATTTTATTGTTAGCAATTCCCAAGCAATTCAACTTGATAAACAATAGCACTTGATAGTGGATTGACCAATCACAGACCTAAAAGATATCATGCAATAATAAGTGCAATTACATTTTCATTAAAGCATAGTTCGACCTATAAGGATCTGAATACTCATTTGGTATCTTCTAACCCTTTTTTCTATAGGTTATTAGTTACTCGATGTTTAGATTTATATGTGTGTTTTGTCGATCATTGTTTGTCCTTTTGTGCTTTTTCTTTTGGCCATTGTGTTGTCTGTTCGTCTTCGATATACGGTTTCTGATTAACCCTGTGGTATCTTCAAACTCTTCTTATTTAAAAAACAGAAAAGTTTAAAACTATGTTGGTACATCTATTGCTTGATATAGCTACACAGTCTTATGTTGGGTTAGTTTTCTTTTTATTGGGTGTGTAATGTACTATCTTAATCAGAAAACAAATGTGACAGAATCACATGTCAATCTGATGATTGTGCAGTTGAAGCTAATTTTTGATAGAATTATAAAGACATATAATAAATAATTGATTTATCTTATATAAGATAAACAAGAAATGAAGAAAATGTTTCTCTTGAAAGTTTTTTTTTCTATTTGTAAGCCATTCACTCAGTGAGTGATTGTTGTTTAACGGCAACGCAGCGATTTATCCTCTATATCATGGCGAGAACAAGTTAATTTTCAATGAAATGATGATGAGGTTCGCTTTGTAATAGACCAACACGCTTAGTTAGATTTTATTTATAGTGCTAGCTCACTGAAACAATAGTCCGCCGATAGACATGTCGCCACATTCGGACATAGTATCCTGATTCCGAATTAACCAATCTTTGCTCTTTCTCCTTAATACTACATGTTCAGCGGTGAAGCAACAAATACTAATTTTAAAGACCTTGATTTGACCTGATCAGGGCTCGAACCCACGATCTACCACACTGGAGGCGAGCACGATCAGGGCTCGAACCTACGATCTACCACACTGGAGGCGAGCACGATCAGGGCTCGAACCCACGATCTACCACACTGGAGGCGAGCACGATCAGGGCTCGAACCCACGATCTACCACACTGGAGGCGAGCACGATCAGGGCTCGAACCCACGATCTACCACACTGGAGGCGAGCACGATCAGGGCTCGAACCCACGATCTACCATACTGGAGGCGAGCACGATCAGGGCTCGAACCCACGATCTACCACACTGGAGGCGAGCACGATCAAGGCTCGAACCCACGATCTACCACACTGGAGGCGAGCACGATCAGGGCTCGAACCCACGATCTACCACACTGGAGGCGAGCACGTTTACCATTACACCACTGATGTGGTTTATATTTATGTATATGTAGATGTGATATGTTAAGACCAGGGGCGGATACACGATTTGTGGTTATGGGGGGCGTGAGTAGGCGAGGGGTCTGGGACCGCTTAAGGTCCCCAGCGGGTCCAAGGCAGAGCCCTGGTAGGGAGCTCAGGGGAGCTAAGCCCCCCTTAAGCTCTGGGGGTTTGAGGAATTACAGACATTTATTTGAACGACAATTTTGAATCAACCACACCATTTTTATCAGACCAAAAAAACTTGACTTTGAATCTTAATTTTGTCGGATAATTGTTAACAGTATGCTTTTGTCAGATTATAAGAACCTAAAGTAAATCTTTTCTTTAACAACCGTGATGCGAATTGTTCAACTCATGACTGATCGATCACGATATTTTAACCCTTCAAAGAACTATTGGTTTAGTTTTAACGCATTCCTCATTTCACTAATTGGTCTGTACTTTCGGTGCTTGTCCTTTCGCGGGTGGTTCTAGTTAATACTGCCCGTCCGGATGGAGCTTTTCTTTTCGTCGTTTGATTCATTCATTGAAAACGCATGATTCGACCGTTCTTGTTTATAGACAAACAAAAGCGGAAATTGTAAATAAATGAACTTGTTATTGATTTCTGATAAGCTAACGTAACTAAATTAGATGATCAGAATCGTTTCATGCAGCATTAATGTTAACATATTCGTCTTTGTTTGTCTATAAACAAGAACGAATCATACGTTTTCAATGAATGAACCAACGGCGAAACGAAAAACTTCATCCGGACGGACAGTATACTGATCATTTATCAATGGGTAGAGCTTTTTAGAATGATATCCCAAATTTACTCCTAATATCATTACTATTCATTTTGACTTACAGGTCACGAGTTAACCATTCATGAAAAAGTTGTTTGTTGAACTGCTTAATTAACGTTGTATAACATATGCTTTGCGAATTTTAGGGGGGCGCACGCCCCGCACGCCCCCTCTAAATCCGCCTCTGAAGACAACACATAGCAAGTTGTCATGTCAAGTGTGTAAATACACAATAAATGTCACATTGTATACATGTATTATGTATGTATATATTTAGTAACAAACCACACAAATAGATTACATGTCAAATGAATATTAATTAATTATGCAGATAGTATAATAAATAATCAAAGCCCCCTGTCAACTTCCTATTATTGTTCAGTCACCGGTTTATATTATAAATTCCCAAATAATTTATATTATCAAAATATGTAGGAAATATCAAGGGGCCCGTCGGGGTCGTGATCGTATGGTAGTTGGATTTTCAACTACCTATGCAATCATTGCCTATCACCACTGAAGTTGTGAGTTCGAATCCCGCGCAAGCGAGGTGTACTCGATACAACATTATGTGGTGAAGTTTGTCAGTGTTTTTTTTCCGGGTACTCCGGTTTCCTCCACCAATAACACTGACTGCCACGAAATAACTGAAAGATTGTTGACAGTTAAACACAATAACCATAACTCCTCTCTGTCAACTTCCTATTATTGTTTTTACTCCTTCTCCTTAATGCTGTGTGGTCAGCTAAGAGGCAGCAAATACCAATTTTCATAGTCTTTGGTTTGACCCGATCGGGGCTCAAACGCACCATCTACCGCACTGGCGGCGACCACGCTAAACATTATATGATGGACGCGGCGTGCTACACGTACCAGTATTAACTGAACACAACAGAACACACAATACCAACCCAAATCAAACCAAACAATGTCAAGTAGCGACTTAAACAGTATTCATGTAAGTACATTGTGAACAGTGATGGTCATCAAATCCACCAATATCAACCAAACGAACCATGCAGTCTTTGTGAGTGTCTTGTAACAACATCCAAGAAAATTACAGGAAGAAATTAGAGTTGGGATACTATATTTGTATTTCTGACAGAACTCCAAAAGGAGTCATGCAACATAAGAAATAAAACCATCACTATATATATATATATGTGTATATTATTGTATTTATAGTGCATTCAAGTTTAAATAAGAGAACACTAACTCGTGTGACATTACCCATAACGTTGAAGGTCACGCGTAAAACATGTACATTCTCACTCTCTTATATCTCAATTGAAAATATATGTAAACTTTCATTGAACATATATATCTCACATTAAAACCACCACAGATGAATTACTTTAAGGGCTTTGTAATTATTATTAGTAATAGACAATGATAAAGTGCAGAACGTTGTCGTAAGAAAAATCATTTATGTGACATACAATGTCAACTAAATGTCTATGGCACAAATCCATTGAAGATCATTGACATAGGTCAATAATAAAGGTAGATATTGCAGACAATGGAAATCAAACGCTACCATAACACAATAGATTTCTTGACGAATTATTCAAAATCATTTTGTAAATAAGGTCTAAACTATGGCAACCACCATTTCTGTGCTAGAGTGAAACAAAGAAAAATGTTTATACGATATTTTACAATTGGACAATATGTTTATCAAATGTTTTGTAAATATCAAAGCATTTTTAAACTAGTCAGATTGTTTATCTGATCTTTTGTAAATATTTCACTTTGTATTTTTTATATCAACATTTAAAAGAATGCATAAAACTTTCGAATATTTGTAATGTTGGAATGTTTTAAAATGCATAAGAATAATATATTTGTATAAGCGTTCAAGTAAAAAATATACATTTTGACAATGGCAGAACATTTAGAAAAGATGACGATGATGTCAACTGTGTACTAGACCAACACGCTAGCTTATTTTTTTATAGCGCTAGAGCTCACTGAAACTACAGTCAGCGAATACACACGTCGTGCTGCTCGGACACATTATATCTTGATTCCAAGCCAATCACTTGCACACTCATAAACTTAGCCAAAAATATAATACTTTATTGTACACATTATTTAAACTTTTAAAAATATTTTGCTGACATTTTGCATCCCTTTGAAGGATAAAATGTATGATGTAATGAAAAACCAAAAAATACCACACTGTCGGAGCAGTTCCAAATTCCTTACGTGAAAAACAGAGGCAAAATGAATATCCCTGACAAACATGGAATATACATGACAATTAACTCTTCTGGTTTGGTACAGGCATTTCCGTAAAAAGTGGAGGGATTAAACTAGTTTTATGGACCCAACCTAATGGTTGAGAAATCTGTTATGTGTTTATTTTGGGTAATATATCTCCAAATAAATCAATTAAATATACTAACATGATTTTGTCCCAACAATGTGCTACACATTAATTATTTTAGCATTCCCCCCATCATATACAATGCTAAGTGATTATCACATTGCTTAGTAATACGTTTTAAAAATATGTGTATTTGCAATTAATGTTTGTATGTTTTTACACAGAGAAAAAAACTGACATTATACTGTTCACTTGACTTTTAAACCCGGAACAAGATATAAATGAGTATATAATTAACTTCCATATAATGTTCTCGGATTTACAGTTAATGCAAGGAGCAACAAATTGCTACAATATAGTTGATATTAAATGTAATTAAAACAAATGGTCATATGAAATGAAAACTGCCAGTTTAGATTACAACACAATACTTAAGAAATTTATCTTTAGATTAGTAGTTGCATGGAAATTTTAGACGGCTGCGCAAACCAATAAAGTGGTACATGCATATGTACAGAATGATCTCATTTAATAGCTTTAAGCTTGAAATGGAATAATGTGCAAACATATAGCTCAAATATAGGTGAGGCCCTTCTCCCCATTCCCTACAAAGCAATATAGACAATACCAGCCACGTACATTATAAGTGTATATTATTCGGCAGTAAAATCCCACCAACCAATGACAGTTAGCAAAATGCGTATTAACATGAACAAAAAATAATATATTGGCCTAATACAATCAATATTGATCTATTATAAGTAAGTATTATCATAAATGGGTCCATAATTCTCCATCAATTTCTGTAGATACTGGTAAGTGATAACTGTCTACAGTATAGTCCTCGTCATCAGATTGTATCTCTTGCATCATAGAATCTTTATCAGACCTGTCCGATTTCCCAGTCAAAGATATATCGTCATAAAGTGGATTAACATAAGTGTCTTTTTCTCTATTTTTAATATCTACTGATACTTTGTCGACGAGGTTATTGTTTTGGGGAACCAGTTCGTTATCACATCCACACACATTACGCCTGTAATACAAGATTATGACATATCAATAAACGAGTACATAATGGCGATAATATTTTTTTTTATTGATATTCCTTTTAATGGTAATACTAATGTTTTCGTTTTAAGTACGTTTTGAAATCTTCTCTTTAATACCGAGTGAGAGTTAATGGAGGAGAAACATTTCCCATCAAAGACTATATTATTTATAACGCTACTAATTATTAACATGATATTCTTAACTTGCTATGTCATGTCATAATGCGTGACATCGAGGTCAACCAATTCAGTAGGAAATTCGAAGCAAAAATGAAGTATTTGAGTTTCATTGAGAGATCAAAGAGGAGATATGAACACACCATGAAGGCAGATGTCTGCAATAGTAGAAATATACACTGACTAAAGGTTTGACTTAATCAATGTTTAGTATTGTAGTAGTATAAGGGTCTAGCTATTCATTGTCGATGTTAACTATTGTTATCGCTATTTTGTTTATTTTCCATTTGATGTTTAAAACCGATACATTTCATATCACGTAAGCGCTGAGATGATTCCAATTATCGCTAAGCATTATAATGACGTCACATTACCAAATCCTTGATAAACATACTATCATAGCGATAAAATAATTAAAGATGTTTTTTTAAAACTCGGGGACGTTTCTCAGTTCGCCCTTCGATGAGAGTTGACTGACAAACGTCATCTCGTTTTAAAAAACATCGTTAATCACTTATTCTCGTATCTGGCATGAATTTAAGCGTAATAAATTAGGGAATAAAGTAACAAAATATACACACTAACACAATTTTTCAACAATATCACTTTAATAAAGGTCAGAGAAAACCGTAGGGCCAATAAAGAATGGACAATCCAGAGACATTGGTAACATTGGGATTACAAGACACAGGAGGAAAACAAACGAAACAAAAAACACAACACAACATATGTTGGACACCACTATAGGCAAACAAACAAAAATACAATAAAACATGTGTTGGACACCACTATAGGCAAACAAACAAAAACACAACACAACATGTGTTGGACACCACTATAGGCAAACAAACAAAAACACAACACAACATGTGTTGGACACCACTATAGGCAAACAAACAAAAATACAATAAAACATGTGTTGGACACCACTATAGGCAAACAAACAAAAACACAACACAACATGTGTTGGACACCACTATAGGCAAACAAACAAAAACACAATAAAACATGTGTTGGACACCACTATAGGCAAACAAACAAAAACACAACACAACATGTGTTGGACACCACTATAGGCAAACAAACAAAAACACAACACAACATGTGTTGGACACCACTATAGGCAAACAAACAAAAACACAATAAAACATGTGTTGGACACCACTATAGGCAAACAAACAAAAACACAACACAACATGTGTTGGACACCACTATAGGCAAACAAACAAAAACACAACACAACATGTGTTGGACACCACTATAGGCAAACAAACAAAAACACAACACAACATGTGTTGGACACCACTATAGGCAAACAAACAAAAACACAATAAAACATGTGTTGGACACCACTATAGGCAAACAAACAAAAACACAACACAACATGTGTTGGACACCACTATAGGCAAACAAACAAAACACAATAAAACATGTGTTGGACACCACTATAGGCAAACAAACAAAAACACAACACAACATGTGTTGGACACCACTATAGGCAAACAAACAAAAACACAATAAAACATGTGTTGGACACCACTATAGGCAAACAAACAAAAACACAACACAACATGTGTTGGACACCACTATAGGCAAACAAACAAAAATACAATAAAACATGTGTTGGACACCACTATAGGCAAACAAACAAAAACACAATAAAACATGTGTTGGACACCACTATCGGCAAACAAACAAAAACACAACACAACATGTGTTGGACACCACTATAGGCAAACAAACAAAAATACAATAAAACATGTGTTGGACATCACTATAGGCAAACAAACAAAAACACAATAAAACATGTGTTGGACACCACTATAGGCAAACAAACAAAAACACAACACAACATGTGTTGGACACCACTATAGGCAAACAAACAAAAACACAATAAAGCATGTGTTGGACACCACTATAGGCAAACAAACAAAAACACAACACAACATGTGTTGGACACCACTATAGGCAAACAAACAAAAACACAACACAACATGTGTTGGACACCACTATAGGCAAACAAACAAAAACACAATAAAACATGTGTTGCACACCACTATAGGCAAACAAACAAAAACACAATAAAACATGTGCTGGACACCACTATAGGCAAACAAACAAAAACACAATAAAACATGTGTTGGACACCACTATAGGCAAACAAACAAAAACACAAAACAACATGTGTTGGACACCACTATAGGCAAACAAACAAAAACACAACACAACATATGTTGGACACCACTATAGGCAAACAAACAAAAACACAATAAAACATGTGTTGGACACCACTATAGGCAAACAAACAAAAACACAATAAAACATGTGTTGGACACCACTATAGGCAAACAAACAAAAACACAATAAAACATGTGTTGGACACCACTATAGGCAAACAAACAAAAACACAACACAACATGTGTTGGACACCACTATAGGCAAACAAACAAAAACACAATAAAGCATGTGTTGGACACCACTATAGGCAAACAAACAAAAACACAACACAACATGTGTTGGACACCACTATAGGCAAACAAACAAAAACACAATAAAACATGTGTTGGACACCACTATAGGCAAACAAACAAAAACACAACACAACATGTGTTGGACACCACTATAGGCAAACAAACAAAAACACAATAAAACATGTGTTGGACACCACTATAGGCAAACAAACAAAAACACAATAAAACATGTGTTGGACACCACTATAGGCAAACAAACAAAAACACAACACAACATGTGTTGGACACCACTATAGGCAAACAAACAAAAACACAACACAACATGTGTTGGACACCACTATAGGCAAACAAACAAAAACACAATAAAACATGTGTTGGACACCACTATAGGCAAACAAACAAAAACACAATAAAGCATGTGTTGGACACCACTATAGGCAAACAAACAAAAACACAACACAACATGTGTTGGACACCACTATAGGCAAACAAACAAAAACACAATACAACATTTGTTGGACACCACTATAGGCAAACAAACAAAAACACAATAAAACATGTGTTGGACACCACTATAGGCAAACAAACAAAAACACAACACAACATGTGTTGGACACCACTATAGGCAAACAAACAAAAACACAATAAAACATGTGTTGGACACCACTATAGGCAAACAAACAAAAATACAATAAAACATGTGTTGGACACCACTATAGGCAAACAAACAAAAATACAATAAAACATGTGTTGGACACCACTATAGGCAAACAAACAAAAATACAATAAAACATGTGTTGGACACCACTATAGGCAAACAAACAAAAACACAATAAAACATGTGTTGGACACCACTATAGGCAAACAAACAAAAACACAACACAACATGTGTTGGACACCACTATAGGCAAACAAACAAAAACACAATAAAACATGTGTTGGACACCACTATAGGCAAACAAACAAAAACACAACACAACATGTGTTGGACACCACTATAGGCAAACAAACAAAAACACAACACAACATGTGTTGGACACCACTATAGGCAAACAAACAAAAACACAATAAAACATGTGTTGGACACCACTATAGGCAAACAAACAAAAACACAATAAAACATGTGTTGGACACCACTATAGGCAAACAAACAAAAACACAACACAACATGTGTTGGACACCACTATAGGCAAACAAACAAAAACACAATAAAACATGTGTTGGACACCACTATAGGCAAACAAACAAAAACACAACACAACATGTGTTGGACACCACTATAGGCAAACAAACAAAAACACAACACAACATGTGTTGGACACCACTATAGGCAAACAAACAAAAACACAACACAACATGTGTTGGACACCACTATAGGCAAACAAACAAAAACACAATAAAACATGTGTTGGACACCACTATAGGCAAACAAACAAAAACACAATAAAACATGTGTTGGACACCACTATAGGCAAACAAACAAAAACACAACACAACATGTGTTGGACACCACTATAGGCAAACAAACAAAAACACAATAAAACATGTGTTGGACACCACTATAGGCAAACAAACAAAAACACAACACAACATGTGTTGGACACCACTATAGGCAAACAAACAAAAACACAACACAACATGTGTTGGACACCACTATAGGCAAACAAACAAAAACACAATAAAGCATGTGTTGGACACCACTATAGGCAAACAAACAAAAACACAACACAACATGTGTTGGACACCACTATAGGCAAACAAACAAAAATACAATAAAACATGTGTTGGACACCACTATAGGCAAACAAACAAAAACACAATAAAACATGTGTTGGACACCACTATAGGCAAACAAACAAAAACACAACACAACATGTGTTGGACACCACTATAGGCAAACAAACAAAAACACAATAAAACATGTGTTGGACACCACTATAGGCAAACAAACAAAAACACAACACAACATGTGTTGGACACCACTATAGGCAAACAAACAAAAACACAATAAAACATGTGTTGGACACCACTATAGGCAAACAAACAAAAACACAACACAACATGTGTTGGACACCACTATAGGCAAACAAACAAAAACACAATAAAACATGTGTTGGACACCACTATAGGCAAACAAACAAAAACACAACACAACATGTGTTGGACACCACTATAGGCAAACAAACAAAAACACAATAAAACAGGTGTTGGACACCACTATAGGCAAACAAACAAAAACACAACACAACATGTGTTGGACACCACTATAGGCAAACAAACAAAAACACAATAAAACATGTGTTGGACACCACTATAGGCAAAAAAACAAAAACACAACACAACATGTGTTGGACACCACTATAGGCAAACAAACAAAAACACAACACAACATGTGTTGGACACCACTATAGGCAAACAAACAAAAACACAATAAAACATGTGTTGGACACCACTATAGGCAAACAAACAAAAACACAACACAACATGTGTTGGACACCACTATAGGCAAACAAACAAAAACACAATAAAACATGTGTTGGACACCACTATAGGCAAACAAACAAAAACACAACACAACATGTGTTGGACACCACTATAGGCAAACAAACAAAAACACAACACAACATGTGTTGGACACCACTATAGGCAAACAAACAAAAACACAATAAAACATGTGTTGGACACCACTATAGGCAAACAAACAAAAACACAACACAACATGTGTTGGACACCACTATAGGCAAACAAACAAAAACACAACAAAACATGTGTTGGACACCACTATAGGCAAACAAACAAAAACACAATAAAACATGTGTTGGACACCACTATAGGCAAACAAACAAAAACACAACACAACATGTGTTGGACACCACTATAGGCAAACAAACAAAAACACAATAAAACATGTGTTGGACACCACTATAGGCAAACAAACAAAAACACAACACAACATGTGTTGGACACCACTATAGGCAAACAAACAAAAACACAACAAAACATGTGTTGGACACCACTATAGGCAAACAAACAAAAACACAATAAAACATGTGTTGGACACCACTATAGGCAAACAAACAAAAACACAACACAACATGTGTTGGACACCACTATAGGCAAACAAACAAAAACACAACACAACATGTGTTGGACACCACTATAGGCAAACAAACAAAAACACAACACAACATGTGTTGGACACCACTATAGACAAACAAACAAAAACACAATAAAACATGTGTTGGACACCACTATAGGCAAACAAACAAAAACACAACACAACATATGTTGGACACCACTATAGGCAAACAAACAAAAACACAATAAAACATGTGTTGGACACCACTATAGGCAAACAAACAAAAACACAATAAAACATGTGTTGGACACCACTATAGGCAAACAAACAAAAACACAACACAACATGTGTTGGACACCACTATAGGCAAACAAACAAAAACACAACACAACATGTGTTGGACACCACTATAGGCAAACAAACAAAAACACAACACAACATGTGTTGGACACCACTATAGACAAACAAACAAAAACACAATAAAACATGTGTTGGACACCACTATAGGCAAACAAACAAAAACACAACACAACATATGTTGGACACCACTATAGGCAAACAAACAAAAACACAATAAAACATGTGTTGGACACCACTATAGGCAAACAAACAAAAACACAACACAACATGTGTTGGACACCACTATAGGCAAACAAACAAAAACACAATAAAACATGTGTTGGACACCACTATAGGCAAACAAACAAAAACACAACACAACATGTGTTGGACACCACTATAGGCAAACAAACAAAAACACAATAAAACATGTGTTGGACACCACTATAGGCAAACAAACAAAAACACAATAAAACATGTGTTGGACACCACTATAGGCAAACAAACAAAAACACAACACAACATGTGTTGGACACCACTATAGGCAAACAAACAAAAACACAACACAACATATGTTGGACACCACTATAGGCAAACAAACAAAAACACAATAAAACATGTGTTGGACACCACTATAGGCAAACAAAAAAAAACACAATAAAACATGTATTGGACACCACTATAAGCAAACAAACAAAAACACAACACAACATGTGTTGGACACCACTATAGGCAAACAAACAAAAACACAACACAACATGTGTTGGACACCACTATAGGCAAACAAACAAAAACACAACACAACATGTGTTGGACACCACTATAGGCAAACAAACAAAAACACAACACAACATATGTTGGACACCACTATAGGCAAACAAACAAAAACACAATAAAACATGTGTTGGACACCACTATAGGCAAACAAACAAAAACACAACACAACATGTGTTGGACACCACTATAGGCAAACAAACAAAAACACAACACAACATATGTTGGACACCACTATAGGCAAACAAACAAAAACACAACACAACATATGTTGGACACCACTATAGGCAAACAAACAAAAACACAACACAACATGTGTTGGACACCACTATAGGCAAACAAACAAAAACACAACACAACATATGTTGGACACCACTATAGGCAAACAAACAAAAACACAACACAACATGTGTTGGACACCACTATAGGCAAACAAACAAAAACACAATAAAACATGTGTTGGACACCACTATCGGCAAACAAACAAAAACACAACACAACATGTGTTGGACACCACTATAGGCAAACAAACAAAAACACAACACAACATATGTTGGACACCACTATAGGCAAACAAACAAAAACACAACACAACATATGTTGGACACCACTATAGGCAAACAAACAAAAACACAACACAACATGTGTTGGACACCACTATAGGCAAACAAACAAAAACACAACACAACATATGTTGGACACCACTATAGGCAAACAAACAAAAACACAACACAACATGTGTTGGACACCACTATAGGCAAACAAACAAAAACACAACACAACATGTGTTGGACACCACTATAGGCAAACAAACAAAAACACAACACAACATATGTTGGACACCACTATAGGCAAACAAACAAAAACACAACACAACATGTGTTGGACACCACTATAGGCAAACAAACAAAAACACAATAAAACATGTGTTGGACACCACTATAGGCAAACAAACAAAAACACAACACAACATATGTTGGACACCACTATAGGCAAACAAACAAAAACACAATAAAACATGTGTTGGACACCACTATAGGCAAACAAACAAAAACACAATAAAACATGTGTTGGACACCACTATAGGCAAACAAACAAAAATACAATAAAACATGTGTTGGACACCACTATAGGCAAACAAACAAAAACACAATAAAACATGTGTTGGACACCACTATAGGCAAACAAACAAAAACACAATAAAACATGTGTTGGACACCACTATAGGCAAACAAACAAAAACACAACACAACATGTGTTGGACACCACTATAGGCAAACAAACAAAAACACAATAAAACATGTGTTGGACACCACTATAGGCAAACAAACAAAAACACAACACAACATGTGTTGGACACCACTATAGGCAAACAAACAAAAATACAACACAACATGTGTTGGACACCACTATAGGCAAACAAACAAAAACACAACACAACATGTGTTGGACACCACTATAGGCAAACAAACAAAAACACAATAAAACATGTGTTGGACACCACTATAGGCAAACAAACAAAAACACAATAAAACATGTGTTGGACACCACTATAGGCAAACAAACAAAAACACAACACAACATGTGTTGGACACCACTATAGGCAAACAAACAAAAACACAACACAACATATGTTGGACACCACTATAGGCAAACAAACAAAAACACAATAAAACATGTGTTGGACACCACTATAGGCAAACAAACAAAAACACAACACAACATGTGTTGGACACCACTATAGGCAAACAAACAAAAACACAACACAACATGTGTTGGACACCACTATAGGCAAACAAACAAAAACACAATAAAACATGTGTTGGACACCACTATAGGCAAACAAACAAAAATACAACACAACATGTGTTGGACACCACTATAGGCAAACAAACAAAAACACAATAAAACATGTGTTGGACACCACTATAGGCAAACAAACAAAAACACAATAAAACATGTGTTGGACACCACTATAGGCAAACAAACAAAAACACAACACAACATGTGTTGGACACCACTATAGGCAAACAAACAAAAACACAATAAAACATGTGTTGGACACCACTATCGGCAAACAAACAAAAACACAACACAACATGTGTTGGACACCACTATAGGCAAACAAACAAAAACACAACACAACATGTGTTGGACACCACTATAGGCAAACAAACAAAAACACAACACAACATGTGTTGGACACCACTATAGGCAAACAAACAAAAACACAATAAAACATGTGTTGGACACCACTATAGGCAAACAAACAAAAACACAATAAAACATGTGTTGGACACCACTATAGGCAAACAAACAAAAACACAACACAACATGTGTTGGACACCACTATAGGCAAACAAACAAAAACACAACACAACATGTGTTGGACACCACTATAGGCAAACAAACAAAAACACAACACAACATATGTTGGACACCACTATAGGCAAACAAACAAAAACACAACACAACATGTGTTGGACACCACTATAGGCAAACAAACAAAACCACAACACAACATGTGTTGGACACCACTATAGGCAAACAAACAAAAACACAACACAACATGTGTTGGACACCACTATAGGCAAACAAACAAAAACACAATAATACATGTGTTGGACACCACTATAGGCAAACAAACAAAAACACAACACAACATGTGTTGGACACCACTATAGGCAAACAAACAAAAACACAACACAACATGTGTTGGACACCACTATAGGCAAACAAACAAAAACACAACACAACATGTGTTGGACACCACTATAGGCAAACAAACAAAAACACAACACAACATGTGTTGGACACCACTATAGGCAAACAAACAAAAACACAATAAAACATGTGTTGGACACCACTATAGGCAAACAAACAAAAACACAATAAAACATGTGTTGGACACCACTATAGGCAAACAAACAAAAACACAACACAACATGTGTTGGACACCACTATAGGCAAACAAACAAAAACACAACACAACATGTGTTGGACACCACTATAGGCAAACAAACAAAAACACAACACAACATATGTTGGACACCACTATAGGCAAACAAACAAAAACACAACACAACATGTGTTGGACACCACTATAGGCAAACAAACAAAACCACAACACAACATGTGTTGGACACCACTATAGGCAAACAAACAAAAACACAACACAACATGTGTTGGACACCACTATAGGCAAACAAACAAAAACACAATAATACATGTGTTGGACACCACTATAGGCAAACAAACAAAAACACAACACAACATGTGTTGGACACCACTATAGGCAAACAAACAAAAACACAACACAACATGTGTTGGACACCACTATAGGCAAACAAACAAAAACACAATAAAACATGTGTTGGACACCACTATAGGCAAACAAACAAAAACACAATAAAACAAACAAAATTTAAGTTTTTCTCTAAATAATGGCTGATATTGGTAAACGTATGCAATATATACATTGTGAAATGTCTTGTCATAGTTCCCTATAAATGCCGAACTATTTTTCCCCGAACAGACAGAACCTGTTGTGCAAGACAAACAATTACTCCACATTTTAACATTAAACTATTACCATGCGTTTGTGCTTATTGTTCATGGATGTAATATGAGCATCACTAAAGATTACATTACTAAATAAATTGTGGTCGAATTCATTCACTTCATTCAAGATACATATGTAGTGGAAAATATAATTACACCATCGTCAGATTAAGCATTGATAAAATACCTAAATATTAGTTCATAAACTATGATTAGCAGCATCATAACAATTTATGGCAAAAATGAAAGAATGAATACAAGAACGCACATTACGACATGCGACATGCTATATATATATATTTGTTTTAATTGTTTATCTACTAATTATTTCAAAGTTAATAAATAAATGTTAGGGAAGGTCGAAGGAGCAATCAAGAACGCACACATTTACTCGGCAAGATAATTTGTGTATTTCATATAATCCGAACAACCAACATATGGGTTGTGTTCTTCCATTGAGGACACAATAATTCCTACTTGGGTAGACATTTTTCATATTCACCTACAAAGGAGGTCATTTCAACGAAAGTTTGGTAGCACTGGAACCAAAGATATCTATGTAGATTGATTGATTAATTAATTGATTGATTGATTGGTGTTTAACGTCAACTATAGCAGTAGTTCAGCTATATCGTGGCATCATCTATTTAGAACAGTATACAATAGTGATGGCCGACGGGAGTAACATGCAGATGAAATATGACATGTAACCTGAACAATGGAATAAAACGAAAGTATATTTGTTGAAAACGACATTGCATCCAGTATAATACCCATATACACACAAGCGATAAATGCATATATTCACACTACATCAAATATACATCATGACCAAAGGTTAAATATTACCAATGTAAATTTATGGTTTCCTGTGGTTTTGTGTTTCCTGAAAATAGATTTGCATGAGAGATTCTACTTTTTCGAAAATAGCAAACTGTGGGATGGAGACTGTACGTCAGGTGTTTTGTGTCATTTTCTTATTTCCCTGACGTCTGTAAATCTATGGGCTTCATTCTTGAAGTTAAATTTCCAAAACACAATAATTTCTATTTCTATTTGTGAAGAGACAGAACATGGCCAATATCCTTTGTTATTATTTTCATGCAGTAATCGATGCTATATTTAGACAATATATAAATGATAATAACGTCACTATGTACTATGCATATGTATTATGGCCAAGTCAGGTAACACCAACATTCAAAGACAATTTTAGGTATGGATTTATACAAGAAAAGGTTTTGTATTTTATAATAATTGGGGACAAGAACATATTGGTATAACGAATAGCAGTCGTGGAATTGTAGGTATTATATCAACTTAGCAGGTTTTAAACCGGTTTGTGAACAAATATTAAAAATTCACATTTAAATTTCTGTTGAATTCACATTTATTTCTATGGAAACAATATTTCCAAAAGGTTTCAAAACATGTTTGCTCTTAATTGTCAATGCGAGTAATAATGTCTCTCATTTACAAATCTTAATTTTTTTTAAATTTAATCTTACCTTAATCCCACAAAAACACAAATGATCAGAAATATTAACAGTAACCCTCCGACAGAGGCAATAGGAATTACTACTTCAACTGAAATATATATGTCATTTATTTCATAATACACAAAAATCCTTAAAAAACACAAATGGTCAGAAATATTAACAGTAAGCCTCCGACAGAGGCAATCGGAATTATTACTTCAACTGAAATATTTATATCATTTATTATACAATACACAAAAAACCCTCTAACATGCATTTCAAACTTGTGCAATTGCTGTTGTCACTAATTTGAAAGAATGGATTTACTGGGTTTAAAAACGGAATCTGCTTTGTCAGTGATTATCAAAGTAATATATGCACGCGGATTTCCGATCAAAATAAATGCATTACTAATGTTAGTGAATAATCGTTCTGACCGAAGAAACGTCAAAAGTACGGTGTGTATTTAAGCCACAGCAATAAGTGTGCGGAACTCTTCTCGGCCTAATAAGCAAATGTTCAAGGTGTGCAATATAATCTATCTCAATTTTCTTAATATCCAAGAGATTGTCAAAATGTCATTCGTGCACCTGTATAAACTAGTTAGTTTTCTTTTATTGTCCAAATTGCGCTTAATTATATAATGCCTTGAGACACACTATTTTTGAGGGCTTTACTTTCATGTAGAAAACACTTGTAGGAGTTTTCGTGGTCGTGATCGCATGGTAGTTGGATTTACAACTACGTGTGCAATTAGTGCCTATCACTGCTAATGTTGTGAGTTCGAATCCCGCTCATAGCGAGGTGTATTAGATACAACATTATATGATAAAGTTTATCAGTGATTTACTCCGGTTTCCTCCACCAATAAAACTATATAACTGAAATATTGTTAAAAGTGGCGTTAAACATCATAATGCAAACATATAGAACACTTGCATGACCTCACCAATCCACTAAGAGGGGCAATTAAGATACATTGTATTATAGCTCCACTGTCCATTCATTTGTTAATTGCTGGTTACTTGACGATGAACGCCAATTACTTCTTGTGTATTCGGGACGAGAAAAGGGTTCAACAATAAATACTAATATGCAGGAATAATGTAGGAATATATCCACCGTAGTCGCAATAACCATAGTATGCCTAATTACCACATGCAACAATAATAGGACAAGACTTTTTTTGTCTTGTAATAAACCAACCTTTCCTCTTCTTCTTCCTCCAAATACAGGACTAGACTCTAAGAATAGAGTGGGTAACGTTTTGTTATTGTAGATGATAAAATGAAATACAAAAACAAATATTACACTGTCGGAACAATTTCAAAAGCCAATAGAAAATATCGACATCCCTACCCCACATATACATGACCGCTCACTATCCTGGCTTGGTATGGGAACTTAAAAACGGTGAGGTTTGACTAGTTTAATGGGGACAAACACTCTCCTATTGAAACGAGCCTCTGTCTGATGACGGGTATTGAAAAAATGTCCCATGTGCACTCAATTTGATATCTACGTTTATTACATACTTGGCAGATCTTTATCCGATGAGGTACCACCAGCTGATGGACCTTTCGTTGTTGGTGTTGTAGTAGAATTTTGAATTGACGTCATCGCTATGGACTGTGATGATGATTCCGATATGGAGGTTTGTTGTGTAATTGGTGTAGCCAGTTTTGTAGTAGGAGCGTCACGTGTTATTGTTGAATCACCTACAGTTGCATTTGATGTCGTTATGCCATCGCTTTGTGTTGTGGTATGTGTTGATGATGGCGTTGTTTGAAATGATACAGTGCGTGTTGTATGTTTATCAAGTGATGTAGTGTGTGTTACAGATGATGACGTATGTGCAACAGTTGATTCACTTTGTGCTACAGGTGATGTAGTTTGTGTTATAGGTGATGTTGTTAGCGTTGCATTTGAAGCGGTATGTGTTACAAGTGATGTCGTATCTGTTACGGATGACGTTGCGTGTGTATCTGTAATTGTTTTATCAGTCGACGTTGATGCTATCGGAATATCATCTAATGTTACACTAGACGTCGATTGTGATTGCTTAGACGTTGATATATGTGTTAATGTTGTGTTGGTAAATTTGGATGTTGTTGTTTTGGGAATGTCAGATGGTACAGTATTAGTCGTCACATTTTCAGTCGCTATAGCTGTTTTTGATATATGTGATATTGATCTAGTGTTGTAACTTGTCGGCGAAGACAATGTGGTCACGGATGATTGCTTAGTGATATCTTCTTCCGGTGTGTCTGTACTTGGAAGAGCTGTCGATGTTGTGTCTTCTATTTTTACCGTAGATATTATTGCTGGTGACATGACTCTTGATTGTGATGGCGTTGTAGCTGTCTGTGAGTAACAAGTCACCTTTAAACTTGCTGCTAAATCTAAAATGAAGAGTGATCGTTAGGTCAGATTATGCCTCTTTAACGCCACTTTCAACAATATTAAAGAGAAATTTATTGTTTGATGAAACAGGAAAACATCGACCTGCCGCACTTCACTGACAATATTTATCACATATTATCATACACCTTGCCACCGATTCGAATCGAATTCATAAGCTTAGTTGTGATAGGCTCAGATTGCATTGGCACATCATAGACAACAGGGTGCATTTCCTGTAATTGGAGACAGCCACGATCCGTGTATGCAAAAACAAATGGGAGCATCTCCTAATTAATGATAACTTGTGATATGTAGCAATTCTTTACCTACATGACGCATTGTTTGTAACCTTTCTTTCGTCATAACCATTACGAATATGCACCTAACTTGACGTTAAACAACAATCAATAAACTATCTTCTGACAATGTCGCATTTTTAGCGTTTCACATTTTATATATAGGTGAAATGAAATACAGTGAAACCTGTCTAAACTGAACCCTGAATAAACCGGAATCCATGTATAAACTGAACATACATGTATATAAAGTCCCAAAGTAAGAAATCCTTGTTTATTTAACCTGCAAAAGCATAACATCTGTCTATGCCGAACACAAAAGTTGGTTCCAATGATGTTCGGTTTTGGCAGGTTTCACTGTAGTATATTGTTCATTTTCAATAACATTATATTTTTTTAAATAGAATGTTGGTCATGGTTGTGAACTTTTATGAAGAATTATTTCGAAAATGAAAACAAATGTAACATTCCTTTTCGTGTAAAGACGACTTATTGACACGATTAGTGATACCTTAATTTCATAAGCATTAAGTGTATGTTGTTTGACATCAAGTGAACAGTATTTCAGCTTTTTCGTCTTGACATGAATGAAAATTGCAATTTAAGTTTAATAAATGGAAGGCAATAAGTGGCCCATGGATAATTTAATTCTTCCCGTATAATTATCGGAGGCTCCTCTTGAATGGGTACATTACCTCCGAGAAACTAGATCTTATTTCTATGCATCTCGGTTATCTAAGAGATTAAAATGAATCTAATGTCGTGGTCTTCCTTAGAGTACAATGAAATAAGGTGAGTTGTGATTGTTCGTTTTGTTCGTATTGGTGGAATTGTTGAGCCTTCTTTTAATGAATACATACAAGTACAAATGTACCAATGAATAATGTGTTCCTATTGTACTTCTAACAAAGGAGCTACTGTTTATGAAATATATATTCTTGTATAAAAACCAGTTTCCGTTTATTATATTGGCACGACAGTGATTGGTTTGGTTGTTTCGAAGGTCTTGCAAATGTTATTATTCTCTATGTAAATTTACATGTCTGGCCAATGTACATAACGACTATACTATTTTGTTGTAAATACCTTCTATGTGTATTTTCATACAATATTTTGTATCGTGTGGGTTTTTGTCCTTCACTAATTCGATGTCTAAATGTTCCTGGTTTTTCACTGGAATAGAACCAGCAATGAAGCATCGTTGTATGACAGACTGACCAGAACCTTGTATTGATATATGACTCCCACAGCCAATATAACCCGGCTGCAAATGAAATAGTTTATTAAAAACTATCTTAGATGAACCATTGTTTGGAATGGAGATAATTGCTGTACATTTACACTTCTGTTCTGGACTTCCATTATTATGAACACCATACCCGTCTAAGATAACAGTGTTTCCTGTCGATTGATTCGTCTGACAAAATTCAGCGACTGAAAGGAAAATATATAGATATCTAAGACTGAGCATGCAAAGAATGAAATACATAAGCAATGTCTGGGGCAAAATTTCCCAAAACACGAAGTTGTTAAAGACAGTTTTAACGTTGTGGATATTGCCGCTATTCCTGAATGATAGCGTTTATTATTTCAGCAGTTTTTCGACATCGTGTGCTGTGTTAATCCCACACCTACTCTATTGGCTTATATCAGGGGATATGGCAGGTCCCGGAAATGTGTAAATAGCTTATTATTGGATGAATTATGTACAATGAGGAATGAATGAATGACTCTTTATTTCCTCCAAAGGTATGAAGATTTACAAAGCAAAATCAAATATCAAAACAAAGCAACATATTTACATAACATACATGAAGTTGTACATGAACGAGATCAGCAGGTTTATGGCTAATAGTCAAAGTTAAATTTGTTATCAATCAAGACTGGCTGGATTTTTTTATACAACGGATACATAAATTTTGCTATGTAAAACATCATAATCGACCATAAATCTGGCGAAAGTTCTTGTATGATATCTTGATCGACGGAGCCAAGCATTACTAGAAGAATGTCACTCTCTTCAAGGTTGAAAATGTCAACTGATGTTTGAACTGGAAGTACATCAACTATTGTGTAGTGTAGTTTGTTTCTTTCTGTCAGTAACGCATGACATGACATAATTAAGTGCAATAAAATATCGCTCGAATTGACGCAACATAATGGACAGGTTGCCTTCATTATAGCCATAGAGCCCAGTTTGACCAGCACGAGTAGTTCACGTTTGATATTTGGGTATACAAGTGTTAGACGTATAAGTCTATGTTCGGTAAGAGTGCTGTGAATTTTTGAATATCTCAAAAGTTCAGGTCTATTTTCAAGCCATCTATTTTCCTCAGAGATTGAAATTGACTGACGAACAATTTTCGACCATAAATCTTTTTTAGGTATAAATGTTTCATGAACAAAAGTCTCTAGAAAGGAAAACATATCATATTTCACAAGGGTTTTGATCAGGTCATAAGTAATAGTATTTTCGATTTCATCTTCCTCTAGAATAATTTGACTGATTAGAATATGAAACAGTTTCTTATGTGTCGTAGACGAATTACTTCTACATAAACGCCCCAAAAATAATAGTTTAAATTTGTCGGTAACGGATTCAATAGACCAAAGTCCCAAATTACTAATTGTGGAATCAATAGGAGAAGTTTTGTCCATACACTGAATAAAACGAGCAGCATATCTTTGAGTTCGTTCTAACAAGTCTATTTCGGTATTTGAAAGTCCACCCCAAATTTCGCAGGCATATAGTCCTGTAGGAAGAATCATACGTTTCCAAATCATGGCGTTCGTAACAGGCGTCATACACTTGGGGTTGACCCCAATGTTGTAAAGAGAGTGTAGATTTTTCTTTAACTTTTTCGACGCACTTTTTGTTCTTTCAGTAGTTTTGACAGATCGAGTTATCAATGTCCCAGCGTATACATGTTCGTTTTTATTCTCAATGAACGTTTCTCCAAGCCGAACGGAGATTTCGGAAATGTGTAAATAGCTTATTATTGGATGAATTATGTACAATGAGGGATCGGGTGGTATCGTGAAAAAAGATTGGCTTACCAACCAACATATGCGTAAGGATCATAATTGACCGGTTTAACTCCGCAATATGTTTGTGCCTATTTCATATCCTGGACTGTGACAGGCACAAAACGTTGGCGAGGTTACATCGGTTAATGGAGACCCCTCTGATAATTATATGTGTACATTTAGTTAGTTGCCACTTGTTTGTAGATAATTTTATATGATATTGAGCAAGCGTATCTAACAAGCTAATTATTAAAAACAAGAAGCTATTTATAAAATAAGTCAGATGATACCTAACTAAATGTAATATAATACATTTGATAGAATATCATCTATGAGTTTAAAATATCTGTTTTATAACGTTTTATGTAGAACAATTTATAACTTTAAAACAAGAGGTCCATCAAGGTAAAAAAATAATAATAAAAACGTAGATATCAAATCTAGTGCGCACAATGCTTTTCTGGAATAACCTTCATCAGGTACGCTCGAAAAACAGAGATCTATAAAAGGCACACACACAAAAAAACCTACACAAATCTATTAGTTTCTTTGCCATGCCACTACATACATGCAGACATGATCAGAATAATACCCAAATTATCCTTGACTTTGCCATCACCGAGATATTAACGTTTGACCTTACTGTTAAAATACATGTAAAATATTCTACTCGTGAACAATAATACATAATACCCACCAGGTTCAATATCAAAAGGTTAAGCTTCATTTCTGTTTTATTACAAAAATGTTAACATTGTACCGTTGCTAGGAGATAGTTTTGTGATGACAAAAATTTATCTTTTGTAATGATAATATATGATAATTTCTAATACCCATTTATTTGCCCTGTCTCTCAATGTACCTTGTTCATGATTGTCTGTGATATATGTATTCTTAATTATAAATTCTTTGGCTTTCGGTTTTATTTCTTCACGTCTGAATATTTTGTTGTTGACTCAAAGGGATATTTATGTTTTTCAACAGAAAGTTTGAATAATAAAAAGCGACGATTCCTATATTATTTAAGTCCTTATGAAGCAGTGTGGTCTTGGCAAGTAAAATTTATAGACAATGAAATGGAAGTATTGATGTTTTTGCTGACAAAAAAATATTCAGAGAGTGTGATATTTGTTTTTCATTTTATATATAGATGAAAGTACTGATAAGTAGGGTAATGATTTAAACAAATAAAAATATACATGCTTATGATAGATAGAGCACGATACATATTACAGCTATTATTTTATTGTCCATCTATTGCACTATATTACTGTTAGTAATTTTGATTGATAACATGTTCCACTGAGCCCTATAACACTACCGGAACAGTCTATCTAATCCAGTTGTCAGAGACTAAGATCCGGCGTGAATATACTCGACACATCATTAGATATTAATTTTAGGAATTATGGTAATTCCTCTTGTATATATGACATTAGCTTGGTTTAGCTGTAGATATATTTCCTACAATTACAGATAACCATAGCTGGGTTTTGCTGTAGGTAATGGCACTATAATTGCTGTTTTTCGATCAAAGTAGATGTAAATGATCAGCAACGAATTGAACAGGTAATTGCTAGAAGGGCCTATAGGCTAATTAAGTAGCCATTTGTAATAACATTACATCTAAATGATGTTTGGTTCGTCATTACCTCCAGTTGTTTGTAAAAGGACCCATGTCTTATTTACGTTATTTGTGTTTGTTTTTGTATAGTTGTGTCCAGCATATATTGCGTTGTGTTTTTGTTTTGTTTATCTTCGGCTATGTTGCCAGTTTCTCTGGATTGTCTATTTTTGCCCCCCTCCCTTCGGTATTCTCTAACGTTTAATTACTTACCTTCCCAGTTGTGGCCTGTACTGCACCCGAGTGTCTCATATGTACCTGAGAAATAAAATATTTAAAACCAATTGAATATTATATGACTTGTTTATTTACTTATGTGATTTTTTTTTTATGTAGGTCACCAAGCCGTTTTTCCTCCACCAATAAAACTGACTTCCACGATATAACTGAAATATTGCTTAAAGTAGCGTTAAACACCATCAGCATAACCCTATCCCTAACCCAAAGCGTTTCTGTGTTCGCCTCGAGTCCCCGTTGGTTCAAACCAAAGACTATTAAATTGGTAGATGCATTGGCTGCTTCTCCACTAAACTCGTGTCATTAAGGAGTAAGAGCAACGACTGGTTGACTGGGAATACAGGATAGTATGATCCAGTAGAACGACATTTATACCCTTGGACCGTTGCGATAGAACTGTAAGAATCAAACTAAGTGTCTTGATTTAGAACAAAGCGTATATCATCAACATCTCTTCGAAATGTAACTTCTTCTCGCCGTGGTATAGTTGATGAATCACTGATCACTCGCAATCATTATGTGTCACCATCGTGGTGAGTGGGATGGGTTATTTTGGATAACATTTACTTAGCCAACCAACGCTAATTACCCATAAGGTTTTAATTAGCATGCAGCTGTTGCACTTAACAGCTGACGGATTCCTGTTGCTAGCATAATATCACTTTTTTCTGGATCCTAATTCGCATGGTTCTCATGTTGAGCTTTGGAAAACTAGTTTGAACTAATTGTAAATCAGTCCACTTCCCGGTAGCCGAAAATATCAACTGGGACAAATAAGAAAAAATTATATAATTTTCTTATTTACTAGGAAACAAATTAACGTCTATGGATTAATACGATTTTTCTACAAAATGAATGTGTTAAAATGTGGCAGTTCAAGATTTTAGCTGATGCTTGGATTGGTCAGTATTTTTGCTGAATATCATCTACAATTGTCACACCCTTAAATACTCAAAACTTGCGCATAAAAACAATAAGTATTGTTACAAAATTATTTATATTTTAAGGGGAAAATTAGATTGCTTAAGCGACAAAAACGATTTTGAGAAATGAAAATATTTGTTAGATTTATTTACTATTGTCTTTAAAATGGTTGTCTTTTATGATGATATATGACAAAATATTCTACTAATTGTAAGGTTGTTTGTGGAAAGAAGAACATTTTTATGTTTAAATCATTTTTTTTTCATTTGTTTTAGAAATTTCATTGATTTCGTACTCTGGTTGTATATTTTATATGGATCTCTTGAATATTATTAATATAGCATTTAGCCTTCTAACATGTAAATATAGCGTTATCGTGCACTATTAATAAAACGAAAGTAGAATAATGGATTTTCATATTGAAATATTATGCTAACGATTATTTTTTTCCCCAGTCATTTAAAATGGTGATAGGTGTATTGTGCCAAATATTTTCAACAATGTCTATATTTATGTTAGTGTATATGTTGGGCGTAGCAAGGTAGACATTCCTTTACCAGATTTTTTTAAAGTTACAAAACAAAAGAAATGGTTACCTTTCCAATTTGGATATGTAATGTTAAAATCCTTAATACGGATTTAGATCAATAAATAGGTTAGTACAAATGTACGAATTAATCTCAACTTATTCCTTACAAGTTCCTTATAAATATTATTTTATTTCAACCCATATTATTTATGTTTCACACATTTTGTTTCTTAAATGGTAGCCTTTCACGTTCGAATCGAAGATTTAGATTTCTACACAAAATTGAGGGAAATTGTAAAAATATCAATTATAATGGTTTAATGTCCCCCTGTTATCGTTTTCATTGTTTGTCTATTGATTTAATGTCAAATTTCAAGATAACTGTCAAATTTACTTATTAAATAAATTTCACCTGAGACCAACGTTGATATGGAATTTCATTTCATGTTCAAACGAAAATAAAATAATTACAAAACTTACCTCTGAAGATTCCAAGCAGGAACAATATCACTGAACACTGTAAGATATACATATTAATCAAATGATATCATCACTACGGTCATTCACAATCTATGTATTTTTCGAAACAATGCGATTCGATATTAAAAATCCTAGTTTAAACATGTTAAAAAAGGGTGCATTACGCATTACGTTATTTATACAATAGCAATAAACGACATACAATATTATAATTTGAAAATTGCATTGTAGTTTAACGATCGCTGCATGGTTCAATACCTAAATATTCAGAGTCATTCATTCACAAGATCCCGTTAAAGCGAACTGTAAGAGGATATTTAAATAAAACATTTAAATATCCACACATTCAAGTTGTGCAAGAAATTCATAAACAATGTATGATCACAATTTGTTTTGGATCAATTCAGAATAAAGAGTAAAATTTTAAATGATATTTAAATTAATCCTATATGTTACACTGTCCTTGAGTAAATATTTATATACCAGTTTGTGTGGACACGTCTTCCTGTTGAACTGGGTTTAATTCCATTTAAAAAGACATTTTTTTACAACACGTGCGCTGAGGGGATACCTGTTAATCTTAAAATATTTATAGGGCGGTGGCATGAAAACGAATTTGGAGTATTGACTATGAAATGACGCATTAATAATTAAAAACACAAATATGCATTGTAATTGTAATTGAGGAAAATCCTTTTTTTTTCGCCAACAAGGGAGACAATTACATACAACTATAAGTCAAATATAATGGAAAATTTATCACTAAGGTAGAATACTGCACCTTGACAATGGAATTTCTTTATGTATTTATTGTAGAAGAAGGACATATGATTCAAAATAATACAACTTTACGTTATCGATTATTATTCATTTTATATATATTTTTTCCAAATTACGAAGAAAGATCTGAGTGATGATTTGAAGCATATAACACACGATGGAATTTATTCCACGAAAACGCAGAATATGCATAATTACCAACAAATTTTAAAAAATTTTAAAAATACAGCATTGTTCACATAATTTTAGTTCTTCCTCTTATTAAGCAATTCGCGATGAAGAGGCTCACACGGTATTCCGATCATTAAGATTCAAATTTGTTTTCATTCCATTAAAAGCTGCCATATTGTCAGTATTGTGTCGTCTCGTTTGAAATCACATATGTTCAAATCACTAAATAAGCTTTGATTATCACAGAAAAGCTGGTATAGTTTTAATATTGATAAGTATAAATGATTTATTGACGGATAACAATATAACAATAAAGATACATTTCGCTGTAGTTGTGAAGAAACTGCCCACCTAAATATCTCACACTATTCCTAGTGTGACCTACAACCCCACTCTGTGTTGTGGTAGTCCACTGATGGGGGGAAATGCTAATCTGAGGTGGCAAGACGAGGTCGAAGACACTGCTTGCGGCATGTGGATATCAAAGGCTATCACAGGTCGACAACACTGATATTATATTATTATCTCAAAGGGGTATCAAAGGGTCGATGCCACTGCTGGATGCCACGAGGATATCACAAGGGTGCTGGTGGTGGTGGTGGTGGTGGTAGATATTGCTATTAGTGGACTGTTAATCTAAGAGAGTATCACATGGCGATATCACTGCTGGTCAATGCATGTCACAGCACGTGCAGTTAATCCCAGAGAGTATCATGGTGTCAATATCATTGCCGGGGTCGATTCCACATCTCATGGACTGTTAATCAAATAGAATACATCTTTCAGGATATAGGGACCTCAGATAATAACATGATCCTTCTGTAAGTATAGTTATGATTGTCACATTGGTGGTGTATGGGTGCATGATTGCCACATTGGTGATGTATGGCTGCATGATTGCCGCATTGGTGATGTATGGGTGCATTATTGCCACATTGGTGATGTATGGGTGCATGCCTTGCCACATTGGTGATGTATGGGTGCATGATTGCCACATTGGTGGTGTATGGGTGCATGATTGCCACATTGGTGATGTATGGGTGCATGATTGCCACATTGGTGATGTATGGATGCATGATTGCCACATTGGTGATGTATGGGTGCATGATTGCCACATTGGTGATGTATGGGTGCATGATTGCCACATTGGTGATGTAATGCGTGCATGATTGCCACATTGGTGATTTATGGGTGCATGATTGCCATGTTGGTGATGTATGGGTTCATGATTGCCACATTGGTGATGTATGGGTGAATGACTGCCACATTGGTGATGTATGTGTGCATGATTGCCGCATTGGTGATGTATGGGTGCATGATTGCCGCATTGGTGATGTATGGGTGCTTGATTGCCGCATTGGTGATGTATGGGTGCATGATTGCCGCATTGGTGATGTATGGGTACATGATTGCCACATTGGTGATGTATGGGTGCAGGATTGCCACATTGGTGATGTATGGGTGCATGATTGCTACATTGGTGATGTATGGGTGCATGATTGCCACAGTGGTGATGTATGGATGCATGATTGCCACATTGGTGATGTATTGGTGCATGATTGCCACATTGGTGATGTATGGGTGCATGATAACCACATTGGTGATGTATGGGTGCATGATTGCCACATTGGTGATGTATGGGTGCATGATTACCACATTGGTGATGTATGGGTGCATGATTGCCACATTGGTGATGTACGGGTGCATGATTGCCACATTGGTGATGTATGGGTGCTTGATTGCCGCATTGGTGATGTATGGGTGCATGATTGCCGCATTGGCGATGTATGGGTACATGATTGCCACATTGGTGATGTATGGGTGCAGGATTGCCACATTGGTGATGTATGGGTGCATGATTGCTACATTGGTGATGTATGGGTGCATGATTGCCACAGTGGTGATGTATGGGTGCATGATTGCCACATTGGTGATGTATGGGTGCATGATTGCCACATTGGTGATGTATGGGTGCATGATTACCACATTGGTGATGTATGGGTGCATGATTACCACATTGGTGATGTATGGGTGCATGATTGCCACATTGGTGGTGTATTGGTGCATGATTGCCACATTGGTGATGTATGGGTGCATGATTGCCACATTGGTGATGTATGGTTGCATGATTGCCACATTGGTGGTGTATGGGTGCATGCTTGCCACATTGGTGATGTATGGGTGCATGATTGCCACATTGGTGATGTATGGGTGCATGATTGCCGCATTGGTGATGTATGGGTACATGATTGCCACATTGGTGATGTATGGGTGCATGATTGCCACATTGGTGATGTATGGGTGCATGATTGTCACATTGGTGATGTATGGGTGCATGATTGCCACATTGGTGATGTATGGGTGCATGATTGCCACATTGGTGATGTATGGGTGTATGATTGTCACATTGGTGATGTATGGGTGCATGATTGCCACATTGGTGATGTATGGTTGCATGATTGCCACATTGGTGATGTATGGGTGCATGATTGCCACATTGGTGGTGTACGGGTGCATGATTGCCACATTGGTGATGTATGGGTGCATGATTGCCACATTGGTGGTGTATGGGTGCATAATTGCTACATTAGTGATGTATGGGTGCATGATTTGCACATTGGTGATGTATGGGTGCATGATTGCCACATTGGTGATGTATGGGTGCATGATTGCCGCATTGGTGATGTATGGGTACATGATTGCCACATTGGTGATGTATGGGTGCATGATTGCCACATTGGTGATGTATGGGTGCATGATTGTCACATTGGTGATGTATGGGTGCATGATTGCCACATTGGTGATGTATGGGTGCATGATTGCCGCATTGGTGATGTATGGGTACATGATTGCCACATTGGTGATGTATGGGTGCATGATTGTCACATTGGTGTTGTATGGGTGCATGATTGCCACATTGGTGATGTATGGGTGCATGATTGCCACATTGGTAATGTATGGGTGCATGATTGCCACATTGGTGATGTATGGGTGCATGATTGCCACATTGGTGATGTAATTGGTGCATGATTGCCACATTGGTGATGTATGGGTGCATGATTGCCACATTGGTGATGTATGGGTGCATGATTGCCACATTGGTGATGTATGGTGCATGATTGCCACATTGGTGATGTAATCGGTGCATGATTGCCACATTGGTGATGTAATCGGTGCATGATTGCCACATTGGTGATGTATGGGTGCATGATTGCCGCATTGGTTATGTATGGGTGCATGATTGCCACATTGGTGATGTATGGGTGCATGATTGCCACATTTGGTGATGTATGGGTGCATGATTGCCACATTGGTGATGTATGGGTGCATGATTGCCACATTGGTGATGTATGGGTGCATGAATGCCACATTGGTGATGTATGGGTGCATGATTGCCGCATTGGTGATGTATGGGTGCATGATTGCCACATTGGTGATGTATGGGTGCATGATTGCCACATTGGTGATGTATGGGTGCATGATTGCCACATTGGTGATGTATGGGTGCATGATTGCCACATTGGTGATGTAATTGGTGCATGATTGCCACATTGGTGATGCATGGGTGCATGATTGCCACATTGGTGATGTATGGGTGCATGATTGCCACATTGGTGATGTATGGGTGCATGATTGCCACATTGGTGATGTATGGGTGAATGATTGCGGCATTGGTGATGTAATGGATAGCATGCGGTAGATCGTGGGTTCCAACCCTGGTTGGGTCATATCAAATACTATAAAATTGATATTTGCTGTTTCTTTGTTAAGCACGCAGCATATAATAATAAGCCTATAGACTGGTTGACTAAACACGAAGATGATGTGGTCGATTGGGGCGACATGTCTACCCACGGACAATTGTTTCAGTGAGCTTGCACTTGAAGATCCAATTGAGCGTGTTGGTCTAGTACACAGCCCACATCATCATCGTCTCATTATAATGTAGTTTGTTCTTGCCATGACATAGCAAAACATAATTGCTGACTTGTATGTTTAATATTACATCCTTGATACTAAATAATTTGATCCAACAATCAGTCTGAAAGGCGAAACTAACTGGTTGACATGACTTAGAGATTAACAAATATTCTTGCTGAAGGATTAGTTTTATGTTGCATTTTTTTTATTTAATAACATAATACTTTATTGTTTGACTCGCCTGTTTACAAAACACATTGCTGAAGGATTAGTTTCATGTTGCATTAAATCATGCTGAGCAGCGCTTTGGTCTAGGGGAATCAATGCCTAGAAATATCAACGAGAATGAAATCGAGTTTGTTCGGTAAGAAATTTTTTTCACAGAGATGCAGACATATATTCATTATTGTTCAAGCGTTTTCGTGACCGAAATCATTTTGATACGTCGTATTCTATATAAGTAAATAAGGGTAATAACAAAATTACCGAACTCCGAACAATCTTACAAACGGAAAGTCAAAACTCATAAGTATATAAACAGACAAAATCAGTCAACAACCGGAAAACTGTGAAAACCGTAATGACAAATAATACTGAAATTGGTTCAAGTTTGAGAGAAGATTTAAAAGAGAAAACAAGAGTTATCTTTCTTGACTCATTAGATGAATAAAAATAATTCATATTTAGAAAAAGGTCGAGATAAAATTAGTAATATAAACCCAAGCATTGACAATGCGCATATGTGAATTGGTACATTGTGTTTCAAATTATAGTTTCAGCTTATTTCCTTCTTGTCCATATGTTATATTTCATGTCTCTACTATTTGAATTGTATTATTTACCATTTTCCTATATATTTTCATGTATCATTGGCTTATCAAATGCATTGATATGTGGTTTCATTTTCAGTGGTATCTTGACTTGAGAGTATCTCGTGATTACCCCTTCGAGTTTCTCTAACGTTTATTTCTATTTATTTAAAATAGAAGGGAGGTCTAAGTCTATAAAACTACTTTAACTACTCCATTTGTTATTGAAGTATCTCTACAGAGCTAGGAAAGTGAGCGGTTATTTATTTGCCTCTTTCAACGATTCTGCAATTGGATATACACCGTGGTATTTGCTTGTGACCTGTTCTACCAGCGTGGTATTTGTTTGTGGACTGTTCTACCAGCGTGGTATTTGTTTGTGAAGTGTTCTACCAGCGTGGTATTTGCTTTGTGAACTGTTCTACCAGCGTGGTATTTGTTTGTGAACTGTTCTACCACCGTGGTATTTGCTTGTGAACTGTTCTACCAGCGTGGTATTTGTTTGTGAACTGTTCTACCACCGTTGTATTTGTTTGTGAACTGTTCTACCACCGTGGTATTTGTTTGTGAACTGTTCTACCACCGTGGTATTTGTTTGTGAACTGTTCTACCACCGTGGTATTTGTTTGTGAACTGTTCTACCACCGTGGTATTTGCTTGTGAACTGTTCTACCACCGTGGTATTTGTTTGTGAACTGTTCTACAAGCGTGGTATTTGTTTGTGAACTGTTCTACCACCGTGGTATTTGCTTGTGAACTGTTCTACCACCGTGGTATTTGTTTGTGAACTGTTCTACCACCGTGGTATTTGTTTGGGAACTGTTCTACCACCGTGGTATTTGTTTGTGAACTGTTCTACCACCGTGGTATTTGCTTGTGAACTGTTCTACCAGCGTGGTATTTGCTTGTGAACTGTTCTACCACCGTGGTATTTGTTTGTGAACTGTTCTACCACCGTGGTATTTGTTTGTGAACTGTTCTACCACCGTGGTATTTGCTTGTGAACTGTTCTACCAGCGTGGTATTTGTTTTTTAACTGTTCTACCAGTGTGGTATTTGTTTGTGAACTGTTCTACCACCGTGGTATTTGTTTGTGAACTGTTCTACCACCGTGATATTTGTTTGTGAACTGTTCTACCAGCGTGGTATTTGTTTGCGAACTGTTCTACCACCGTGGTATTTGTTTGTTTTTCATTTCATTTCTTATAACTTTCTAATGAGAATATTTATCTATTTTCTTGCATTTTCTATTTGAAGATAATTGATACTCGGGACAATTTATAATGGGAAAATCATCATCATTCGTGTCCGCAAACGCTATCAATAATTCAGAAAATTAAATTCATTCTGATTCGACAGATAACAGTTTCTAGTATTTATTAGACATTTTCTGGAATATGGATGTAAAGTGTAGAACAGTTGTGATGTAGATGTTTAAATTAATGCACAGGACACGTTTCTGAATTAAGCTTCTTCAGATACAATAAAGGTTGAAAGATTGGAAAGCCAAATAAAGTCTCTGGGAGCAAACAGGAAAACGTAAGGACCATAACGGGAAAACAAAATCGGCAATGTTTATATATACCTAAGGGGAATGAACCCTATATTTAATAATTACATTAGTTAAGAACTGTAAATGTCATATTAATCATGTTAGTGTGGAAACACTGACTACTGAACGGATGATACCATCAGAATCTAACAGTCCACTAGCAGAGGAAACACTGACTAATGAACGGATGATACCATCAGAATCTAACAGTCCACTAGCAGAGCAAACACTGACTACTGAACGGATGATACCGTCAGAATCTAACATTCCACTAGCAGAGGAAACACTGACTATTGAACCGATGATACCATCAGAATCTAACAATCCACTAGCAGAGGAAACACTGACTATTGAACGGATGATACCATCAGAATCTAACATTCCACTAGCAGAGGAAACACTGACTATTGAACGGATGATACCATCAGAATCTTACAGTCCACTAGCACATGAAACACTGACTACTGAACGGATGATACCATCAAAATCTAACAGTCAACTAGCAGAGGAAACACTGACTACTGAACGGATGATACTATCAGAATCTAACAGTTCACTAGCAGAGGAAACACTGACTACTGAACGGATGATACCATCAGAATCTAACATTCCACTAGCAGAGGAAACACTGACTAATGAACGGATGACACCATCAGAATCTAACAGTCCACTAGCACATGAAACACTGACTACTGAACGGATGATACCATCAGAATCTAACATTCCACTAGCAGAGGAAACACTGACTACTGAACGGATGATACCATCATAATCTAACAGTCTACTAGCAGAGGAAACACTGACTACTGAACGGATGACACCATTAGAATCTAACAGTCCACTAGCACATGAAACACTGACTACTGAACGGATGATACCATCATAATCTAACAGTCTACTAGCAGAGGAAACACTGACTACTGAACGGATGATACCATCAGAATCTAATATTCCACTAGCAGAGGAAACACTGACTACTGAACGGATGACACCATCAGAATCTAACAGTCCACTAGCACATGAAACACTGACTACTGAACGGATGATACCACCATAATCTAACAGTCTACTAGCAGAGGAAACACTGACTACTGAACGGATGATACCATCAGAATCTAACATTCCATTAGCAGAGGAAACACTGACTACTGAACGGATGACACCATCAGAATCTAACAGTCCACTAGCACATGAAACACAGACTACTGAACGGATGATACCATCAGAATCTAACATTCCACTAGCAGAGGAAACACTGACTACTGAACGGATGACACCATCAGAATCTAACAGTCCACTAGCACATGAAACACTGACTACTGAACGGATGATACCATCATAATCTAACAGTCCACTAGCACAGGAAACACTGACTAATGAACGGATGATACCATCATAATCTAACAGTTAACTAGCAGAGGAAACACTGACTACTGAACAGATGATACCATCAGAATCTAACAGTCACTAGCAGAGGAAACACTGACTACTGAACGGATGATACCATCATAATCTAACAGTTCACTAGCAGAGGAAACACTGACTACTGAACGGATGATACCATCAGAATCTAACAGTCAACTAACAGAGGAAACACTGACTATTGAACGGATGATACCATCATAATCTAACAGTCCACTAGCAGAGGAAACACTGACTACTGAACGGATAATACCATCAGAATCTAACAGTCAACTAACAGAGGAAACACTGACTACTGAACGGATGATACCATCATAATCTAACAGTTCACAAGCAGAGGACACACTGAGTACTGAACGGATGATACCATCATAATCTAACATTCCACTAGCAGAAGAAATACTGATTACTAACCGGATGATACCATCAGAATGTAATAGTCAACTAGCAGAGGAAACACTGATTACTGAGCGAATAATACCATCGGAATCTAACAGTCCTCTAGCAGAGCAAACACTGACTACTGAACGGATGATACCATCAGCATCTAACAGTCAACTAGCAGAGGAAACACTGACTACTGAACGGATGATACCATCATAATCTAACAGTCCACTAGCAGAGGAAACACTGACTACTGAACGGATGATACCATCATAATATAACAGTCAACTAGCAGAGGAAACACTGACTATTGAACGGATGATACCATCTGAATCTAACAGTCCACTAGCACAGGAAACACTGACTACTGAACGGATGATACCATCATAATCTAACAGTCCACTAGCAGCGGAAACACTGACTACTGAACGGATGATACCATCATAATCTAACAGTCAACTAGCAGAGGAAACACTGATTACTGAACGGATGATACCATCAGAATCTAACAGTCCACTAGCACAGGAAACACTGACTACTGAACGGATGATGCCATCATAATCTAACAGTCCACTAGCAGAGGAAACACTGACTACTGAACGGATGATACCATCAGAATCTAACAGTCCACTAGCAGCGGAAACACTGACTACTGAACGGATGATACCATCATAATCTAACAGTCAACTAGCAGAGGAAACACTGATTACTGAATGGATGATACCATCAGAATCTAACAGTCCACTAGCACAGGCAACACTGACTACTGAACGGATGATACTATCATAATCTAACAGTCCACTAGCAAAGGAAACACTGACTATTGAACGGATTATACCATCAGAATCTAATAGTGCACTAGCAGAGGACACACTGAGTACTGAACGGATGATACCATCAGAATCTAACAGTCAAGTAGCAGAGGAAACACTGACTACTGAACGGATGATACCATCAGAATATAACAGTCAACTAACAGAGGAAACACTGGCTACTGAACGGATGATACCATCAGAATTTAACAGTCCACTAGCAGAGGAAACACTGACTACTGAACGAATGATACCATCAGAATATAACAGTCAACTAACAGAGGAAACACTGGCTACTGAACGAATGATACCATCAGAATCTCCCAGTCCACTAGCAGAGCAAACACTGACTACTGAACGGATGATACCATCAGTATCTAGCAGTCCACTAGCACAGAAAACACTGACTACTGAACGGATGATACTATCATAATCTAACAGTCCACTAGCAGAGGAAACACTGACTACAGAACGGATGATACCATCAGAATTTAACAGTCCACTAGCAGAAGAAACACTGACTACTGAACGGATGATACCATCAAAATCTAATAGTCCACTAGCATAGGAAACATTGACTACTGAACAGATGATACCCTCAGAATCTAGCAGTCAACTAGCAGAGGAAACACTGATTACTGAACCGATGACACCATCAGAATCTAACAGTCCACTAGCACAGGAAACACTGACTATTGAACGGATGATACCATCAGAATCTAACAGTCTACTAGCAGAGCAAACACTGACTACTGAACGGATGATACCATCATAATCTAACAGTCCACTAGCAGAGGAAACTCTGACTACTGAACGGATGATACCATCAAATTCTAACAGTCCACTAGCATAGGAAACATTGACTACTGAACAGATGATACCCTCAGAATCTAGCAGTCAACTAGCAGAGGAAACACTGACTAATGAACGGATGACACCATTAGAATCTAACAGTCCACTAGCACATGAAACACTGACTACTGAACGGATGATACCATAATAATCTAACAGTCTACTAGCAGAGGAAACACTGACTACTGAACGGATGATACCATCAGAATCTAATATTCCACTAGCAGAGGAAACACTGACTACTGAACGGATGACACCATCAGAATCTAACAGTCCACTAGCACATGAAACACTGACTACTGAACGGATGATACCATCAGAATCTAACATTCCACTAGCAGAGGAAACACTGACTACTGAACGAATGACACCATCAGAATCTAATAGTCCACTAGCACATGAAACACTGACTACTGAACGGATGATACCATCATAATCTAACAGTCCACTAGCACAGGAAACACTGACTAATGAACGGATGATACCATCATAATCTAACAGTTCACTAGCAGAGGAAACACTGACTACTGAACAGATGATACCATCAGAATCTAACAGTCACTAGCAGATGAAACACTGACTACTGAACGGATGATTCCATCATAATCTAACAGTTCACTAGCAGAGGAAACACTGACTACTGAACGGATGATACCATCAGAATCTAACAGTCAACTAACAGAGGAAACACTGACTATTGAACGGATGATACCATCAAAATCTAACAGTCCACTAGCATAGGAAACATTGACTACTGAACAGATGATACCCTCAGAATCTAGCAGTCATCTAGCAGAGGAAACACTGACTAATGAACGGATGACACCATTAGAATCTAACAGTCCACTAGCACATGAAACACTGACTACTGAACGGATGATACCATCATAATCTAACAGTCTACTAGCAGAGGAAACACTGACTACTGAACGGATGATACCATCAGAATCTAATATTCCACTAGCAGAGGAAACACTGACTACTGAACGGATGACACCATCAGAATCTAACAGTCCACTAGCACATGACACACTGACTACTGAACGGATGATACCATCAGAATCTAACATTCCACTAGCAGAGGAAACACTGACTACTGAACGGATGACACCATCAGAATCTAATAGTCCACTAGCACATGAAACACTGACTACTGAACGGATGATACCATCATAATCTAACAGTTCACTAGCAGAGGAAACACTGACTACTGAACAGATGATACCATCAGAATCTAACAGTCACTAGCAGAGGAAACACTGACTACTGAACGGATGATTCCATCATAATCTAACAGTTCACTAGCAGAGGAAACACTGACTACTGAACGAATGATACCATCAGAATCTAACAGTCAACTAACAGAGGAAACACTGACTATTGAACGGATGATACCATCATAATCTAACAGTCCACTAGCAGAGGAAACACTGAATACTGAACGGATGATACCATCAGAATCTAACAGTCCACTAGCAGAGGAAACACTGACTACTGAACGAATGATACCATCAGAATCTAACAGTCAACTAACAGAAGAAACACTGACTATTGAACGGATGATACCATCATAATCTAACAGTCCACTAGCAGAGGAAACACTGAATACTGAACGGATGATACCATCAGAATCTAACAGTCCACTAGCAGATGAAACACTGACTACTGAACGGATGATACTATCAAAATATAATAGTCCACTAGCATAGGAAACATTGACTACTGAACAGATGATACCCTCAGAATCTAGCAGTCAACTAGCAGAGGAAACACTGATTACTGAACCGATGACACCATCAGAATCTAACAGTCCACTAGCACAGGAAACACTGACTATTGAACGGATGATACCATCAGAATCTAACAGTCCACTAGCAGAGCAAACACTGACTACTGAACGGATGATACCATCATAATCTAACAGTCCACTAGCAGAGGAAACTCTGACTACTGAACGAATGATACCATCAAAATCTAACAGTCCACTAGCATAGGAAACATTGACTACTGAACAGATGATACCCTCAGAATCTAGCAGTCAACTAGCAGAGGAAACACTGACTAATGAACCGATGACACCATTAGAATCTAACAGTCCACTAGCACATGAAACACTGACTACTGAACGGATGATACCATCATAATCTAACAGTCTACTAGCAGAGGAAACACTGACTACTGAACGGATGATACCATCAGAATCTAATATTCCACTAGCAGAGGAAACACTGACTACTGAACGGATGACACCATCAGAATCTAACAGTCTACTAGCACATGAAACACTGACTACTGAACGGATGATACCATCAGAATCTAACATTCCACTAGCAGAGGAAACACTGACTACTGAACGGATGACACCATCAGAATCTAATAGTCCACTAGCACATGAAACACTGACTACTGAACGGATGATACCATCATAATCTAACAGTCCACTAGCACAGGAAACACTGACTAATGAACGGATGATACCATCATAATCTAACAGTTCACTAGCAGAGGAAACACTGACTACTGAACAGATGATACCATCAGAATCTAACAGTCACTAGCAGAGGAAACACTAACTACTGAACGGATGATTCCATCATAATCTAACAGTTCACTAGCAGAGGAAACACTGACTACTGAACGGATGATACCATCAGAATCTAACAGTCAACTAACAGAGGAAATACTGACTATTGAACGGATGATACCATCATAATCTAACAGTCCACTAGCAGAGGAAACACTGACTACTGAACGGATGATACCATCAGAATCTAACAGTCAACTAACAGAGGAAACACTGACTACTGAACGGATGATACCATCATAACCTCACAGTTCACAAGCAGAGGAAACACTGACTACTGAACGGATGATACCATCATAATCTAACAGTCCACTAGCAGAAGAAACACTGATTACTAACCGGATGATACCATCAGAATGTAATAGTCAACTAGTAGAGGAAACACTGATTACTGAGCGGATAATACCATCGGAATCTAACAGTCCTCTAGCAGAGTAAACACTGACTACTGAACGAATGATACCATCATAATCTAACAGTCAACTAGCAGAGGAAACACTGACTACTGAACGGATGATACCATCATAATCTAACAGTCCACTAGCAGAGGAAACACTGACTACTGAACGGATGATACCATCATAATATAACAGTCAACTAGCACAGGAAACACTGACTATTGAACGGATAATACCATCTGAATCTAACAGTCCACTAGCACAGGAAACACTGACTACTGAACGGATGATACCATCATAATCTAACAGTCCACTAGCAGCGGAAACACTGACTACTGAACGGATGATACCATCATAATCTAACAGTCAACTAGCAGAGGAAACACTGATTACTGAACGGATGATACCATCAGAAGCTAACAGTCCACTAGCACAGGAAACACTGACTACTGAACGGATGATACCATCATAATCTAACAGTCCACTAGCAGAGGAAACACTGACTACTGAACAGATGATACCATCATAATCTAACAGTCCATTAGCAGCGGAAACACTGACTACTGAACGGATGATACCATCATAATCTAACAGTCAACTAGCAGAGGAAACACTGATTACTGAATGGATGATACCATCAGAATCTAACAGTCCACTAGCACAGGCAACACTGACTACTGAACGGATGATACTATCATAATCTAACAGTCCACTAGCAGAGGAAACACTGACTATTGAACGGATTATACCATCAGAATCTAATAGTGCACTAGCAGAGGACACACTGAGTACTGAACGGATGATACCATCAGAATCTAACAGTCAAGTAGCAGAGGAAACACTGACTACTGAACGGATGATACCATCAGAATATAACAGTCAACTAACAGAGGAAACACTGACTACTGAACGGATGATACCATCAGAATCTAACAGTCCACTAGCAGAGGAAACACTGACTACTGAACGAATGATACCATCAGAATATAACAGTCAACTAACAGAGGAAACACTGGCTACTGAACGGATGATACCATCAGAATCTCCCAGTCCACTAGCAGAGCAAACACTGACTACTGAACGGATGATACCATCAGTATCTAGCAGTCCACTAGCACAGAAAACACTGACTACTGAACGGATGATACTATCATAATCTAACAGTCCACTAGCAGAGGAAACACTGACTACAGAACGGATGATACCATCAGAATTTAACAGTCCACTAGCAGAAGAAACACTGACTACTGAACGGATGATACCATCAAAATCTAACAGTCCACTAGCATAGGAAACATTGACTACTGAACAGATGATACCCTCAGAATCTAGCAGTCAACTAGCAGAGGAAACACTGATTACTGAACCGATGACACCATCAGAATCTAACAGTCCACTAGCACAGGAAACACTGACTATTGAACGGATGATACCATCAGAATCTAACAGTCCACTAGCAGAGCAAACACTGACTACTGAACGGATGATACCATCATAATCTAACAGTCCACTAGCAGAGGAAACTCTGACTACTGAACGGATGATACCATCAAAATCTAACAGTCCACTAGCATAGGAAACATTGACTACTGAACAGATGATACCTTCAGAATCTAGCAGTCAAATAGCAGAGGAAACACTGATTACTGAACCGATGATACCATCATAATCTAACAGTCCACTAGCACAGGAAACACTGACTATTGAACGGATGATACCATCAGAATCTAACAGTCCACTAGCACAAGAAACACTGACTACTGAACAGATGATACCATCAGAACCTAGCAGTCCACTAGCACAGGAAACACTGACTACTGAACGGATGATACTATCAGAATCTAACAATCCACTAGCACAGGAAACATTGACTACTGCACGGATGATACCATCATAATATAACAGTCCACTAGCAGAGGAAACACTGACTACTGAACGGATGATACCATTAGAGTATTACAGTCCACTAACAGAGGGAACACTGACTACTGAACGGATGATACCATCAGAATCTAACAGTCCACTAGCACAGGAAATACTGACTACTGAGGGGACCCTAATGGTATAATAGTCCAACAGCAGCAGAATGTAGAATTGGTGATACTATGCACTATGGTTAAATAATAAAATTCCGTCGTTTAAGCATGCCAGCCGTTTGCCCCCTTTCTCCGAGAAAAATCAGAATTACTAATTATTGTCTGAGAATCTAAATATTTCCTCATTCCTACTGGACTGACTAACTTACATTAACCTGTTCGTTTACCTCATCACTTTGAGCAAAAAGGACCTTCAATATTGAATCTATACACACACACACTATCATAACATTTATAAAACACGGCTTACATTTTTGTCATTTGATAGGTAAAAGAAAATTGAATATTTGCTATATTAAAGTTAGGAAAAAGTATCGCTTTCTACGTATAAATATATCGTCAAATACCAGACATAACGTGTAGCATACATATTAGCATAACATGTCTTCAGTTCACAACCCACCGGTTGCGAACCATCAACTAAATGTGTCTTGCAATGGAAATATCAAGAAACCAAGAATATCAAATAACTGTCAGTAGTCCAAACTTCATAAAGGTGAATATAGACAATACACGTACATTGTCGGTAAATATATAATTTATTTGTAAGAGTTTTAGAAACAGGAAGCTAATGCTAAGAAGTCCAAACAAACTGCCAAGTTGTCTTAAAATAGCTGAAACAAGCGTCGTTCTTATCGTTTTCAATGGTGCCCTCTGTAAAATTCGAGAAGAGTTTGAAGATACCAAATGGGTAATTAGAATCCGTGTATCGAAGAAGAACAGACAACAAAATGGCTAAAAGAAAAAGAACAAAAGGACAAACAACGATCTACAAAACATACATATAAAACTAAAGATCGAGTAACACGAACCTCGCTAAAAACCTGGGGTGAACTCATGTGCTTCGGAAAGGTAAGCAGTTCCTGCTCCACTAGTGACACCTGTCATGTTAATCTAGTTACAACCCGGTGATAAGTCATGAACGAGAAAAGGACCGGAAAGTGCTTACGACAAGTGGAAAATATCCGTGGTCATTTGTGACACAAATATTGCATAGCGCTCAACCAAGTCATGGTGGCGACCGTAAAACTGTCGAAGTGATGACTTCAACTTAATTAAGAGGAACCTTTGGCTCAATAGCTTTCTTGTTAGCAGCAACCCTCTATTAAGGAAATCCTGATAGGAACCACAAGCTCTGGGATATTGTATCAACTGAGATATATATGTAAGACTCAGATCGACGTCCAGTCTCTAATCGACGTCCAATCCTCAAATCGGCGTCAAATTCACAAATATATGGCCGTTTTTCACTTTTTCAAATCGACGTCCAATGACGTCACTGAAGTATACTTCAAATGACGTCACACCCGTTAGGGAATGTTTTTGAAGCAATGATGGAGAACGGACAAGACCAGATTCCAGATGAGGGGTTCTTGACAAAATAGCCTATGTATTCTATAGTTACTGTAGATAAAATCCTATTGTATTTAGGAGTACTTCTACTTTAGCGGACCCTAACCCTAACCCTAACCTTAACCCTAACCTTAATCCTAACCCTAACCTTAATAATAACCCTAACCATAACCTTAACCCTAAATCTAACCTTAACCTTAGCCTTAACCCTAAGCCTAACCCTAACCCTAACCTTAACCCTAAACCTAACCCTAACCCTAGCCCTAACATTAACCCTAACCCTAGTCCTAACCCTAGTCCTAACCTTAACCCTAAACCTAACCTTAACCCTAACCCTAACCCAAACCCTAACCCTAACCTTAACCCTTACACTAACCTTAACCCTAACCCGAACCCTAAACCTAACCCTTTTTTTGTCATATCCGCATAAGAATATGAAAGGTTATGGGTCATGCGCTTTGTTTATTACAATATCTGACTTCCGTGGTCCGCCAAAGTAAATTCTACTCCTATTGGAAAAACTGTCTTTACAATTATTTTTTATGGCAAACTTTGATCATTTAAACGGGCCTATAGATATGAGAGTTTAGAAAGGACGCCGATTTGAGAATATCCTAAAATTGGACTGTGATTTGAGATAATGACGTCAGTGGACGCCGATTTGAGGAGTGGACGTCGATTAGAGGCTGAACGTCGATCTGAGTCTATCATATATACTCCATTTGCAGGTGCTGTTGGAATGTTGGTACATATGAATGAAAATGTCACAATGGGAAAATTGAAATCATTTCTTTTGTTGTAAGGTTTCGTTCTTAACCGCCCCTCACTCTCAATTTCGAGGTGTAGATCAAGGTATGAAGCAGACTTATCTGTAGTATCCTTTATTTCAAGCACATTGGGATAGATGCGATCAACGAGATCACCAAACCCAGAATTACTTAGTGAAAGGACTGTTTCTTATCGACGCTCTACATGAATCGGGACCAGAAAAGCTATATTTTGGTCAGTCACCGTATATAGGAAATATTATCCAATCAAAGCAATTTTGCTTCTTATATAGAACCAGTACAGGATAAAAAAAATATAGCTATTTTTTAGTATATTGAGAGGTCTGATTTGTCATTTGTGAAGTCATGCGTATTTCGAAACTATTTGGAGGGAACCGGATGACGAAGCGCATATGTTTGTAGCAGCAAGCTTGCATCTAACTAACCAGCAGCAGACTTGCAGCAAACCAACATAAATGATTACATATGTTTGCAGCTGACGGCAACCAATGGTTTGCAGGAGGTTAATAGAAATATAAGATGTCTGCTTTGTTGAGAAGTAAGTACCGCATAGACCTGGACAAGCATAGCAATTCTCACAAAATATCTTAGGTGATGTAAAAGTTAGCGCGCTCACCTGTAGTGTGGTAGATTGTTGGTTTAATCTCAGAACATCTAAGACCAAGACTTATGATATTGGTATTTGCTGCTTCCCAGCTAATCAAGCAGCATTAAGTTGCAAGAGCAAAACTGGTTGGCTCAGAATTATGATTCTGTGTCTAATTTGAACGTATTTGTATCTGTTGACTGTTGTTTCAGTGAGCTATCACTATGCAAATCCAAATGAATATGTTGCCAATGAATGGATGAATTGATGTATAAAAATAATCAGAGATTTCGGATTGATAATCCATTACCTCGGATTGATAATCCGCTATCTTTGTTTCTAAATTCGTTTTCTCGAATTGGTAATATATGACCTTGGAATTTGGATCCGTTGATTCTATTTTGTAATCCGAGTATCCTGGTTTACTAAATATTGATTAGATGGAATATGGAAAAAGAATTCCTAGAATTACTAGCACCAATGAATTATAATTTGGCAGGGATGATGCATGTAAAGTTTTCACTCCTGGTGTTTAGTGGTATTCCTGTTGCTCAATCTTTAGTTTTCTGTGTGGTGTTTTGTAGGTCATTATTTGTCTCTTTCTCTCCTTTTATTTTCGCCACTGTATTGTCTGCCTTTTTTCGATTTACGGCTTCTGATTACCCCTTTGATATCTTCTGATTACCCCTTTGGTATCTTCTGATTACCCCTTTGGTATCTTCTGATTACCTCTTTGATATCTTCTGATTACCCCTTTGGTATCTTCTGATTACCCCCTTGGTATCTTCTGATTACCCCTTTGGTATCCTCAAATCTTACTTGATGTCATTGTCACAAAAATTCTACATTCGACATCACTAGGTGGGTGAACTTTACGAAATATTTACATTTTACGAAGATTTATTTTTATCATCTATCACCAACAAGACTATTACGGACTTGCCAATGAATAACGTGCCTGTTATGTTATAAGCAACAAGAAATGTTTACCTTTTGTGAGCACTTGAGTTCACATCATCTTATTGATGATGTCCATGTATTTTCAGCCTTTTGTGAGCACTTGAGTTCACATCATCTTATTGATGATGTCCATGTATTGTCAGCCTTTTGTGAGCACTTGAGTTCACATCATCTTATTGATGATGTCCATGTATTTTCAGCCTTTCGTAAGCACTTGAGTTCACATCATCTTATAGATGATGTCCATGCATTTTCAGCCTTTTCTAAGCACTTGAATTCACATCATCTTATTGATGATGTCCATGTATTTTCAGCCTTTTGTGAGCACTTGAGTTCACATCATCTTATTGATGATGTCCATGTATTTTCAGCCTTTTGTGAGCACCTGAGTTCACATCTTATTGATGATGTCCATGTATTCTTACCTTTTGTAAGCACTTGAGTTCACATCTTATTGATGATGTCCATGCATTCTTACCTTTTGTAAGCACTTGAGTTCACATCATCTTATTGATGATGTCCATGTATTCTTACCTTTTGCAAGCACTTGAGTTCACATCTTATTGATGATGTCCATGCATTCTTACCTTTTGTAAGCACATATCATCTTATTGATGATGTCGATATATTTTCAGCCTTTTGTGAGTACTTGAGTTCACATCTTATTGATGATGTCCATGTATTCTTACCTTTTGTGAGCACTTGAGTTCACATCTTATTGATGATGTCCATGTATTCTTACCTTTTGTAAGCACTTGAGTTCACATCATCTTATTGATGATGTCCATGTATTCTTACCTTTTGCAAGCACTTGAGTTCACATCTTATTGATGATGTCCATGCATTCTTACCTTTTGTAAGCACATATCATCTTATTGATGATGTCGATATATTTTCAGCCTTTTGTGAGTACTTGAGTTCACATCTTATTGATGATGTCCATGTATTCTTACCTTTTGTGAGCACTTGAGTTCACATCTTATTGATGATGTCCATGTATTCTTACCTTTTGTAAGCACTTAAGTTCACATTTTATTGATGATGTCCTTGTATTTTCAGTTTTCTGTGTTGTGTGTTTTTGCATTGTGTGTCTTCTAAGTCTTGTGGCCAATGCTATATCGGGTTTGTAACTAGAGTAACACGACGGGTACCACTAGTGGAGCAGGAACTGCTTACCCTTCCGGAGCACTGAGTTCTCCCCCGGTTTATAATTGGGTTCGTGTTACTCCATCTTTAGTTGTATGTGTAATGTTTTCTAGATCGTTGTCTGTCCCTTTGTTCCGTTTCTTATGGCCATGGTGTTGTCTGTCCTTCTTCGATTTACGAATTTTGATCACCCTTTTGGTATCTTCAACTCTATTTACCGATGTCCCTTGTTTTTCCATTCTTGATTGCCATTTCGGTTTCCTCTTGTGTCTATTTATTCCCTATAACACAAATAACCTTTTATGTATTATATATATGCCATGGCTCTTACGAATTAACTTATCTAAACCAACGAATCCGAAGGATGAGTTGGTTTAAATAAGTTCACGAGTAAGATCCATGGTATATATGGCTTGTAGCAGAAATCAATATTGGCTGCTTCAGTCGAGGTCCACAAAATCACGGAATAACATCAAGATCTTCATGTTAGACCATGGTTTGTAAAAGTTTACTATTTTTAAGTTGATTACTGCATAAAAGCATTTAAGGAAAAATGCGTATTAATGTTGCAATAAGTAAATATACTCGTTAACCTTTATTATACATACAATGAAATAACATACATGTATACAAAACCATTTACTTTCAACACCTGGCAATCAATAACAGTATAAAATTAGGGTATTGTCATTCATATCGTGTGTTCCATATTGTTGTACCATGAACTATCTACTACCGTGTAAAGAGAGGTGGCAATCTTAAAGATACGTGTGATGTGCGCTTTATGTCAGACCCTCTCAGTAGTGGTTCAGTAACTCTGTACAACCTCTCTGTGAAATAGAAATATAGTTAAGCATTAGAAAGGACTTAATGCAAAATATGAAATTCCAAAAAAAGCAAAGCAAAATACATAGGGTTAGAGTTCTGGTATTTAATGCCACTTTCAACAATATTGCAGCTATATCGTGGCGGTTCACTTTACTGGTTTAGGACACAGGAGTACCCTGAGAAAACCACCGACCTGCCTCAAGGTACTGACAAGCTTGACTACATAATGTTGTATCGAGTACACCTCGCCTGAGCGGGATTCGAGCTCACAATGTTAGTGGTGATAGAGTTAGGGTTATGATTATGGTGTTTAACGCCACTTTCAACAATATTTCAGCTATATCGTAGCGGTCAGTGTTATTGGTGGAGGACACCGGAGTACTCGGAGAAAAGCTTCGACCTGTGGCAAGTCAATGACAAACTTTATCACATAATGTTGTATCGAGTATACCTCGCCTGGGCTGGATTCGAACTCACAACGTTAGTGGTGATAAGCATTGATTGCATAGAAAGTTGTAAATCCAACTACCATCCGATCACGATCTTGACGACCCCGTAAACTATATACAATGTAGCACTGTTTCCTAAAATTGTTTACACACATAGTTTGTACTGATTAGAAAGGTCTACATTTGGTTTTTTTACATGTACAAGTACAATGTCTATTATTTTTAAATTGCTAAGTAAGTGGTATAATTGTCACTTCAGTTTTCTCTAATGTTCATTGATATATAATAAATAATTAATCAATTATCTCTTCCCAGCCGATATCTATCAAACTGGACACTACATTTAGGATAGATTCCAGATGAATATGTTAAAAATTATACACAGTGAATGCGTAACTCGCCTCGCATTTAATTATTATCTGTTGTTTCATTTATGCAATCAAAGGTTTGATAAAATGTATTACTATTGCATTAAAACAATTATTTCAACCCCTCCCCCTTTTTCATTAGATTTGGTTGATTACAGACATAACGTCAGGATACATTGTGGAATATATAGGTTATTTATGGCTTTCGTATGACTCCATCAATACGAATGTGTAAATCCACTATACTTAAGCATAAACGATGGTCAGTCAAATTCAAAGAAGGATTCTGTATTTTTAATTTCTGTAAAAATAAAACCTAAATATGAAATCGGAAGAATGCAATAATAATGTGCATATTACATGAATATTATTCGTGTTATATACCGTTTTGCCAGATAAATTATTGTTTTTTTAAATTTCATATCAGTTCTAAATTCGACTTTTTCATTGGTGTAGATATGGTCATGTGTTATTCATTAATCTGCGCTTAAGAAATCCACCAGTCAATAACATGATAATGCCCATGAACATTATCATGTTATTGACCGCTCGAGGTTTTAGAATTACGTCCATTTTTCTAAAACGCAACGGAGATCGTGCAGTTGTCAATGTAAAGACTTATTTCCTTCAATGAAATAAAAATAATAGTTACTTATGCATAGGGCAATATCTTGATTTATAGACTGCCCTTGGGACAGTAGTATTTATTTCAACACTGATAATGCACCCGCATGCAGCTCATGCATTATCAATGTTTCAGTCAATCCGACTGTTCTTTGGGCAGTATATATTATAGTATTAATAGATGGGTGTTTTCATAATGGACCGGTTATATGTCCACGGTTATGCATAATGGCCCAAGGAAGGTTGTATTGGCCGGGGGCAACGCCGAGGTCCAATACAACCTTCCGAGGGCCATTAATTACTTAACCGAGGACATATAACCGGTTCATTATGAAAACACCCATTTCTTAATACTTTAATTAACCAGCCAATTTCAATTTTAGGTAATCTTCATTCTATAAGGCCATAGTATTGACCGAAATGGTAGGCTATAATTGTTTTATCATTTTTCAATATTATTATTTAAATATTAAAAGTTTGAAATTTTATGAAAACTGAAAATTTTGAAATCTTATGAAAATTTTGATTTTATTGAAATTTTTGAAATTTTGAATTTTGTTGAAATTTTTGAAATATTGAAATTTTTGGAAAAAATTTTGAACTTTAATTTTTTTTTTTTTTTTTTTTTTTTTTTTTATTGATTTCAGAATTTTGAAATTTTATGAATTTTTTGAAATTTTTAGGTAATCATTCTTTTTGAAGAAAGCCATAATGGACCGGTCCATTATGGCATTTACCGGTCCATTATATACAATTATAATCTTTTGTTGAGGTCAATGCAAGTTTTTATGGACCTTAAAAACGATATTCACCGAAGCCTTTAGGCTGAGGTGAATATTGATTTCTAAGGTCCATACAAACTCGTATTGACCGATACAAAAGACTGTAATTGTTTTATTACATTAAACGAAAACGAAAGTGAAACCAAGTCAATACGAGTTTTAATCAAACAATATCAAATTTTACGGAATGTCAGGTGACAGCATGATAGCCAATACAATTGTTTAAATAAATTCATTATGTAGTAATGGCTTTTACCGGTCCATTATGGCCTTAAAAGCCATAATAGACCGGCAAAGTATTTTGGAGCAAAATAATGTTCTTGCTGTATAAATACAAACCAGTCTGTAGTATTCATAATATAACCTACTGGTTAATAAATCACGACAATATCCTATGCATAAGTAACTTTTATATAATGTTTAGTGGGCAATATTTCAGCTGTAGCTATGACAAACACAAGTTTGCATACAATAAGTAAGGTTTAAATATCGAAAGACATCAAATGCAATGACTAACGAAAAGGGACAAACACATACAATGGTCTACTAAACTCTACACAGAAACATAAGGATTAAGCAAAACAAACTCTGCAAAAGAAAACCGGGATGATCAACAATATTTCAGTCATATCTTGGCGGTCAGTTTAATTGGTGGAGGAAACCGCTGAAAACCTTCGACTTGCCCTAAGTCACTGACAATCTGTATAACATAATGTTGTATCGAGTACACCTCGTCATGAGTGGGATTCAAACTCACAGCTTTAGTGGTGATAGGCACTGATTGCATAGATAACTGTAAATCCAACTATCATGCGATCACGAGCAATACGGTCCCTTAAGAATTATCCAATATTATTTCATATCAGTTCTAAATTCGACTTGTTCATTGTTGTAAGCATGGTCATGTGTCATGCATGCATCTGTGTTAATGAAATCGATCAGTCATTAACATGATAATGACCGCGGGCATTATTATGTTAATGACCGCTCGAGGTTTTAGAGTTAACGTTGCGTCCCTTTTTAAAGCGCAGCGGAGACGTACAGTTGTCAATGCCAACCAAAATTTACTAGAATGAGCAAAATTATTTAGAAAGTCTTATTTCCTTCAATGAAATAAAAATAATAGCTACTTATGTATATGTCATTATCGTGATAGACAGACTGCCCTTGGGACAGTAGTATTGACTTCAACACTGATAATTCCCTCGCCTGCGGCTCAGGCATTATCAATGTTTCAGTCAATACTACTGTCCCTTCGGCAGTCTATAAATCACGATAATGTCCTATATATAAGTAACTATTATATAATTAAAGAGGTATTTCTTATTTAGTCAGAAACTTGTTTGTGGGGGGTCTCCAGTTTTACTCTGGACACAATTAGGGATTTAAAACAACAGTTACGTATTCATTAGACCCTCGTCATCTCTTTGAGTACATGACAACCCAAATCATAGCTAGTTCATTGTTCGTACTAATAAATAAACCAATATGTATATATTGTTTCTCTTTTCGTCAATATATGACATTTATATTTGATGGCATTACATTCATATTTTTGTTTTTACTTCTTCTTTGGTGCTAGATTAAAATCTAAGGGCGGAAAGATCAAGATTAAATGTCAAAGAGTGAGGAGAAGAATTTGAATTTTCAAATACCTTTATTTTCAAAGCTTGATATCACAGACAATTGATCGCAATAGGAATTCATCAATTCATTTAACATAAAAATACAATATTGAAGTGGTTACATTAGCTATAGACAAGCTTTCTTTACTAATTTTTAAAATATATTTTCTTTCTTAACTTTCACAGTGAGGAGAAGAAAATGTCACATTTTACAACCAGAGCAAGCCAATAGTGAGAGGTAAAATGCATTTTCATACACCAAGCTAATGCCTATTAGACGAAGATAATTGGATCAGTTTAGTAACTCAGTGCTAGGAAAATGACTGGTAAAATATTCACTCTAATTAGGTTCACCAATACCAATCTATTGAACCATATTCTGTTTTAACTTTCTCAATAAATGACCATATAAACAATACAACCATTAAGTAGTTGACACTTTTAGCAGCGTGTCTGATGACGGTTATTCCAGAAACACGTCCTGCGTACTAATTTTGATATATACGTTTTTATTATAAATATGTATGAGCCTATTTAATCAGGTTATTTATGAAACATGTAGAAGACCTTCGGACAATTGACTTATTTGAATTAAATTAACCAATAACTGACAAATTGATAAACAAAACAAATATAATTATGTGTCTAAGTGTAATGTTGAATAATCTTTCATGTTCATTTACATATATATCTTTTCCTATTAGTAGCATATGTTCAGTTCATTTAGGACAAAACGCATACCAATTTGTCTTAAAAATTGTTTCAGCATAATTTTTAATCATGACTTGCCTTAGATCGTACCCCTTACAGTGTTCGTGATATGGTGCTACACGTAACTTTCAACAATATTTCAGCTATATCATGGAGGACAGATTTATAGGTGGAGAGAAAATCGGAAAAAACATCGACCTACCGCAAATCTCTTGCAAACTTTATCACATAATGTTGTATCGAGTACACTTCATCTTGAGGTGGACACAGGTAGTTTTAAGTTCATGCCCCTTACACCTTGTAAGAAGTATCCTTACATAGTCAGAATGGAGGCTTTGAACGACTGTTAGTCCATCGTCGTCTTTTTGAGTAAATGAGAACTCCAGCCTTAGCTGGGTCATTGTCCGTACTAATAAATAAACCAATATATACTGTTTCTCTTTCCGTCAGTGTATGATATTGAAATTTTGATGGGTTAGATTTGTATTTGTGTATGTACTTCTTCATTGGTGCTAGATTAAAATCTTAATAGCGGAAAGATTAAACTTAAATGTCAGACAGTTTGATGGAGAATAAAATACAATGTCACATTCTACAGCGAAAATGAGCCAAAAGTGAGACTGAACGGTTATTTACAGGCAATGAGTTCATACACCTGCCCAATGATGTTTTGACGCGGTAATTGTAAATAAATTAGGGTCATAAAAACCAACCCAAATGATACAGATTACTATATGTGAACTTTTCATATAAACAATAAAAATGAAAGGAAACGCAAAAAATACCATACTGTCGGAATAGTTACAAAATCCAACAGAAAAATAGTAAAAAGACGTCAACTCGACACATACAATCGTTTAATATAAACCTCTTACATACATATGTATCAACACACTTAATCAGGGTATTTACGAAACATGAAAAAGACAAAGCCAAATGATGCATATTACTATATGTGAACTTACAGACCATTCTCATATAAACTATAAAGTAAAATGAAAAGTAAATAAGAGTAGAAAGAGACAATACCTGGCACATACAACCATTTAGTATATACCTCTTATATAAATATGTAGGTTATTTACGAAACTAAAGAAGACACATACAACCATTACGTATCTTTTATCAGCGTGCCTGGTGAAGATTATTCTAGAAACACGTCCCGCGCACTAATTTTGATGTATACGTTTTTATTATAAATATGTAAGAATCTACTTAATCAGGTTATATACGAAACATGAATAAGACCTTCGGGGGAATTGACTTATTTGTATTTAATTAAACAATAACTGACAAATTGATATAAGATTCAGGTTCAATTTTTTATTTTAGTCTCACCACATTCAATTACAAACAAGTATTTACATAATAAAATATTCGTTCACCATCACAAATCATATTGTATGTACCAATCTTAAAAGATTTATGAGAGACTTACATTCTATAAAATATAACATTCTAAAACTATATAACATAAACAAGACAGTTTACATTGTATTAAGTATTTAATTCTATACTTGACATTTGCTCTATGAAATAACATTACGCTTTAGCAATATGACAATATGTCACTAATTAAGACATCTATTTATTTGTATATAATTGGTGATGATGAACACTGCGCCTTTGCAATCACCGTAGTCTTTTGGTTTTATTTCTTTTCTTTGCATGTTTGTCTGAAAAATAAAACGATAAACTAAATGAAAAATCCAGCAGCAAGCAATTTCACAAGTAATAGCTTTATTCCTTTCGTGCTTAATATTGCTTCATAAAAGTACGACTTTGTGAAATAAAAATAGCCGTTAGTATGTGCGTGTCAATTATTCCAATAACAGTAGAGCAAGCAATAAAGCCATTCAAAATGTTGCCAGTCATAGTATAACACATCTAGTAAACAATACACATTTCATAAAATATAAAATTTTCTTGAAACGAAATAAAACAAAACAAGTGTAGTTTTCTGTGTTATGCTTTGCAGATTATTACTTGTCCTTTGACCCTCTTTCGTGTGGCCATTGTATTGCTTGTCCATTGTCCCTCTTTCGTGTGGCCAATGTATTGGCTGTCCTTTGTCCCTCTTTCGTGTGGCCATTGTATTGCCTGTCCTTTGTCCCTCTTTCGTGTGGCCATTGTGTTGTCTGTCCGTTGTCCCTCTTTCGTGTGGCCATTGTATTGCTTGTCCATTGTCCCTCTTTCGTGTGGTCATTGTATTGACTGTCCTTTGTCCCTCTTTCGTGTGGCCATTGTATTGTCTGTCCTTTGTCCCTCTTTCGTGTGGCCATTGCATTGTCTGTCCTTTGTCCCTCTTTCGTGTGGCCATTGTGTTGTCTGTCCTTTGTCCCTCTTTCGTGTGGCCATTGTATTGCTTGTCCATTGTCCCTCTTTCGTGTGGTCATTGTATTGACTGTCCTTTGTCCCTCTTTCGTGTGGCCATTATATTGTCTGTCCTTTGTCCCTCTTTCGTGTGGCCATTGTATTGCTTGTCAATTGTCCCTCTTTCGTGTGACCATTGTATTGTCTGATCTTTGTCCCTCTTTCGTGTGGCCATTGTATTGTCTGTCCTTTGTCCCTCTTTCGTGTGGCCATTGTGTTGTCTGTCCTTTGTCCCTCTTTCGTGTGGCCATTGTATTGCTTGTCCATTGTCCCTCTTTCGTGTGGCCATTATATTGTCTGTCCATTGTCCCTCTTTCGTGTGGCCATTGTATTGCTTGTCCTTTGTCCCTCTTTCGTGTGGCCATTGTATTGCTTGTCCATTGCCCCTCTTTCGTGTGGCCATTATATTGTCTGTCCTTTGTCTCTCTTTCGTGTGGCCATTGTATTGCTTGTCCTTTGTCCCTCTTTCGTGTGGCCATTGTGTTGTCTGTCCATTGTCCCTCTTCAGTGTGGCCATTGTATTGTCTGTCCTTTGTCCCTCTTTCGTGTGGCCATTGTATTGTCTGTCCTTTGTCCCTCTTTCGTGTGGCCATTGTATTGTCTGTCCTTTGTCCCTCTTTCGTGTGGCCATTGTATTGTCTGTCCTTTGTCCCTCTTCAGTGTGGCCATTATATTGTCTGTCCTTTGTCCCTCTTTCGTGTGGCCATTGTATTGTCTGTCCTTTGTCCCTCTTTCATGTGGCCATTGCATTGTCTGTCCTTTGTCCCTCTTTCGTGTGGCCATTGTATTGCCTTTCCTTTGTCCCTCTTTCGTGTGGCCATTGTATTGTCTGTCATGTGTCCCTCTTTCGTGTGGCCATTGTATTGCCTTTCCTTTGTCTCTCTTTCGTGTGGCCATTGCGTTGTCTGTCCTGTGTCCCTCTTTCGTGTGGCCATTGTGTTGTCTGTCCTTTGTCCCTCTTCAGTGTGGTCATTATATTGTCTGTCCTTTGTCCCTCTTTCGTGTGGCCATTGTATTGTCTGTCCTTTGTCCCTCTTTCGTGTGGCCATTGTATTGTCTGTCCTTTGTCCCTCTTCAGTGTGGCCATTATATTGTCTGTCCTTTGTCCCTCTTTCGTGTGGCCATTGCATTGTCTGTCCTTTATCCCTCTTTCGTGTGGCCATTGTATTGTCTGTCCTTTGTCCCTCTTTCGTGTGGCCATTGTGTTTTCTGTCCTTTGTCCCTCTTTCGTGTGGCCATTGTATTGCTTGTCCATTGTCCCTCTTTCGTGTGGTCATTGTATTGACTGTCCTTTGTCCCTCTTTCGTGTGGCCATTATATTGTCTGTCCTTTGTCCCTCTTTCGTGTGGCCATTGTATTGTCTGTCCTTTGTCCCTCTTTCGTGTGGCCATTGTATTGTCTGTCCTTTGTCCCTCTTTCGTGTGGCCATTGTATTGTCTGTCCTTTGTCCCTCTTTCGTGTGGCCATTGTATTGTCTGTCCTTTGTCCCTCTTTCGTGTGGCCATTGTATTGTCTGTCCTTTGTCCCTCTTTCGTGTGGCCATTGTATTGTCTGTCCTTTATCCCTCTTTCGTGTGGCCATTGTATTGTCTGTCCTTTGTCCCTCTTTCATGTGGCCATTGCATTGTCTGTCCTTTGTCCCTCTTTCGTGTGGCCATTGTATTGCCTTTTCTTTGTCCCTCTTTCGTGTGGCCATTGTATTGTCTGTCATGTGTCCCTCTTTCGTGTGGCCATTGTATTGCCTTTCCGTTGTCTCTCTTTCGTGTGGCCATTGTGTTGTCTGTCCTGTGTCCCTCTTTCGTGTGGCCACAGTATTGCTTGTCCATTGTCCCTCTTTCGTGTGGCCATTGTATTGTCTGTCCTTTGTCCCTCTTTCGTGTGGCCATTGTATTGTCTGTCCTTTGTCCCTCTTTCGTGTGGCCATTGTATTGTCTGTCCTTTATCCCTCTTTCGTGTGGCCATTGTATTGTCTGTCCTTTGTCCCTCTTTCGTGTGGCCATTGCATTGTCTGTCCTTTGTCCCTCTTTCGTGTGGCCATTGTATTGTCTGTCCTTTATCCCTCTTCAGTGTGGCCATTATATTGTCTGTCCTTTGTCCCTCTTTCGTGTGGCCATTGTATTGTCTGTCGTTGTGCCTATTTCGTGTGGCCATTGTATTGCCTGTCCTTTGTCCCTCTTTCGTGTGGCCATTGTGTTGTCTGTCCTTTGTCCCTCTTTCGTGTGGCCATTGTATTGCTTGTCCATTGTCCCTCTTTCGTGTGGTCATTGTATTGACTGTCCTTTGTCCCTCTTTCGTGTGACCAATGTATTTTCTGTCCTTTGTCTCTCTTTCGTGTGACCATTGTATTGTCTGTCCTTTGTCCCTCTTTCGTGTGGCCATTGTATTGTCTGTCCTTTGTCCCTCTTTCGTGTGGCCATTGTATTGTCTGTCCTTTATCCCTCTTTCGTGTGGCCATTGTATTGTCTGTCCTTTGTCCCTCTTTCATGTGGCCATTGCATTGTCTGTCCTTTGTCCCTCTTTCGTGTGGCCATTGTATTGTCTGTCCTTTGTCCCTCTTTCGTGTTGCCATTGCATTGTCTGTCCTTTGTCCCTCTTTCGTGTGGCCATTGTATTGTCTGTTCTTTGTCCCTCTTTCGTGTGGCCATTGTAGTGTCTGTCCTTTGTACCTCCTTCGTGTGGCCATTATATTGCTTGTCCCTTGTCCCTCTTTCGTGTGGCCATTGTATTCGTGTGGCCATTGTATTGTCTGTCCTTTGTCCCTCTTTCGCGTGGCCATTATATTGTCTGTCATTTGTCCCTCTTTCGTGTGGCCATTGCATTGTCTGTCCTTTGTTCCTCTTTCGTATCGCCATTGTATTGTCTGTCCTTCGGGTTACGGTGACTGATTACCCTTTGATAACTTCAAACCTTTCTCATGGTAAGCTGTCTATTTAAGATCTACCCAATGCGTGGTGTACTTGACGTGTCTTTTGGCGATATAATGTGTCAGTGACCTACATCAGGTGGTCTTGTTTCCGGTACCACTGGTTCCCTCCACCAATTATCCTGATTCCTGTACAATTGTGGAAATGCTGTTAAGTTAAACATCATTTGGCCTAAAGAAATAAACGTGTTCTTCCGAACATTATGGCAAAGTAAAACAGATATCTCAAAAGCCACATGCCCTGATGTTTTTGTTTTGTTTTGTGTTCAAAGTCGAAAGTGAGAGGTGGTTGCTTCTTTTGTTGATACATTTATTAGTGGAACTGTCGACCATCACTGTTTAAGATGCCTTTTTGGACTTTGTAATGATAAATGCAAGTTTGTTTTAGTATGTATTGTTGAACCAAAGGTATGCAATTAAATACAGGATGTAGTGTGCATTAGGTGGTAGGTACAATTTACCTTTCATGCAAGCATCATTTGAGCTCTTGCAAATGTATACAATATGAGGCATAACAAATATATCTATAAAAAATAATGATTTACCTGTTGTTGGCAATTTGCAATACTTTCACCTTTAAACTGGAGCAAAGAACAGACGAACATTCATCAAATCCACATTTGCAGCAACAACCATATTCTAGTAAGTCAGGTGCTATAACTCGGTCGATACCTCTGCTGGTGGATTATTGTTCCCCGAGGGTAACATCCGCCCAGTGGTAAATGTTTCGGCAATAACATGGTTTATTAGACATACTTATCATTAAAATTGACTAAGGTTCTCTTCCCTCAAGTACAAGTGACCTTAGCTGATTTTGACTATAATGTTTTGGCCCTTTTGTTTTCTTGCTCCCCTAATTTTAGATTATTTGACTTTCCTATCTTTGGATTTTGAGTGTACCTGATGACGGTTATTCCTGAAAATTTGATATCTAGGTTTTTAGTAGTGTGTATCGTACATTTCTAGTTCATTGCGATATATTATACATGATAGAAATTCCTTAATATGAGTTTGCAATCTTCCTTATATGATCATGAGTATAAAAGTATAAAGCACACAGGTTTTTTCCATTGTAATGCCAACAGTTTGCTGAATAACAATTCAACCAAACTCGACAATTTAGTTGTTGTCGATCAATAGTTTGTCGACATATTTCTGCACCCATCCCATCCCCATTCATTCACATACATATTGTCTTTCTAATCATTTCAGACTAGAAAGTCAATATTTATGTGAAGGAATGAATGAATTTTATTATCATAAACCAAATGCATATAGTTACAGAGAACTAAATAATAATATACCACATATTAAATTTTGTACTTGTGTGGAAAAATTACAATTACACTATCCACGAAATGGGACTTTCATATTAATCATCTTATAAATTTCTATAGTTTTTCTAATACAAAAACATTACATGAAAAAAATAACTCATTACATTTGAAGGTATTGACATTATTACATTATGTTTTATTGTGGGAGGTCATGTATGAAGGTATTGACATTATTACATTATGTTTTATTGTGGGAGGTCATGTATGAAGGTATTGACATTATTACATTATGTTTTATTGTGGGAGGTCATGTATGAAGGTATTGCCATTATTACATTATGTTTTATTGTGGGGGGTCATGTATGAAGGTATTGACATTATTACATTATGTTTTATTGTGGGAGGTCATGTATGAAGGTATTGACATTATTACATTATGTTTTATTGTGGGGGGTCATGTATGAAGGTATTGACATTATTACATTATGTTTTATTGTGGGAGGTCATGTATGAAGGTATTGACATTATTACATTATGTTTTATTGTGGGAGGTCATGTATGAAGGTATTGACATCATTACATTGTTTGTATTACGGGAGGTCATGTATGAAGGTATTGACATTATTACATTATGTTTTATTGTGGGAGGTCATGTATGAAGGTATTGACATTATTACATTATGTTTTATTGTGGGAGGTCATGTATGAAGGTATTGACATCATTACATTATGTTTTATTGTGGGGGGTCATGTATGAAGGTATTGACATTATTACATTATGTTTTATTGTGGGAGGTCATGTATGAAGGTATTGACATTACTACATTATGTTTTATTGTGGGAGGTCATGTATGAAAGTGTTGACATTATTACATTATGTTGTATTGTGGGAGGTCATGTATGAAGGTATTGCCATTATTACATTATGTTTTATTGTTGGAGGTCATGTATGAAGGTATTGACATTATTACATTATGTTTTATTGTTGGAGGTCATGTATGAAGGTATTGACATTATTACATTATGTTTTATTGTTGGAGGTCATGTATGAATGTGTTGACATTATTACATTATGTTTTATTGTGGGAGGTCATGTATGAAGGTATTGACATTATTACATTGTTTTTATTGTGGGAGGTCATGTATGAAGGTATTGACATTATTACATTATGTTTTATTGTGGGAGGTCATGTATGAAGGTATTGACATTATTACATTATGCTTTATTGTGGGAGGTCATTTATGAAGGTATTGACATTATTACATTATGTTTTATTGTGGGAGGTCATGTATGAAGGTATTGACATAATTACATTGTTTGTATTGTGGGAGGTCATGTATGAAGGTATTGACATTATTACATTATGTTTTATTGTGGGAGATCATGTATGAAGGTATTGACATTATTACATTATGTTTTATTGTGGGAGGTCATGTATTTGTGTCCTATGGGTATCGAGTTTGACTCTTTCTACGATTTTGATCTTTGATTTTAGAATTATCCCGACGGTGTGGTATTTTGTTTTTGTTTTTCACTTTATTGTATGATAACAGAGATTATCATATACTTGTAGATAATATAGCTAAAATGTTGCCCTGTGATAAAACTTTAAGCTTTGTTTAGAATAATAAGAGGAATCATGTTTATTTCACCCAGTTTCACAAGAATGGCCCAAATGGGATGAAAAAGAAGAAAAGCAAGTTCATTAACTGCTTCCGGAATGTTATTACATGCCTTTCAGTCAATGTTCGCAGTTTCACTTCGTGAATTTCCTGAAAACTGTGATTACAAACATAGCGGACTATTTACTGTTTAATTAAATAGTTGCACAGAAAATTATTAACTGCCAGTTTTCTCTCTTATGTTATTGAGAGTGCTAAAAAGTGCATTTATTGGATTTGCATATTAAACAAATATTTTTTTTTTGTTATATAACTACAATTGTGTATGTATTTAATTCTAGCCAAAAATGACTAAACATTTTGGTATAAATCAGTAATTTCCTCTGTTGAAGTATATGATAAGCATATCATGACATGTCATTTTTCATATCATACCCTTTATCAGCCCTCGTTCATATATCATCACTTGAGACTATCGGCTCTCGTGCTGCTATCATGACCTAGGGCTGATAAAGAGTATGATATGAAAAATGCCATGTAATAATCTATATTTATATTCATCGGAAATTCATAAATAATATCAAGTACATGATTACATATAAATAAACATTAAAGAATACCGAAAAGGCAATAAAAAATTGACAATTCAGAGAAACTGGCAACATGGGGCATAGTGTAAGATATTGCTTGATGCAACAGTGTCTTACAGTGTTATTATAGCATATTTCGTACGTTGAGTAAGATCTTTTGAAATGTTTTAAAAAAAAAGATGCTGGTACCGAGATACAGTAAAAAAACAAGTAAAACAGAATAAGAATAGTACAGGTCTCAACTGCTTTAAAATATTAGGTATTTATTACATAATGACACTTTGAAAATGATTGTATTCTTTAAATTGACTGATGAACGGTTTAGAATTCTGGTTTTTTCTTTGACATTTGTAAAGAAAAATTATCAAATTATATCTTGGTGCTATATTGAAAACTGCAATTTGCTGATTCCGTATTTAATAGTAATGGAACTGCAAACTCCTACAGCATCCGCAACTGCAATCATCTGAACTGTAGTACGCCTAACATTATGCACTTACCTCTAGGCACAGATAAACCTGATTTCGTAACACAGAAGAATATAAACCACGAGTGACATGATTGAAATATTGTACTTTCTGAATGGTATCATATATGTGGTGTGGGTTGTCATGGTCGTTATCGTGTGGTAGTTGGACTTGCAACTGCATATGTAAGTAGTGTCACTAAAAATGTGTGGGTTGGAATCCCGCTCATGGCGGGATGCACTCGACACAACATTATGTGATAAAGTTTATCAGTGTCTTGCGGCAGGTCGGTTGTTTTCTCCGGGTACTCCGGCTTCCTCCACCAATAGAACTGATAACTACGATATAACTGAAATATTGTTTAAAGTGGTGGTGTTAAACACCATATCCATGCCATTTATATGTGGAGTTGGGTGTCACAGTTTTCCTGTATTTCAATGGATACGATTGTGCTCCCTTAGTTACCAGTAATTCTGATCACCCCTTTGCTATCTTCAAACTTTTCTTGTTTTCCTACTTATTTTCAAATAAATGACTTACTCCAGGATTTTAACTACTTGAAACAAAGTCCTCTGTCAAAGGTTTTACGGTCGTTATTGTGATATCATGACCTCATTCGTCATCCATCTCTTAGTTTTTTCAATCCGTTATTCGCTACACATCAAGATTCAGCGATCGCCTACTAGCTACTTTCATATTCCGTTCCGGGGTGATGCGAGAGTTTGCATAGCAGAATACAGGTCAGTGTATATTTTGTCCGAGCTTTATTTTATCCTTCTAGATTTAAGCCAGTGGAACACTTTTGAAATTAACATAGCAAAATTTCGTAAGCAGGTAGGCTCCTTGGTTAAGTTTGATGCATAGGATGGGTCAGGGTTCTGGTGTTTTAACGCCACTTACAACAATATTTTAGTTGGATGTCAATTTTATTATTTGGAGAAACCCACCGACCTACCACAAGTCATTGACAAAGTTGATACATATGAGTCGTATATTTTATTGTTAGCTATAATAATATAATGCAGACCAAATCCGATAGTGACCATGGATGCTTAAAATGTTTATATTAGCAACTACATTCTCTATTTAGCAAGTTCATGCTTGAATGCATAAACATTTTTAGTACGCAATTGCTTCACTCCTTTGTAGGGTAACTTGAAATATTAAAAAAAATGAAAAGCAGAAACACCACATTGTCGGAACAATTCCAAAATCTAATATCAAAATCGAAGGAACCGATGCAACATTAATACCCCTAACACATATATACATGACCGTTCACTTTCCTGGCTTGGTACATACATTTCAATAAAAAGAAATATGTGGCAGGGTTATACTAGTTTTATGGGCCCAAACCTCAAAATATATCATGTTATCAACTGCCATGTATTCAACATCAATGGTTAATTATCTCATCTTTGTTGTTCTGGTAGTTGTAGTTTATACATGTCCTTCACATTTTTCTTTTTTATGATAGATATATAGCACTCTATTACCTTATTCCCCTAGTTTTATGAACTTTAAGTCGGTAAGCACCTGTCGGTTATACAAGCTTTTTTTTCTTTTGTTTGCTTTGTTATTCAAATGTTTCTGTCGTCAAACAAATACAAGTCAGTAATCGATATATCGATAATAAAAAAAGTATATAAAATAATTTTACAAAGCAAAATATTATACTTCGTAGGTATGAAAACGTAGATATCAAATTTAGTGCGCACAATGCGTTACTGGAATAACCTTCATCAGGTACGCTCAATAACCTTCATCAGGTATGCTCAATAACCTTCATCAGGTACGCTCAATAACCTTCATCAGGTATGCTCAATAACCTTCATCAGGTATGCTCAATAACCTTCATCAGGTTCGCTGAAAATCGAAAGATTGGAAAGCCAAATAATTTCAAATCAAAGGGACTATGCCTGAGGGGGGGACAATAATAATAAATACATAACTTGGTACCAGACAACTGCAAACTTGTTCAATTCATACATCATCAAATTCTTTAAAGTCGTTAGTATGCCAGTGTTAGAACTCAGAAGATTTGTTTGAACGATGGTAGCTTAAGACAGAACTCAGAAGTGTTGTTTTAGCGAGATTAGGTCTTAGAAGAGTTGTTTTAATGAGAATAGCTTTAGTAAGAACTCAGCATAGTTGTCTTCATGAGGATATCGTTAGCCAGAACTCAGAATAGTTGTCTTAATGAGGATATCGTTAGCCAGAACTCGGAATAGTTGTCTTAATGAGGATATCGTTAGCCAGAACTCGGAATAGTTGTCTTAATGAGGATATCGTTAGCCAGAACTCGGAATAGTTGTCTTAATGAGGATATCGTTAGCCAGAACTCGGAATAGTATAGCTTGAGTTAGATCTTTAGTGAGTTGTTTTAACGCGGATGTTTTCTGTCTTGTGCAAACATTTACCATTATTAGTTTAATTGAATTTTTTTTAAAGAAATTTACTAATTGTAACCACTAAGGTGGCTTAATTGACACGATTTGGTATTTATAGTTGGTCGCAACTGTTCAAATTACAATATTGTGGTATGTGCGATTAATTCGACTCTCAGGAAACAAAGCGTTAGCTTTAAACTGGGCAAGCCTATCAGCTTTTGTGTACTTTTGGTATCCAGAAGTGTTCGGAAGATTGTTCTTCAAATATATAAAATTTTAAAATTTTGAGTCGCACAATATTCCAAAACTTATCCACAATTTTGCATGTGAATGATTAATAAGTGCTTTCAATTTTTATTTTTTATTTTTGATGTCATATCTTCATTATCCCTCTGATGAGGACGGTGGACTTGTAATGCTATCAAAAGCTTCGAAGTTGAACAAACTGAAATTAACAAAACAAAACAAAACAAATACAAATGCCCTTCTTGCTTTATTTTACACATATACGTTGTTATCTTCTAGAATAAAAGTAAACTTTACTTGGATATTACTGGATTTTCATTTATTTTTCCCGACATAAAACAACTCAAGCTAATTGCTTAAAATATTGTTTTCAAATATAAGAATATGACATTAACTCACCCATTTTCTGTCTATCTGATTCTGTTGTTAGTCCTTGTCTTTCTAAGATTTGATAATATCGGAACCAAACACGTAATAAGTCTTGTATTTCAGCTAAGGACATGTTTCGTAAATTGTCAAACTGTGCATTCAAGACGAAACTACAAGAGCAGGACAGAAGCACCGTTAATATAAACACAATATGCAGTGATGGATATTGGCATCTGTAAAAAGTCATTATTATCACAGTGTTAATCTATTGGCTACACCAGAATGACTAAGTATCGCTTTATATATTGTCTACATATATTTATACGGTTCTATTAATCCGTTTTAGATGATAATCGACTGACAATGTAACAAGTGTTAAAAAAAGGCGTGGATTATATCAATATTAATATGGAAGAAAAATGAAAGCGTGGTAGTTTTCTTTCTGTGAAAATGGCAAGCATGTTGCTAATAGATTATCTGAAAAGATGAATGCTGCTAATTAGTTGTACTTGTCTAACCTACAAGACATCCTTATTAAGGGAAAAAAGGTAATACAAACAGAAGAAATCAGGGAGCATATACAGATTTACATTTTCATGAAATATTGCAACTTCTTTGTTGCTATTCTTCAAATTAAATTTGTCTATGTTTTCTGTCAGTTTCGTGCATATAATGAATATGTTTTCGCGTTTATCCGTATGGACTTTAAATGTCGAAACTAAACAACGGTAATCCTGAACCAGTCGTAACCCTAGAAGTTCCGCACAGACTTTTGATGAAGGATCTAAATTCTAATAGATACAAGATTAAACATTTGATATATGTAATATGTAGTGTACAAGTTGAGAAATATGCTACAGATTTTAAAACAGATGGTCTAGTTTTAAATCAAAACCTCCCACATTATTGGTTATTGTCTGCATAATGTTCTGTGATACTAGACGAAATGTTTGAAGATACCAAAGGGTTAATTAAATGCAGTAGATCGATGGCGGACAGATAATTCAATGGCCAAGCGAAAAATACAAAGGGACAAACAAAGATCTACAAAGCAAAAAACAGAAAATATGGAATGGTAATACCATTCAAAGATGATAGAAAAAAACTTATTCCAAGCTTAACGTTGTATTTCTTTTAAAATTGTTACTTATGTTGCACAATGGGTGTCATCAGATATATTTTAAAATGAGTGAAAACTTGAAAACTAAACAAGGCATTATACAAATGTAGTAGTCAATCTATTTCACGTTATGTATATTTGTTGTATCTTATATTTTATATTATTTTTTGGCTATACACTAACATCTAACGTCATCCTGCATAGATTAATGCTAGGGTTAATATTTTCAACCGAGCAATCAGAGATGAACATATCAAATCTTTAGGGTATTAAAATCGAGTACACAAACAGAGAGAGACTAGTCTGTAAATTTAACTGTCCTTAATATGATTGGACGGTAAAGATAAATTAATAGTGATAGGTCAAATCATAAACATTAAATTTCATTAATTTGTATAAAAGTGTGTATTATTGGGTGGTTTAAGACTTCTAAGTCCTTTCCCCATTCATGACTTATCACCGGGTTTGTAACTAGAGTAATACGACGGGTGCCAAGAGTTGAGCAGCAACTGCTTCCAGAGCACCTGAGTTGACCCCCGGTTTTTAGTGTGGTTCCTGATGCTGGATCTTTGGTTTTGTATGTAGTGTTTTGTAGATCGTTGATTGTCCTTTTGTGTTTTTTCTGTTGCATTGTCTGTCTGTCTTCGATTTACGGATTATGATTACCCCTTTGTTATCTTCAAACTGTACTTTCACCCGATAAAATGAAAACACAATGTACTAAGGAATAAACACTACGCCTTCACTGATTGTTATCTGTTTAATTGGTATATCCATTACTCAATTCCAAAGTGCATACCTAGGGTACCAGACACAAGTAACATTAACCTGATATTGAGATCAATCTATGAAGAGCAATATCCTTGCTAAAGCATCAAGTGTAAAAGAATAAATTACTTCCATGCTTGTGTAACAGAAATGAACTAACCTTTCGGTTATGCAATTTTAACGTCATCAGATATCACACTGGAAATGTAAAACTAACGTCATCAGATATCACACTGGAAATGTAAAACCCCTGTCAAAGTACATCAACGTTTGAGAAAACTGAAGACGCAATCCAGAATGGATAATTAGGAGAAACTGGCAACACGGTATGGGCTTACGAGACACAGGACGAAGACAAACAAAGCAAAAAACACAACACAGAAAACCTAAGCGATGTGTAACACGGTCTCAACCAAAAAATCGGAGTGAAACCAGGCACCGGCTAAGGGACCGCATCCTACAAGATACGTTTTAGTATTTTAGTGACAACAAATTAATTGTCATGATATGTATTCTGCAAACTATTCAAGGCATTGCATTAATTGTGAGGTTACAATAATTTACATCATTGATTGTAAAGATATCAATTCATAAATCTTCAAGGATAAAAATATTTGGCACTTATTGTTTTCATGCTAATTAAATATTAGCGAAAACCAAGGAGGCATTCTAGAATTGACAATCCAGAAGCTGGCAACATTGGGCACACATGACAAGAATGAAGACAGACAAAACAACAAACACAACACAGATAACTAAATCGATGAGCAACACGGAACCCACCAAGAACCGGGGCTGAACCCAGGAGCTTGCGAATGGTAAGCAGTTCCTGCCTCTTATAGGAAACACGCCATGTTTTTCATATAGTCATGACGTGCTTAACACCACTATGCGCAATGTTATACATGGGATGTAACAGCCTGTTTCTTATCTCCATTTGATTTGATATTATGCAAATAAGATATCCTTAATTCAATCAGAATTAACATTGCATACAAAAAAATGCCGCAAAATATATCTATGATAAGCATTAGAGAATACCGAAGGAGCAATCAAAAAGGACAATCCGGAGAAACAGGCAATACAGGGTACACAAGACAAAGAAAAACGCAACACAATATGTGTTGGACACCACTATTCGCAAGCAAACACAAATAACGAAAATAAGACATGCATCCTTCTACAAACAATTGGAAGTAAATACGATCTCGTTTTATGCGGAAATCGTAATGGACACCACAACACGGAACTCAGAACACAGACAACACAAATAACTAAAGAGATGGCCATGTGAGGTATTGCCGTTATTTGGCGTTCGTCGTCGTCTGTCGTTGTCGTCATCCGCGATGTCGTTGTCGCCGTCTATAAGCTTTTACATTTCAATCGTCTTCTCTAAAACCACTGGGTCAATTGGAATAAAACATGATAGGCATGTTCATGTCCTCTAAAATGTTTTTCTTGATCGGAGGTACGCAACCGAAACAAGAGGCCCAAAGGTGTCAAAATACGTATCTTCTGTTATTAATCTTCTTCTCCGAAACCCCTTGGCCAATTTGAACCATTCCTGGTAAAATTGTTTATTTGGTGGTTCTCTAAAAAAATCATGTTTTACTTGTTGATCGGAAGTACAGGAATGAAAGGCCCAAAGGTGTCAAAATCTGTGCTGTTTTTTTTTAGATCTCATTGATTAGTGCATAATTCATCTGCATTTGTATATTCATAACGTAGACATATTAAACGTAGATTTAGATCTGAGATACATCTATTGTATGGATAATTCGAATGTCACAAGTAAGAAGGGGGCAAGGATATGATTGGAAATATTTGCATAACAACGGACCACCGACTACCATCAATTATAAATAATAACATCTACAGTAGCAGACTCTAAACAAGAGTCATTCATTTCAGTCACAAGTTAATTTTATTAATTCGTCTTGGACTTTGTTGGGGAGACGAGAGTATTACCCCACCACAGGCTTTCCACAGGAGTTGTAACGGAATATGTAGCATTATAAAGAGTAAATTTAACACTGATAGTGAACAGTTAACGAAATGAATAAATAGCCATCCTTCACTTCAGATTATTGAACACAAAATAGTCCAAGACATATGTGAATGTAAGTCCAAGACTTGGCTTGGGATTGGTACTAAAATATGACGGATTTAAACTGGTTAATGGAAAATAACCCTCCCATTTTTAATAATTGAATCTCCAACAGAAAACCTGATATAAATAAAAATGACATCTTGGTCATATTCAGGAAATTCTCATTTAATTGACTTATATGTGTGTATAAGATCTGACATAAGCCTATCACCACTGATGTTGAGGGCTCGAATCTCGATCTGGGTGAGGTGTCCAACATAATCTGATAGCGTTTGTCAGTGACTTGCGACAGGTCTGTGTAGTGCGTACGGTCCGTTTCAGGGATACTCTCAGTCAACAAATTGGAGAATCAAATGAATAAAATCCTTGGGGTCATGAAAAACAAACGGCCAAAACAATATAGCCAAAGTCGGCTAAGGATACATATGCCCCAAGGAAATGAACCTAAGCGTTGGAATCCTTGAAGGGTTAACTACATATGCTCCTCTTTAGTATTACAGTTTGTATATGCATATGTGTTGGTGCAACTTGATTTATAGCTACCTATGCAATCAGTGCCTCGGTTGTGAGTTCGATTCCCGCTCAGCCGGATGTACTCGATATACCATTATGTGATAAAGTTTGTCAGTGACTTACGGCAGGTAGGTGCTTTTCTCGACGTACTCCGGTTTCCTCCAATAAACCGGACAGCCACGATATAACTGAAATATTGTTGAATGTGGCGTTAAACACCACAACCCTAACCCCTAAAACCAGGGTCGTCTTAACAACATCATAGGCCCCCGGGAAAGCAGTGCATTGAGATCCCTACCTACGCAACCACTCACAGGAATAAATATGTAAATGTTCGATAAAATTAAACATATATTTATTGTATTGGGACTGCCAACAAAATCAGTGTTTCAACATGAACAAACATGCCTACGCAGCATACATATATTAATATGGGACGCCTATGCTCGTGTGTCCCCCGGGTAACTACCCATCGTGTACATGCGTTACGACGGCATTGCATAACCCATTGTATCATGTTGTGTAAGTTGTATCACTGCTAGACACATTTACACATATTATACTTTTATCTAATATTTTCACAGAGCAAAATAGGGTACTACTATTATATTTCATTCTACTATTTATTAAACAACATTATTATGAAAAAACTGGTGGAACGCGCTAATCTGGGTCACGGGTCACTGTAATCGGGCGGCTGTATCGAGAAATAGATACGTGTTGAAAAAACTGTTGATACTCATCAAATATTGATAAATGAAATAAAATTTTATGTTTGTCTTCAAGCAATATGATAGACAAAACCATGTGTGAAGTTTTATGACGAAATATCTCCGATTTCTATGTGAATTTACGAGTTGAAGTGGAGAAACACCCACAGGTAATTTTAGCGATGTATTTTTTATCTTGGACAAGAATAATGAGCGTCCTCATTGGATGAACGATTTAAAACACTGACTCCGCATGGTAAAGAGATGCATGTAAAAGAAATCTATGTTATATATTTATTCATTTGTTTGATTCTAGAATATTATTGATCATTGATTTAAGCAAGAAAAAAAGGGGGGGGGTGAATTTTATTTGTGAATTTTACGGTTAAATAAATGTTATGTTTCGACAGTTTAAAGAGAAAAATAATAAAAATTGGTTGCGATTAAAGCTTAAATCAGCGTTAAAAATTGAACAAATATCAGTGGTTTTGTAAATGAGATTTATTTTAAATAGAAAATCTGAATTTATTATTTATTAATTTATTATTAATGATACAATTTTATATCTCTTGGGAGGGGGAGGGGGGCTATGATGAAAATTTTAAATAAAAACACAGGACCGGACTTTAAGCAAAAATAATAATCCAGGATTAGTTTTTTATTAAAAAAATCCAGGACCCCTATATGAAATATTGACATCCACACTTGCCTTTCGGACAGCACATTTCTGTGTCCACACTTGTTTCCTTATTAATAAAATTCTCACATTCAAAATGCATTGTATTTCTATATGCCGCATAATGTGCTATTCATTCAAACGTTTCATTCACCAATCGCCATGACAGTCCGAATACACAATGATTGCTCTACTTTTTATTTGGCACGAAATGTTTGGCTTCTTGAGGTGTGATTATTAATGGTACAGTTCCATGCAATACGAAGTGATCGTATTAACCTTTATTCTGAAGTATTCCTTAATGGCATTTTGTATTTATTAACGTAGACACGATAAGGATTGTCCAAGCTGACCAAGTCACGAAAGTAGAACCGACAAAGTACTTCTTGTATCACATACATATATGGCATAAGGTTTTGTATGAAGAGTTTGAAGAGACAAAAGGGGTAATCAGAAACCGTAAAACAAAGAAGGACAGACAATACAATGGTGGTTTGTATCTAATGGTTAGGATTCTGTACATACTTAATGTTAGATGAATCGTTTTATTACGTGGCTGTAATTTAGCTTGCATGTGATTGGCTCAAAACTGATTAAGAGGTTTTGAATACTTGTGATATCAACTCATCGGCTAAAAATAGACACTGGCAGGTGTCAGGAAAGTGATATCACCCTCGTAAGGCATAAAAATAGATGGGGGGAACCGGACTTCTGCTATCATATCATATTCGTTCTTCCGTTGTTCAATAACAAATGAGATCTTGTTTATCATTTGTTTTTCGTCTGAATCATAAACAAACGCTGAGAATGACGATGAAGTTTTAATTAGATATGTTCGTGAAATAAAACAATCATTGACTTTGGAATAGGTTGCTATCTGGTTTATCCACCTTTAAAAACGTATATTCACCTCGCCTGCGGTTTGGTGAATATTACATTTTTTCACGTTGATCAATCCAGATAGCAACCTATTCCAAAGTCAATATTTGTATAATATCACCTAATTATATCGTTACCATGAATATTTATAGCGATAACTTTAACCTAGGTGCAATGTAGCATTGTTTTAGTAGCTTTTGAGTCATCAGCCAGCTGAGTTTTGTCCAGAATCCAGAACATCATTGTACTGGGAACAAGCTATATAATAACATATTAGTTGTGAATTATTAACTCCATACGTTGGTGGTGCTGCAATATTGCTACTGGTGAAGGGGGAGTTGACAATTGGAAAAGTGAAGTCATCGCGATTGTCGTCGAGTTTTGTTTTTAATCTTCCTCCGTTGTCGATTTCAAGGTGAAGGTCAAGGTAAGAAGCGGACTTTTGAGTATCAGTAGTATCCTTAATTTCAAGTTCATTTGGGATAGATGCGATAACCTTTGCACATGAATGTCATAAAAACTCGTAGCGTCATATGAAACTTTTCAGCGTAGAACGTAAACACTGGATGTTTTCTTTATCAACATGTACTCTTCAAGTTCGAATTATATCCAAAAAGAAGTTATATCAAAGGTATGCGATTTTCTATCATATTGTTTTAATTGGGATCTTGGACTTCAAGAATTCAATGACGACTCATTCACAATAGAACTCGTATTTACAGTATGTCAATTTTTAGTTTAAGCATATTTTATTTGCCAAATAAATAGACAAAATGGATAAGACACAAGTTAAACAAACTTATGATGTCTTCTCCATGTACAGCGCGTGATCATATTATCATTAACAAATATAGCGTCGGTGTTTTCCAATAAATTTTACATTCATTTTGATGGTGTATTATTAGTGTCAAGTTTAGTTATCAATAAAATTATGTCAGGTAGATTATATGACGTCATTACAAGCTTACGTCATATTTCACGAGAATTTAGGCGTCGTCTGTCAGTTGAAATAAAGCGTAGACAAAAGCAATGGGGAAATCAACAGATTTGTCATCAGATATGAAAGCTATCATTATACGAAATTATGAAGCTGGAAAATCGTACTCCGAGATAGGTAGAAATTTTCAGCTAAACAGGGCAACAGTGTATGCAGTAGTAAAAAGATATCGTGTGCGAGGTGACATCGTAAATCGACCGCGAAGTGGCAGAAAGAAAAACCTGGATGACAGGGATACTCGCAAGCTCTTAAGATTAGCTAAGAACAATAGATTGTTGCCGTTGCAGGACATAACCAGAAAGTTTAATGAAAATCAGGAAAATGTAATTTCTAGCGTCACTGTTAGACGTTGTTTGTACAGAAATAATTTCCACAGGCGAGTTGTACAGAACAAATATTAGAATCCGAGAAGCAAATGTAAGAGGCCGCCTTGCTTGGACTCCAGGAAAGAGATACTGGACTGTAGAAAGGGACTTTAGTCGGGTAATATTTTCCGATGAGTGTAAGATCATCGTTGGTGAAAATAATCGCGTTTTCGCATGGCGAAAACCAGGTGAAGAGTGGCTACCTCAATGTCTCAGTCCAGGCTGTAAAGCCAAAATGAGTTTGATGATTTGGGGTTGTATTACTTTCAATGGTGTGGACACTTTTAACGACCGTGAATGGAAACATTAATGCCGCAAAATATATAGAAATACTAGAGGACAATCTATGGCCCATAATTGTGCGTCATTATCCAGAAGAAAATTACATTTTTCAAGAGGATAATGCCCTTGTTCATAGGGCTCGAAGTGTGCAAAATCACAAAACGTAGAACAATATAAATGGTATGCTTTGGCCGGCACAATCTCCGGATGCGAACATTATTGAAAACTGTTGGCTCCTGTTGAGGAATTCTCTGCAGAAACGGCTTTTCCGTGTTCACAATGTTAACTACATGCAGCGCGAAATCATGGACATTTGGCAAACCATTCCATTACATTACATTAGGAACTTGTATACGTCACTTTTAACATGAATGCTGAACATAATAATGTCCATGGGCTACATAACCAAGTGTTGAGGTGAGTCATTTACTTTTACTTGATGCTATGAAACTTAGAAGTGTATGTTAAGTTTACTTGTTGTACGACGTCGGCCATATTTGTTTATACTAAAGGGCGAAGCCCTTTTAACTATAGGCTATGCGAATTTTAGTCACGTGACTATTGCATTCATAGCCAAATATATTTTCTTCGGAAGTGTAAAAATATTGAACAAAATAGTATTTAAAATCGCAATAAAATTTATTTCAATGAGAAATCCTGAAATCTCTTATTGTTTATATTCTGAAAAATTCAAATAAACTCAAATGAAAATTCTAAAAGAAAACTTATAATATCCACACAAAGCGTTATGTGTAGTACGTCATTTGCTAGTGGGTACTGATCATGAAATACACACACGTGCCAGGTCGTATGCAACCCTGCGATGAATTTCATGAAAGTCCATGCATTTCTCCTGAAAGGATGATTTTCCTCTCTGAATACTTTGTGTGAGCTGGTGTCAAATAGAAAGAGCAGCTCGCCTTCCTCTTTGGCTAGGGAATCTGTTACATCTACATGCTATCCGCGATTCAAAAACATGAAATGATTCTGACAAGACAAGCATGACAGCAAGGAATTATGAAACACGTTTGATAATTCCCTGATGACAGGTAAGTTTTTTTCTATTTATGGCAAGCAGTTTTGCTTGAAAAACCTTGATTGCATTTAAAATGATTGCATTTTCGTTTGACCCTCATTCCCCTTTTGATAAGTCCAAAACCCTTAACTATATAGAATACAATTTTTGCTGACATTAATTAGGTCGATTCTAGGTCCTGCAAAAATACATTCAGTGGACCTACTTGATATCTTCTGGACCTGTTCTTACCCTTTATCGTGCACACTCACATTGAGGCAAACAATATGTAAATCTGAGCAAATGACTTTGATATCAGAATTTTTATTTTCGACAAAAGAGTCAACTAATTCTGGGTCAAAATATTGCAAGCCCCCCTCTCAAAAACAAATGGTCGCCCCATCATGTTTTGACACTTCATGCTATGAGAAACTCGAAAAAGTCTAAATGGTAAAAACCTCAGAAAACGATTTTCAGACATTGCAACATACATGCATAAGCACATTCAATGACCCCCTAGGCCCCATCAGAAACCTTTCCTCCCACATCGTTTTTTATTCCCCCTTTAGACATCAACTTCCTGTTAGGCGGGGGCATACGTGTACTATGGAAACATTTCTTCTAGTTATTCAATCTTAGGAGGCATGTCATTCGCCTCTCATGCCTCTCTTTTAAGACAGCCAAATGTTGGATATAGACTTCACCCTTAAACAGGTTGTCCCTGTCTCATATCACCTTTTCTTTTTATCTAACTTAAGGCTGAATAATTACAATTGCATGACATAAAAGTGCTTTTAAAGGGAAGATATACAATCTCATTATAGTAGAATGTCAATTAACATCTATAGCTCAGCTTGGTAAATTTAGTTCTGAGTGGGAATAGCATAAAAAAACAAAAATACGACATTATCGGAACATATCCAGAATCCAATAGAGAAATAATAGAAAGAGACCAAATTGGTACCCCTAACATGCAAATACATGACCGCTCGTTCTACTGGGTTAGTACAGGCACTTCAATAAAAAATGGTGGTGTTAAACTAGTTTTATGGACCCAAAATTGTTTTAATATAGAGCATATCTTTGACAAGTCTGGAACATATCTATGTTTATTTAATTACTATACATTTATACATTAACATTTTAAGACGGTTGAAACGAGGTCCATGCATGAGTATAAGTAAGTGAAAAGTACACTTTTGTCATGCATTCAACTTGATAAGAATTCCGTCACGATGACAGCAACATTTTAACACACGGACGCACCCCTGTGTTTTATTTGCGGGTGGTTTCTTATAGTTTTCTTGTCGGTTTTGCCTATTGCTTATTTATGTTGCATTGTCTCTCTGTGTTGTAAATGATTGTACGTTTCCCTCTTATGGTATTTTGTCTCTCTCTTATTAAGATAGCTTTAAAATGTTGTTTTCCTGACACCTATGGTATCTAATATTTATCAAGTCAAATAAAATGAAGTCTAATAAGTGTATAAAACATAGTTTGTCGGAAAAGATGGCATTACACGTGTTCATATCAAATAATACATTAACCGAGTTCACTTTCTATTGTAGCTTTACTAAGAAACATCTTGTTACTCGATCTTTAGTTTTATGTGTATGTTTTGTAGATCGTTGTTTGTCCTTTTGTACTTTTTTTTCTTTTGGCCATTGTGTTGTCTTCTTCTTCGATACACAAATTATGATTACCCATTTGGTATCTTCAAATTCTTCTTGGCTTCACCTCTCCACCATTTGTATTACCTGATAAGATAGAAGGACAGTGACCTCTAACTTATTGCTTGCTTTAGTATCAGTCTAGACAAATACGGTATAAAACTCATTTCTCCATATAGCATATAATATACCTATATTGTTAACAGAGACATCATACGTTCCATATCAGGTTACTCTTCAATATTGGTTCTAAAATATCTTTTTATTTGTTTTGAAATATCTTTTGATTTGTTTTCACCTGTAATACAATACGGATACATAACAGATTGTTGCACTAATTATTTTTCATTCGAATTTTATATATATCAACAAATATTTACTAGACATCAAGGACGCAAACATCGATTTGGATCTCCAAAACAGGCTACATATGATATTTGAAATGTAAGCAACATCTTAATGTTGGATAGCAAATGAAGGATATGATCATAGAAGGTACAGATCATCTTGTCTTAAAGAGCACCTCTATATAACAAACCACTGTCTATAAAGGGCAGCTTTATTTTACCCATTAATGAATAGTGTATATAATGTTAACCTGTATATAAAGGACATCTGCTGATAAAGGCCATATGTATAGGTTCCATTCAGTGCCCTTTACTTACAGGTTTGATTGTATGCCATCATAAATTACAACATATGATATATTTGGCCACTGTTTTTATATTCAAAATCCAAATTCTGATCTTATTTTATAGATGTCCTTAACGAACTGGCCTCATCGTATTGTTGTTGTGAGTTATCGTTCGTTTGTTGTTTATATAAACTCTTATTTGGTGATTATTTACTGAAAACACCAAAAACAAAATAATAAATATACATGTACCTATCCATTAGTACAATTATATATTATTGGATATTAACAGCTATTATACAACCTCAGACTGTTAGACAACAGAATACAATGGATGTATTTGCTAGTAGTATTGGTATAATTACTTTAATTACAATTACAACTTATTTTATTGTTCATAATAACAACAAATGGATCAGACACAAGTTTTACAACTTAGAAATGTTTTCTCCGCTAGTTACATCAATTTACATATAATCAGAACAGCATTAATTACATAATAATAACATATTTGTTCAGAATATGAAGACGAATAAAAAAAAATAAAAAATACAATAGAACGAAAAATGCAAATTTCAAAGGTCGATGAAACATACTGTGTGCTAAGGTATAATATATGGCAAATCGAGCACACCTCAAAGACCATTCTTAAACACGTGGTGTATGTGTGTTGCATACTTGGATCGTATTACGATTAGACATAGTTTATATGTTGGGATTTAATTAATTCATGGAGATCTTGCATAGGTAAGTACAATTTGAACTGAATAACACATGTATATTTCATCGACCTTTGACACGTCAATCAATCAATACCCCACAGCGCGACCAAGAAATGAATATACATACATGTAGAAGTACATAATGTTGACAATTGTCAATAACGTTATACATGTTGACTTGTTAGTTCAAGCGAAACGCCGTGTATCTTTTATGTATTGTTGTACACATGAAAATATAAACGTGTTTATTTCTACAGACAGGTCATCATTTCCAAATAACAAAATATCGATATTTACCGGTAGACCCCCCATATCAAGCATATTTAATTCAATGATCATGTTATTTCTAAGTAAATTGAATTTATTACAATATAATAGAAAATGCTCGGAACATTCGTTTTTATATCCACATGAACAAGAAGCACTAGGCACCAACTTCGATTTAAATAAATCGCTGTTCAGAGAACTACATTTATTTCTAAGCCTAGCATGCAATACACTAAGATATCGGTCTCCAAAAGAAAAGTAAGAAGGTACAGTTTTCGGTTGAAAATATTTTTGTTGCAATTTGGATTTAAAAGACGGGAGTGTCGGCAGTTGACGAAGGTTCAGATCTAGAGTGTTCCATAATTTAATCGTAGTGGGAAAATAAGACTGTTGATATGTAGATAATCGGTATGATGGTTGTGAAATATTAAGTCTGTTCCTTAAATTATAATTATTAGTGTCAGCGACTGTAGGTGGTACTAATTCTGTTAAATAATCAGGTACTTGACCGTTGAAGATTTTATAAAATAGCACCAATTTTCTTACCTCCCTTCTAGTTTTCAACTTTTCCCACCCCGTCTCGATATAAATAGAATGTATACTGGCAAACGATGGTAATCCCGTAACAATACGCGCAGCTTCAAGTTGTACTTTTTCTAATCTGTCCGAATTTGTTTGTCCACAATTATCCCACACTTCAGATGCATATTCCAATACAGGTCTAATAAATGTTAAATAATTTTTTTCTAAGTAATTTCTGTTAAGACGGTATTTTAATTTTCTGAGTACATTAAGTTGTTTCGAAGCTGATTCAATTAATTTGTCTATGTGCTTAGTCCACTTACAGTCGCTGCTGAATACAATCCCTAAATGTGTGTGTGTATGTACTGGATCAATAGTTGTTTGGTCAAAATTAAATGTTAAATTACATTCAACCCCATTGACATTAAAAATAATAATTTCAGTTTTGGTGGGATTAAACTTTAATAACCACCTGTTTGACCATTTTTTCAGGTGATTCAGATCTGTATTAATCATATTTCTTAGTGTGCTTTCATCTTGTGCTATATGTCCAATAGACGTGTCATCAGCAAAAAGACGACCTAGACCTAATATCTCATCAGTAATATCGTTTATGAAGATCAAGAACATTAAAGGACCCAATACTGACCCCTGAGGCACACCCGCATGCAAATGACCAATCCCGGATAAAGCATCTTTTATCATAACCCTTTGAGTACGGTTAGAAAAATAACTTTTTAACAAACAAAGCAGATCACCTTTAATACCATATTTGCCAAGTTTATATAAAAGTGCTTTTACCCAAACTGTATCAAATGCTTTGCTTATATCAGCAAATGTAACGCTGGTCACTTGTTTTGCCTCTAATGCAAGTAATATTGTATGATACAACTCTATTAGTTGATGACTTGTAGAGTGACCTGGTATAAATCCCGACTGGTACTTGTATAATAGTTTATTTTCAAGTAGGTGATTAAACACATGCTTGAAAATTATTTTTTCCAGCACCTTACTTACACAAGAAAGTAAAGAAATAGGTCTATAGTTAGACGGTAAAGATTTGTCCCCATTTTTAAACAAAGGGATTACATGGGCGATTTTCCAGTCCGATGGAAATACTTTTTCACGTAAGGATTTATTAAATAAACTACACAATGGTTTCGATATCTCCTCCTTTACAGACACCAACATCCTATTACTAATTATATCGGGACCAACAGCTTTATTAGCATTAAGAGTACATAACATATCGATTACTTCTTGTTCAGTAACGATAACTTGGGATATAATATTTTCACATCTGTCATGAAAATCTGGCAAGACAGCATCATCGTCGTTCAACTTGGTAATCGAGCAAATATATTTGTTCAAAACATTGGATTTCTGAGTGGCATCATATGCCAAATTAAAATTATTGAATGGATCATGAAGTGGAGGTAACTCATTCGTAGAGCGGTCATTTTTAAGTAACATGTGAATTGTTTTCCAATACATTTTGCTATTTACTGTTTTGAGATCATCAAGATGTTCGTTAATATTATCGTAAAACCGTTGTTTCGCTTGTTTCTTTAAGTTATTAAATGTGTTTCTTTGTGTTTTAAATTTTTTTTCGGCTGTTTCCGTTTTCGTCCTAAAAAATATTTGCCGTAGTCTGTCGCGTTTACGCGATTCACGCCGTAAATTCGAATCGAACCAAACTTTATCATCACTACGAATAGTTACCTCCCTTGTAGGAATGCACGTTTTTGCTATATTAAGAAATGTTTTAGTAAAGTTTGAACATGCCGAGTTAATATCAATTTCTGCATCAATCACGTTTTCCCAGTCTGTTTCAATTATTTTGTTTTTCATAAGTAAATAGTCCCCCCTCTTATAATCCCAGATGGTACGCTGAAAGGTTTTCCTGTTACAATAGCCACAGTCTATACTGACATAAGTGCCGTCATGGTCACTTATTTCCCTGTCAATAGGTATTGTATCACAATCAATAACCGGTATTGAATCGGTAATTAAAATTGGGTCCAATAGAGACGTGTTGCCTGATCGTGTTTCGAAATGTGTAGGTTTATTTATTATATTAACTAATCCGTTGATGACAAGAATGTCATTAACGTTATGAGGAAGATTACCAAGAAAATTTTTGTTCATATCTCCCAAACAGATAATATTATTATTCTCAGCATGAGCCTGCTTAAGCATATGCTCAAAATATTGCCAGTAATAAATATGAGATTGTCTCTCAGATCTGTAATTTATATTTATTTAAATATTATGTAATTTTGTCTTAAGCTCGTACCACATACTTTCAACATGTTCATGTTCTAAATCCAACCCCCTAGTCAAATTTACACAACTTTTATGATACGTAATAATTCCACCCCCTCTTGAATCCCTATTTTTCCTACTTGGCGTTTCAAAACCCTCGATAATAATATCGCTGTCTAATACTTGATTATCTAGATGGGTCTCAGTAAAAAATACAATATCGAACTCTTCGATAATATCAGCTATATAATTAAGTTTATTTCTGAGACTTCTAATGTTGCAATGGAAGATGGACAATATATTTTCATTCGCAATATTGGATGTGCCTCCTGGGCCAGGGTTTATTTCAACATCGCCAGATAATAACAATAAGCTGATGAGAAGCAAGTTAAATGAGATAACAGAGTATGTAGATCTGAACCTGGTCAACGCAGTCCTACATAAGGCATGTACATATAATATTAACCAATGTAAAATGTCATATAAATCGAAAGATACAATCAGTTTAACTTTTCTACAACAAGCCATACCTATTTTATGATAAAACAACCCAATTACAATTCTATGTGCTACAATATCATTACCCATTATCAAAAATAAACAACATTACATAAGAAAAATTGGGTTGCTTTATTAGTACATGTAGACAACATTCATAATACAGGAAAAACATGAAAATAAACTTCAAATGGTCGCACTGTAGGTATCGAGTGAAAAACATAAGGGAAAGAAAATACATGTATATATATACAAGATGCAAAGGAAACTTTTTCCATCGATCTTGTATGGATGGAATTTTAAGTAAGCAAAAATAGGGAAATTGCTAAGTAATTCAAATTATTAATATTGTTTGATCTAAATTCACTATATCACCGTCATTTAAAAGAAGAGAATTACATACTATATATAAATATATATATATACGTCTGAAAATTAAACCAAACAGTGTTAGAATTAGATTTTAGAGCTGTCAAATTTTTGTTCTTCCCTCGGCGGGATTTGAACCCACACCATTGTTACACTGCAGCACCATTCGCTTAGCCTTACGTCCAGCGCCCTAGACCACTCGACTACATCCACTCATATATATGCCAAAGAAAAAAAAAAAAAAAAAAAAAAAAATATATATATATATATGCAAAAATAATATCCATACAATTAATATACTTGTAACTATACTTGATAATGTATTACTAATACATTTCTTACTAATGACACCTTCAGGTAAACACAGTACTAATTTCACCTATTGTAAACATATGTGTCCATTGGTGCATTATTCATTGTTAGTGTTAAGGTGAATGGAGGTTGTAGTCACGTTCAACTTTCAGCTAGTATCCCTTAGGTTCGCCGTTTCTTAGCTAAATCATGACTGCCAGACTAGATGGTGGAATTCTGTATAATTATAAGGTATAGACCGGTCAAACACCGGCCTTGATTAGGTGTCTTGAAACATTCGACTTGAAAATAAATAGTGTCATTAGGTGCCATTTTTCATATCGCTTTTCGCTTCAACAATAAGTTAAGGAGATCGAATCCACAAGAGTGGTGTTAGACATGTAGTTATATTCCCCTTCGTAAGCCACTTATTCAACGACTCCCTAAATTTTGGAGGGTTTGTTTTAGATACATAAAATTGCGTGTACAATTTTCTTTCTGAGAAAATAATCTTTGATAAAACCAAATAATGGCAGCCATACGTTTGCTGGACATTTTAATATGGGTAAAATTATTCCCGAAATTGTTTTTATTCCGATCGATAGCGAGTGATAAAATGCAATGGAAATTATTTTTTTATGCGTTAAATTGTAACTTAAACTTTTGGTTTCCATGCGTTATTCAATTCTTATAGGACACAGCTACTTAAATGTAGAAGTATATTATGGAAAATGCATCTCATAACAAAATCCGGTACCGTGAATGTTTACAGTTGTCTCGTCTATATGAACAAATATCACAAGTTACAATTAGGTTACTGATTTGTTCCAATTTTATGGTATTTTGATTTTAGCAATTAAAACAATTAAAATACTAAAATCTTTCAAAACAACGTCACCGGAAGTCCACAATTTACAGGTCAAAGGTGAGATATATTTATTTTTCTGTAAAAAGTAATATGTCAAGAACCATTAAGAACATTTCAATGTATGCAATATAGATGTGCGAAGCATTTTATATAGAGAATGTTATCACGACACTGCTTAAATAACTAATAAAGGACGTACTTTTAGCATGAGTAGCTTCAGTGAATCTGTCAATTATAAAGAATGCATAGAAATATAAAGAATAGCAACTGTATTGATTTTGATATAATTTCTTATCTTTTTTTAAAAGATACGCATTTTGTTTACCTTTTAAGCTCACCTGGTCATGTGAGGTATTGCCATTACTTGGCGTTCGTCGTCGTCTGTCGTCGTCTTCGTCCGCGATGTCGTTGTCGCCGTCTGTAAACTTTTACATTTCAATCGTCTTCTCTAAAACCACTGGGTCAATTGGAACAAAACATGATAGGAATGTTTATGTCCTCTAAAATGTTTTTCTTGATCGGAGGTACGCAACCGAAATAAGAGGCCCAAAGGTGTCAAAATGCGTGTTTTCTGTTATTAATCTTCTTCTCTTAAACCCCTTGGACAATTTGAACCATACCTGGTAAAAATGTTTATTTGGTGGTTCTCTAAAAAAAATCATGGTTTACTTGTTGATCGGAAGTACAGGAATGAAAGGCCCAAAGGTGTCAAAATCTGTGCTGGTTTTTTTTAAATCTCATTGATTAGTGCATAATTCATCTGCATTTGTATATTCATAACGTAGACATATTAAACGTAGATCTGAGATACATCTATTGTATGGATAATTCGAATGTCACAAGTAAGAAGGGGGCAAGGATATGATTGGGAATGTTTGCATAACAACGGACCACCAACTACCATCAATTATAAATAATAACATCTACAGTAGCAGTCACAAGTTAATTTTAGTGATTCGTCTTGAACATTTGTTGGGAGACGAGGGTATTACCCCACCACAGGCTTTCCATAGGAGTTGTAACAGAACATGTAGCATTATAAAGAGTAAATTTAACACTGATAGTGAACAATTAACGAAATGAATAAATAACCATCTTTCACTTCAGATTATTGAACAAAAAAAGGTCCAAGAAATCCGGGACTTGGCTTGGAATTGATACTAAAATATGACGGATTTAAACTGGTTAATGGAAAATAACCCTCCCATTTTTAATAATTGGATCTCCAACAGAAAAACCGATATAAACAAAAATGATATTTTGGTCATATTCAGGACATTCTCATTTAATTGACTTATATGTGTGTATAAGATCTGAAATAAGCCTATCACCACTGATTTTGAGGGCTCGAATCTCGATCAGGGCGAGGTGTACAACAAAATATGAAAACGTTTGTCAGTGACTTGCGACAGGTCTGTGGTTTTCCCCGGGTCCTCCGGTTTCCTCCACCAATAAAACTAACCGCCACGATATAACTGAAATAGTGTTGAAAGTGGCGTTAAACACCATCAAGCAAACAAACAAACATTTACATAAAAAATCATTTCTTATTTGATTATATTGATTTAAAAGTGTGTCTAGACTTCCGTATAATTATGTCTAAAGAAATAAAATAGTAAAGTACAAAAATCATTATCCAATAATTCCTGTCTATTGTTGTTTAATCTTAATTCCATCGTGTAGGTTAGTGGGACAACAAACAACAAAAGCAGGTTTTATCTATTAATAATTGCGTGCATTGTTGAAATATTAGATATGTTTATCGTGTGAAAATTACTTAAACAAACGAAGCTTGTGTAAAATCATTAATTCACAGATATTAATCGCAAGAGCAGAGGTGTCTCATTTTTTTTCTGATTTATATAAATTGTTTAAGCATTACAAATTTGTAACTGATATCATCTGTCTTTTTAATACAAAGAGTTCATATAGCCCATATTCGTATTAGGAATGTTGATCAGAGGTTGATACAGTATATACATCATTTTCAATAGTCTTTTCTTTAATTGAAACATATTTTATTGTGCATAACAACAAATTGATAAGACACATTTTTCAACTTGTCAAGTAATTACATCAATCTAAATATAATCAGAACATTATTCAATATATATATATTTATTTAGAATAACTACCCCTTTACATCGGGCGCACATACAGGCGGGGTACCTGCAGTGCGTCCAAATTTAATACATTTGTTTTAATTTGAAAACGAAAGAAAAGGTACACACAAAAAAATGTATAAACAGAAAAAAAAATTCACATGTCAAATATTTGACTTGATTTGATTTATTGTCTTTAACGCCACTTTCAGCAATATTTCAGCTATACACATAAGGAATATACGAGAATGTCCAGTATTTCGAACACACATTTAAAGGGATCCATGCAGCACAGACCATTGAGGCACACCCACATGCAAGTTCCCAAGACATGAAAATGCATCTCTCATCATTACTCTCTGAGAATGATTAGAAAGATACTTTTTTAACTATCACAACAAGTTCCTTTAATACCAGTTTGTCTTGTTAATACAACAGTCATTTTATCCAGACGGTATCAAACGATTTGCTTATATCTGCAAATATGACACTAGTCCTTTGATAAACTAACAGTTCTATTTTCACCTGCGTAGGTGTGGACTGGGAAGTGGGGGCAAGTTTTCAAATATTTAAAGCAAAACAGGAAAGGGTGCTTTGGCTTCAAAGCATACCATTTATATAACCTTGGTTAACTGGACAATATTTTTAATAAATTCAGCGTTTTCGTCATTTTTCGCAAATAAAAGTGGGGATGGGGAAGCATAGTTTTCTCCCCTGCCCTCCCCCCGGGTCATCTAAGAGTTTGTGACATGCATAACTAAAGACTAACACTGACACTAACACTGAATAAATCAATAAAATAATACGTAGAATTACGGACAAGTTCTGCACAGATATCTCAATAAAATAATACGTAGAATTACGGACAACTTCTGCACAGATATCTCAATAAAATAATACGTGGAATTACGGACAACTTCTGCACAAATATCTCAATAAAATAATACGTAGAATTACGGACAACTTCTGCACAGATATCTCAATAAAATAATACGTAGAATTACGGACACCTTCTGCACAGATATCTCCATAAAATAATACGTAGAATTACGGACACCTTCTGCACAGATATCTCAATAAAATAATACGTAGAATTATGGACAACTTCTGCACAGATATCTCAATAAAATAATACGTAGAATTACGGACAACTTCTGCACAGATATCTCAATAAAATAATACGTAGAATTACGTACAACTTCTGCACAGATATCTCAATAAAATAATACGTAGAATTACGCACAACTTCTGCACAGATATCTCAATAAAATAATACGTAGAATTACGTACAACTTCTGCACAGATATCTCAATAAAATAATACGTAGAATTACGTACAACTTCTGCACAGATATCTCAATAAAATAATACGTAGAATTACGTACAACTTCTGCACAGATATCTCAATAAAATAATACGTAGAATTACGTACAACTTCTGCACAGATATCTCAATAAAATAATACGTAGAATTACGTACAACTTCTGCACAAATATCTCAATAAAATAATACGTAGAATTACGTACAGCTTCTGCACAGATATCTCAATAAAATAAATAAAAATGCAGACATCTAATTTAGTGTTTACGGTGCGTTTCGAGGGGTACTATCAGTCAAAAATTTGTAGAGCCACATGACTAAAATCCGTGGGGGCATGGAACACAAACGTCCTAAATAATATAGCCAAAGTCGACTAAGGATACATATGCCCCAAGGAAATGAACCTAGGTTTTGGAAATCCTTGAAGGGTTAACCATATATGCTCATCTTTATTATTATTATATGTACAAATTGTATATGTTTGTATGTTGGTACAACAGGATTTACAGCTACCTACGCAATCAATGCCTCGGTTGTGAGTTCGATTCCCGCTCAGAAGGAGTGTACTCGATATACCATTATGTAATAAAGTTTGTCAGTGACTTGCGGCAGGTAGGTGGTTTTCTCCGAGTACTCCGGTTTCCTCCAATAAAACGGACAGCCACGATATAACTGAAATATTGTTGAATGTGACGTTAAACATCACAACCCTAACCTCTAACCTAGGGTCGTCTTAAAAGCATTATAGGCCCCCGGGAAAGGTAGTGCACTGGGACCCCTACCTACACAACCACTCACATGGATAAATATGTAAATGGCGATAAAATTAAAAAATATATTTATTGTATTAGGATTGCCAACAAAATCAGTGTTTAAGCATTAAAAAACGTGTCTACACAACATACATAGATTAGTATGGGGCCCTATGCTCGTGTGGCCCCCGGGTAACTGCCCATCGTGTCCATGCGTTAATACGGCACTGCATAACCCATTGTATCATGTTGAGTCAGTCGTGTAATTTGTACCACTTCTAGACACATTTATACATATTATACTTTTATCTAATATTTTCAGAGCAAAATATGGTGCTACTATTATATTTCATTTTAATATTTATTTCCTTACAAATAAAATTCTGACATTCAAAATACAGTGTATTTCTATATGCCGCAAAATGTGTTACGTCACGTGATAACTTTCATTCAAACGTTTCATTCACCAATCGCCATGACAGTCCGTATACACAATGATTGCTCTACTTTTTATTTGGCACGAAATGTTTGGCTTCTTGAGGTGTGATTATTAATGGTACAGTTCCATGCAATATGGAGTGATCGTATTAACCTTTATTCTGAAGTATTCCTTAATGGCATTTATTAACGTAGACAACATAGGGATTGTACAAGCTGACCAAGTCAAGAAAGTAGAACCGACAAAGTACATCTTTATCATATACATATATGATATAAGGTTTTGTATCGAAGATATACTTAGTGTTATATCACCTTTTATCACATACTTAGTTCAAATAAAGGCATTTTTGTATGACCAATATGACCGGAAGTAAACTGTCCATATTTCCACACCCCGGGAAAATAACCGGTTATTGGATTACTACAATATCATTTCCATATCGAGGCCCATATTGGCCCGGGCCAATATGGGCCTCGACTTCGACTCAGGCCAATATGGGTGTCTCTTTTCTAGATGTCGGAAGTATGTAATAAATAGTTTAATACATGGGCATTTCCATATTGGCCTGGTTATCATCCCTCGACCTATATTGGCCATCGACTGCGTCTCGGGCCAATATGGGGTCTCGGGATGATAACCAGGCCAATATGGAAATGCCCATGTATTAATCTGTAAATAATATCGTTATCTTGATATAGCATATGACGTTATTCCGACTTAATATTGCATAGTCCGTCATCGTTAAGGACGCGCAAAGAGTCTATGGTGACTAGAAGTAACGCTACTTCAGAATTGCATTAGATACGGCCGATTGATTGGTTAATTTGTTGATTAATTGATGAATTGTTTGATTAATTGATCGATTGATTGATCGTTTCTGTTCGTCTAGCAGCAAATAGTTCATGACTATTTCGAACAAGAACAAGTTATACATTAGCTATGGCTAAACTCATTCTTGAAGACCTTGCTGTAACTGTGAAATGTAGAACAACAATGAAAGTATTGTTCTTTAACCTTATTTGTGAATAGTTGGTTGTAACATTGAACAGTCTCTCATATTCATTTACATGCATACCCTTTCTTACTAATATTATATAAAAATGATGCAATAATGTGAGAGCAAGTTGAAAACCCGAGCATATATTGCTGACGACCACTGGGAAAATATGTGGAGTTGGGTAGGGAAGATATATATTTAACCATTTGTAGGAACTACAGTGTGAATTCTACATAAAGAAGTATTTACGTTCATATAATGTGACACTCTCCAAAAAGTGAACCCACTAAGTGTCCGGTCAGAAACTGTATTAAAATATAACAACCCCCGCCCCAAATGAGAAGCATCCTTTATCCAATATCTGACGTATGGACGTGCTGTTAGTAGTGTTCTGGGATTTGTCACAGATACTCATTTACTGACGACAGTGTCAACTTTAGTATTTATTAGAATTAAACAGCCCCTTGTCTTAGAGTGAGTGAGTGATTGTTGCTTAGTTCCAACTCAGCAATTTTTCAGCTGTATCATGGCGAGAACAAGTTAATTTTCAATGAAATGATAATGGGGTCCGCTTTGTACTAGACCAACACGCTTACTTGGATTTTTATAGTGATAGCTCACTGAAATAACAGTCTGAGGACAGATCTATGGCACCACTCGGACACATTTTCCTGATTCCGAGCCCACCAGTCTTTGCTCTTTCTCCTTAATGGTGCGTTTTTAGCAAAGAAGCAACAAATATCAATATTAGTCTTTGGTTTGGCCCGATCAGGACTCGAACCCACGATCTACCACACGCAAGTCAAGCACGCTAACCATTAGACCACAGATGCGGTTTCCCTTGTTTTAGAAATACTGTCATATGATCATGTTATTTTTATATAAATTGCTATTTGAACATATAAGTTGACATTTATTGAAATCATAACTCAAATCTGTAATATTACAATACATTTTTTTAGGGAAAATATTTCATTTGCATCAATAAAAACAATGCATTTTATGTTGCTCGATTGAAAATTAACCTTTTCAAATTTTCTAATGACAAAACAATATCATATTGGACCTTTGCACAATATTTAAATAGATATTTCTCTTGCTATGTATTATCGGTTAATATTTGCTTTAAATGTTATTCCACAGACATAATATAAAGTATTATGTAATATCGTTCGACTTTTGAAATATCTGACTGAGATTATTCCAGAACGTGCATTCAATTAGATAACTACGTGTTTATTAACATTGGAGACTCAATTATTAAGAGGATGGTTGAATCTCAAAACCTAATATTTGTGCCTTCCACAATCGAGGACCTTTGTCCAATAGTATATGTCGTGGTCTTTTTGTTTTAATTCATTTGAGGTGAAAGGTTAGAGGTGAGAGGTTAGAGGTGAGAGGTATATATTCGGTTTGTTGATTTTTGTGGAATTGTTGACCATCACTGTTTAAACTTTATTTTCACAACGATATTTATATTTGACGGGTTTACCTTTATATTTTGTATTTTACAAAACAAACACAAGTCATCATTCTTTTAATTGCTGCTATTGTTAATAATTAAACATTTGTATAAACCTAAGGGGTCATCAAAAATGGACGATGGCAAACATTGGTCACAAGATACAGAACGAAGGCGAGCAAAACAAAACCGCAACAAACAAAACTAAAACATTGAGCAACACGGGGCTCTCCCCAAAAAACCAGATTGTACCCAGGTCTCTAGCTTCAAGCATAAGCAGTTCCTGTTTCTTATACGATTGTTAATCATAATCAAATCCGTTAATAGTCTTGTCGGTGACAGAGGAACGAAATAAATCTACGTAAAGGGAAAAGATCACACAGCCATTTGAGATATGGATATTTCGCGAGCTCATGGAGAGACCACAGGTTGCTTGTAGCGATGACTTCAACCTAGGAACAACATAGACTTGTTTGAATAGCTTTTGTGTCAGCAGCTGAACTACATCAGAAAATAACTTTACTGGGCAACAGCCCTAGAATACCACATGAGTTGTGAAATGTAAACTAAATACGCTTTTGATGCTATAATATTGCTAATGATTAAAGAGAAGCCGAATATTGTAATGTTTTGTCGTAGAGTTTCATTTTTAATCTCCCTCTCCGTTGTCGATATCTTGGTCAAGTTCAAGGTAAGTTTAGTGTGTCAGTATTATCATCTACTTCAAGCTCATCTGGATAAAAATAAAAACGTAGATATCAAATTCAGTGCGCACCGTGCGTTTCTGGAATAACCTTCATCAGGTACGCTCAAAATCGAGGGATTGGAAAGCAGAATAATTTAAAAGTGGTTGGCATCAATAAAACCAAAGAGCCTAAACAGGATTGCCAAAATTGGCTAAGGTCACCTATGCCTGATGGAGAAGAACCTTGGGTTTGACATAAATTACATATTTAGGAACTGGAAATTTTAATAATAAATACATCTAACTAACCATGGCAATCCCGAAACACTGACTACTGGGCGGATGATACCCTCAGGACTAATAGTTCACCAGCAACGGTATCGACCCAGTGATAGTAACAAAAAACGTAGATATCAAATTTAGTGCGCACTACGCGTTTTTGGAATAACCTTCATCAGATACGCTTAAAATAGAAAGATTGGAAAGTCAAATAATTTAAAATTGGTTGTGAGTAATAAAACCAAAGGGTCAAAATCGGCTATGATCACCTATACCTAAGGAAGGAGAAGTTAGGTTTGATAAAAATTACATATTTAGGAACTACAAAGTTCAATAATAAACTTGTCAGTGCCGTAGCACTGTCTGTTGGTCTGATGCTACCCTCGGGATGGATGTGTTGCAAATAATCACCGATTCCGGAATTGTATAGTGACAGAACATGACCACTATAGTGGAAGCTGGAATTAAATGGTTATGCTAAGAAGAGTTTGAAGTTTAAAGGGGTAATCAGAATCCGTAAATCGAAAGTCAGACATACACAATGGCCAAAAGAAAAAAGGACAAAAGGACAAACAACGATCTACAAAACATACGCATAAAACTAAAAATCGAGTAACTATAAACCCACTCAAAATCGAGGGAGAATTCAGATCATCTTTATTAATATGAATCAATTGAGCATGTAGAAACAAATCAGCGAGTAGTAGTACCACGTGGAATACTGATCGTCTGTTGAAACAATAACCTACCAAACTGGACAAATACGTTGTCGATCAAAATGATTAACATTGGAATAATCTCGTAATTATTTATTAGATTTTGAGTGGCATTTGACATACATAGTAAGACTTATCTCTACCAATAATAAGATACTGATACATTTGTTCTATGTTCTTCATTTAGAAACAAACACTTAATCAATTATTTATGTCTGGGGTAATAAATTTATGTTCGTCACCTTCATAGGAACACATTTTGATGTTGACTGACCATGACATTAAGCCAATGTATGCTCATTAATCATTTCATAAAATGGGAGCGTCACGTGACGCAGAATACAAACTGTTAATATACAAATGTGTATCAATTGCAAAAGTATTTTCTATAAAATGATGAATAATAAAGGGCGATGGCTATGCGAATTTTAGTCACGTGACTATTGTATTCATAGCCAAATATCTTTTCACCGGAAGTGTAGAAATATTGAACAAAATAGTATTTAAAATCGCAATAAAATTTATTTCAATGAGAAATCCTGAAATCTCATTGTTTATACTCTGAAAAATTCAAATAAACTCAAATGAAAATTCTAAAAGAAAACTTATAATATCCACACAAAGCGTTATGTGTAGTACGTCATTTGTTAGTGTGTACTGATCATGAAATACACACATGTGCCATGTCGTATGCAACCCTGGGATGAATTTCATGAAAGTCCATGCATTTCTCCTGAAAGGATGATTCTCCTCCCTGAATACTTTGTGTGAGCTGGTGTCGAATAGAAAGAGCAGCTCGCCTTCGTCTTCGGCTAGGGAATCAGTTACATCTACATGCTATCCGCGATTCAAAAACATGAAATGATTCTGACAAGACAAGCATGACAGCAGGGAATTGCAGGGAATTATAAAACAAGTTTTATAATTCCCTGATGACAGGTAGGTTTTTTTCTTTTTATGGCAAGCAGCTCTGCTTGAAAAACCTTGATTGCATTTAAAATGATTGCATTTTCGTTTGACCCTCATTCTCCTTTTGATAAGCCCAAAACCCTTAAGTTAACTATAGCTATATAGAATAAAAATTTTGCTGACGTTAGGTCGATTCTAGGTCATGCAAAAATACATTCAGCGGACCTACTTGATATCTGCTGGACCTATTCTTACCCTTTATGTTGCACACTCGCATTGTGACAAAAAATGTGTAAATCTGAGCAAATGACTTTGATATCAGAATTTTTATTTTCAACAAAAGAGTCAACTAATTCTGGGTCAAAATATTTCAAGCCCCCCTCTCAAAAACAAATGGTCGCCCCATCATGTTTTGACACTTCATGCTATGAGAAACTCGAAAAAGTCTAAATGGTAAAAACCTCAGAAAAAGATTTTCAGACATTGCAACATACATGCATAGGCACATTCAATAAACCCCTAGGCCTCTTCAGAAACCTTTCTTCCCACATCGTTTTGTATCCCCCTTTAGGCATCAACTTCCTATTAGGCGGGGGCATACGTGTACTATGGAAACATTTCTTCTAGTTATTCAATTTTAGGAGGCATGCCATTCGCCTCTCATGCCTCTCTTTTAAGACAGCCACATGTTGGACATAGACTTCGCCCTTAAACAGGTTGTCCCTGTCTCATATTACAAATATTTTTTTCTTTAATGTACATCTGTATTTTAGGAGGCATTTGCCTCTCATGCCTCCCTCTTAATTGTCATTATCATCAAATAGGCTTCGCCCTTAAACAGGTTGTGCCTGTCTCATATTAACTACTCTCTGCAATCCGAATATCAAAAAGAAGTCACGAGTAACTGAACAAAATATGATTTAGCGCAAGAAATGAGTGAACTTTCATCAATATTCGGATAAGAGTGATTTATTTTTTGATTTTCGGAATGCAAGAGTACATATATATTTTAATTTTGTTTTTGCTAATAAGAATGAACTCGCTATTTTGTTTTGTAAATTGCCGACGCTGAATGATATTTTCGATCGTGATGACGTTGATAGTGTGACGTCACCCAGTGCTATAGTGATTACTTCCATTATTTTATGAGCATCTATTTAATACAAAGAAGTGTTTAAAGATTTCAAAGGGATAATCAGAATCCGTTAATCGAAGAAGGACATGCAACACAATGGCCAAAGGAAAAAGAACAAAAGGACAAACAACGATCTACAAAACACTATACAGAAAACTAAAGATCGAGTAACACGAACCCCAATTAAAACAGGGATGAACTCAGGTATTTCGGATGGATTGCCAGTTCCTGCTTCTTCTAGTGCACCCGTCGTTTTTTTTTAAACTTTTTGTTTTGATAACTACCTTAAGGTGGATATAATTATTACTTAAGAAAATAAATGGATCCGCGAATTATGGTCACGTAGTCTCGTATGGATTCAACGACACAATTAAAGCTGTTGGTAATTCATGCAGTCCATGTTGTGATGAAGTGACGTTTATGAAAACATTCAATAGCTTGAAGGCGAGAAATCGTCATCTTTATCTCCTAATGCATCCGATATGTTAATTGGTATATTTTCCTCTTATATATACATGTACGGTTAGAGTAATATAGTTTAAGTGCGCCCCCCTAACTTGAAATCCTGGATCCGCCCCTGGGTTAGAGTAATATAGATTTCATCAGATTGGGACCTATCTTTATGCACGGTCTATTGTTGTGAGTCAATTACCTCCTTTTCTGCACATCCATGGCGATGTGTACTCGAGACAACATTATGAATTGCGGTAGGTCGGTGGTTTTATCCGAGTACTCCGGTTTCTTCCACGAGTAAAACTGACCGACACGATATAACTCAAATATTATTGAAAGTAGCGTTAAACACCATAATCCTAATGTTTTTTTCTGAAATCTCAAAATATAATCGACACAGATCAACGAGGTGTAAACATATAAGTAATCTCTAAATATCTACAAACTATTCTGGGTTCTGTATATGTATTCTTTTTGTAAAATCGAACGTCCAAATAGATTAACACCAAATCACCAACATGGCAAAATATATATACAACATCTTTGCCGCTGTATAAATTTGTTATCTCTAATATCTTGTTAATTTCACTCTGTGATATCTTCTATTAGTTTGAGGCTTGATTCTATATAAAAACACATATGCTGTGAATACAGTGATTTTATCTATATAATCGTCTATTAATAATAATTAAACCGTAGATATCTATGTTAATGCGCACCATGTGTTTCTGGGTTAACTTACATTTTACTTCCTCGTTTACATATAATATGTAGATATATATATTTATATGGAGAAGTGAGTAACATGAGGGGTGTCACACGTGGAGAAGAACTGTGTGCACCCTTCCGGAGCACTTGGTATCTTCAGACTTTTAAACATTTATAAATGGGTCGGGGTATTGTGCTATGGGTGCTCAATGCCATTTCCAACAATATATTAAGCAATTATTTCTTTTTCTACAAATATATTTTAACTTGTCATCAGTGTCTTATTGTTGCATAAACTTCCCTCACAACACCCTCCCTGTAGTCGGATTTGACGTTTTCCAACTGGTGAGCCTTGTGCCACATGTCCAAAGTATTTATTGCATATCTATAATACGAACATGATAAATATTATTACAATATATAGTCGAACAAAACAACCGCCACATTTGTGTGCCTGTTCCAAGCCAGGACCTGGATTTCCAACATTACATATCATGGTCTTTTTGTGTTCAGTGAGTTCAGTTAAGGTGAGAGGTGATTGTTCATTTTGTTGATATTGGTGGAATTGGTGACCGTCACTGCTTAAACTTTCTCTTCATAGTGTTTGCAATATTGAGAGAGAAAATTGGACACATGCCAGCTACATCGAAAATAGATGCAATAACTTTAACAGCTTTTTGCTATTCACAACGAAGGGTTGGCATTCTGAAGGACAACGCAATGTCGTAGTATGGCTATAAATCATAGGTTTTTAGACCAATAAGTAACCAACAGTATACCGTAAAATTAAATCATTAGTGTTTTGTAAGGGGTTCATGTGTTATTTATGAATTGATTTACGTATCTTGGTGGTGAACACGATTTCCATATCAGATAATGCTCCCGTCGTTTAACAGTAGCACAACGGTTGCCACAAGTAGAGCAAGAACTGCTTAGCAATGCACAACTACTTGTGCAATCAGTACCTATCACCAATAAAGTTGTGAGTTCGAACCCTGTTCATGGCGAGGTGTACTCGATACAACATTGTGTGATCAAGTTTGTCAGTGATTTGCGACAGGTTTGTGGTTTTCTACGGGTACCTCGGTTTCCTCCACTAATAAAACTGACCGTCACGAAAAAACTGAAATATTGTTCAAAGTATCATTAAACACCATAAACCAGACAACCAACCAAATAGAAATAAAATACATACGGATTCATCCATACATCCAAGTCTATAATGGGGAACAAAATCTGATCCTAGCTGTTCTAGATTAACACATTTCTAAAATATACAAGGACAATATAAAAGTAAATTCCTACTGCAAGATAATTGTCTATTAATAAAAACATTGATATCAAATTTAGTGCGCACGACACGTTTCTGGAATACCCTTCATCAGGTACGCTCAGAATCGAAAGAATGGAAAGCCAAATAATTTAAAGTTTTGGAAGCAATAAAACCAAAGGGCCTAAACAGGATAGCCAAAATCATGCTAACGTTACCTCTGTCTGTGGGAGGAGAACCTTGGTTTAACTAGCCATAGACAAGAAAAAACGAACATGTAACTTTTTTGGAATAGTATACAGGGAATCACTGCTTGTTTAGCTTCCATTAAATTACGAATTGAAACCATGTTTTTCTAATACAAGGCATCCGTATCTACCTAAATCAATGTAGGTGAGGAGTCGTCGTGGTCGTGATCGTATGGTATTTGGATTTACAACTACCTATGCAAT